>CM033473.1:74449153-75649153 GCA_019447015.1 Hymenochirus boettgeri | reverse complement strand
AACATTAAAACATTTTGCCCATCCCTAAACCACCAATGAATGCCTGCAATTATATATTATCGGGGAGATTCAATATTGAACACTTGCGTTACTTACCTTAGTCCGATCCCGCGATACAATACCTGACGTAAACGAGATTACTTTAAAGCCCCATTCAAATCCCCAGTTAAGTTTTACCATATATACAATGATTCTATTCACATTGATATATTATGGGAAAAGATATTGCTTGCCAGTCACCACAATTTTGGGAGAATGCAATTTATAGAAGTGGGACACACCTCTGTCTAATGCTTTAAGCAAGATGTGATACGTCAGAAGATATATCTTTTTCTGAAGAGAGCAACCATCTGCTCATTGCTTTTTGTATTATTTTGTGTATTTTTAAATAGTATTAGCCTAATGAGATTGAGTAAGGTTAGTATATCTTTGTACATGTTTGTATTTTCTGTTGGGACACACATGTTGTAAAATGTCCTTGCAGTTATGCACAACCTCACTATCATAGACTGTAATACACATGTGATTGCACACTCACAGGAGAAATATTTAAAGTTGAATGAGTACACTTAGTATTCAACAAGCATGCCTAGAGGTAGAAACAAGTAATAGTTGTAAAACACGTAAAAGCTCTGAGTGTAGTATAGTATTTGAGGTTGAATAAAGACATACGTCCATCCAATCCAACCCATCCAGCAATATCCTAATTTCCTGCCTAACTGTTGATCCAGAGGAAGGCAAAAAAAAAAAGACCACCAAATTTTTTGAAGGGGAAAAAAATTCCTTCCTGACTCCCAGTGGCAATCGGAAATTTCCCTGGATTAACTATACTTCATGTATGAATACCAGTAACTTGCAACATTCCTTGTTTGCAGAAACTCATCCAGCTTTTTTTTAAAAATTGACCAATGAACCTGCCATCACACTAGAAGACGGTTCCATAGCTTTAACAATGACTTGTGGCTGCATACCAGTGTGCCTCCTCTGCAGCTGCTTAAAGGGTATTTAGATTTATTGAAGAACGGGAGATAAAGGAGCTGTACCTTACTTCCTGTTCTTTAATAAACCAATCAGAAGCCAGGAAAGAAGGTAACGAACATACCAATCGCTCACTCCCCTGGCACGTATTTTGACAGGTCCCAATGGACTCTGTCTTTTATGCACATGTGAGTGGAGATATCCTTTAAGCTTTTTTGAGTGCCTATATAATATAATTCAGTGTGCTATAGTCTACAGTATATTCTTTCTCTTTTTAGATTTAAAAAATGCATAAATAGTAATGCAAAATTTTAGTCACATTTAATATGCATTCCGCACAATAACAAAAAGTAGACTAGGGTCAGGCATTCATTTCTTATTAACCAACTAGTACATAACATTTTAAAATTGATGTAAATGAATTGATGATGTTGTTTTAGAGTGATGTTTTAAAAGAAAGGGTACTATAGTTTACAGTAATTTACAATTCATTTACAATGGTATGAAAAGCTGTATCTCGCCTATATATTTGCTGTGGCTGTTGGTTCATTTATTTCATTAATCTGTGAATACTCTAGGTCAGCTTCTATAATTTATCTCTCTGTGGTGTTGGGAGTATGTGCACTCCAACTGGTAACCAACTGGTACATAACATTTTTAAATTGATGTAAATGAATTGATAGATGTTGTTTTAGAGTGATGTTTCAAAACCAAAGAAAGGGTACTATAGTTTACAGTAAAGTGTTTACTAGTTTTATTTGACTGAAAATAGGCTTTGCAGGCTCACCTTCTGTAGGTCCCATGCTAACTCCCCCCAAAATGCCAGGGTATTCTTTAAAGGGAAACTAAAGTCACCAGATAGCACTGTCCAAATAAGAACACATTTACAATGGTATGAAAAGCTGTATCTCGCCTATATATTTGCTGTGGCTGTTGGTTCATTTATTTCATTAATCTGTGAATACTCTAGGTCAGCTTCTATAATTTATCTCTCTGTGGTGTTGGGAGTGTGTGCATGTACACTGCACACTTATACACATGCTCTCTTCTTCACAACATCAAGGAGGCTGTACAGCTCAGAGATCCTGCCTCTCAGACAAAAAAACAGGGATTTTGCAGTGTACAATAGTGTGTTTGCACCCCCCCACACACACACATACTCATCCTGCCCTTTTCTTTTGCAAGGAGCAGTATGAAGGCAAAGGAAATCAGTAAAAGCAGCTGACTATTTAATATTGTTCCTGTAGGCTGTCTGCAGTTTCCATTAAAAAAAAAATCTCACTGCCACTCATGCTGGCTTTAAATTAACAACAGCTGCTTTAAAATAATTACCAGGAGCTACCATATTGGGTTATCTGTCAACAAAATGCTGTGTGAATAGAGACAGTGAACATTGGGATCAGGGGGCAAATTTGTATAAATGCTCACAAGGGTGCCTGAAGGTTATATGGACAGGGAAATGTACTGGCAATAACACTATGGTAATCCACTTCTTACATATAAGTAAATGCAACTTTCTTTAGTAGTATCTTACACTCCATTGGTGTTGTAAGGAGGAATTCTTTCGAATTAAGTGTAAAAAGGTATTGGTATAGTTCTCCTTTAATCCTCCTGTAACTTCCTGAACATTCTGTCATGTGACACGTGTCTCTATCAAATTACAGGCTGCACAATTAGGTATCAAATTTTGGGGAAGCTTAAAGGTTGTCTCCACCCCCAAAACTAACGTTTGCCCTATGTTACTATGTTTTGAACATCTGTCTATAAAAAGGATATCTATGATGGGTGAAAAGCCATCAAATATGTTGGAAGAGAAATGGAAAAACTGTGGCATAAAGATAGACTACCAAACTTGAGTTTGTTATCTCTAGATCCACAAGTTGTTTGTGATAGGGTATGATAACTCTTGATAAGCGAAAATAAGCTCAGAGGGCATTACAGCCAATTAGTATGGGTTCGCCTTTTTAAGAAAGGATGAATAAAAGACTAGGGGCCACCCAGAAGCAAAATTAAAAATAACTAGTCCCAGAAGCAAAACTAAACTTCCTGCTTAACCTACTGCAGTTGCCTGGGGGGCTGTATGAATGGAGAAAGAGTAAGTTAGGCACCCCATCGTGCGTTTATAGGGGCTGCTTCACTCTCCTCTGTGGCCACCCTGTAGATTTGAGGAAAGTGTTTTCATATGAAGCAATACTGTGGTCCCTAATTGTAAAAGCAGTTAGGTTGTAGAATGGTGTGTCTAATAATGTCTTGAGGGCAGAATCTCTTAAAGGAATGAAGTTGCAGAATTTACCCGGTTTCTCCCCCCCTCCCCCGCCATGTCCGCTATGTGCATACCTCGTCTTCAATAAAACTGTATTGAAAAAAGTGGTTTTGTCAGTGGCGATACCCTTTAACACATTTAAAAGAGGAGTGTGTCATTTTTCAAAAACAATATCCAGGGTTATAGCAAGAAATCCATTCAATTCTTTGTGTGTAATTGGTTATGTCCCTGTGCTGGTAAGGTCATAGTTCATATGGGTGAAGGTGGCTGTTTCTCTGTTAGATAGGTATTGTTGGATTTTGTTTGACGGGTTGAACTTAATGAATGTTTAACTTTTTTCAATGCAAAATAAATTTACAAAAAATAATGTATGAATTAACTGGTAAAATCTAAATCAGCACTCAACAGTAAATGTATGTTGACTGCCATTTATTGTTTTCTTTAAGCTGTTTTTATGTGCATGCAATTAATTTGGTAGGCCTGCTCCTATAATTTTAAAAAAGCCACATGCAAACTATTCTGAATTTCAGTGCATGTACAATGAAACTGTGTGTCAACAGTAAAGAATGGATGTATGGAGGAAAGGTGCTATTCTAGGGTTAAACAACGATTTGTATAGCTTATTTTTGGATTTTCTTTTATGCATACTTCCTCATTCAGACTCTTTTGGTTGTGGCCTGGATGTTATAGGAGATTTATAAGCCAGGACTTTCTACACAGTCACCAAGTTCAGTTGGTGTATGGGTGTGACATCACGTGCCACGATGTAGATCTATGGACTATTCTCGTTCTGTCCTTTCTCACAATGTTCCTATGACTGGCAGCAAAGAACGTACAATACTTAAGGGGAACTGTGGTCCAAAAATGACTTTAGGTAAATTGATAGGAACTCTCCTGAGAATTTTTGCAATTTATTTTCATTGTTTATTTTGCATCATTTTCAAGATATTTACAGTTTTGTGTGTTATATGGGAGCAGCATCACCAATTCCTGCTCTGAAACCATGTCAGTGGATGACAGTCAATCTGCCCTGTGTCTCCTCTTGCAAGCCCCCCTGGTCCCTCCCACTCATGGATCCCATGGCCCCTCCATTTACAGGCCCCCCATGGCCCCTTCCCTTACAACCCCATGTGGCCCCGCCCACTCACGGGTGCCTTAGCCCTACCCACTCACGGGTGCCGTTGGACTCTCAGACCCCCCCTATAAAAAACTGTGTGAAAACAGCCTTCTTACTCTGCCGGAAAAGACTTTTCACATAGTGGGAGAGTAGTGCTGTAGATTCCCTTACCTTCTCTGTGGGGATTTCCACACAGCAGGGAGGGGGAGGGACTTCTGGTCTCCCTCACACACTGAAGTCTAAGGCTGTTTTGAAACAAACTAAATTTCAAGTCCAGTTGATTTAACTGAATACAACATATGTAAATAAGTCTTGTATGTGTGTAACAATAAAGGATTATGAAGGAAAGACATTTGTAGCTTGACTGCAAGAGGTGTTTTATTGCTGTTCACATAATGGGTTTTTTGCACCCCAAAACATGTTGTGTGAACGGCAATAAAGCACAAGCAGCAAATGAAGTCTCTCCTTCTGTATTCATTATTGCAACATTGGAAATGTACATAATGGGTAGTTGATGGGCTTGTCATTATTTTATACAGTCCGTCTGCAGATGTAAAATAACCTCTTTGCGTCTTTGGCCAGTAAAGACCGCAGCAGACATTTTTTGCCCATTCTGCGCAGAAACAAAATACAACATAGTAGTGGTATTTTGTATAAGAGGTCCCCATTTTATTACTGTTTTGCAAATTACTGACGCTGTTGTTGCGCAGTATTTTACAGTGGTGTTGATTACAGCATTGCATTACCAAACCTTTATTAACATGCCCAATTGTGTTACAATGTTTAAACATTTTTTAAAGTTTATTTTTAAATGATTTCATAGTTAGAGACAATTGAACCTTGTTTTATAAATGATAAACCATGTCAAATCTTGTAATTATTGTCTATTTTCATTCATTTTATGCTTTGCACTTATGCTGCTTATCAAAGAATTATTTCCGCTCCGATGCCCATGAGCAGTTCTTTTTGTATGTCCATAATCTCAAAGTGTCCTAGTAAGCAACAATGTAAAATACTAAGAATCACAATTTCCCCCCCCCCCCCTGTTTCTCTTTTGTTTTCTTAAGGATATGATTAAATGTGATTTCCCATAGGGATATCTGTCTGGGGCTGCGGAATACATCTTGTGGCATTGAGATAATGAATAATTCTTTTTTTAGTTGACATTTAACCTTAGATCACTCTGAGTTACTGTTTGTACAATTTACATGTTTTGTCTACATATTTTTGAAGTGTTGATTTCTTTTGTGAAAAGAAATATGTATACGACCGCAAGATATTGGTGCACATAATATGTGTTGTATGTTTACAGATGATATTATCTTTGTGCCTGTCAAAAGAAAATGCTAACCACTGAGATTGCAGCAGATTTTGTCTCTGGTGACCCTGCTGTCAACATTAATGCGTCCCTTGAAGACACAATCTGAATCATAGTTTGAACCTAGCAATTACATAAATATTTGTTAATGTTACCCAACAAATTACACTGAGTGTGTCTATACATTTCTTGTGATGTGAGGAATTAGCACCTTTACAATGTGAGCAGAAAAACGTCTCAAAGGATGCTTTGCCATAGTCTTTTATTGTAAAAGAATTTCCTGTGTAGTCAAATTTAACATAGCCACCAACAATCTAATGCATCTTTGTTTCTTTTTACCTAAAAAAATAGGAAAAATTGATTGACTCGAGTATAAGCCGAGGTTAGGAACTATGACCACTACTGCCTTCTGATTCAGTATTGTTTGAGTCTTAAGTTGCCCTTTAAATGGACAGCAGATTTCCCAAACAGATGTTTGAAAACTACAACTCCCAGCAACTAAAACATGCTGGGAGTTGTAGTTTCCAAACATCTGTATGGGAATTCTGCTTTCCATTTAAAGGGCAACTTAAGCCTCAAAACAATACAAAATCAAAAGGCAATCTACTGCAATAGGTTATTCCTTTTTTAGACCAGTTCTTAAAGCCTATAGCAGGGGTGGGCAATCGATTTTCCATGTGGGGCTGTATAGGAGATGCAAGCTTTAAAACAATAAAGACTCAGAAGGCAGTAGTGGTCAATTTCTACCCTCGACTTATACCCGGGTCAATCAGGTTTTACTGATTTTTTAGGTCAAAATAGGTACCTCGACTTATACTCGTGTCGACTTTTATTCATTATTATTAAGATGCAGTATTACATATTATTTATACAGTAGAAATGTTAAACACAGTATAGTATAGACCATGGCAAATGCTGCTGTGGAGTTAAAAAGAATTTCAGTTTGGCTCTACTGCTATATTAACACTCACTGACAACACTGAATATAACAATGCCTAAAGCTTCCAACAGAAAACATCTATACTACTGATACAGCCATTCCCTAGGAACACACCATTTGTGAAATTTTCCATATTCATACAAACTTTATAAATAAGTGACAAAATGTGTCTGGTGTTGCCTGCATATGAATTTGGCAACAAAATTCATGCTATGTGTAGCTATGCATAATTGACGTAATTCATATAAAAACATTCTTCCCCATGAGTTGTTCCGACTTAAAGACGCCATCCTACTCAGTGTTAAGTTTTTCGCGCTACAAGGTAGTGCAAAAGTAACACTTTGAAAATGGGATCAGGTGCGCTGCGCTGTTTCCAAAATCATTTGGAAACAGCGCGGTGCCCTGAAATCAGTGTAAAATCCACATTAACCTGATATGATATTGGGGTTAACGTGAGTTTTACCCTTATTTTAGGTATATTGAATCACCGCCCATAGATTCTAGAAAAGGCAGGTTTTCATTAAAAAGGAAAATCTGGCGAGGCAGCACTACATGGCCAGGTATTTCCTGGCCAAGTGCTATGATGCCTTTCCCAATGGGCACCAGGGATGTACAGTGCCGCTAGCAAAATATAATGGAGGGGCTGCAGCGCCGGCTGGCATGACGTTTTGGCATCCATGTGCACATCCAATTAATTTGCTTACATTTAACGTTACCAGTGAATTGCGACACAATTCACTGGTAACTTTAAATGTAAGCAAATTAATTGGATGTGTACTAGGCTTCTATTGTTTGTATATATTAAATTGATTTGGTCTCTAGTTGCACTCTGTGTGGATGTATACTATCCCGTCCTTTGTAAATGTCTTGGCCCTCCAGAGAAAGTGGTCGGACCTTAAGAGGCAGAGGCCTTTTTTCATTAATGCCGTCCGGCATGAGATGGAAAGCAAGTATTCTTTATATTATTAGTGTATTGAAAATAATTCAATTCCCTGACATTAAAATACATACCGTATATACTCGAGTATAAGATGACCCGAGTATAAGCCAAGGTACCCTTTTTACCTAAAAAAGTAGGAAAAATTGATTGACTCGAGTATAAGCCGAGGTTAGGAACTATGACCACTACTGCCTTCTGATTCAGTATTGTTTGAGTCTTAAGTTGCCCTTTAAATGGACAGCAGATTTCCCAAACAGATGTTTGAAAACTACAACTCCCAGCAACTAAAACATGCTGGGAGTTGTAGTTTCCAAACATCTGTATGGGAATTCTGCTTTCCATTTAAAGGGCAACTTAAGCCTCAAAACAATACAAAATCAAAAGGCAATCTACTGCAATAGGTTATTCCTTTTTTAGACCAGTTCTTAAAGCCTATAGCAGGGGTGGGCAATCGATTTTCCATGTGGGTTGCATTAAAAATCTGGACTAGTGTGCAGGGCCAGACCAATAGGCTCCACTTAATTCTGTTCAACATTAATTGGATCTCAGTTTATAAAGAGACTAAAGGGCATGTTCACCACCCATGCAAACTTGCAGATAGGGTAATCATCTCCCAAACCCCATTTACCTTTCTCCCCAGCACTCCTGAGTGAGCCCCCTTACCTCCCTCCCTCCCCTGAGAGTCCCCCCAGTAAGTTGGTACTTACCCGACGATGGTTGCTCAACTCCAAATCCAGCTGCCGCACGCTGGGTAAGTCCTGTGGATTTGCGGCTGACTTCACTACTCGGCGCCTCTCACAGCCAGCGCCGAGTAGTGACGGTCAGCCGGCCAAACCCACAGGACTTACCCAGCGTGCGGCAGCCGGATTTGGAGTTGAGCAACCATGGATCGGGGTAAGGAAGGACCTTGACTCGAGTATAAGCCGAGGTAAGGTTTTTAGGTTTATTTTAAAACCTAAAAACCTCGGCTTATACTCGAGTATATACGGTAAGTTTTTCTTAGTCTACTTTTCTTACATGGCTAATCACACCGTTTGCTGCAGTAAGCAATAAAGTGCTGCAGCCTGTTTACTCTTTTTGTTTTCCAATGGGAATTGTCCGAATTGTTGAAACTGCTATTTAGGTAATCTCTGTAGGTTCAGTGGGGACAATGGGTCACTAACAATGTGCAGTTTTCAACCAATGCTCAATAAGACCAACCTTCAGTTGGTGTGCAGCCAGAAGAATAAACACAAAAATAACGAGATGTGATGTACCTTTTTAAATATAGAAATATATGCTTCACAGTGTTTGTTTCAGTTGGTGATTTTTATTTTGTTTTCTGTATTTGAAAAAAGTGTATGCTAGTTTCATTAATTCTTTTTCAAAAATGAAAGTAAAAATCAGAACATTTAAATTTCCCTAAAAAGCTAAACCAACATGATAATAGGAATCACAAATGATGCACACTTTTAGGCTTGTAGCCCAAAGGCTAATTAGGCAAATATACGGAACTGTTGTTAATCTTAAATGACATAATGTGTAGAATGACTCCAACTAAACAGCTATGTTGAGGGAAGTAACTGAGCTTGTGATAACCATATAAACTATGATACCAAAATATACAGTGGTTTAATAAACAAATCTTGCACTATACCAAATGTAAGCACAGCAGCAAGCCAAACTAGGTTATAAGCATCAGCAAGGTTACTTCTAAACAGAAACATTAAGGCAGTCTAGTGTTTACAGATGTTCTCTCTAGCACTTCTTCAGATGCACAAACAATATTCAATGTTAGGGACCGAAAGTACAAACTTAAAATGTTGACTAGGCAGAAACCACCTGCTACAGTCTTCTGCCGTCTTACTTATGCACAAATCCACAAGGGCTGGGGTGCAAAAAAATATCTATATGAGAAGTCCGTTAGTCTGCAGGTTACAATGCAGTGCAAAAGAAGTCCCTTGCAGATTTCAGCCTACCTCAGTTTTAATGGTATGGGGGATTAGATCAAAATTGATAATAGGCAGGTTATTTCCCCTTTATGTAAATAGAGAGATATCTTGTTGGTCCATGTTCATTCTGCAACATTAGAGTGACCCCAAACATGTGGGCAAAGTCATAAACAATAATGCAAAATAAAAAGAACACGTGATTGTGCAACAGATATTATGGCCCCATTAAAGGCCTGAAAGCAACATTATTGTGCCTGTTTGAGATTAAATGTGGAGACAGAAACAAGCAATAGTATGACAGCCAATGGTGAATATGTGGCACATTGTATAGGATGCTTGTAACAATCTGTTCAGAATGCCCTCAGAATTCACACGCCACTGTACTTTGCTGCTTTGTTGAAAGGCAGTCACACCAAATATTGATTTATGTTTCTAAGACATTTCTTGGTTTTTTAAAAACTGCTTGGGGTGTTTTAAATTGCCCTGCTTTACAATATATATTCACACGTTATTTTTAAAATACGTTTAATGCATTTTAACATTTTAAATGCATTTTTAGTGATGTTAACTGTGTGTGTTTTACACTTTTTAAGAATGCTTAAGGTGGTTTCTTTTTATAAAGCAGATCAAGTAATTTCCCAGGAAATGCTCATGTTTAATAGATGTTGATAACAATTAGTAGAGGTGCTAACATTCAGTTTCACAGCTGTGTGTAAAGAGTTGCACATCAATGAGGGCTGAAAAGGTCACGTATCCCAAACTAAACAGTAGTAGAAAAGGATTCATTGAACACAAGTGATAGTAAATAGTAAAGAAGCAATTTCTTAATAAATAAAAATAAAATAGAAAAGTAAATTAATAAAACTCCACCTTTTGTAATATTTTGCTTGTCATTATTTTAGAAATATTGTTTGTTTTTGTTCATGTAGTGTTGATCACTGTGATTTTTTGCAGTAAAACATGTCAGGGAAATTCGCCACTGTCCACAGTTGTAAATTCTGGGGTTAAAGTCGCAACCAATTCAATACCAGTTATTGCTTGTGAAGGTTCTCATTCATCCAGGTCATGGTATATCTGTTGTATTCTCGAAGACGTTTCGCTAGTCATCTGATTGCATTTCTCAATTCAGAATGACTTGTGCAAGAATCAGTTGGGGGGGTTCAACACCAACTGTTTGCCATGTACAATGCTGTTTTGACACCTGTTTTGACACCTTACCCTGGGCAGTTCCTATAACACCTCTTAGCCACAATGCAAATTACACCTTGAAATTCAGAAGGTCCCTAACACCTGGCTGTCATATGCTAAATGGGACTTTCCAGGGTACATAATTGCCAACAGATTCTTGAACAAGTCAGGGCCGGATTATCCACATGGCAACCAAGGCATGTGCCTGAAGCCCAGATGCCAAGTGTGCTCGTCCACCTGGCAAAAAATTGTGTGTGCTGGGATTGCTTTAGGGGCCCCATTCTTTCTCTGGATCAAAGAGATCCTTTCACAAATTAAACTTCCCTGGTAGTCCAGTGTAAGGTACTGAACTGCGATCTCCATTCAGATCGCAGTTCAGTAGCTGCTATAGTAAGCTGTCAGTGTGAGAATTTACTATATTGTTTGTGAATGGATCAAAGGGATCCATTCACAAATAGAGCAGGAGCACCCGAGGGGAAGTACTTCACTGTGATCAGCTGTTTGATCACAGTTCACTAACTGCTATAGAATAAGCTGTCACACTGAACTCTGTGATCATTCGCAAATAAGAGACTTCTTTTCTTCAAAAGAAGTTCTTTATTTGGGGCTTAGAAATAAGGAATTGTATACTGAAAAATTACTTAATTTCAATCTATAAATGTATACAGTACATGTAAGCAGCACTTACTGAACTCTTATGTGATGTACTTGTTTTGCTCAAGCTCAGTCCCCTTGCCCCATACCAGATCTGATTCTCTGTAAGGGCAAGCATGCTCTGTAATCCCTATGAGGTAGCATTGGGAGAGGAAATTTCCCACCATGCAGGTCACGTGCCAACTGTCACCATTCCAGCTACAGCAAAACCATACATAACAGAAGAGTTTATTATACGATCAGGGCTTTGTACCCTTTATTGCCTCCACTAGGCAATGAACTGATCCGATAATGTCTCAGTACATAGTGAATGGGGTTTTCCCATTTCGAGACTGTAACGCCAGCTATCTGTCTTAAAGAGCATTATCGGCTCGGTACATAGCTTGGCGGTGGTTGCACTGCACAGTTTTTGCGTACCCCAGCAACCGCCATTAGTTATGTCTTGAAGTCATGTTAACCCTTGGAACATGGGTTAACGAGACTTTTAGATGGAAAAGGTTGTTTGCAGCTTTTGGTACATAGCCTTGTAAATTACTTGATTGGCAGCTGAAATGTAAGATGTTTCAGACTGGGTATCAAAAGAAATAGGGGACAGATCAACAAAAAATAGTACAGTGATAGTTGGGAAGAATTATAGTTTCCAGTAAAAGGCAATTTAAAAAAAAACACATTTCCCAGATCCAGTAATAGGCAATTTAAAAAAAACACATTTCCCAGTGTACATATCCTTTAATGACCCAAATTACTGTGGTCTATACAAAATGCTTTGTACAAGCATATAATAAAGAGAAAAAAATGATCGCAAAATGTGTGTTCTACCGTCTACTGGGCAAAGGACCAGTGATGATATACTTGCATACCTTTAGTCATACCTTTTAGACTCGTGCAAGAGGTCAAGAAACAGGGTTCTAGGCTAAACTTCTCCATTAACTATTTCAGTGCAACCATTGGTGAACTGAAGGTGGTAACTTATAGACTATTTCTTGGCAAGTGCCGTAAAACATAATAGGGCTAGAAAGAGAGCCCTTTAAGGCAAAAGTATGGCTTTTGGGTTGTATATGCATGTCTATCTTCCTAATTAAAAGTATTAAGAGTTTTAACTGTATTTGTGGGTCCCTTGAAGCCATCAGTATTTTTAGTTATACATGTACAGTATACTGTATGTGGTATAAATCCACTCAGAGTGTATGTGTCAATTTTTGCAAATTTTGACTTTTTATAATTATTAATATGTTTAGCAAAGGAGTGTGACCTTGTTTTCAATTATAAATCTAACCATTTTGAATTAATTATGGTAATTGGTTTCCAAACCTGTATGATACCCTGGAAAGCCATACTGATAGGGCACTGGCAAGCCATAAATTAAGTATATTGTATTTTGGAATGTGATTAAACTTTTTGTGGCTTTTTTAAGATTAGGGGGGCTTTACATTGGGTGTTTAAAGGGCATGTCCACCCCATTTTGCTAAATTTTCCCATTAGTAGCTTTCCCTCCTCCAGCCCCAACCGCCATAAAAGATTGTACTAGAACTCCCCCAATCTTTACTTACCTTGGAACTGCAAGCAGAAGGCGGGACCAGCAGCCGCGTCCGTGATTGGCTGAAGGGCAGCCAATCAGGGACGCGGCTGCCGGCTGCACAGAACGCCGGGGTAGAGAGGAAAGGTAAGTAAAGTTCGGGGGAGTTTCAGTAAAATCTTTTATAGCGGTTAGGGCTAGGGAAAGGATAGCTAATATTGGGCAAAGGGATTTTACACTAGGGGGAGGGATTGCAAAACAGGTGAGAGAGGGAGGGGGGGAGGCCTGCAGTGCGCATGCCACAGGGGAGACAGGAGGCCTTGTCTCAGTCCTCAGCCAGTAAGGATCCAATTGTGTATGGGGGGTTTAGGGGTGGACTAATAAGTCCAGTGTACAGTGGAGGGAGGGAGGAGGGGGTGGGTGGGGGATAGTTTATGAATTTTATTTTCTGTGTTTACTGTTCTTTTATAGAATATTACCCATGGCAGAAGTAAGAAAGAAATGTATTTTATTACAGTAACATATGTTGAACTTGCCACTCCTTGTGTTCAGAAACTACAACTCCCAGTAACCAAAGCATGCTGGGAGTTGTAGTTTGCAAACATCTGGGGTGCCAAGGAATGAGGCTTTATTTGCCTTTTCAATGGATAGCAGAATTCTCATACAGTAATAACCAAATCCAGTATGGTTATCACTGTATGGGACTACTGTATGGGAATTCTGCTGTCCATTTAAAGGGCAACTAAAGCCTCAAACCAAAACAGAATCAGAAGGAGAATAGTATCTATTATTGCCTTCTGAGTCTGTATTGTTTTGAGGATTTAGATGCCCTTTAAATGGACAACAGAATTCCAATACATTAGTCCCATACAGTGATAACCATATTGGATTTGGCTATTACTGTATGGGATTACTGTATTGAAATTCTGCTGTCCATTTAAAGGGCAACTAAAGCCTCAAAACAATACAGAATCAGAAGGCAGTAGTGGTCATAATTTCTACCCTCTGTTTATACTCGAGTCAATCACTTTTTTCTCCTTTTTCAGGTAAATATAGGTACCTCGGTTTACACTCGGGACGGTTTATACTCGAGTATATACGGTAACACTTTTTAGTAAATTTTTTGACATGTCAAATGTGTAAATACCAACATGTTTCAGAATGGATTGTGAAATGGCAGTTTTGTATAAAAATAAATATCTACCTATTTTAAATCCTGCGATCTTCTTATTTGTGAATAGTGTGTTTGCAGTAAAAATTTACACTTATTGATACTGGCATTTTGTAAAGCTTTGTATGTTTTGTGGGTTAGTAGATTTAGTGTAACAAATATCTGCCAGTTCTAAATTTATAAGTATGTTTGCTTTCTAAAACTGTATGATACTCATGCCTTACTAGCCACAAGAGCTATAAATAGAGCAAAGCAATTGTGTTGAAGCACTGTAACAAATATAAAATAACACTACATTAGGGTCACTAGTAGTCACATATTTAGCAAATATTTGCACATCTGGCATGTGCAGAAAATGTGTGACATTAAAATTTAGACTTTTGCCTTAATATGCAGTAAATAAAGCTTTTTATTTAATAAAGCTAATTAAATTTTAGACTTATTGATAAGAAGCAAAATAGTAATAGTGATTGTAATAAGTTATTTAGTAATTTTTTTCATTTACAGTAGGTGTCTAAATTTGTTTTTTTAAAAAAGGTATAAGGACTTTTCTGGAGTTTGCTCTGTGCTTTAAAGGGTATTTACACTGGCAAATTTGTTTTTTTAAATTGCCCATTAGTGGAAACTATAATTCATCCCAACTATAACTGTACTTTTTTGTTGTTGATCTGCCCCCTATTTCTTTAGATATCCAATCTGAAACATCTTACATTTCAGCATTTCTATAAGTAGTTTGGCTGTAGCTGGAATGGTTTGACAGTTGGTGTGCTGTATACTGTATGCAGTATTGAAAGTTGGTATAGGGGAAAATAGTCAGGTCAGTGGTTAGAGCCTGAACAAAAAAGGTATTGTATTGAAGGCATGTAGCAATACACATACCTCAGAGTAAGTGCTACTTATACATATTTATTTATAGATTAAGATGACACACAGTCATTTTTTTTAGTATACATGCACTTTAAGCTAGGTATATATGTGCAACAGTGCACATTTCGCCCCGACCGGCGACTGCACAACGAATGGCTGTTTTGGCTGACAATGTTTGTTGTTTTGCCCATACATGAAAGAATTGTCAGCCAAAACATCTGTTTGTCGTGCAGTCGTGGTCCAGTGTTTCTTGCACTATTGCATGTCTGTACCCTGCTAGTCTGGCTATGTAACCTAGTTTCTGATCAGATGTATTGAAAATCCCTGTGATGCTCTTTTTTGTTGGTGATCAGTTTAAATTAGCTTCATAAATATATTTATTTTGTTATTTTTGTGCTCAAGTCGGATGTAGGATTTTCTTAAATCAAGTTTCCTTCATATAATGTAATGTGTTTTGCTGTGTTTCCCTGTTGGGATTATGGTTTTATTCACATTTTGTATGATTTTTAATTTTTTGTTATGATTCATAACTTGCTTTAGATGAACCACTCATAAGCAAATTAGACATCTATAAAAAGCTTAGGCCTACAAAAATTGCATAGTTGGGTCTAGGCCTAAAGTAATTCAAAATTCTCCAAAAGAAGGTTCATAACTGTATTCGGTTATGTAAGTGAGTATAGATGTTGTGTTTTATCTGATTGAAATGGAATATTCTTAGGGTTCAAATTATTTACTCAACCACGTAATTTAATTTATTAAAACCAAGTGAATATGTCAGATGTTCAAATGTCACTTGTGTTTTTAGTCATTAATAATTTATTATACTTTGACCTTCGTTTATGAACAGTTTTTTGTCTTTCTTTTCCAGGATAACATTTTGCCACCTGCCTTTTCAGAGTAAATGGCTATATGTTGGGACTGAAAGAGGCAATATTCATATTGTCAACGTGGAGTCGTTCACTCTCTCAGGCTACGTCATCATGTGGAACAAAGCCATTGAACTGTAAGTGTTATATAGTTAGTAGCGTTAATGAGATTTATTTTTACATAAAAATGCCCAAAGCAGTCCTATGAAAATAATGGAATGCGTTCAAGTTTAAAAATGTGTAAACTCTGTTTAGTTGGTTGCAATTTCTTGTTGTGTGGTGAGCTGATTGCCTTTTGTAAATTTTGCTGATTACCTTTTAGAAGTACATTAAAATGATGGTAAGATTTGTTTCTAGGTAACAATGTATTGTAAACACTGGTCTTTTTTTTATCTTTTAGTTCTTTTTTTTTTTTTATTTGTTTTGTTATTAATACCATTAAAGTACAACTATATTGATTAACAGACCCAACCCACCCTTCTCCCAATTAAACTACCTAGGGTGAGGACCTAAACAGATAAGTCCTCACCGCTGGGATTAGGGTTAATTAGCTGCCATCTCCTCTGGTCCATCTGGTCCATCTCCTCTGGTCCCACAGTTGGCATGGGACAGACTGCATCAGAGAGCTTAACTTTGCAGACAATTAATAAAAACTCACCTAGCAATTTAGGAACTCACCCTGGTACTTTTGTTGGGAAGGTATGACCTACATAATCCTTTCTGAAAAATACCATGATAAGAAAGATTTTTTATTTTTTTAGGAAGATGACAATAAAATAATTGCGTACTGGAGGTTCATGTCTGGGTGGTATTGCAGTGGGATTTGATTTCATTACCAATTTGGGATTTGTTGGTTGATGGACATATATTGTAGCGGCAGCTGTTTAACTGCTGTCTTAAAGGTAACAATTCATATGCATACACAATTTTAAGCACTTATGCAAACAGTGTCCAGCTGGCAGAGGAAAGAAAGAGAGCTTAATTGGCACTGAGCTGGAGAGCTTCAGTATCCAGCAAATATCATTAATGCCTATGTTCCTGCGGAGAAGCAGGGCTAGTTCATGATATAGGATGTTTGTGCATTCAAGCTAATGAGAAAGCAGTGTAAGAATAGGCAGTAATTATACAACTGAATATACTTCCAAAGTCACTTTTGTTTTATTTACCAAATGGTTATGAACCAGCACAGATGTGCACCATATTTACACGTCTTACAAGATTTACACAACTCTTCCTCTCTATATTTCTTTGCATTTTAGTTTTCCTTATTTTAAAGCTTCATTAACAATTGTGATTTAGCTACATTTTGTAGCTTTATGTATGAAGTATGATTTGCAAACCATGAAAAGACCTGCAAATTTGTCATTTCAAATGAGAGTTTAGTGTAGCATCTGCACAGGTCTTTACTGTTACGATAGTGCAAACAAAAATTCTAAAGAACACAGAGTTCGTTTAACATGGATGCCTTGTAGAGATAAGTCCTGAGTTCGAATCCACCCTTGGACACATCTGCAAGGAGTTTGTATGTTCTCTCCATGCTTGCGTGGGTTTCCTCCGGGCACTCCGTTTCTCCCACAATCATAAAGACATATTAATAGGTTGTGTGTGTCAAATAAATGTGCTTAGTTTGTAAGCTCTTCGGGGAAGAACCTGATATGAATGTATACATGCAATTGTAAAGCGCTATAGAAGATGTTAGCGCTATATAAATCCACAATAATAATAACATTGACAGTAAAGTTTTAGCACATTTTGTTGTCAGTTTTACCAACTTAACTAGCCAAATACCTTACTGTGGAACTGTGGTCTCCATACAAGTTGATTGTAAATGAAACGCCAGTCTCCTACCTTTAAAACGAGCCATCAACCACCTTTCTACGTGCTCCATATCCCAAGAGAAATTACTGACCAGAAAGTTAATGAGTGGTAGGATGACATTCCTAAGGCTGCTCCTCTTAACGTCCACTAGTTCGGAGATTCGCCTGGGGGATCGGGTAACGATCTGTGAATGAATGCCCGTTTGGACGATAAAGTGCCCATACACAGGCCTATTATCGCCCAAACAGCCGTTCATACACATCGTGCATCGCGAGTCGGCACCCGATATCACACATGTGTACGAACCTAAAGAAAAGGGCCAGACAACCACCTGGTTGATAATTTAATGACGTAACAGACTTAACTGATCGTAAAGCATTATTTGGTCAAGGCCATGAGTCTAGACTGACATTTGTCTCGATGCAGCTGTACAAAACAGGAGCTGATTCACACCATCCAGGTTGACTGCTAGCAGAATGGACAGAATAAAGAAAAATAACTTAAAAATATTAGCCTTAGGCTTGTTACCCCAAAAGAATAATGGTATATAACTTGTATATATGTATTCATGAAGTGTTTTAACTCCTTTAGCTCAGTCTGCATGTAAGCAGACTGTAAGCATCTTTAAAAAAAAATAGACAGGCACTTTCTCCTTCTTCTGTTTCTCCAATGCCATTCAGCAGATTATTTGTTACATTTAAGAAGTGAGTGTCATCTATTCTGCATATTTGCTCCTTTGGTACTTTTATATATTGGTTTTATATATTGTTTGGCAGCAGTTAGTTCCTCAAATGTATTTAAGATTTCATTAATAACATTAATCGGGCTTTCTAAATCAATTATTGAATTCTGCCCTAGGATCCACACAACTTCACTGAAGTACCCGTGTTTTATTAGAATATCTTAGATTGAGTCATTTTAGTTCCTGTCTATTCTATTAATGGTCACTTAATATTGTGCTTGTTGTTATTTTTATTGCACACCATATGGCTTGTACTGTGGTGTTAGATTTCCCTACTCTCCACAACCCCCAACCATGATTTGGGGTACTATGATAAAACTGGCCCTGTTAGTTCTCTGATGACCTAAAAAAATCCCCAACTACAATAAAAAATTCATGCAATAAGTAAATTAAAAAAAAAAAAATGCAATAAGTAAAAATTGTTAAAAATGGTGCTAATTTTGCCCCAACTAATCAGACATTATTTAACATTTGAAAGTTAACAACTGATTGGTTGGAGCAAAATTAGCACCATTTTTAAAGGGCATGTCCACCTTAAATATAAACTTAAGTAGTTTAAGAACATCCATACTGCACAGTGCTCATCCTGTATCGTCCGATAAAACTATGGAGAAAAACCTAATGCATTGTGTATAAACTAATGTCTATAAAATGATGTGTATTTAATAAAAATCTTTGAAACAAAAAAAATCTTTTAATATCTTGTAGGCCACCCCTAACAGCCAAGTTACATTTCTAAAAAAAAGAATCAGAGACATACTTACAGCCCTTCGCTCCGGCGGCTGTTCTCCCTGGCTTGCTATTTGCCGGAACTTGCAAGCAGGGGCTGGAACGACAGCCGCGTCTGTGATTGACTGAGAGGCCAGACATGCCCTTTAACAATAAGATCTGTTATTAAATCTCCCTGCCAGTCTTTATTTAGCACAAATCATATTGCCTTGAATTGGGCTACTATCTCTTGCCACAAATATCTATGGGAAATAGGAAAAAAGGCAGCATTCACATGTTATTGTTTTTATGGTATTTGTATTTTAATAATGAAATTGGAAAAAAATTGCAGTTAAGATACCCATTCATGGTTATAACAACCATGGGAGCAGACCCTGCAACTGCAGGGGGGCCCAATCTTCTTATTTTTCCTATGACAGATATATCCTCCTCCCAGAAAACCACTGTAGATGAAGCAGGGACAGGGACCCCATCATAGTTTTGCTGAGGGGCCCAGTGATTGCTAATTACGCCACTGTTAACCCATTGCAAGGAGAAACACTTGAAATAATATATAATTAGAGATGAGAAATGATTAAAACATGAATATTTTGCATTTGGATGATAGAGCATAAGTGGATGAGGGGCTATGGAGCAGGCAGTATTCTAATTATGTCAGATGTCATTTATAAAATTCAGTGGATTTTGATAAATCATGTTGCAGAAAAAGAGACAACAAACGTCATTCTACTATTTGTGTCAACAGAGGACGAAGGCAACGTTTCCGGGATATCCAGCAGTGAGATTTGCTCCAATGAAGCTTAAAAATGCACATGTGAGGATATTTTATTGTATTGCAGTATTAAGCTATTTAGAGTAATTATTACCGGAAACTGAGAAGTCCTACAACATGAAAATGTGTGCAAAATAAATAGAGGGATATATAACACATTCCTTCTATTGCGATGGGTCTTATTTTATTTCTAAACTGTTTTTGCACAGTAGCATTGCTAACAGTATGTTTCCTTGGTTTACTCCTCACATGTGCATTGATTGTAAAGAGAGTCTGGGCTTTAGTAGAGGGCATTCAGGCATTGTTTACAAGCAGTTAGCATGTGCATGAAAGACTGAAGATAAAAGGCAGGTAGCAGAGACTGTGCACAGAAACTTAAGGGATGATTGCTTTGTCATTACTCACATAAGGAAGCCAGAAGAAGAGCTTTTATACACAGGCCAATATTTCAATAGAGAACAGTACATTTCAAAGAAAGAGGCAAATAATAATAAGAGTCACACAAAGAAACAGATTTCTGAATACCCTCCAACATTCCATTTAATAAAGGAGAACTAAAGTCTCAAGACAACATTGCTGTGTCTCACCTCTCCCTTTGCTTTGGCCATTGGGTGATTTATGAAAACAACCTGTGAGTACTAGGGGTCAGCTCCCACAATGCACCTTAGCTGGGTAAACCCCCAGCTAAGTGTTTGTGTACAGGCAAATGCTCTGTAGTGCTCAACAGATCAAAACAAGGAAGTTGAAGCCTTGCTTCCTAGAAGCTGAGAGATAATCTTATTACAGCACAGAGATCCTCCCTCTCCCTGACACAGAGCAGGGATTTCAGTTTTTTGTTTTCAAACAAATTCAATGCTCCTGTCTTAATAATGATAGAATTCTTTACTTTTCATACAAAATGAAAAGTAATCTTTGCAGTGTATTTCATAGATATTATGGATTTAAGAAATAGAATACAACATTTCATTTCAGCAAAAAAATAAAAAAATAAAAACAAGACAAGTAAGTTTTGGGGAATAGAACCTGCACATTTATTCTTTCTTGCCAAAAGTCTTTAGGCTAACAGAGATACTATATGGATCACTTGTGCATGTAGAACTTTTCACTAGGAACATAATGAAAACAAAAAGTAAAGGTAAGCCTGGCGATTCAAACTTGTGACCTTCAGAATTTCAGAATTTGTGTATTTTTATAAATGGTGTCTTACCAGGTGAGCCACCAGTGAATAAGGTAAGAATGTAGGTACATTTAGAAGCTTTACCTCTTGCTTGGAACATAATAGGAACAGAAAAATGGAAGTCTGGGGTCTTGAACTTGTGACTTGTGAATAAGTAGGCATCCCAGGTACATTTTTTAAGATTTATCTTTTGCTACGAGAAGAATAAAAAAAATGGAATATGGAAGTCCCTGATAAGACTTTGAAAGCTAAATGGGGCTAGATGCCTTGATAAATATTTATGGGTCACTTTTATTTTAAAGTGTCGGTGTAACCTTGGAAAAAAAAATAACGTATTACAATTCTGCTCAATTTATGTACAGTGCCAAAAATGGTTATGAGCACTGATGTGATGAGGGTAGGCCCTCTCCTGAATGGGAGGTATAGCAGCTAGTAGATTCCAGAATAAGTTTTTAGTTCATTCTGGAGGCTGTTTCCCTGGTTAATATATCCAGGCCTGATAATATGTGATAATATTCGATTCATACAGACCTTTTTCAACCATGCTCGACCAAATTTTTACTCACTTGAAGCTTGCATAAGATTGTTGTCGTAGAAGTTTGCACACTCAAAAACATTTTCAACTCTTGACTAAGTAACCCCAATTGGAACCAATAACAGTAAAGCTGGGTCCACATCTTTCAATACTTTGTCCCAACTTACTGTTCTGCACTTCTTACCGGTTGGCCAGGAGAAAGGACTGTCGGTCACTGCAAGAATAGCTGCGGCCGAAAGTTCACCGCGACCAAGTGTGCGGCCCACAGAAGAACGCACGATCAGTCGGGATTTTCGGGCATAGCCTGCCACCACATTACGGTAGACACTTTCTGCAGGGCCTTAACTAACCTAACTAGTCTATTCCAGCCTAACCCAACAAACTAGCTAAAGCTAGCCTTACCATATGAAATGCCTTTTAACAATATTCAACATATCTTTAGTGAAAGAAAAATATTTAAAAAAACATCTGCAGAATAATATAAGTTTGGTAGAGCAATCTGGTAAAATCTGTAATTTAGGCAAATTCAATATGAGTAAGGGCATGTCCCGTCAAAAATAAAGTTTAGCTATAAATGTTTATCACCCCCCTCCCCCCAAACCTAGCTTTTGCATTACTAATATGTTCCAAAAATGGCCCTGAAGTCTCTTACCTGACCCGGTCCCTCGCCGCTTCTCCTCTGCTCTGCGTCTGACAGCTGCTCCACTTCCTGGTTGTGGCTGTCAGTAAAGGCGCCACGTGAGGTCATGGTCTAATTGCCCTACAGCTGCAATAAGGATGTAGAGCGGCTGTTAGTGCAGAAGCCCTCTGCTCCTGTTTTTGCTCAAAACAAGCTTGGAACAGGAGCTGGGGGTGGTGCTTAGGCGGCTAGGAACCAGGTCAGGTAAGAAATTTCAGAGGCTTCTTTGGAACATATTAGTAATGCGAAAGCTAGGTTTGGGGGGGAATTAACATTTACAGTATAGCTAAACTTTATTTTTGACTGGACAGAGATTAATTGGTTCTAAACTGTAAAAGCTAAACTTACTATAAATTATTATACTTATTATACTTATAAATAATTATTTAATATATATTAAACTGTGGGCCTACACACAAATGGGCTGCCACCTGCACACAAGAAAACGACAAAACAACACACGTAAACTGGTTATTTTTACATATTACATGTTACAAGTGTTAAAGGGTATGTCCACCTTAAAAAGGTTTTTCTTTAGTGTAGGTATCCCCCTCCCAACCCTAAGCACATGGTTTAAATTTTAAAAAAGTGCCAGGAATCTTACATGCCTTCAATCCTACGGCAACGGCCTCTGATGATGCTTCTGAGAGGCAACCAATCACAGACTTGTCTTCTGGCTATTGAGAAAGTCGAAGGAACGCAGCCATGCAAGTAAGTTTCCTGGAATTATTTGCTATTTAAACCATGCAGTTATGGTTGGGAGGGGGGTGGCTACACTACAGAAATGGATTTATTTTTTAGAAAAAGAGGCAAGGGATTTAAAGGGTGGGAGATAGTGGGAGGGAGGGCTCATGCCAGAGTCCTCTAGGAGGACAGGGAAGAGGCAGATACCTTTTCACACACAGCAAGGCTCCTACTCTCCTGGACTTTGCATAGGCACTGCAGAACAACCATTTGGAGCAGGTTTCATTTTATTTTTGGGGGTGGACATGCCCTTTAAAGGACAGTTATACTCACCTCCCCCTTGTTCCTCTTACTCCATTCCTGCAAAATACCCAGAATGAGGACCTCACCTCGGAGTACTTTACAGAAGTCCTGCAATACTTACTTGAAGACTCCGTCTGCGCTGCAATACACCTCTCTGCCACTGTGAGTGACAGTTTGCGAGGCAGCCAATGGGGAGATGCTCTACAAGAAAGTGTGTCTTCCCATAGGCTGCCTCGCGGACTCACTTATAGTGCCAGTGGGTGGGATTCTGTAAAGTACCCAGAGGTGAGGACCCCTAAAGGTCCTTACCCTGGGTACTGTTCAGAAATGGATCAGAGACTATAATTGTCTTTTAAGGGGCAAACAATCAGGATGTTTAGTACAGCCCAAGAACATGGATACACCCACGGGTGTTCGCAAATGCAGACTCAGTGTTCTCCCCAGGATTTTTTCTGCTGGGTGGCCTGAAGAAGTGGCCAGGTAAGGCAGTACTATCAATCTACCTATCTCATACTCACACTTAGCCACACATTCACACAATCTGCTGCACACACTACTGAACACACACACACACTACTGGACACTTGCACAATCTTTTGCACTCACACACTCTTCTGCAAACATGCACACACTGCTGGAAATTCACAACCTGCTGCACACATACACACATTTCTACATACACACACTGTTGCACATACTGCTGAACACACACACACGTCTGGATACTCGCATTATCTGTTGCAAACATGCAAATACGCACACACTGCTGTGCACACACATTCTTCTGCACACACACACACTGCTGCATATATAAACACATACACTTTCTTCTGCATGCACATACTCTGCTGCACACATTAATGGACACACTGCACACACTCTGATGTACACTTATACTCTGCTGCACACACACAATCTGCTGCACACACTCACACAATCTGCTGAACACACACACTGCTGGACACACAATCTGCTGCACACACACACAATCTGCTGCCCACACACTTTTACACACATACACACTGCTGCACACTTACACGCTGCTTCACGCACACACACACACTACTACACACACACTGCTGGACACAATCTGCTGCACATGCACACACTCTGCTGCACAAACATTGCTGCACACACACACTGATGGATACTCACACTCTGCTTCACACACACACTACTACACACACACACTGCTGGACACAATCTACTGCACACACACACACTCTCTGCTGCACAAACATTGTTGCACACACACACTGCTGGACACTGACACAATATCCTGCACACACACTGCTGCACTATTACACTCCGCTGCAGCGCACACACACTCTGCTGCACAAACACATTCTCGGAGCGAGTTGGGAGAGCTCTACAGCACACATCAGAGTCCTAAGGGAGGACAAGAAGGAGGCAGATACCGGATGATACACAGACAGATCCTACTCTTCAGTTTCCTAGAGTTTCCACTACACAGTGGGGCCAGCAGTGAGGCAAATTTTAGTTCTTGGAGGTTGACATGCCCTTTAAATATAGCAAGCAGACGACAACATTTAGAGCCAGCAAGATATTGTCTTGTATAAAGAGGGGAATGGATTCATGGGAGAAAAAAAACTATTCTCCCTCTTTACAAAGCACTGGGATGGCCTTGTTTGGAATAAGCGGGGCAGTTTTAGAATCCTGTGTAAAAAAAGGACATCTTGGAAGACCGTTAAAATTATGCACACTAGAGGAAAGGTGCTTGCGTAGGGATACGATCACTGTGTGTTAATGCCCATTGTTCACCAATAGAACATGTAAAAGGACACGTAAACATCCCTTAAAGAAGTGTCACAAACTTACCTGCCGCTCCGGTCCCGCGACGCACTGCACTTCCGGGTGGGCGGCGTCGTAGACGTCACGACATCACAACGCCGACACGCCGGACGGCGCGAGAATTCAAAAAACGGCATCCTCCTGGACCCGGTGCCTGATAGTAGCGTTAGCTACCTCCCCGGCTCCTTCTACTTCCCTGCCCTGGATCCTGTTCCTCACCTACACCAACTACTTACCTAGCCTGCTCTAGAGACTTACCTTGCCTGTTCCAGAGAATCCTTGCCATATCTGCACCAACTACTTACCTAGCCTGCTCCAGAGACTTACCTTGCCTGTTCCAGAGAATCCTTGCCATACCTGCACCAACTACTTACCTAGCCAGCTCCAGAGACTTACCTTGCCTGTTCCAGAGACTCCTTGCCATACCTGCACCAACTACATACCTAGCCTGCTCCAGAGACTTACCTTGCCTGTTCCAGAGACTCCTTGCCAGTTCCATTATCCTGCCTTCTCTCGAGAAGCACCTAGCCGCCATTCCTCAGCCTACAGTTCCCAGCAGTCTCCTGTATCCAGTTCTGCAATCGCACCAGCCATCGGAGTGCCTCCTCCTAAAGCGTACTCGCAAGTACCCCGGCCTCCCGGCCGATTATTACAGGAAGAAAAGTTCGGAAGGGGTTTTTCATTGTCAGAACGATAAAAGTATGAAACTTGCGTTCATTGGACGTGGTAATGGTGTGGCGATTGCTGAGTCAGGAAGGAATTTTTACCTCCTTCATATTGAGTTTTATTTACCTTCCTATGGATCAGCTTTTTGGCAGGAAATATGGGTATTGCTGAGTAGATTGGACTAGGTGGATGTATGTTTTTATTCAATCTTAAATGGTGTATTATACTAAGATGCATTTACTTAATGTAAGTAATAGATTCTGTAACTACAAAGGCTTTTGCCAGTACAATACCCCCTGATCCCACTTTTCAATGTCTCTATGCATTTGTATTTTGTATACAGATGTCTATAGAAGACTCTGAAAGCTATTTTTTAGCCTACAGTTTATTTTCCAGCCAGCGTGAATTGCATACAGCCTTCCTGGTGCAATACAAAATAATCAGCTGTTTTTACTAATTTTTTTTTAATTTTAATTCTGGTCCAGCAAATGTTAAAGCTTCTAAATGTATCTGCTTGCCTTGTATGTGCTGTGGTGGCTCACCTGCTAAAGCAATTAAAAAACCCAAATTTTACTTTTCTTGTTTGTATGTGTCATTGCTAGGGACAATAGCATTGATTGTTTAAAAAAAATGAAATCCCTGTTCTGTGTCAGGAAGAGGGAGGACCTCTGTGCTGTTATATGGTAGGCTGTCAGCTTCTAAGAAGCAAGGCTGCAACGTCCTTGTTTTGATTTGTTAAGCACTACAGAGCATGTGAAGAGTACTGCTTACACCCAGCTAAGATGGATTATGGGAACTGACCACAAGTACCTACAGGTTAGTTTCATAAATCACCCAGGAGCCCCAGCAAAGGGAGAGGTGAAACACAACTTGTATGGAGACTTAAGTTGCCCTTTAAGATCAAATTACTAGATCATCCCTTTAACCAGTGAGGGTTGCTGGTTGTTCTAGTTTAGTCAGTTAGCAACAAAGACACTTTTTTTCCTTTATTCCTTGATTTAAGTGTTGATGTAACATATATATTGCCGGCCTAAATGCAGATTGTATATCACTCAAGTGGCTTTTTCACTAAAGTAGCATAGATGGCAACCCCCATGTTAAAACTATAAACCGTTACATTAACTGTAATTTGGCTGAAGTTGGTGCAGTTAGCACAGTGCCCAAGTTACTTTATTTGTAGTTATTGTTTTTTCTTTTCTTTCTTTTTTTTTTAAATAAGATTGAACACCACATTTATAATAAATCATAATCCAAATGGTGACAATATACTGTAGCTGAAATTTCAATACAATTAAAACATCACCTGCTTTTTATTGTTAAAAGCATTCTCTGTATAATGTTATATCTCATATAACTCAACGGTCAATTAAGTAAAAATAAGCATTTTGCCATATCTGCTTAGGCCATCACTTCCTGTTTGTCAGTGTCATAACACATTTTACTTTACTGAAAATTGCTTCTGGATACATATAAAATTGGTCATCTATTTCTGCTTAAGAAAAGCTTGGCAAGCATCAACATTGTTGTAAAAGATCATAAAAAAAACTTAAGGGCATTGTGGATTGAACATTTTGGATGACAGATGGCATGAGTAGAATTCAACCCTCTCCTCTCCAAAAGGCATTATAGTATTTCTTTGTTATGAATAATTGTCTAAATCCCTGTTCCTTAAGTAAACAAGCTAACTAACTCCCTACTTTCATATTAAATTCTTATGCTATGTGTGTTAGAATAAACTGAAGCAGTCAGGACCTGTCACTTCAGCCGGCGGTGGATTGCTAGTAAGGTAAATATACTCACCTTCGTTCCAGGCTCGGAGGGTAAGGCATATAGGTCCTTTATCTTCCGTTCTTCAATAAATGCATTAAAGGAAGTGTTTACTTTTTCAGTGAACTATTCCTTTAACTATCAATAATATTTTATTTTCAAAAAGAAAAATGTAAACATTACAACTTATTTACAGTGATGTAATAGTACATGACATGGGAACATCTATATAATTATATTATATTTTTGCTAAAACTAATTATATTCAGTGTAATGTAAATGGTTATGATTACAGTGTTTATATAGATTTCTAACATGCAAGTAGATATTTAAAACACATTTATCAAATAGTTTCAGTTCCTTTCTCCCTTTTCCTTAAAGGGATACTATACTGAAAAAATGACTTTGTCTCATCTGAATCTATAATTAAATACATGTAAGTAGCACTTACTCTGATTTGTGTGTGTTGCTGCACGTCTTCAGTCCAGCACACATTTTGTTTAGGAGCAGTATCCCCACTCCCACTTCTATCCGACCTGACTATTTTCCCCCCATAAACTAACTGTCAAGCCTGCGCACAGCATACAGTATTCCAACTATCTGTCACCATTCCAGCTACAGTAAAACTACTCACAGAAGAATAGTTTGAAATCAAGGAACTTGATTGACAGCTGAAATATAAGAAGTTTTAGATTAGATATCTAGAGAAATAGGGGGCAGATCAACAAAAAAATTATACAGTGGTGGCTGGGAAGAATTATAATTTCCAGTTGTGGTCAATTTAAAATAACCTATATTTTGGTATAGATGCCTTTTAACTGATAAACACAGCTTTAACTACCTATCCTGGGTCTTTTATCCAGTTTGGTAGATGTGTCGCTAATATGGCTTGACTTGTTATTCTTGACTTTTGTTTTTCTATTCTAAACTGTTGAATGGACCAAATTTACCTATAGAGTTACTTATTTTTTTTAACTTCCATATTACAGGTCATCCAAATCACACCCAGGACCAGTTGTCCACATCAGTGATAATCCCATGGATGAAGGGAAGGTGGGTAGTGAAAAAACTGTTGTGTTTCAATAGGTTTTTTTTTCCTATTCAAAATTGCAATTTTCAGAAACAAAGAGCTTTATAATATGGCAATCCTAATCTGTTGAAGGTCATTTTGACTATGCAGTGGCAATATGTTGTACTAGCCAATAAAGTTAACAGATGTTTAGTTGTAGCTGCAATGTCTTAATCAAGATTGTATTTGCTTAATCTCTTCCAATGCAGTGCCATGGGTTATACTGGTGACTTAATGTGTATTATTATATGGGTATTTATGGCACTTACGCACCAGCACTGATATTGTGAACCGCAATAAATGCAGTTACTTTTTTGACCAATATGTGCAAATTTGTTGGGTACTTTTGATGTCCTTAGTCGCCTCTTTTTTATGGCTAGAATTCATACACTCAAATGATGTTTATCAAGAGGCAATTTTAACATATGGCAGTATTAGTTGTATCTGTGTTACACCTACATTTAAAGGGCATGTCCACCCCCAAAACTATAATTTAACCACATACTGGCCCCACTCTGTAGTTTAAAATAAACCTTACCTTACATCTCTGCTCCTTATGGTCCTTTGCCTTTTCAAAGTTCAGGAAACTGAAGACTCCAAGCTGTCTGTGAGCCATTTGTTCCATGCTGATTCCTCGTCCTCATCAAGGTCTAAGGCATGCGCAGTGCACACTTCGTTTGCACCCCCAACCGCAGCAATATTTCTTTTAAAAAAAACAAGATCCGTACTTAAAAAGACTTCTCTCCCACAGCGTTTCTAGTGATGTCAGCCGTGTCAGTGATTGGCTGCCTCTCAACCAATCACAGACACGGCTGAGGATCGCCACAGGAGAGAAGGCTGTGTATGTAGAAGTCTGGGGACTTTTTAAAAGAAATATTGTGGTGGTTGATGGTGGGTAGGGGTTACCTACCTTACACCCAAAGATCATTTTGGGGGTGGAGATGCCCTTTAAGAATACTGCGGCATACAGTTTAAGGTAAACTAAACCCAAAATTTAAGTTGTAAGCTGAACCCAGGGGGTGAGGATTTAAATCCTCACCCTAGGTTCTTTTAAAGGGATGGGATTGCCAAGGACACTCTAGTGCTTTGTTCTGGGGTTTATTGTTTGTCTTACTTTTCATTTTTCTAGCTCCTGGTTGGTTTTGAATCTGGTATAGTAGTATTATGGGATCTCAAGTCAAAGAAAGCAGACTACAGATATACACATGATGAGGTATGTGAATATGTATGATATTGTTGCAGAAATCCTCCTTTACTCTTGTTAGTAAGGTCCATAAAACCTCTAAATTAATTAATGTTTCTAAAATGACATTGTATTACCTTATCTGTCAAAAAAACCCACATCTTCATTTTGGTATAGAAAATTCAAGATGCACTGTTCAAAATAATTTGTTTGAAATGCAGAGACATAAATGTAATAGTGGTAGTGTTTGTTGTTCTTTCCACTGGAGTCAACTATTAAGGAAAATTCAAATAGGTTCCTGTATTCGATACAATATGTCAGATAAAAGTTTCCAGCTTTAATTTATGGCCAGTTGTATCATAAAAACATTTTTTATGATGCAACTGTACTTGTACTTGTGTCACTGGCAATTATTTCATTAAATATGCAGGAACGTGAGGTTCTAATTCATTCACACTTGTTGCTGTTAATAGTTACACATTTATATTTTCCCCTCAAAGCAGTTATTTGTACTGTCTATGTTTAATAATGTAATAAACAAGGGAATGTCCACCCAAAAATAAAAATGTATATTAAAATGCAGAAAGTTTCATAATACTTACCTTTTCATCCAACACTCCTACAAATAGGAGTGATCTTCCGACACAATACACCAATTTTTTCTGATTGTGGCCGTAAGGTAAGGTCAAAACAATAATGTCTCAGGCAATGGCCGATAGCTGCTACTGACGCCACATCCACTTCTACTGTATAAGCTCATATCCAGTTCACAACAGCAGCAGAGGAGGCATAAACTTGCCAGTGTGGGATTAATGCTGGTAAGTAAGTTTAGGAGTTACCGTATATACTCAAGTATAAACCGTCCCGAGTATAAACCGAGGTACCTAGTTTTACCTGAAAAAGGAGAAAAAGTGATTGACTCGAGTATAAACCGAGGGTAGAAATTATGACCACTACTGCCTTTTTGATTCTGTATTGTTTTGAGGCTTTAGTTGCCCTTTAAATGGACAGCAGAATTTCAATACAGTAATCCCATACAGTAATAGCCAAATCCAGTATGGTTATCACTGTATGGGACTAATGTATTGGAATTCTGTTGTCCATTTAAAGGGCATCTAAATCCTCAAAACAATACAGACTCAGAAGGCAATAATAGATACTATTCTCCTTCTGATTCTGTTTTGGTTTGAGGCTTTGGTTGCCCTTTAAATGGACAGCAGAATTCCCATACAGTAATAGCCATACTGGATTTGGTTATTACTGTATGAGAATTCTGCTATCCATTGAAAAGGCAAATAAAGCCTCATTCCTTGGCACCCCAGATGTTTGCAAACTACAACTCCCAGCATGCTTTGGTTACTGGGAGTTGTAGTTTCTGAACACAAGGAGTGTTCAACATATGTTACTGTAATAAAATACATTTCTTTCTTACTTCTGCCATGGGTAATATTCTATAAAAGAACAGTAAACACAGAAAATAAAATTCATAAACTATCCCCCACCCACCCCCTCCTCCCTCCCTCCACTGTACACTGGACTTATTAGTCCACCCCTAAACCCCCCATACACAATTGGATCCTTACTGGCTGAGGACTGAGACGAGGACTGAGCAGAGGACTGAGCGGATCTTGTTACTTGAAGGCTCCTCCATGACTAGCTGCAGTGAGGAGGCGCTGACGAAAGCAGGTCGTGCGTAACGTACGTGCCTGACGGGCCTGCGCGTACTGACAGTGCCTCTAACTGTTCTGGTCTCCTCTTTGCTCTCCTCGCTGAATGGTGCTTCCCATCTGCAACAGTTAGGCTTGGCAATTTTTTTCTGACCCGAGTATAAACCGAGGCCAGGTTTTTAAGGTACTTTTAAAACCTTAAAACCTCGGTTTATACTCGTAAGTATTGCGATACTTAGGTTTGTGGGTTGTTTACTGCATTTAACTATACATTTTCATTTTCGGGATGTAGCTTAAGCTTGATTGCTTGTGAAGGTTCTCATTCATCCAGGTCATGGTATATCTGTTGTATTCAATTAGATCAACTGGACTTGAAGTTTAGTTCTTGAAGACGTTTCGCTAGTCATCCGACTGGCTTTCTCAATTCAGAATGACTTGTACAAGAATCTGTGGCAATTATGTACCCTGGAAAATCCCAATTAGCATATCACAGCCAATCATGCCCTTAACACCTGGCTGTGATATGCTAATTGGGATTTTCCAGGGTACATAATTGCCACAGATTCTTGTACAAGTCATTCTGAATTGAGAAAGCCAGTCGGATGACTAGCGAAACGTCTTCAAGAACTAAACTTTAAGTCCAGTTGATTTAATTGAATACAACAGATACTTAAGCTTGATTGTGTTGCATAGGGTCATGTTCCAGAAAATTACCCACAATTTCTGGTTTTGAATGGCCAGTACATTTAACATCGGTTTGAAAATATGCATTTGTAGTATTTGAATAAAGATTTGTTTTTTTAAAACTATCCACCTTAATATGGTGTTTGCTGAGAGTATTGCTGCATTTTTGGAAATTTTAAAAAACTATCCAAACCTACATGGCCCTATACCTAATAACTGGTTGTGCCACCCTATGCAGCAACAACTGCAATTAAGCATTTGCAATAAATAACAATGAGTCTTTTACATTGTTATGGAGGACTTTTTAACCTTTGCAAAAAGTCCTTTGCAGAATTTGTTTAATTCAGTCATATTGGAGGGTTTCAGAGCATTAACTGCCTTTTTACGATCATGCCACAGCATCTCAATAGGATTCAACTCTGGACTTTGACTATGCCACTCCAAAAACTTTGTTTGTTTTTTATAAGCCATTCAGATGTTGACTTGCTGATGTGTTTTGGATCATTGCCCGGCTGCAGAACCCAAAAACGCTTCAGCTTGAGGTCATGATCGAATGGCTGGACATTCTCCTTCAAGGTTTTTTGGTTGAGATAGGAATTCTTGGTGCCATCAATCACAGCAAGTCATCCTGGTCCTGAAGCAGCAAAGCAGCCCAGACCATCACACAATCACCACCATGCTTGACTGTTGATGATCTTTTTCTTAGTTTTACACCAGATGTAGATTCTCGTCACAGAATATTTTTCCAAAAGTGTTGGGGAGCATCAGCATGTTTTTTATTTTTTTTATTTTTTTGCTGAAGTGAGATGAGCCTTTATGCTCTTTTTGGTCAGCAGTGCAATTTGTGCCCAGTTTCATTCTTATGGTTGAGTAATAAACATTGGCCAAAACAGAGTTGAGCAAGCAGTTCTTTAGATGTCATTCTGGGTTTATTTGTCACCTCTGGATGTCATCCTTGCGCTCTTAGGGTAATTTTTGTAGGCCATCCACTTGTGAGAATGTTTACCACTATTCCAGATTTTCCCATTTATAGATAATTTCTCTCACCATGATTCCCAAAGCTTTAGAAATAGCTTTGTTACCTATTCCAGACCGCTAGATGTAAATGACTCATCTGTGCCTGAATTTCTTTAGATCATGGCATGATGTTTCCTTTTTTGGAATCTTTTGGTCTACTTCACTTTGTCTAACAGGTTCTACTTAAGTGATCCCTTGATTCAGCATATCTGTCAGAAATAAGACCTGGGTGTGGCTTAGGAAATTGAACTTTTAAAAAAGGTTTCTTTATAATTTATCAAGGGGGCAATTTTTCAAATAAGGCCATGTAGGTTTGGATAGTCTTTTCTTTAAAATAAAATCATCACTTGAAACTTAGTATTTACCTAAGTTATCTATGTCTAATACTTAAATTTGTTTCATGGTCGGAAACATTTAGGTATAACAAACATGCGAAAAAAATAAGAAATCAGAAAGGGTGCAAATTCTTTTCAAAGCGCTATATTACTATATAGACTGTACACAAATACTTTAAATGGTATTTATACCCAAACAATGAAAGTTTCCGTTCTCTCCTAGAGGTTCTTCTAGCCTTCACTATTGATTTTATATAGAAGCAATCATCCTTCTAAATACCCAACTCCTGTGCTAATACTACTTTACCCCAGGAGATGCATGCAGAAAAGAAGGCATGAATGGCTGATAATTATTGATCATTCATGCATTCTCCCCCCTTTTAACAATACTAGGAAGCGGTCACTTTTATATTAATTCATTAGGGAAGGTACAGTAGGAAAAGCAGTTTCAATAGTGCTGTAAGTAAGATAAGAACAAGAAATCTTTCTATTTTTGGGGGGTATATATACTATTATTACATATTATGATGATTGGTCAAAATGTGTTTTTTTTACTATTTACCCTTTAAATATGTCTGCCATGGAAATGGAAGGGTGGGTCAGCAGGTGGGTCAGCAGGTGTGTATACCTGGATCAGGTAGAAAGTTAAAAAAACAAACTTTTGATTATTGATCAAAATTAAGGTTCGTACACACGTGCGATCGCGGGTCCCGACCCGCGACGCACAATGTGTACGAATGTCCGTTTCGGACATAGATAAGTAGATCAGTAAGTGTGTGTACCTGTGTCAGGTTGGGGGTTAAAAAAAAAAAACTTTTTTGATGATTGGTCAAAATTAGTTTTTTTGACTTTAGTTAACCTTTAAGTATGGCTGCAACAGTAATGGAGGGGTAGGTCAGTAGGTGTGTATGCCGGTATCATGTTGGGGGTATGTCTTTTTTGTGTTTACAACCATAAAACGATCTTTTATTGAGGATAAATCTAAATTGTTTTTTTTTACTTTAGTTACCCTTTAAGTATGGCTGCCACAGTAATGGATAAGTAGATCAGTAGGTGTGTGTACCTGGGTCTGGTTGAGGGGGTATGTCTTTTTCTGTGTTTACAACCATAAAACTATCTGTTATTGAGGATAAATCGAAATTAGTTTTTTGACTTTAGTTACCCTTTAAGTATGGCAGCCACAGTAATGGATAAGTAGATTAGTAGGTGTGTGTACCTGGGCCTGGTTGAGCGGGCTATGTCTTTTTTGTGTTTACAACCATAAAGCTATCTTTTATTAAGGATAAGTCTAAATTAGTTTTTGACTTTAGTTACCCTTTAAATATGGCTTCCATGGGAATGGAAAGGTAGGTCAGTAGGTGGGTGTACCTGTGTCTGTGTGGGGGGGTTGGGGGTATCACCATTTGTATTTATGACCATGAAACACACTGTTTTGAAATACCCACATTTGAGGATTGTTACCATTATAGTCTATGGGGAAAAATGTCTGGAAGGCCTGTACCAAATTTCATGTCTCTAGCTCAAAAACTGTGGGAGGAGATACAGTCCAAAAAGCGGAAGAATAAAACGGAAAAAAAGAAGAAATAGAAAGAACAGTAATTTGGCTTTTTTGAAGCCAAATTAATAAATAATGTGTGCATAATTATACTGTATCGGTTATGTAATTACATTATAAATGATTCTTGAATAGTTAATCAACATATTTACTGTAAAGTCTGACCTAGTGAACTGCAGTATATAATATTAATCTGTATTGACCTTTCTGTAATCATTCTATTTTATCTATAAAACAAATTAGGGAAATTGTGTCTGAAGGTTGCTTGGCTTACATCTCTATTAACAATAACAGAAGTTCTGCTTTTTTATATATGTGTTAAATATGTGCATAGTATGATGTGTTTCTGCATTAGATGATTAGCTGTATCCCTGCTAATGCTGAAGCATCCACAATACCAGCTGAGTACAAGGTCCTTGACTGTTTGCAATCTATCCAGCCTTAAAGCTGTACTTAGTGCTTAGAATGTAACCTCTTTAAGCAGAAAATACCATTTGGGGATTAACAACTGGCAGTTAATTCTGTCTGTGAAGTTGTTGAGCTGATAGTAGATTTTATGTTCTTACTATCAGACCAATTTCCTCTGACTTTGTTTTAAGCTTCTGTTTGGAATTATTAGAATACAGTTACAGCCAGCAGTTCAATTGAGTGAAGCTTTAATGTTTTGTGTAGACAAATGGTAAACGTAAGTACAGGGATGGTTTTGATTCTTATGCAATTGTATTGCTGCAGTTGGTTGCTTAATGTTTTTGAAGAAGTCACAGTTAAAGGCAAGATAAAATGTCATAAATTAATTTATTTAAAGTTAATACTTGTATATAATATAAATATTATTTGTTTTATAGGCTATCCATTCTGTTGCATGGCACCATGAAGGAAAGCAGTTTATTTGTAGCCATTCAGATGGAACATTAACTATATGGAATGTACGCTCTACTGCCAAGTGTATACAAACCATTGTGCCACACGGTAAGAGGCCATATTTTCTTCTATGACACTGACTTGTAATTTCAACATTATTTAGTTTTATGATCTCTGTATCTGAACTGCAGGAAATTATATCAAAACTTCTAACATTTTTAGCTGACTTTTTACTGTAGATTCTCAGAAAATGTTGTCTCAAACATGGACAGCCTAATGGTGTTTAGGGGACTTCCCTTAGAGCTGATAGTTGGACAAAATAAGAAAGTTGGAGGCTTGCTTAAATGGGAACTGCTGTCTCCATTCCAAGTTGCCACCCAATCTAGCCAGTACCTCAAACATTTGGAAAAATAAAACCTTTTGGGTTTTTTTGTGCAGCTTTGCAAAGGTTTTAAAAATCCAAAATACATTTATGGGATGTATGGGAAGAAGAAATGGTTGATTCTGTAAGAAATTGGACAGTCTCTGAGCTTTGTTTGTTGTCTGCTACTCCAGATTTATAGGCCCATAACCAGAACATTTTGAAAAATAAGAAGGATGTTGGTTTGCTTGACCTTTTATGTACTATCATTGCATAAAGGCTTGTGTGAAGAAGGATTTCCTTTCAGATAAAAAAAGGTCAAATTCTATCTAATAGGAGCAAAAAAAGAAGTTACTGTCCAGCAGAGTGTACACACGTCTATGCTAATTTGTTTTCTTTCTGAAATATATTTTGAAGTGAAGAATAATAACTGAAAAAGTATGTTACAGAAAGAGGAGAGTTACCAAGACGGTATTACTTCTATTTTGAAAGATGTTTCAGAAGTATCTATCCTCTTCATAAAGCTATGACAAACTTAATGTTTTTCATGACTTTATGAATCCTGAAACTTTTTATTGACACTATAAAGAAGGAGTGCTGTAACTTTGTATCTTGCTTCAGCTATAATGGATGTCAAACTTTCTGTGCACCCACTTTATCTGATATATGACTACTTTTGTGTGCTGATCCACACATTCCACCCATGCGTTTCTGCAAGGCTAACCTTTCTATGTCTGCTCCATTGCTTAAAATATTATTATATTGTTATTATTATATTATTATATTTTAGAAAGTAGATGTTTGTGTTTTTTTACTAATGCATAAATATTTCCTAAACAAAACAAGCCACAAATTTCAATATTAAACTCTAATCAACAATTTATAGAATCATGTTTCACAGTGTTCGATATATATATATATATATTTTTTTTTTAACCATTTTGTAGCGTAACTGTATATGTCTAGCTTGCCACTGCAGTTAAGGCCTACACTGTGCTTAATCTATGGCTTGGCATGGCCCAAAATACTTAATGAACCTTATAGCACCATACAGTTTTAGAAACAAAATGGCAGTATATAAGTAGAACAATTTATATTTCATTTTCATTCCCTGTATGGTGAGGAATAATAGGATAAAATTATCAATGTCCTGGTAGTTGCTTTCTTTCTTTTTCAGTATTTTCAGCAGATTTATTTCTGTAGCATTTTATTCCCCATTTTCCACATTAATTTTTAAGACTACATTTTTTTTTTCTGCGTTACACCTTCCATTTGTGTTTTGGGCATTGTTCCAGAGGTTAGCCTGCCCTAACACAATAACATCAATTCACAGACATGCACTTTTCTTCTGGCAAACGACTGCCTCTTGGCTGCGAGTCTCTGGTAAATATCTGACCTGTCTAATTCTATGGGTGTGTTTCTATTATTGTGGTTTTTGATTTTGGGTTGTTTTATTCTTTAGCTTTTAACTCTGTCAAATGTTGGTCTTTTTTCTGTATTTATTGGTTCTTGACAATTCTAACTGCATTTGAGAAACTGTGGTCTCCGTACACGTTGCCGTTATTAAAAAAAGGCACACTTAGGATCATGTTTCTAGCTTCATTCAATCCAAAGTAAAGGTGGCCATACGCATGCGATTCCACAGCATGTGTACCGACAGATCACATTGGTATCTGTCGGCACACATGCTGTGGTAACAGTACACACGGACCCGACCAATCCTTGTACGTGGTAGAGAGGTCAATCGGCCGTGTGGCCATACCTCTAATTCAAGTAAAGGGAGCCGATAACGAACGGAAATTTTACATCATTCCTGATCGATCGGAGTGCCGACTACGGTCGTTCATCGGCATTCCTATCGGTCGGGAAAAGCTCCTTCACATAAACGATAATAGGTAAATTCCGATGGGATTTACCTTTTATCGTTCATATGTATGGCCACCTTTACTGCAGTATAAGATTAGGGGACTTTATTACCCTTTTCTTTAAAACTTAATGTGTGTATTACTTAGATCTTTTGAACTGCAATCCATTTGTGCAATAACTTTGTTTCTACATATATAAAAACTGGAGCAAATATTTAACATGTTTAAATTTGGAAAGAACAGACCTGTTTTTAAAAATAGGCTTGAAATCTAATTGAAATGCATACTTTTTCTTTTCGAGTAAGGAATAGTGCCAATGTAAAATATTTTGTTTAATAGGAATATACATGGCAACATTTATAATATATACTAAAAGGGCACATTTTAGTTGACAGCAGGTTTATTGTAATTTATGTCTTTCCTATCTATTTGGCAAAATAAGATTTAGTCTAGAGATTCCTGGGGAAGGGAGCAAATGGTTAAATATCTTCAGAGGATGCTGCTTAAAGCTTGTATAGGTGGTCACAGATGTTGAAGAACAAGGGCAAATAATAGATAGATATGTAATATATATTTAACAGTAGTTAAATGCATAAACATATCTAATAAATGTTTGGGTTTTAAAATTATAGATAAAGGTTTCTAACAAGCCAACTATATTCAGTTCACTAAATGCTACACAGTTAATTAGATACCAGATTTTAGCCCACTTTGTGGACATGTGCTTTAATGTTAGTATGAAGCAAAATAGAAATGGCTGCATCATCTATACAAAGGCTTATAATTTATTAAAAAGCCTGCAAGCTTCCTATTGAATCAATCTCCAGGATGAGGACAAGTAATATAGAGCATGCTGTCTTGAACTTGTGAAGAGAGAAATGGCATGATCACTAAGATAAAACAGTACTGCTGTTATTGACAATCACTACAGAAGCGGCCCATTAAAGATTAATGATATTACATAGAGGCTGCATGTCTATCTCTTCCTTTATGCTAGAAGTAATTCTGGTAATTCTAGTAATTCTAAGTAAACTATGATGTTTAATATAATTCAAGTGTTTGTTTCCATTAATACGGTTATGAAACATTTATGTCTAGGAACCCTAAAAATTGCTTTAATATTAAGAATCAATATTTTAGTTTTTTTCTCACCAACAGGTCTGAGAGATGATATAAAGTGGCCAATCACCTCTAATATAACAGTTTGGGGCCCTAATAGTTCACATAATTTAGTAAATAGAAGGGAGGTTTAAACATTTTTTACAAATCACAACTACATCTACATCATTGATTATTCAGCTTGGCAAACAAGGCCATTATTATTGGGAGCTGAAAATGACAATGTTCCTGTGACTGATAACGGTAATATGTTGAACATGGGATTGGCCATTTTGTGCCATACACACGGAAGATAACCAGAAAACCAATTTCCCCTTTATCAGACATGAGAGTGTTTAGCCTAAAGTAACCAAGTTGGATAATTCTGATTGTATTTATGTTTATGTAATGTTATACCTATCAGACTGCATCTTTAAGAAGCACAGCTTGTTCTAAAAGTCAAAGTATGCTTGATGATATTGAAAAATATACATTTTAGTAAATACAATAGTATTCCACTATAGTTTTATTCATCTTTGACTACAGCTTGTTTTAGATATCCAGTCTGACACATTGTACATTTCAGCTGTCAATCAAGTGTCTTAGTATCATCAACACTTATGTGTTATGTTTAGTTTTTCTGTAGCTGGAATGGTGACAGTTGGTACCTGAACTGCATGGTGGCAAATTCCCTCTCCCAATGCAGCCTCATAGGGATTATTGAGCATGCTTGCCCTCACAGAGTGTCAGGTAGACTGTCAGGGGGCTGGGGTACTGAGCTTGAGAAAAATAAGTACTGAATTAAAACCATGCAGCAACACAAAAACATCAGAGTAAGTGCTACTTACATTATTATTATTATTAGTGTGGATTTTATATTGCGCCAACATCTTCCGTATCGCTTTACAATTACATGTATACATTCACATCAGGCCCTTCCCCGAAGAGCTTAAAATCTAAGCGCATTTATTTGACACAAACAACTCACCAGTATGTTTTTATGATTGTGGGGGAAACCGGAGTGCCCGGAGGAAACCCACGCAAGCACGGAGAACATACAAACTCCTTGCAGATGTGTCCAAGGGTGGAATCGAACTCAGGACCTCAGCGCTGCAAGGCATCAGTGCTAAACACTGAGCCACCGTGCTGCCCCCTTGCTTACATTAATTAATTTATAGATCGAAATGAGGCAAAGTTATTTTTTCAGTGTACAATTCCTTTAAATTGTTTTAGTGCATTATCTGGATTTTTCTTTATGGGCTTTTGTGTACTATATAACTCCTCTTCTATTTTAGGCTAAATCACTGATCTGAGCTTGTGCAGATCTGATTTTATCATGTTTGCAGGCAGTAGGAATAGGCAAAAAAATGTGCACGGAACGTTATGGTGCCCATACAATGGAACTTGCCTTTCAATGTTCTTGTGATAATCAACACGATTCTGGAAAAAGCGCCTGACCCTTTCTTTTTTGCAACTGAAATGAATTCACAAAATGAATGGGTTAGGTGGATCGTTGAGCCAGTGCTCAAGATAGTTGATAGATTAGATATTCGTCTTTAGAATATTGTCGCAGTAGTGTATGGCCACCTAGCAAAGACAGAGAGTGTGGCTCTCATTATCTCTAAACTATAGTACATAGCTGTTTGTGGTTAGCAGCCTGGAGAGCACTGCACCAACATAAATAATTAAAGAGGAGTGCAAGGAGACACCGTATTTGGATTTGCTTAACCAGTAATAGAACTGTAAGTTAAAGGGGAATTTGCCTAGCAGTTACCTTGGGCCCTTGGTTTTATAATTAGTTAATGATTCTGACTCACCATGGGGCCCTTCCTCCCTTTTTCACGGAAGTTGAAGTTTTTGGTGCAGCCGCATGCAGCTAGACAAACTTTCTAACTTTTTTTTTAACTGACTAACTTTTGCTGTACCAAAAACTTTAGTGAAGTCTGAGATTAGGACCTTGTCTAACTAAATGCTGCTGCACCAACATTTTTTCTATAAATTCCATAAATAACTTGTCACAAGGAGGAATGTGTTTGTATGCCATGGGGTGGGTTGATGAGGGGTGAATTAGGGACAATATCCCACACACAAAAATGGTCATTTTCTCTGTATCTAGTGTCTGCAGCCACAATGTATTATTTTCTGTCTGTACAAGGTATTTTGTGTATTCGGTTAATGTAGATACCATCAGGTAACTTCATTATGCATAGTTAGCAGGATGAAAGGACATCCTGTGGTCCCGGTCGTCTGTATTTCCCAGGTGAAAACAGACTCCTGACTCTACGGGGGGTAATTAGCAACCCTGGAATCCATATCCCAGTACATGTGGAAAGCAAAACATATATCAGGATTCATATCTCTTTTCGGTAACCATAATTTAGAGGAACTGTTTTAAAAAGTGGACTCAGGAGCAAAAGCTGTTTCTTGGGAATCCAAACACCCATGGTCTACTTGGTATGGAACGCAACAGAGACACTTTTGGTTGGTTTATGTGTTAATAAGCAGTAACCATATTGAATTGAGTATCTACAAATTCATCTTTTCTCTGAACACGGATTTGTAAGTTGGCGGGACAGGGACAGACACTTTGTGGGTGTGTCAGGGAGACCACCTGGAGTTTGTTACACTCCTAGCTCAGCCCACCCCTTTCTATGATTGGGTGTGGGTAATTGGTTTCACCCTTTTCAGGAGTATAAAACTAGCTCTGAAACTCAGAGAGCTAGCACTCCATTTACCATCTAATATTGGCTAATAAGAGTTATTTTGAGGGCCTGTAACTCTGGACTCCATCTTACATGGATCTACTTCCTCCATTTCATCCTGGAACATTAAGGACTGAACTAAGTATTATTTTCATCCCATTTTGTTTTACTGTTACTTGTTGTTTGTCTGTGTTTTGTCTGTTATGTTTTTCTGTAGTTTATTGTTTGCGCTGTTTTTGTTTATGTTACGGTATTCTAATCGTTAGCTGAATCTCTGATTGCTCTAGATAGAACTAAGGAACTCTGCCTCTGAGACGCTAAGTTTTTAGCAGTATATTATATTTTATTATATTCTGTTATATTCCTACCGGTACATGGTATTGAATGAACAGTCATTATTATTAGTTTTATTGTACAGCTGTGCATGCTGGGTAGGTTGGTGTACCTTTTAACACACCTGGTGGCAGTTACCGATGGTTCATGGTATATATATATATATATATATATATATATATATATATATATACACACACACACAATACAACGATTGTGGAAGCACTCCAATTAGACTAATTTACAACTACATTTCTACATTTAGCGGAAGTGCTACTGATCTGGTCAAACATTTATACAAATATAAAAAAGATAATCAATGCACATTCCTAGGCCCCATACATTATCATATTATCTGCACACTGGCATACTTTATAAACATATAGTACACATTGTAGTATACATGTAGTGTACATTACTGTGATCCCATGAATGAAAAGCCTTTCAACCACATCAAGGTAACCCCAGTCTGGAAGGTCCTATATAAGTCTTTGCATGTATTCTGTAATTAAAGGACAAGTTCACCACTCTATTCTACAATTCTCACAATTCTTCACTTTTTAAGGATGTTCCTGTAGACAGCTATTCCTAGAGACAGTTGATGTCCGCTTCTGAATAAGTTGGAACCTTGCTACATTTAATAGATAAGCAAGGAGTAAGCTTTTAAATTTATACTTAGCCATGTGATTATTTTTTTTTTTCTTCTGATATGCAAGTAGCATCACAAAACAGGTATAATTCTTGTATTTTTTCAGCTTTGCCTCTTGCATTTGTAAATGCACATTTTAGTTTTTATCAACCTTTTTATCTTGCTGAATCCTTGAAACAATTTTCATGTCATGTTTTTAAAATTGTCTTTTTTATTCATCGCTTTATCAATTCATCAAATACAGCTGAAGCTCTATGGAAACTGCAGGGCTTTTAAGTTTTCCAAACATTTAGTTAAGGGGTCATACCAAATACTGAGAGCACGATTAATTACTTTTCATTAATTTTAATTCAAAAAAATGTATAACCAATAATAACAAACCTTATTGCACCACTGTATCTAAATAATATAATGTAGTACTGTAAGACGATACTTTGTATTGATGTAATTTGTTTTCTAGCTTGTATATTCAAGCCTATAATTCACTAAATGTCTGTATTTTAGCCATTAGAAAGATCCAGAGATTATCACTGTGACACTTAAAAAGCAAAATGGGATGGGTCGGAGTATGTTGCGGCAAAGGTAAGCTAATTATTTATCCGGTGTTTCTCAAACTATGATGTCTTACTCTTTTTATTTGTATTTCTATTATTTTTTTAAATTTTTGATGTTTTCAAACTGTTACTGAACCTAGCATGGACTTTACATTGTAGTGGGATTATTTTCTCCCTTGAATCTAGTAAGCCTTTTATATAGGACAATTATCTGATAGCTTTAGCTGTTGCCACCTGCACTGTTTGGCACAACTAAGGTGCGGCCCAGCCCAACATTTTGGTGATTTTTAAATACATTACTTTACACATATCAACATTGAATTTCAGCTGCCACTTTGCTACCCTCTAGATCTTGTCGCAACAATTCCACATTCCAATGCCTAAATAGTATTATATCATGATCACACAAGGCCTTTTTTCAATGGCCCCCTGGCGGGGGCGGTAGTTACATCACTGAAACTAACCATGTTTTTATTGTATTTTAAAAAGTTTGATGAATCGCTTTTTGTTTTTTTACGTTTGAGGTTTTTTTTCTTTATTTCCTTGCCTTTCAATGGGGGATCGAAAATACAGCTTCTCTTAAAGGGCTGTCCACCCCCAAAACTAAAATTCCCCCCCCTACTAGCTCCAGTTTTTAAAAATTCTTACCTTACCTCTGCTCCAAATTGTTCTCCTGCAATGTTTGTTTCTAAGTCCCAGAAAGTGAAGTAGGAGCCTGGTTGGTTTTCCACCTCTTACCTTTCCTCTGAGAGTTTTCTGGCTTGCCCCCTGCAGCCCTTTCAACAGAGATCAAGGAGGCTTCTTGATCTCTGTTTGCAGCCTGGTGCCCTAGATTCAAATACTTTCGCTGTAATGTAGTGGACCTTATCCCATCCCCAACCACCATATTGTTTGCAAAAAAAAATAATCGTCAGTGAACTCACAGAGCCCTGTTCCCCCAGTGTTCTGCACTGCCGGCAGCCACCTCTTGATTGGCTGCCTCTCAGCAAATCACGGGTAACGCTGCCGGTCTGGTCCCCGCTTGTTTTTACTGCAAGCAGAGGGTAGGGTCTGATGCTGGGGGAACAAAGCTCTGCTTACCTTTCCAATTCTTTTTTTTTGCAAACTAATATGGGGGTGGGGGGTGGGATAGGGTACAATACACTACACTACAGCAAAAGTTGATATGAGAGGTGGAGATGCCATTTAAGCACACCCAGTCAAAGCAAACAAGTTTAAAAACAAATTTCAAATAAACAACATAGGGGGTAGTGTGCCTTCAGATACTTCATAGGCCTGGGGGCTGCTGTGATTCATAATATCCCACCTTAAGACAAACTGCAAAGCACTCACGGACTTCTGCACAAGTCCTGTGAGTGCTCTGCAGTTGTCTTAAGTTTAAAACCAGATAGAACAGTCAAGCTTATTTGAAGGAGAACTAAACCCAAATGTTTACACTCCAGAATCTGAAATACGTATCTCCTATTAAAAACTTAAATCCCCACTACAGTAAAAAGTGTTAATGTAAATGTAACGCCCTGAAGAACTGGATGAATTACTCTGTGTATGTACAGTGATGTGGCCACACCGCTGGCCCTCAATCACTTGCGCCCTTTATAATCTGTCCTGTAAATGGGTTGGCTAGAGGCTACTATTGGATGTGAACAACTGCAACAAGTTCCAGCAGTTATTGTAGGACTGAGCATGTGTAAAAACACAATGGTCAGTGACCACACTGTGTGATACTGGGTGTTGAGAAATAAAAACACAAACCCTGTGTTAGATAGGTAAATTTCCAGACAAAGATTACTGCTTTTATATTATATAGGTAACATTCCTTCTAAAGACTGTTGGTCTGAGGCTTTAGTTGTCCTTAATAGATGCAAACATTTCCCTTGCTGTTATTAGCAGCAACCAATAAGCTGATATCTTTTACCGGTCAACCACAATTAGAAACATTTGATAACATCTAATTGGTTTCTGCAGATTAAGATCACAGTCAAAATTTTGCACCTCTTATTAAAAAGCCCAGTGTGGATATATATAGTGGATAATGTACTCATCACTGTAAGTTGTAACAATATTTAGTCACCAATGATTTTCTACAGGGCACAAAAACTTCAAAGTGACTCCTAATATCCCTTTAATTTACTGTAGGGGGGTACAGTATACATTATTACCACCCCTCATAACCCCTCATTTAAAAAGGCATTTTTGGCCTTCCCATGGTTTCACAGAATTGTGCAGTCCCTCCCTCCCCAATTTTACAGGTTCACAGATTAACCCCCCCCCTTACTTTTAAGGGGAGGGTTCACTGACCCTGCACATCCACAAACACATGCATATTCCTTTCTTATGTAACGCATTGGTTACCTGTTTTCAGGGTGCTGGTCAAGAAAAACTTGGGATTTACATCAAATCTGTTGTTAAAGGAGGGGCTGCTGAAGTTGTAAGTAATGTAAAATTATTTTATGGAAATGTATATGCTTTTAAAACATGTACTTGTGTACTGCTGTGGATTACACCTTTTTAGGCAGGTTCCTACCTTAAAAATTACCCAACTACATGCTCAGTGCAGGAGAAACCAAAGAAACCAGGAAGAATTTGAGGTACAGTGACTGAAGGGAAGGAGAGGGGGGATGGTAGCACAGCCCACGCCGGGAGTGTGTAAGGTGTTGTACACCCCCTGGCCCCTCCCCTTACATCCTCCCATGTCCCTTCCCACTCATAGGTCACCCATGGCCCCTCCCCCCACTGGCACAGACCCATACCCCACCACCCCTACAGAAAACTGTAAAACGGTGTTTTTCAAGCAGAGGCAGAATCGGCTTATTTTAAACTTTTGTTTTGATTTTGTCTGTTTTTACACAGTTTTCTAAAGAGGGGGCAATTGGGGCCATGGTGGCCCACAAGGATGCAGAGAAGGGGGCATGTCACATGGTTTCAGGCAGAAAGTTCAGGAGGAGTGATACTGCTACCATACACACATAAAAAATGTAAAAAACTTCAAAACTTAAAAAAAAAAACAATAACTAAAATAACCCGGGAAAGCAATTACGTGTTACTTTACCTAAAGTCATTTTTGGACCACAGTTACCCTATAAGTGATGCCCACTGTGCATTTATACAGGGACATAAAGGAACTGAAGCCTTTACTAAAGTTTGATTTGTGACTGATTTATACTTTACTCTATAGTGGTAACGGTTTCTAATGCAGATTCCCCCATGCAACATTTAACATCTTTGCTCTTAAAAATACTTTCCTGCATTTATTACAGCATCAGGGTGACATACTTTTTTTATTCTGAACAGTGGATAGGTAACCTATTCCACCACCCCCATGCACACACCATCTAGCCATATTGTAAATATCTCGGTAATAGTGTCAACCGTCCTGTACTGTAATATGCTCACTAAGCCTCTCAAAGTGTAGTAGGTACAGTAAGTACTGTTATAATCCTAGTCTTCACAATCCCCTTAGGCAGCTGCATGATTAATGTTGATAGAGTTCTCCTGCTATTGGGAATCACAGGGCAGTCTATACATTTTTGAAACAAAAAATGCTTCTTACTCGCAGCTCAATTTAAAAATGTGTCAACAATGTTCAAAACAATCTATCAGCACCAGGAAAAGTGGAACAGTAACTTTCGTGTGCAAACAGTAGGGGTGGTCCTGGACACCAGTAAATATGCCACTGCCATATGTAATAGTGTCATACAATGTCCCAAATATTGCAAATAAAAATGTTTGGTGGTGTGCAACAAATAGTGTACCTGTCCAGTAAACAATACATGTGGAAGCACTCCTTAGCTAATTACCGCTACATTTTGGGAAGTTACGAACCACTGGTCAAACATTTATACAAAAAAAAGATAATCATGCACATTCTAGGCCCATACATTCATATTATCTGACATCAGGCATCATTATAAACAAAAGGTTTTGTAGTACTATTACTGTTGATCCATGAATGAAAACCCTTCCAACCATTAAGGTAACCCCAGTCTGGAAGGTCCTAACTTCTAACCTTTTTTACTTTAATTATCCTCATACTTCGCACTGGATCATATAGCAGGCTTTCTCTCACTTCCCCAACCCTTTGGATTTTTATAATGGGGAAGAGGCCGTCCATACAGTTTTTAAAAGTATAGGACTTAACCAATTAAAGGGTGCTATTAAGGGTACTATTAACCACATGGAAGCTTGACCATGCTTCCTAATAAATGCATAAAATAGAAGGAATGGTGCATAATTATCTTTTCTTTGTTTAGTAATCAAACACAAGTATTTGTACAAAGTTTTGTACACACGTGCAATCTGGGTGCTGACCTGGGATGCATGATTTGTAGAACGTCTGTTTTGGCTGTAGAACTCGTCCAGAGATCTGCCCGATCCACCGGACGGAATCTCCGAGCGAATGGCCGTTTTGGCGGATACAGTGCCCATAACACGGGCCGATTATCGGCCGAATTGGACCATCGTTCACATCATGCATCGCACGTGGTTAACGAGCTTAAAAGCGGCTTACTTCCACGCTGTGACTATATAATGTGCACATATATGATCAAAGTGCAAATGTAATAAATTCAGCAAATAATCAAACACAAAATGAAATAATCACCACCACTAATGGGGCCCTCCCCTCCCTGAGCTACCTAGAGTTTTGATCTTGTGTACGACACCCACAATTATATACCTCAAACTACCCACCTAAATTAGAGATGATCCGCTCCCTTACAAAGTGGTCCCCATACCATATAGTATAGTAAGTATTTGAGGTTGAATAAAGACTACATACATCCAGTATGTATAAAATAATACAATATACAATAAAGCCAACTACAACATACATCATACATACATTACCGCCTAACTGTTGATCCAGAGGAAGGAAAAAAAAAACAATACATGTATGAAGGGGATAAAATTCCTTCCTGACTCCAATTGCAATCAGAAATTTCCCTGGATCAACTTTAATATTAATACCAGTAATTTGCAACATTCCTTGTTTGCAAGAAAGTCATCCAGCTTTTTTTTTTAAACTATTCAATGAACCCCAATCACAACGTCCACTGGAAGACAGTTCCTAGCTTTACACCTTCTCACAGTGAAAAACCCTTTCCGAATTTAAAGGGCATGTCCACCCCCAAACTATAATCACCCCCCACTACTGGCCCCATGTGGTAGTGTAGTTTAATCCTTACCTCACATCCCACTCTATAGGTTCTCCTGTAGTCCCCCCCCCAAAGTCCCAAAAACTGCCCACCGGTGGATATGCAGAGTCCATATAGACTCTGCCTCCTACCTGGCCTCCAGGAGAAGTTTGGCATGCGGACTGCACCCTTCTCGCCCTCCTCTCTCTACCTCTCAGGATTCCCCCCCCCCCTAAAGAAAACCCCCCCCCCCCCCCACCCCACCCCCAAACCCAAGACCCCCCCGCTCTGCACCCTTCATTCCCCTTATCTTGAAAGTGTCCCAACTTTACTTACCTTCCTCTTTCCCCGCCGCAATGAACTCCCGTACCGCGTCAGTGATGGCTGCTGCTCAGCCATCACAGACGCGACTGCCGGTCCCGCCCCTCTGCTTGCATTTCTCGCAAGCAGAGGGCTGGCAGCGCGGCGGAGGAAAGAAGGGAGGTAAGTAAAGTTTGGGGAACTTTCTAAAATATAAATAGAGCGGTTTGGGGCTGGGGGGACGGGTCAATATATATCAAAAAATTTTTTTAAGGGGGGACATCCCCTTTAAGTCTAAGGGATGTTCGCGTGTCCTCTGACATGTTCTATTGGTGAACAATGCCCCATATTTTATTGTGACCTGTTAATGTATTTATACATAGTAATCACATACTCGCGAAATCCCTTTTTCTCTAGCGTACATACAGTGGTTTGCAAAAGTTTCGGCCCCCTTGAAGTTTTCCACATTTTGTCACATTACTGCCACAAAACATGAATCAATTTTATTGGAATTCCACGTGAAAGACCAATACAAAGTTGTGTACACGTGAGAAGTGGAACGAAAATCATACAGGATTTCAAAATTTTTAACAATCATAACTGCAAAGTGGGTGTTGCGTAATTATTCAGCCCCTTTGGGTCTGAGTGCAGTGCAGTTTCCCATAGACATTTCCTGATGAGTGCTAATGACTAAATAGAGTGCACCTGTGTGTAATCTAATGTCTAGTACTAATGCAGCGTTTTTCGGTGCGTTGCCATGTTTTGAATGATATGAAAAAAAACGTTAACGCAAAAAAACCACAGCAGTGGGCCTAGCCCTCAATTACACTATTTCATGGTCCACTATTTCCAAGCCTCCATTTACCTTTATATCTATAATACGCTCAACGATGTTAGATATTACCAGATCCAACGAGCTCCTTTTCTAGTAGGAACTTCAACCACATTTGAGAAAATTTCTCCTGCAGCAAATTCATAAACTCATCACCCTTTTCTGTGTTTACATTCCACACAACCAATCAATGCCCAATGAGCACACTCCCCAAACATATAGCCCTTGCCAACTGCATGTGAAGCCGATTCACTTCTCACCTGCTAGCATTTGGCGGCTTATAGTGTGACACCAACAAACCTGTTGCCTAATTCCACCCCATATTGGCCTCGCTTTAAAACATCCATGTCGCCCCAGTTATCTCTTCTTTTTAAATTTGGCTTCAATCTTTTTTTAACATAAAACATACTCAGCCCATTCGTGAGATATTGTTCAACCGCCATTATCTCCAATTCTACCATTTTGTCAGCCAGGCTTCTTACATTTGCAACACATACATTTTAGATTATGATCCTGTATTTATTTATACACTTAAATACCATGCCCCCCAGACTAGCCCCATCCCCCTTTCCACCCACCCCCTTCCTCCTCCATTACTATCAGCCCATTAAATTTATATTACCCTCCCCCCCAACCTAATTTAAAACTCCTCCAACCCTCTTGCCACCTCTCCTCCTCCCAAAACAGCTGCACCACCATCAGAGGTGCAACCCATCCCTACCAAAGAGTATTGCTGGTAGTCTGACCATTCCTCTATACACCTCTCTATAGGACCTCTCCTCCTCCTCTAAGTTTTTGTCATTGGCACCAATGAGGACCAGAACCCCACCCATAATCTGTCTACACGATCCCCACATGGTGCACCAGGCAGGAAACATATAGTTCGGCATGTAGGGTCTTGGCGGCAGATTACCCTATCTACTTTCCTTATAATGAAGAAAGATATTCTACTTGCACACTTGTTTGTCACAGTACACTATCAGCACAAACAATTGTTATTTTCAAACTTTCACACAACTATACTACCATCATGATGATTAAATGTCCTTTTTCTATGTCCCTTAATAAATAGGTCCTTTTAGAAAAAGTTCTTTGTACAGGTTCCCGCTCAGTTTCTTTTCCAGGAAACTTCCTTTGTCAGTTTTCAAACAACCATTGATCCTACCAATTGATTCTTTTAACTCATTGGCCCTAGTTCGCCGACACTAATTAATGCAAGAGACAGGAAAGGGGAAAAAAAACACTTTTAACCCTATATACTACAATAGGTGCTGGTATCTAGTTAAAGAGGAAGTGTGTCCGAGAAATGACTTTAGGTAAATTGATAGGAATTGCTCCTCCTGAGAGTTTTTTTGCAATTTATTTCCATTGTTTATTTTACATAGTTTTTGAAGATATTAACATTTTTGTGTGTGATCATGGCAGCAGCATCACCAGGTCCCCTGCACTTCCCTGCTCTGAAACCTGTCATGTCATCTGCCCTGTGTCTCCTCCTCTTGGCAGCCCCCCTGGTCCCCCCACTCATGGACCCCATGGTCCCTCCAGTTGCAGGCCCCCCTTGGCCCAGTTCCCTTACAGCCCCATGTGGCCCCGGCGACTCGCAGGTGCTGTGGCCCCGCCCACTCGTGGGTGCCTAAGTCCCACCCCCCTCACAGGTGCTGTGGGCCACTCTGACACCCCCTCTTACCCCCAAAAAATTCTTGTGGAAATAGCCTTTTCACAGCTGAAAAGGCTGTTTTTCATATGAGAAGAGAAGGGATGTAGATTCACTTCCTTCTCTGCAGCTTGCAGGTCTTCACACAGCAGAGAGGAGGGGGGACTTTCCTGTCTCCCTCACACAGTGAGGGAGTCTGAGGCTGTGCTCGCCGGCGGCACTGTGCAGGAGAAAGCCCTTAGGAATGTCACATATCAGCCTCCCACCCATTAATTTTCTGGTCAATCATTTCTCTTTATATCTTGGGCTGTGAGCACGTAGAGAGGTGGTTGATGGCTCGGTTTAAAAGGTAGAAACTGGCTTGTCATTTAAAATCTGAACTTGTTTGGAGCCACGTTTCCCCTTTAATGTTTGCAATGTATATTGGTTGTGAAAAATTTACTTGTATAAAGTCTGCCATTTTAAAACTCCAGCGTTGATTTTGGGAACACTAACCTAAAAATAAAAAAAATGCACTGGCAAAAAACTAATAAAAACTTCCCTGCAAAACAAATTAGCTTACACCCGAAAGCTTCCTGTCCCTATTGTATCATATAGTAAACCTTTCAAATGCACTAGATTATATGTTTTGGCAATATTTCCTCTATATATTAACTCTCTCTATATAACTTGACCTTTTTAGTGACCTTGACAGTGGTGTAACTAGGATCCCAGGGACAAGACCCAGCCAAAACTGGAGACCCTATCTTTTTTTCTTCATAAATAGAGTCTCTCTTGCTGCACGCCACAGGTTTGCTAGTATATAAATGTATGGAAATGCTATGTTCAAATGATTTAGGCATGGTCATTAGAAACAATTCTATTAGGTCTCCCATAATACAGATTGGCATCTACAGTCACATACTATAAGCATGAACTTACATTTAGGGAAAGTTTTCTAACCTGGTTGAAACTGACAGACAGGACATCTTGGCAATAAAATCAACTACCCATTAGGTTGTGCTTTTTTATTGTTGTTTTTTTTTTTTTTTTTTTCTTCCCTTGACTTACGTGTGGTTTTCAACATTACTCCAACAGAAAGTATTATTTATTGAAAAACTCAATGTACAAAATAGGGTGTTACCAATCTCTAATAGAATGATTGTACATACACATATACTACTTGTATATGTAGACTTTTGAATACATATGATTTTTGCCACGATATAACCAGATATACTTTTTTTTTTTTTTTTTTTTAAATTAGGATGTTCGTTTAGCTGCAGGAGACCAGCTATAAGTGTGGATGGCCAAAGTTTGATTGGTTTTGTCCCAAGAAAGGTACAGTAGTACAATTTATAAATTAACCTATAATACTGAAAATATATTGAGGTATTTTTTTTTCTAATTTTCATTAAAAAAATCCTCATCAATTATTACACATTACAGCAACACTTACTTGGATCTTTCCATGTAAACAGAGCCGTAGCCGAAATCCCCGATGCCTCCGACGCTTCCACTCTCCTTAGCATAGTGGCGCATGCGCGCAAAGTACTGGCGATGCATCGGGGATTTTGGCCTCAGCTCTCCCGCTCTCCTGCAACGATTCACTAAAGAACAGGAAGGAAAATAGTGGCATTTACCTCCTGTTCTTCATAAAACAAAAGTAAAGTTAATTTACTAGGGGGCCAAGATAAAAGCAGGACCTCCGGGTAGTGTTTTTCAGAAATACTACCGCGCCACGTGCTACGCTAGAGAGACAGCGGGAGCTCAGGAGTATTATGTGTGGCCTAAGAGAGGGGTGTAGGAGAGAAGGTTTGGGTTTATTGAGACTGGGCAACTTTGCTGTCGGCTACAGGCTCTTTAGTAGGATGGGTTGCACCTCACTGATGGTGGTGCATCTGTTTTAGGGGAGAAGAGGCTAGAGGGTTGGGGAGATTTTAAACTAGGTTGGTGGGGGGGGGTATTAGCAGTCTCATTGGGATAGATTGTCCAGGAGGAAAGCAGGGTGTAGATAGGCCAGGTGGGTGAAAGGGGGGTGGGGCTAGCATAGGGGAATGGGAGGAATGTGTATCAAAGTGTACGAATAATTACAGGATCATAATCTAAAAATGTATGTTTGCAAATGCGAGAAGCCTGGCTGACAAAATGGGTGAATTGGAAATTATGGCATTGAATGAAAAGTAGAATGTAAATAGGTAATGCAAACGTGGTTGACCTCTCACGACTGGGCCTGTAAATATAGAAGGAATCGCCTTGTTTAGGCAGGACAGAAAAAAGAAAGGGGGGAGTAATGTGTATATGTTAAAAAGAAAATTGAAGCCAAATTTTAAAAGAAGAGATAACTGGTGATTAGGATGATACGGTGGAGCAATATGGGTGAATTAGGCAACGAAAGGGGGTAATGTCATTGTTGGTGTCTGCTATACGCGCCAAATGCTAGCAGAGAGGAGGTGGATCAACTTCATATGCAGTTGGCAGGGCTGCAAGTTTGGGGAGTGTGCTCATTATGGGGACTTTCAATTACCCTGACATTGATTGGGTGGTGGAACTGCCATCACAGAAAAAGGCGATAGTTCCTGAATTTGTGCTGCAGGATAATTTTCTCTCACAGGTGGTTTGAGGTTCCTACTAGAAAGGAGCTCTGTTGGTCTGGTAATATCTAACATTGTGGACGCATTCTAGATATAAAGGTAACTGGACGGCTTAGGGATAGTGACCATGAAATAGTGGCATTTGTGACTTTGTTATCGAAGGAAAAGTGCGCTGGGTTAACAAAGACATTTATTTCAGGGAAAGCAAATTTTCCCAGGTTAAAAGCAGCTCTTCAGAATGTCAACTGGGATAATGTTTATCAGGTAAAGGTACTGAACAGAAGTGGACTGTTTCAAGGGATTTAAGCCAGTTCACATCTAAATTATACCCTTGGAAATAAATGTAAAAAAAAAAAATAAATCCCGTGCCCATGTGGCTGAATTCTGATGAAAGGGCAAATGGTAGGAAGAAAAAGGCATTAAAAACCTTTAAGGCCGAGGGAACGGAAGGGCCTTTAGGGAGTATAAAAACTGTAAAACGAGTGTAAGAAGCAATCAACTAGCTAAAATTAATATGAAGTTAGGTAGCTAGAAGCATCACTAAGCCGCTAACATTTTTTTAAGTTATTAATAGTCAAGAAGATGAGGACCGGGGGGGAGGGGGGGGGGGGGGGGGGGGGAAGAATGTGGCACCCAATTAATTAAATGGGGATAAGTTTAGTTACGGAATGGCGATAAAAGCAAATGTCTTGAATAATTTTTTTTCCTCTGTATACACTATAGAAGATCCAAGTACAGAATTCATAAGTATAGTACAATAAAGGTGTACAAGATTCAAGTTCACTTTGTTAACCAGATATGTACAGAAAGAACTACTAAGGTTAATATTAATAAATCTCCTGGACCGGATAAATACAATCCTCGGGTACTTAAAGGAAACTAAACTTCATTTTTTCATCAGAATGTTGAAAGTTTTTCTCCCCAACACCTACAACGTTGAAAGATACTTCTCTCGTTATTTGCATTTGTAGATATGAGTAATAGATCTTAACAAGGAGGCTTCCATCTTGTTGCCAGTACAACTCATAGCCCATGTTGACTTCAAGAGCCACGCCCCCGACCCCGCATTCACTGTCTCTATGTGCGATTTTCTAGCATCTCTTTCTAGTGAAAAAAAGCCTCTAAATGTACCTGGAATCACTTTGATTTGTGGTTGCGCAACCATGTAATGCTGTGTGTTTAGAACAATCAGGACCAAGAAGTCGCAAGTTCAAATCCCCTAGCTTACTTATGAAACAATAACATGGTCTCTGCCTGAGTTTAGTGCTTTTTTTGTTTGTTTCCATGTTTCATAAAAAATATGATTTCTACATTGTACAATCTTTATATATAGCGCTCTGTTATTCATTTACCAACCAGTGTGAATTCTGACATCTTCCAGTAGCAATACAAAACAGTGTACTGTTTTTACTGACATTTATTCTATTGATGAGAGTTTCACTGTGGCGTGCCTCTGCTAAAGTGCGCAGGGATAGGAAAAAATCAGTTATTGGACCATGTTTGATTCCTTATTAGCCCTTGTGGCCTATGGTAGAAAGCTTTCTTTTTAGAAAGACCAGAATAGAAGGTTGCGGTTCGATTCCCCATACTTACTTTATTTTTGCTGAAATTTTAAATGTTACTGTTTCTGTTCATCCCATGCTAGCAAAGACATACACTGCAAAGATTACTTTTCTTTTTTGTATGTAAGTCATAGAATTTTATCATTGTTAGGGACGGAGCATTTCTGATGTGTTTACACAAAATCTGCACTGATATCTGTGTTTCTGTGTCAGAGGGAGGGAATTCTGAGCTGTAACATGATGGCTGTCAGCTTTCCGAAGCAAGACTTGCAGTTTCCTGTGAGTGTCCGGTGGACACTTAGATGGGTGTTCCCAGATAAGGTGAATTATGGGAGCTGACCCTTAGTACACACAGGTTATTTTCATAAATCACCCAGCATCCACAGCAAAGGGAGACATGAGACCCAGCTTGTTGTTCGTTTGTGTGAATGTGCTCCTCTCTATTGACAATGTGGTCTTGTGGGCTTAAGTTTCTCCTTTAAGGAGCTAAGTTCGTTTTATCTAGCCATTTTTTCTTATTTTTGCTGATTCCCCTCATGTCCGGTGGTGTGCCTCTGGATTGGAGAAGGCTGATGTTGTTCCAATATTCAAAAAGGGTAGTCGTTCACAGCCGTGTAATTACAGACCTGTAAGTTTAACTTCAGTGGGGGAAGATCCTGGAAGTTTAATAAGGGAAGATGTTCTAGAGTATGTTTCAAGACTGACATTATAAGTAGTAACCGCATGGATTTAGGAGGAATAGATCTTGTCAACTAACTTGCTTGGCTTTTATGAGGAGTAGTAGAAATTTTAGACTCTGGTATAGCAGTAGATGTAGTTTACTTGGATTTTGCAAATTCTTTGATACAGTCCCCATAGCGACTAATGAATAAGCTAAGGTCTGTTGTCTGGGGAGTCACATTTGTTACATGGATGAAAATGGGTAAAGAATAGGATGCAGAGTAGTATGTTGTTGGGGCTTCATCATTATGGACTAAAGTGCTAAGTGGGTTGCCACAGGTTCTGTTGGGCCTCTCTATTTAATCTATTTATTAATGATTTGGAAGTGGGTATTGTCAGCAAGGTTTCTGTGTTTGCTGACGACACAAAACTTTGTCGACCATTAAAAACTTCAGAGGATGTGACTCGTTGCAGGGGATCTAGATAGATTATCACATTGGGCTGCTAATTGGCAGATGAAATTCAATGTTGATAAATGTAAGTGATGCATTTTGGACTTAAAACTTGTGCTACTTATACTATAAATGGCTCTGGTTAAGTGAATCCCTGTTGGAAAGGGACTTGGAGTTTTGGTGGATAACAAACTTAAAGGTAGCAAGCAGTGCCAGGCGGCAACACCAGAGCCAGCATGGTATTTGTCTTGTATAAAGCGAGGTATGGATTCAAGGGAGGAAAATGTTTCTCCTTCTTTACAAAGCATTGGTAAGGCCTCATTGGAATATGCAGTGCAATTTTGGAATCCTGTGTCAAAAAGGCACATTTTTGAAATGGAAAGGGTTCAGAGAAGGGCACAAATTAATAAGGGGATTGGGGGAGCTTGAATATGAAGAGAGACTGAAAAGTTACAATTATGTAGCTGAGAAAAGCGCTTGCGTGGGGATATGATTCTGTGTATAAATACATTAACGGCATACATAAACTATCTGGGACATTGTTCACCAAGAGAACATGTCAAAGGACACGAGGACATCCCTTAAGACTTGAAGAAAAAAGGTTTAGGCTTCAAGCTCGGAAAGGGTTTTTCACTGTGAGAACGGTAAGCCTATGGAACTGTCTTCCAGGGACGTTGTAATGGCAGGTTCATTGGTCAGTTTCAAAAAAAAGCTGGAGTGTTCTGCAAACAATCAAAAAACACCACCTGCAGCCCAATATAAGGAGTGCTACGAACGACTACTACCAAGCAAATATAAACAAACAACTTTCAATTATTCCTATGACAGAATTTGAGAAAAAGTCCCGAATGTGGAAAAAACGGAAAAGAAGTGAAAAAGAACAGATGAAGGGGAATGTGAAAAGTAATTCAGAATTTGAACCACCGACTAAGAGCATGCCATGACCCCCCCCCCAAGTAAACGAAAAAGGAGATGCCACACCACTCCTCCTGCCATAAAGGAAATTTAACAAACATATATAAATGGCTCTTCAATTCACCCAGAAACAATTAAACACCCTTCCAAATAGCCTGGGAGGATTAAATACAGGAAAACTGGGAGGACTCAACAGGACTTACACTTATGAAAAATTAAAACAAGGCATTCTCAATATCGCTCTGAGAGAGAAACTGCCTTAAAAGTCCTCCTACATTACCAGAGTCCCAACTCATACATAAAAAATCTTCCCCACATAGCCCACATGTTTCAGAAAATTGTGGAAATCCAGGCAATATGTACCATGTATGGTGGACTTGCCCAGATGGTACAGAGGCTACTGGGGAAAAGGTCTTCCAGATGATTCAAGGGTACTTCTCATCCATACAACCCGATTTTATCTAAGTATTTATGCCAGTATTAGTTGGTGTTTAACTACTTATGTGAAAGAGGCACGCAAACCTCTGGTAAATTACTTTGGAAACGGCCGCACAAGTGGTCTCTTCTGGTACTCGCCGCTGCCACAGCAAAGCGGGCATTAACGTGCGCCAACCAATGACCCATATAATGCTTCCCTAATCCAATAGTCTAATAGCTATGGATGTAAGGGAAGGGCAGATGAATCACTTACATGTTCAAACATTGGGTAGGAAGCGCTAAAGCAGGACTGTGGGTTTTTAATGTCTGTAAGTCAGGAAAATGTCTTTATTCCAGGATGTATTGAAAACTAAGTTTTCCAGAATTCTGTGCAGTTAGGGAATGCTGGGAGTTGTAGTTTTAAAACATGAGAAAACGTCATTAAGAAGACACTAACTGCCAAACAAGAGAATGCCAAGATTTGTAGTTTCAAACATGTGAAAGGTCACAAAACTTAGGCCTGATTAGATCTAGAAGAGGCCTAACAGATATTAAGAAAAAACTTACTGCAAACAGAGAATGCTGGGAATTGTGGTTTCAACGCGTAAAAGGTCACATGTTAAAACACGCCTGCTCTATACCATTAGGCTGTGTATTATATCTAGACACATGCCTTTGTCACAGGCAATAAAAAATATACTTTGCATGTCCCCACCCATTTTTTTTAAGTGAGAATTATGTGTTTATATGTTATATTGTTTATAGTTATTATAAATATGCTATTATAATAACATGATTCTATGAGGGTACCTCTGTTATAAGAAGGCTATTTCATTTTATACTCTGTGTGGAGCTTTTAGCTCCTTATCCACACCTCTACCTAACATGTATATTCAATCAGTATCCTGTACTCCCAAGTCCTAACGCCATAGGTTAGTTAAACTTGTTGTGATAAATACTAATAATATGAACCTTGTTAATCAGGATACTGTATAGGATTTAAGGTGGCTATACATATATCGATTTTACTTATCCAACCAAGTGCTCATGCAATATTAGTTGATCTTGCCAGAACCACCTTTCCCATCTTCTATGCCACAGACAGGCGGGGTTCTTGCATGATCAGTCTAATGTCGGGAAGCACTCGGTCAGGAAGATAAATCGGATATGTATGGGTGCTTTTGATTGCCCAAAGGTGCTGTTTAGATTGTCTGGGTCAGCTCTCAGACCGCAGGTTTATTCCAAATAGACCCTTTATATTCTAGTGGCAGGTAGTATAGGTAAGGGAGGATATAAGGTGGTGTTTGTTCATTAATATGATGCGATTATTGGTTTTTTTTAGGCCATTCAGACTAATTTATTATTCCCCCCTGGATGTTTCCTGATGGTTCCTGTGAGCACTGCAAACTACACATAGCAAAACATACACACATAATTTCCACTGTGCCACCAACGGGCACACTTTTGCTAGATATATATAATAAAAAAAAATAAAAGAAAAAAAAACATATGTTGCAGAGGTGGTCTGTGGTATTTTTTAGAGTTATATTGACATACACTCAGTGATGATATTGAGATAGACAGTTAACAAAATTAAACATGTCCATTAGTATAGTAGTATACAGGTTCAGTTAGTTTAACTGGTAATGGGGGTTGTTAGCTAAAATAGCTCTCGATCCCAGTACATTTATACAGTTACATTTATTACCGTTACGATACAGTTGCCGACATATTATTTACCACTATATTATATTTAGAGAAGTGTCGGGCCCAGGGGGGAGGGCTGTGAATCTAGATCAGATATATACCATGTTAAAGAAAACAAAGAATATAGTGGCAGTGATAATAAAGTAATGGATTGGTTTGGGGCTAAAAGTCTAGTTTACGTTCCCAGTATATGAATTTTCCCATTCAGTAAGTCAACATCCGGTGTCGTCTCCATATGTATTCAAATCAAAGCGGGACATATATTGGTCCAGAGGGACCATGTCTGGGAGAATTTGTCTATTTTAGCATTGATTAGTGCAGAGTAAGGTATTCCATGGTTCATATCTCTGCTATTCTGGACAGAAGATCCCCCTCTGTGGCGCCATTAGTACGTTTCCAATTTAAAATGATAAGGCATCGAGTTGCCACTGTCAGATGTGCAGAAACGTGCCTCTGATTAGGTAATCTGGGAAAAGGAAGACCTTATATCCAATGAAGGGGATCCGGGTGTGAGTTGTTTGTCCTATGGTCGGATAAGTGGGCATTGCCATATAATATGAAACAGTGTCCCTCAGACCCAACAGCCCCTCCAACACCTATCGATAGATTTCCCATATTTTGTGCAATTATCAGGGGTGTTGTAATACCATTTGAATAATTTTTATAAAGATATTCTTTATATATTGTACAAATAGATGATTTTGCCATTTGTCTACCCAATTTTGTCTGCTGATATCTCTTCCTAACCATGTTTCCAGTCAGTCATATATTTATGTATTACTGGGGTCTTTGGGTGGAGTTGTCAGAATATCTCTTAGTTGATATAGATGTCTTTGTAGGGGGCCTGTATGTGCTACCTGCTCAAAAGCAGAAAGGGAGAGGATAGAGAAAGATCAGGGGTCAGTGTTTGATAGTAGTGTGTCAATTGTAGGAATGAGAAGAGTTTGGATGGCAGCTTTTTAAAGTTTGTAAAGGGGGAAATCGTACACATGGTTGGTATTGGGGTTGTAGTATAGTATAGTATTTGAGGTTGAATAAAGACATACGTCCATCCAGTCCAACCCATTTAGCAAATCCTCATTTCCTGCCTAACTGTTGATCCAGAGGAAGGCAAAAAAACCCCCACCAAATTATGAAGGGGGAAAAATTCCTTCCTGACTCCAAGTGTGGGCAATCGGAAATTTCCCTGGATCAACTACTTTAGTATCAATACCAGTAACTTGCAACATTCGTTTTTTCAGCACAAAGTGTACTTTAACATATTAACAAAATTTGTAACTTTTTTGGAAATTTTACTGGAATTATGGGTAAAATAGTAAAAAAAAAATGAAAAATTTGCAAATTTTCATGGATTTTTCCCATTTTTACTTATAGTTATCTTAAGGTTACACACAAAATCTTACCGTTTCTAAAAGCTCTGATACTCCCGAGTACAACGATACCAGATATATGTAGGTAGCCCACTTTTCCTGTACAGGAGACCCACCCAAACTAAAACTGCACCTTCTAGAATATTACACCAAATTAAAATGTATAACCACTACTGACAGTTAAGAATATCTACCAAATTATCTAAAATATCCCCACAAGTGAGATATTTTTAGAAACTACACACCCGCAGGATTTTATGAGTGAGGTTAGTCGATCAAAATGCAGATACCCGGACGCAGCTCTTCGTCCAATTGTAAGTTATTTTTCTCACATTTTCCTTTTTTTCCTCAACTGTAAAATCAGAGACAAAATCATATGCGAATTTCAGCTAAAAACTGTGGAGGAAAGTTCAAACGCATCTCAAATATGAAAGCTAACCCTCCCGAATAAAACGGTATGCCACATATGGGGTGTACCCAGAGACATGGCTACCAACTAACCCAGAGCATAACCAGTGCCAAATGGCAGTAGCAGCAAAAAAAAAAAATTAGCCAGTTTTGTATTTAAACAGTCTGCAGTTTTTCCACAAAACGCCCCCAACTCAGAAATACCCCCCACAAACTATATATTCCTGAAATCTACAACCTTCAGCTAGTAACGCTGTAGTTCGTTCATTCATACCATCAATGGTGTGGGCGCAGTTCTTCGTAGAAGTTTGCACTTTACCAGATTTTCCAAAAAAATGAGCATCAAACAACATTCAAAAAGGTAGAAATCATGCCAAAACCCCATGAAATGTAAAAAAAGTTACCAAATATCAATTCCCAAATGTCCTGTATCAAGCGGTATGCCATATGTGTGGTTACACACGCGGACGTGGAAGCAAAAAGCCACAAAGTGAGACAATGCACGATGGCTCAGAAACGGCAAAAATATTTAGCCAACTCCGAATTTGGACAGTCTGCAGTTTTTCCACAAAAACACCCCGTAACTTAGAAATAACCCCCACAAACTATATATTCCTGAAATTTACACACCTTCAGCTATGTAACACTGTAGTTTGTTCATTCATAGCATCAATGGTGTGGGCGCAGTTCTTCGTAGAAGTTCGCATTTGTCTGAAAAAATGAACAAAAAACAACTTCAAAGGTAGAAATCATGCCAAAACCTCATGGAATCTAAAAAAAAGTTACTAAATATCAATCTCCCAAATGTCCTGAATCAAACGGTATGCCATATGTGTGGTTACACACGCGGACGTGGAAGCCAAAAGCCACAAAGTGAAACAATGCACAATGGCTCAGAAACAGCAAAAATATTCAGCCAAATCAGAATTTGAACAGTCTGCAATTTTTCCCCACAAAACAACCCCCACAAACAATATATTTCTCGAATCCACACACCTTTATCTACAAAATCTGTAGTTTGTTCATTCGTACTATCAATGGTGTGAGCGCAGTTCTTCGTAGAAGTTCACAGTTTTAGCAGATTTTCTAAAAAAATTGAAAAAAAACACTCTCAAAAGGTAGAAATCATGCCAAAATCCCAAGTAATGTAAAAAAAAGTTACCAAATATCAATCTCCCAAATGTCCTGAATCAAATGGTATGCCCTATGTATGGTTACACACGCAAACGTGGAATCAACTAGCCACAAAGTGAGCCATGGACAATGGCCCAATTACAGCAACTTTTCAGATTTGTCAGACTAAACACCCCTCTATATTAGAAATACCCCTTCAAACTATATATTCTTGGAATCTACACACCTTCAGCTACACAATGGTGTGATTGCTTTATGCATAGTGTGGGCACAGTTTCATGTAAAATTTCGCTTTTTTACCAGATTTTCAGGAAAAATTTATAAAATACAATTCAAAGTTAAAAATCATGGAAATTTCCATGTCATGTAAAAAACCTTGTCAATTATCAATCTTCCAAATGCCCTGAATCAAACGGTATGCCATTGCGTGGATGTACACAGGGACATGGCCACAACTAGCTCAAATGGGTCACATGCACAAGTGTAATTACAAGAAAAAATCAAAGTGCTCTGTAATTTCAAACAGCCCCAAAACTGGAAATGCCCCCAATAAATAAAACCCCCATAAATATCAATCTCCCACATGTTCTGAATCAAACGGTATGCTATTGGTGGATGTAGACAGAGACGTGGCCACCAACTAGCTCAAATCGGACGCATGCACAAGGTAATTACAAGAAAAAAATCAAAGTGCTCTGTAATTTCAAACAGCCCCAAAACTTGGAAATGCCCCCCACAAATAAAACCCCCCACTAAATATCAATCTCCCACATGTTCTGAATCAACGTTATGCCATATGCGTGGAGCACACAGAGACGTGGCCACCAACTAGCTCAAATGGGACGCATGCACAAATGCAATTACAAGAAAGAATCAAGTGCTCTGTAATTTGAACAGCCTACCCTTTTTCTAAGGAAACAGTCCCGAAACATGGAAATTCCCCCCCACAAAACTATATATTTTTGGAATCTACACACTTCAGCTACGTTACGATGCCAGCTTTCAACATACATGAAGAATTCCAGACCCACTGATCCAAAGAACTCCGTGTTTTTAGGAGGTTTGTAAAAATAAAAATAAGATGATTCAAGGGTTGAAATCCTACCTAAACCCTTTTGAACAGCAAAAAAACCCACTAAATGTCAATCTCCCACATATCCTGCATCAACGGTATGCCATATGTGGGTGCACACAGAGAGGTGGCACCAACTAGCTCAAATGGGAAACAATGTATAATATTCCTGATTTACTGCAAGGTTTCCTACTGTAAAATTAGTCTAAAGCGATTAAGGGCAAAATCCTGAAAATTCTTCTGGCAGTTAACGCAAAAAAAATGTAAATTCTCCTGGCAGTGAAAGGGTTAAAGAATGTTTTTGGGATATATATACAAACATAGAAAAGATAATCAATGCACATTCCTAGGCCCCATACAATATCATATTATCTGCACACTGGCATACTTTATAAAAAAAAAAAGGGGGTTTAGTATACATTACTGTGATCACATGAATGAAAAGCCTTCCAACCACGTCAAGGGAACCCCAGTCTGGAAGGTCCTAACTTCTAACCTTTTTAAATTTCTTTTACTTCAATTACGATTATCAAACTTTTGCATTTCTCATTCTTACACACTGGATCCATATAACAGGCTTTTATTTTTTTTTTAATTGTATGGGGCCTAGGAATGTGCATTGATTATCTTTTCTATGTTTGTATAAATGTTTGACCAGATCAGTAGCACTTCTGCTAAATGTAGTTGTAAATTAGCCTAATTGGAGTGCTTCCACAATCCTTGTATTGTTTTGGGATATATACCATCTTTTGTTGTAGAATATAAAGTGTCTTGGGGGAGCAATATAATTTTAATAAGTGCAATCTTTCCCCATAGATTAAAAGGACTTTGTTTTGGCCAAATCTAATAGTGGAAGTAAATTCTGAGTTATGAATTCTTGGGGGGTTGTGTTACTGTGATGCCAAGGTACTTACATTTCTAGTTTCTCGTCTAGAGGGAAGATACAGATACTGGATTAATGTGTAATCCAAAGAAGGGGCACCCAGGACTCATGCCCCCTGATGCTTAGTTTGTCGAGTTCACTCCATTAACCCGAATAGCTGCTTTGGATTGAGCATAGAGAAGTTGGACCCATATATTGTGTTCTAAAACAATATCTTTGTGGGCATTCCCATATATAAGGCCACTCTATAGAATCAAATGCTCTTCTGGCATCTAGGGAGAGCATCGGACAGGGTTCCAGAATTGTGCTGATCAATTATTAATTAATGTTTTCCTTTATGTGTATGGAGGTGGACTTTCCGGGAATAAACCCTGTCTGGTCTGGATGTACAATTGTTGTGAATACTTCCTGCAGTCTGGTTGCTAGTATTTTGGCTAGTACCTTGTAATTCAAAGTTAATAAAAATATCGGTCTGTACAATCCGCATTCTAGTGGGTCTTTCCCAGGATTAGGGATTAAAGTGATGTGGGCAACATACATGGAGGAGGTGAGGGCACCCATTTCAAAGGCATATAGGTATGTGCTAAATAGGAAGGGTATTATAAATTCACTGTATCCACTGTATCTCATTCATGTACAGTTGCTCTTTGGTAGCGTTGAATTTGGAGGAGAATTGTTGTCTATAGAATTCAGTAAAGGTATATACTGTACAATGCTCTTGGAGTCATCTATCCATAGTTCCTCTGGGGTTAGTATTTTTAATTTTTTTTAAATATTTTAGTATTTTGGTCTGACGAGTAGTGGGCCAGTCTGGCTAACATTTTAGCTGATTGGTTCCCTTGTGCAAAGTATCTCTGCTTATTAAAAAAGCTTTTCTATTTGCTTTTTCCATTAATATATTATATTCCGTTTGTGCTAGGTGCCATGTGGCTTTATTTTGTGGTCGTGGTGAAGGACTGTGTGTGCAGGAATGTGTGTGCAGTAAGCAGATTAATCTTTCTTCCAGTTAAAGGGGTGCGCTGGGCTTCTATATTCTAGTATTGCACTAATTGGTGTGGGGGCTGGGGCCTATTAGTTAAATAGGATTCACATTGGTTGGACCTGTGATTTGGACCTAACAAAAAGAAGTTTCCTGTGAGTGGAAACGAACTAGAGTGGACGTGTCCCTTGTTGTAAAGGACCTTGGTCTTAAGGACATAGAAAAAGGACATTGAAACAAGAAGGGCAATTAAACAAGGTTGGTGTGTCACTGTGCTGGTTTTGTGTATTAGAAGGGACAGTTTTGTCGGTACCATGCAATGTGCATCCTGCCACATGTATAGGAACCTGGAGCAGACGTCTGTGTCTGTGTCAGGTGTGAGTAGGTTGCCCGTTTGGAAGCTGAGGTGGAGAGTCTAAGGAGGCAGCTTGCAGCATTGCAAGGATTGGCAAATCTGGGGGGACAGCAGGCACTGGCTCGGGCCAGTATAGCGGTGGGTGGAGGTGGGACAGGGAAGGTTGAGGGGCAGGTAGTTTTGTTAGGGTTCTAGGGGAAGTGGGGGACAGAAGGGTAGGGTTGCTTCTTCCCAGCTTGCCCATCCCAACAGATTTGCCATCTTAGGAGATGATGTGGAGGAGGACAGCTCGGAATTAGCATGTATGCAGTGGGCTAATACCTTGAGCACCCAGGGGACTGCCATCTCAAGTTCAAGGGAGGATGAACTTAGAATCAGGAATGCTAGGCAGGTGGTAGTTGTAGGGGACCCAATTATAAGGAAGGTAGATAGGGTAATCTGCCGCCAAAACCCTACATTCCGAACTGTGTGTTGTGTGCCTGGTGCTAGGGTTCGGCATGTGGTGGATCGTGTAGACGGATTATTGGGTGGGGCTGGGTGTCTTGGTTCACTTTGGTGCTAATGACAAAGTTAGAGGAGGAGGTGAGGTTCTTAAACATGATTTCCAAGGGAGATGCTAGGGAGACTAGAAAGATTAATGCGTGGCTAAGAGGGTGGTGTAAGGAAAAAGGGTTTGGGTTTATAGAGAACTGGGCGGACTTTGCTGTCGGCTACAGGCTCTTTAGTAGGGATGGGTTGCACCTCACTGATGGTGGTGCAGCTGTTTTGGGGGAGAAGATGGCTAGAGGGTTGGAGGAGATTTGAAACTAGGTTAGGGGGTATTAGCAGTCTCACTGGGATAGATAGCCCAGGAGGAAAGCAGGGTGTAGATAGGCCAGTGGTGGGTGGAAAGGGGGGTGGCGCTAGCATAGGGGGTAGGGAGGCATGTGTATTAAAGTGTATGAATAAATTACAGGATCATAATCTAAAATGTATGTTTGCAAATGCAAGAAGCTTGGCTGACAAAATGGGTGAATTGGCGATAATGGCGTTGAATGAAAAGTATGATGTAGTAAGTATAGCAGAAACGTGGTTGAATTGTTCTCACGACTGGGCTGTAAATTTAGGAGGATACGGATACGCCTTGTTTAGGCAGGACAGAGAAAAAAAGGAAAGGGGGAGGAGTGTGTTTATGTTAAAAAAAAGAATTGAAGCCAAATTTAAAAGAAGAGATAATAGTTGATATGGATGTTAAAGCAGAGGCAATATGGGTGGTATTGTCATTGTTGGTGCCTGCTATAAGCCGCCAAATGCTAGCAGAGAGGAAGTGAGTCAGCTTCATATGAACTTGGCAAGGACTGCAAGTTTGGGGAGTGTACTTAAGTGTGGGGGACTTTTATTACCCTGACATTGATTGGTGGAGTGGAACTGCCAACACAGAAAAGGGCGATGAGTTCCTGAATTTGCTGGTTCCTACTAGAAAAGGAGCTTTGTTGGATCTGGTAATCTAATGTCGTGGAGCGTATTATAGATATAAAGGTAACTGGAGGCTTAGAGAATAGTGACCATGAAATAGTGTCGTTTGAAGTATGTTATTGAAGTGCGCTGGGTTAACAAATACTTTTGATTTCGGGAAAGCAAATTTTCCCAGGTTATAAGTAGCTCTTCAATTGAATATATATATTCAATTGAAAGGGAAAAAGAAAGGGGAAAGGGCCGTGGGGGTGGGGAAGACCTGGTATATAACGAATAATATTTATCTTGTCAATAGATATTGTACCTTCCAATATAGTTAACATTGTTTAGAGGGAAGAGAAAGAGGAAAAGGGCCCTAAGGATGGGGGTTGGAAAGACTTAGTCATTAATAATATTAATTAGCATCCACTTTTTAGAAATCCAATATTGGTTGTACGAGACACATTTCACACCTGTAAGATAAATCACTATTTCACTATAATGGCTTGGGTTAGTAGGTAACTTGTAAGGGGAAAGGGTCCCGAGTCTGGGGGTGGGGGGAGGACATTGCATGTGAGGTCATTGCCATCTTCTTGATTTGGATAGCTAATTTTGCATTTGTTTATAAAACGTATTGTATCTGCAGACATATACTTGTGCCATTACAGTGACTCTGATTGAAGAGAAAGTAAAGAGGAAAAGGATCCTGGGGATGAGGGTGGGAAAGTGACAACTTATCACACATCATACAAATTTAACAGACATTGTTTGACTTATATGGGATGATCTATCTCAATGCAAACCAATCATACATTCCGATTTTCTATAGTGCCATGATACAAGGCCCATACACTGTTTATTGGAATGTCATTTTATTCTCCAGGATAAGTTCCAGGTTGTATAGGTTAAGTATTATGGCATATATTGTGAATCGCTGTAAACCAAAAAAAGGGAGGAAACCCCCTTTGAATGATAATTGTATTTGGAGAACCAGAGTCCATATATTAGTTCAGAGATAATAGAACTGTGTATTTAATGAGTTCTTTTATTTTAAATCTAGCCAATCCATGGCTGCTCTTGGGTTATCAAAAAATTTAACTGAACAGGGTATGCCGAACTGTACCGAAATCCTGCTTGTTGGAGACATTTCGTAATATCCATAAATGTATAAATGTGCCTCTTCTCCTCTGCAGTTCAAGGGAGAAATCATGGAATACTTTTATGGTATTATTTTCATATTTAATATCTCCAGTGGTGTGTATTAGTTTCAGGATAGTGTCTCTATCTCTTGCATTTAAAAGTCTTGCTACAATGGGTCTAGCATGGTCTCCAGGTGCAGGGGGTCTCCCGGGGACTCTCTGCGCACGTTCTATAGTAAATGAGCTGGTTATGCCTTGATCCCTAAACACGCTTTTTAGCCAGTTTTCCAGGAAATCTGCTTGATATTGCCCTTCACAATATTCAGGGAGCCCGATGAATCTGAGTTTCTGTCTCCTATTCTTAAGGTCATAAATTTTTTTGGTGCGCATCTCCCAGTTCTTGAGCCAGTTGGGTTATACTTTGTCCCATATGTGTAACAGTGTCATCCACACTGGAGATCCTGTTTTCTGTCTGCCCCACACTCTATCTTAAGCTGGGTACACACGATGAGATATTTCGGTCCGATCGACCGATAGTTCAGTGTATCGGTCGATTGGACCGAAATTATCGCATCCGAATGCTCCCATGTCCGACCGACCGTTCGTCCGAATCGGACGAAAGGACGATTGGACATGGTGGAAAACCTCATCCGATCGTGCAGTCCTCTATGGACCGGTCACGGTAACTATCGGACGCGGCTGCTTTTGCCGTGACCGACAGTCCTTCCTCCTGGCCAACCAGTCGAAAGTATCGAACGGTCAGTCAGGTGGAAAAATAGCTAGGTGTGTACCTAGCTTTAGCTTTGCATGTCTTGTCTAAGTAGTGATAAGTCCGATCTTACCTCCTCCGGTAGTCTGGTAAGTGACCTCTTAGTTTCCTGTATAGCTGCTAGGACCTCCTGTTGGCCTCCCGGATCAGACAGCTGAAAGGGTTCCGTTTCTCTCCCATGTTTGATGAGGTGGAGAGACTTGCTCTTGGTTCTGGAGAGGCCTCCATGGTTGTTGATGAGGGGGTGGAGGAAAGCTCATGAATAGCTTCTTCTGGTTCTGCCGACCAGGCAAATCATAGCCACTAGTGCCGCTTTTTGTGCTTTTGATCTGGTCATCGGTGCTTGTAAGTGTTCACATTCGGTGTAATGTGTTAATATGTCTGTATTTTGGCGGATTTTAGCTCCGGATTAATGTTAGGGGCGGGAGCTTAACCAAAGTGCGTCTTACTCCATGAAGAGCAAGCTCTGCCCCCAGACTTTTTCATGATTACTTGAATATGCTAGTCCTAACTCTAACCTTTTTTTACTTCAATTACCATTAGCAAACTTTTGCATTTCTCATAGTTGTGCACTGGATCCATACAACAGGCTGCCAGTGTGCAGATAATATGATATTGTATGGGGCCTAGGAATGTGCATTGATTATCTTTTCTATGTTTGTATATATATATATCTATATCTATATATATATATATATATATATATATATATATATCTATATCTATATATATATATATATATATATATATATATATATATATATATATATATATATATACGGCTCTAATCCTCCCGGTGTCCCACACTCAAGTCTTACATTCCAGGTGCCCCAGTGCCTCCCGTAGTTAACAAACAGTAGATTTCAAAAGAAGGAGCACTCGTGGGTCTTGTTACAAATCCAGTGATTACTTTTATTGTATCAACGCGTTTCGGCCTTGATGTTGGCCGTCCTCAGGATCACGATCCTGAGGACGGCCAACATCAAGGCTGAAACGCGTTGATGCAATAAAAGTAATCACTGGATTGTAACAAGACCCACGAGTGCTCCTTCTTTTGAAATCTAATATATATATGTGTGACGGGCAACACTCAGTCGTTTTGGGGTTTTCGCAGTGAGCTAAAGCGTGCTCAGAGCGCCTCTGGGCTGAGGGTTGTAGTGTCCCCGTCACAGACACCTTTACTGACCAAGGTGACCCAGCAAAGCAGGAGCAACCTGTTTGTAGTAGTATAAAACAAACTGCGAATGAATGCAAAGTTCTCATTCCTATTGATAACCAGATGAGAAACAGGGTTGTTAGTTAAGAATTGTAAAATCCACTTTTGCAATTTGTTCTCTTTTAAAACACTGAATAAATCAAATTAATTTTGGTCAGGGTATTTTCAAAATACCCTATAAACCGTTGGTAACCTGGTATCATTTCAAGATCCCTGAAAATATGCAATTGTATTATTTTTAATTTGACTTCCACAGATTTCTTTGGTGAAAACTCTAACAGCTTACCCTTTGAGAAGGTAAGTGTGTGCTTCAGGATCTTGCTACTACATAACAGGGCTGCTGTCAGATGCAGCTATGATAGTCAAAAGACCTAACCTACACTTCTCCCTGCTGTGCTCAAAGAGCAGCCACTAGTTCAGAGAACTAAATGTTCCTTGCTTAATGTTGCACCATTCTAAGCTGTGTTTTTCTGTGTAAATTTCATTTTACCTGTTCCAAATAAAGATTTGCTTTCTATTGTTATCAGTTGTTTTGCAGATTTGTTTTTGCTTTGCCACAGTAAGCAAATAATTTCATTCAAAGACAGATTTTATGTTATAACAGTTTTGTTTTGCTTTAAACTGGATGTCACTGGATAGCAGGAAATCCCATATAGGATGCGTATTAATTAATTAATAACCCACCAATTCCTGTTCTTTCTATTTTTTTCTACTTCTTTTTCCATTTTATTCTTCCTATTTTTTGGACTGTATCTCCATAGTGAAGTGGGTGAAGGAACTAGAATTCTTGACTAAACAGGATTATGATTTGCATCTGTTCATCGGAACCCTTGCTTTTCTCTTTCCCAGTACACTATCAGGGAGATTCAATAAAAGTTCTTATCGTTTTAAATGGTGCTAATTTTTCCCCAACCAATGAGATGTTAGCTTTCAAATATCAAATAAGATCTGATTGGTTGGGGCAAAATTAGCACCATTTTAAACAATAAGAACTTTTATTGAATAACCCTGCATATCTTTTTTAGTATGGGGTTATACATGGACCGGGGTTAAACCCTGTCATTGGTATATTATATGTCTACAATTAAATGAGATGAGATGAATGATTTATGGAATGTTTTTGGTTTTTACTATTCTATTTGTCTTAAGAAAGGAGAATAGCTTCTCCAAAATGTTACAAACTACTTTGCCTTATCAAGTAAATAAGAAATATTGAGCATTATTCTTGGGTGCTGTATTTTTGGATTGCATATATGTATGGAACAATGCAGGCTTGCTCCAGCCTTTTATACACTAACTAGGACAATTTGTACAAGTAGGCAAAGTGCCATGTATACATATGCGTGTATATTGCTGGACACTTGCACCCCCACAGAAGCAATCACGGAACAAGACACCTTCTGTTACAAAGAACAGGACTTTCAGTATATAAAGGAAGCGTGTGAATTCCTGGTTATCCCCATTCCTGTAATAGGACGCAGACGACTCAAACCATGCACAAAAAGAAGACCGATTTGGAGTTGCTTGCTCTGGAAACAAAAATTTTGTGAAAAATCTGCAGCCCACCCTATTTATTGAATTTATGGAAAATTAATTAAAACCAAGTTTTGTTCGATATTATGATGTTAATCTCCTCTCTATCTGAGAAGATTGAAACCCTGAAACAGAATTAAAAAATACCATATCCCTGAGGAATTGCAAGCCTTGCAAACAGAATTGGAGGTCCCAGATTCTGCACCCACGCTAGAGAACGAGCAGCATAAGGCATTGGTGATTGGACCTGGAGAATGGATGCAGAAACCAGACACAGCAGAAGCCTTTTTTACAGTAGGAAGAGACCCCATTGGAGAGGCAAGAGAGATGGGAGCATCTCAGAAAAAGGACCCTGAGGGAACGCAAAACCTAAAATTGTTGTGCAGAACCTATCAAAAGGTACTTTAACTGAATTACAAGATATAACAAAAGACTTGAACTTTTGCCCCACAGCTGCATTAAATCCACTACAATCTGACATTAAAAATTATTATTTTTTTTTTTTATAGGAGAATCAGACTAAAGTCCACTTTGTTCAGAGACAACAAGAAGACATAGATGTCAGACATTATAATAAACTCACATTAAAGCATTTAATGTGAAAAACTACTGCTGAATCTGGATAGTTTACTAGACTAAGTTGCTCCATTTAATGTGTCATCCATAGCAGCAGAGAGGGCATCATCTTTTTTCCCTAGCTGGTTTCGGACAGTTACAACCGCGCTCATGCTGCTTTCCCAGCTAGTGGTACCTAATGGTTAAAGTGTAAGCCACTGATGTGTTGTTGACGGGTGTTGCTTTAAAATGTTCAAATGATGTGTTGACGCGAAAGAACACATAAAGGCTCTGGATAGATAAAAAACTGTACTGCCTCAATACAGCAGGATGTGGCATTACTTACAACAAAATTTAAAGAATACAAATTGCATGTCACAATGAAAGCTCTAGGCCAAGGCTATGACAATTGGTTTAACACGAAAAGCAAAAAGCATACATGTTCAGGTTTGAGGCTTAAACCCTAGAGTCTAGGGATGTTTTTTAAGTTAATTCCAAAAGCTTCTAAATTCTCAAAAGCACTTTTATCATCCCTGCTCCTTTTGTGTCATCCACATAAATACATTTCAAAAAGGAAACCAATGTGAGGCACTTTCAGAAACTTCAGTTGCAGTAAAAAACAGACTTTTCTCCAGTGCGTGTTTTAGCTTCAAGCTGTTCTTTATTTATGTCAGAATGGTTAAATGCAGTCTCCAGATCTTTCTGTTTGCGGAATGCCTTTGTTGGTAATCTGCTTTCTCGTGGATAGGGCAAATTTCGATTTATATTCCTCTAGTGACTAAATCCAGTTGTGCACAGAGCTGAATGACATCTTTTTATGAGGAATATTTTTACAGCAAAACAAGTGATAGCATCTCTGCTCTCACAGTATAGAAGCCAAGGTCTATCAGCTATCTCTGAATTTGCCAATTCCTGTCATAATGTTTTCAATCAAAACATCTCTTTAGTTTGTCCTTTGAAATAAAAATGGTTGACCCGCTGTGATACAAGGAAATGTTCATTGTTCATGCAGGATCTCTGTGTAGTGAGGAACTGAATTGTATACATGGACAACTTGGCTCATTCTGTTCCTCCACAGGCATGTCTTGCCCCACAGTCTCCATTACTTCTTCCATTGTCACAGGAATAAAGCAGTCTGTAGTTCTTCCATTTCAACTTTTTTATTGTGATGTTAATGAAGTAATTTTGTGTTGGTATCACTGGAACTTTCATCCCCAGGATACCACTTCAAAAGATGTGCTGTGTACCAGAATATTCTGTAAGTGCTGGTTTCGAATCATGACTGTACACGTATTTCCCCCGGATTGCTGTAATAGAAACTTAATAGAAACAGCAGTGCATGACCAATATTTTTTAAAAAGGCAGTAAAAAAGACACACCATATGTGCGCTCACTTATTATTTTATTTTATGTCCATTCAAAAAATAGGTGGATTGCCCGCAAATTGTTTGTATTCTTCCAACAGTCTACCCTGTTATAATCAATGATAAAGTGGGCTCCCTGATATAACCAGAATACTCACAGGGAGTAAAGTGAGGGGGTCAGTTTGCAATTGCCATCAATCAGGGTAGTAAACTGTAAAATAAGTGGTCTAAAGCTTTTAAGTCATGTGACCATTAGGGTATCAACTTGGTAGTACCCAGCAGATTATGCAGCTCATCGAAGGGCACACAATCTACTGTAATTTTTAATCGTATCCAATCACTCAGAATGACCCTTTTTCATAATTATTGGTCTTGAGCGACCTTTCATGTTGGAAATTATGGGTAATATTTCAACTCAATATACCAAAGTTTCCAGTGGTTGATCAGTCCAAATTATTAACCACTGTATTTGTAACCTTACTGTTCAAGATATTTTTTGCAACTTACTGACTGCTAACAACCTGGTGTTGATATTATATTGCCAAAGCATAAAGCTCACTTGGAAATTATGTAGTCTGCAGATACTGAGGCATGCTTTGCACATTTACATATGTACAATTTCAGGTTAAACACAGGGGAATACATTATGTTTTTTATAATCGCAATTCATTGAGAATTAGTAATGTCACCTTAAAGGGCATGTCCACCCCCAAAACTATAATCCCCCCACTACTACCTGGCCTCACTCTATTGTAATAAAATCCTTACCTTACATCCCAGCTCCAAATGGTTCTCCTGTAATGTTCCCCCAGATCCAAAAAACTGCCACCAGGAGGATAGCAAAGTCCATATAGAACTCTGCCTCCTGTCTCTCCTCCGGAGAAGTTTGGCATGCACACTGCAGCCATTCTCCCCCTCACACCCCCTAGCTCCAACCGCTATATTTGTAATGTAAAAACTTCCCTGATCTTTACTTACCATCCCTCTTTCCTCTGCCTTTCAGATCTACCGGCAGCCGCTTCCCTGATTGCTGTTGTCTCAATGTTTGGGGAAGATTCTTACATAAAAAATATAGCGGTTGGGCTGGGGGGACTAAGCCCTACACTATATTAAAAGAAGGGTGGACATACCCTTTAATGTTTATTTGTGACTAATAACTTTTATCCATAATTTTAGGTAATTTTGCCTTTCAGTGTTTTGGTCTTAAGGAAATAACTTGTCATTAAAATGCCTAAATATATCCATACTTCCTGCCAGAATTTCAGCTGTTTCACCTTAAATAGGGCTCATAAGTTTAAAAACAAAAAGAAAGTAGTAACTTTGAATTTGTCTTGGAAGGCTGCATTTTGGAAGGGATTGGGTGTATCTGATGCTGCGTGGGCAATTAAGAGAAAATTAATTATCCAGTCTGACTAAATAACTATTTTTATTATTGTGTGTATGGTTGCCATGGAAATGCAGGGATGAGTGTAGGGTGCACCAGCAGGTGTGAATACCTTTGTCTGTGGGGTGTCATTGGGAGGTATGTGTTTTTGACCATCTTTTTGAAATCTACTGTTTGTTAACTACGGGAGGCACTGGGGCACCTGGAATGTAAGACTTGAGTGGGACACCGGGGAGATTAGAGCCGTATATATATATATATATATATATATATATATATTATATATATATATAAGATTATAATATAATATATATATATATATATATAAGATATAGATATATATACAAACATAGAAAAGTAATCTGCACATTCCTAGGCCCCATACAATATCAATATCTGCACACTGGAGCCTGTTGTATGGTCCAGTGCAAACTATGAGAAATGCAAAAGTTTGCTAATGGTAATTGAAGTAAAAAATTAAAGGTTAGAAGTTAGGACCTTCCAGACTGGGGTTACCTTGATGTGGTGTTGAAAGGCTTTTCATTCATGGGATCACAGTAATGTACACTACATGTATATACAATGTGTACTTTGTTTTATAAAGTATGCCAGTGTGCAGATATATGTAATGTATGGGGCCTAGGAATGTGCATTGATTATCTTTTTATATTGTATAAATGTTTGACCAGATCAGTAGCACTTCGCTAAATGTAGAAATGTAGTTGTAAATTAGTCTAATGGAGTGCTTCCACAATGTTGTATTGTGTGTGTGTGTTTTATTGATATATATATATATATATATATATATATATATATATATAATATATATATATACCATGAACCATCGGTAACTGCCACCAGGTGGGTTAAAAGGTACACCAACCTACCCAGCATGCACAGCTGTACAATAAAACTAATAATAATGACTGTTCATTCAATACCATGTACCGGTAGGAAATAACAGAATATAATAAATAAAATACTGCTAAAAACTTAGCGTCTCAGAGGCAGAGTTCCTTAGTTCTATCTAGAGCAATCAGGATTCAGCTAACGATTAAATACCGTAACATAAACAAAAACAGCGCAAACAATAAACTACAGAAAAACATAACAGACAAAACACAGACAAAACAACAAGTAACAGTAAACAAAAATGGGATGAAAATAATACTTAGTTCAGTCCTTAATGTTCCAGATGAAATGGAGGAAGTAGATCCATGTAAGATGGAGTCCAGAGTTACAGGCCCTCAAAATAACTCTTATTAGCAATATTAGATGGTAAATGGAGTGCTAGCTCTCTGAGTTTCAGAGCAGTTTAACTCTGAAAAGGGTGAAACCAATTACCCACACCCAATCATAGAAAGGGGTGGGCTGAGCTAGGAGTGTAACAAACTCCAGGTGGTCTCCCTGACACACCCACAAAGTGTCTGTCCCTGTCCCGCCAACTTACAAATCCGTGTTCAGAGAAAAGATGAATTTGTAGATACTATTCAATTGGTTACTGCTTATAACACATAAACCAACCAAAAGTGTCCTGTTGCGTTCCATACCAAGTAGACCATGGGTGTTTGGATCCCAAGAAACAGCTTTTGCTCCGAGTCCACTTTTAAAACGTTCCTCTAAATTATGGTTACCGAAAAAGATATGAATCCTGATATATGTTTTGCTTTCCACATGTACTGGGATATGGATTCCAGGGTTGCTATTACCCCCGTAGAGTCAGGAGTCTGTTTTCACCTGGGAAATACAGACGACCGGGACCACAGGATGTCCTTTCATCCTGCTAACTATGCATAATGAAGTTACCTGATGGTATCTACATTAACCGAATACACAAAATACCTTGTACAGACAGAAAATAATACATTGTGGCTGCAGACACTAGATACAGAGAAAATGACCATTTTTGGTGTGGGATATTGTCCCTAATTCACCCCTCATCAACCCACCCCATGGCATACAAACACATTCCTCTTGTGACAAGTTATTTATGGAATTTATAGAAAAAATGTTGGTGCAGCAGCATTTAGTTAGACAAGGTCTAATCTCAGACTTCACTAAAGTTTTTGGTACAGCAAAAGTTAGTCGTTAAAAAAAAAGTTAGAAAGTTTGTCTAGCTGCATGCGGCTGCACCAAAAACTTCAACTTCCGTGAAAAAGGGAGGAAGGGCCCCATGGTGAGTCAGAATCATTAACTAATTATAAAACCAAGGGCCCAAGGTAACTGCTAGGCAAATTCCCCTTTAACTTACAGTTCTATTAGGTTAAGCAAATCCAAATACGGTGTCTCCTTGCAACTCCTCTTAATTATTTATGTTGGTGCAGTGCTCTCCAGGCTGCTAACCACAACAGCTAGTGACTATAGTTTAGAGATAATGAGAGCCACACTCCTGCTTTGCTAGGTGGCCATACACTACTGCGACAAATTCTAAAGACGAATATCTAATCTATCAACTATCTTGAGCACTGGCTCAACGATCCACCTAACCCATTCTTTTGTGAATTCATTTCAGTTGCAAAAAAGAAGGGTCAGGCGCTTTTTCCAGAATCGTGTTGATTATCACAAGAACATTGAAAGGCAAGTTCCATGTATGGGCACCATACGTTCCGTGCACATTTTTTTGCCTATTCCTACTGCCTGCAAACTGATAAAATCAGATCTGCACAAGCTCAGATCAGTGATTTAGCCTAAAATAGAAGAGGAGTTATATAGTACACAAAAGCCCATAAGAAAAAATCCAGATAATGCACTAAAACAATTTAAAGGAATTGTACACTGAAAAAATAACTTTGCCTCATTTCGATCTATAATTAATTAATGTAAGCAAGGGGGCAGCACGGTGGCTCAGTGTTTAGCACTGATGCCTTGCAGCGCTGAGGTCCTGAGTTCGATTCCACCCTTGGACACATCGCAAGGAGTTTGTATGTTCTCCGTGCTTGCGTGGGTTTCCTCGGGCACTCGGTTTCCCCCACAATCATAAAAACATACTGGTGAGTGTTTGTGTAAATAAATGCGCTTAGATTTTAAGCTCTTCGGGGAAGGGCGTGATGTGAATGTATACATGTAATTGTAAAGCGATACGGAAGATGTTGGCGCAATATAAAATCCACACTAATAATAATAATAATGTAAGTAGCACTTACTCTGATGTTTTTGTGTTGCTGCATGGTTTTAATTCAGTACTTATTTTCTCAAGCTCAGTACCCCAGCCCCCTGACAGTCTACCTGACACTTGTGAGGGCAAGCATGCTCAAAATCCTATGAGGCTGCATTGGGAGAGGGAATTTGCCACCATGCAGTTCAGGTACCCACTGTCACCATTCCAGCTACAGAAAAACTAACATAACACATAGTGTTGATGATACTAAGACACTTGATTGACAGCTGAAATGTACAATGTGTCAGACTGGATATCTAAAACAAGCTGTAGTCAAAGATGAAAAAAACTATAGTGGAATACTATGTATTTACTAAAATGTATATTTTTCAATATCATCAAGCATACTTTGACTTTTAGAACAAGCTGTGCTTCTAAAGATGCAGTCTGATAGGTATAACATTAAAACATAATACAATCAGAATTATCCAACTTGGTTACTTTAGGCAAACACTCTCATGTCTGATAAAGGAGGAAATTGGTTTTCTGGTTATCTTCCGTGGTATGGCACAAAATGGCCAATCCCATGTTCAACATATTACCGTTATCAGTCACAGGAACATTGTCATTTTCAGCTCCCAATAATAATGGCCTTGTTTGCCAAGCTGAATAATCAATGATGTAGATGTAGTTGTGATTTGTAAAAAATGTTTAAACCCCCTTCTATTTACTAAATTATGTGAAAATTAGGGCCCCAAAATGTTATATTAGAGGTGATTGGCCACTTATATCATCTCTCAGACCTGTTGGTGAGAAAAAAACTAAAATATTGATTCTTAATATTAAAGCAATTTTTAGGGTTCCTAGACATAAATGTTTCATAACCGTATTAATGGAAACAAACACTTGAATAATTAAACTCATAGTTTACTTAGAATTACTAGGATTACCAGAATTAATTCTAGCATAAAGGAAGAGATAGACATGCAGCCTCTATGTAATATCATTAATCTTAATGGGCCGCTTCTGTAGTGATTGTCAATAACAGCAGTACTGTTTTATCTTAGTGATCATGCCATTCTCTCTTCACAAGTTCAAGACAGCATGCTCTATTATACTGTCCTCATCCTGGAGATTGATTCAATGGAAGCTTGCAGGCTTTTTAATAAATTATAAGCCTTTGTATAGATGATGCAGCCATTTCTATTTTGCTTCATACTAAACATTAAAGCACATGTCCACAAAGTGGGCTAAAATCTGGTATCTAATTAACTGTGTAGCATTTAGTGAACTGAATATAGTTGGCTTGTTAGAAACCTTTATCTATAATTTTAAAACCCAAACATTTATTAGATAGTTTATGCATTTAACTACTGTTAAATTATATTACATATCTATCTATTATTGCCCTTGTTCTTCAACATCTGTGACCACCTATACAAGTTAAGCAGCATCCTCTGAAGATATTTAACCATTTGCTCCCTTCCCAGGAATCTCTAGACTAAATCTTATTTTGCCAAAATAGGAAAGACATAAATTACAATAACCTGCTGTCAACTAAAATGTGCCCTTTTAGTAATATTAAATGTTGCCATGTATATTCCTATTAAACAAAATATTTTACATTGGCACTATTCCTTACTCGAAAAGAAAAAGTATGCATTTCAATTAGATTTCAAGCCTATTTTTAAAAACAGGTCTGTTCTTTCCAAATTTAAACATGTTAAATATTGCTCCAGTTTTATATATGTAGAAACAAAGTTATTGCACAAAAAGGATTGCAGTTCAAAAGATCTAAGTAATACACACATTAAGTTTTAAAGAAAAGGGTAATAAAGTCCCCAATCTTATACTGCAGTAAAGGTGGCCATACATATGAACGATAAAAGGTAAATCCATCGGAATTTACCTATTATCGTTTATGTGAAGGAGCTTTTCCGACCGATAGGAATGCCGATGAACGACCGTAGTCGGCACTCCGATCGATCAGGAATGATGTAAAATTTCCGTGCGTTATCGGCTCCCTTTACTTGAATTAGAGGTATGGCCACACGGCCGATTGACCTCTCTACCACGTACAAGGATTGGTCGGGTCCGTGTGTACTGTTACCACAGCAGTGGTGCCGACAGATACCAATGTGATCTGTCGGTACACATGCTGTGGAATCGCATGCGTATGGCCACCTTTACTTGGATTGAATGAAGCTAGAAACATGATCCTAAGTGTGCTTTTTTTAATAACGGCAACGTGTACGGAGACCACAGTTTCTCAAATGCAGTTAGAATTGTCAAGAACCAATAATACAGAAAAAAGACCAACATTGACAGAGTTAAAAGCTAAGAAATAAAAAACAACCAAAATCAAAAACCACAATAATAGAAACACACCATAGAATTAGACAGGTCAGATATTTACCAGAGACTCGCAGCCAAGAGGCAGTCGTTTGCCAGAAGAAAAGTGCATGTCTGTGAATTGATGTTATTGTGTTAGGGCAGGCTAACCTCTGGAACAATGCCCAAAACACAAATGGAAGGGTGTAACGCAGAAAAAAAAAAATGTAGTCTTAAAAATTAATGTGGAAAATGGGGAATTAAATGCTACAGAAATAAAATCTGCTGAAAATACTGAAAAAGAAAGAAAGCAACTACCAGGACATTGATAATTTTATCCTATTATTCCTCACCATACAGGGAATGAAAATGAAATATAAATTGTTCTACTTATATACTGCCATTTTGTTTCTAAAACGTATGGTGCTATAAGGTTCATTAAGTTATTTGGGCCATGCCAAGCCATAGATTAAGCACAGTGTAGGCCTTAACTGCAGTGGCAAGCTAGACATATACAGTTACGCTACAAAATGGTTAAAAAAAAATATATATATATATATATCGAACACTGTGAAACATGATTCTATAAATTGGTGATTAGAGTTTAATATTGAAATTTGTGCTTGTTTTGTTTAGGAAATATTTATGCATTAGTAAAAAAACACAAAATCTACTTTCTAAATATAATAATATAATAATAACAATATAATAATATTTTAAGCAATGGAGCAGACATAGAAAGGTTAGCCTTGCAGAAACGCATGGGTGGAATGTGTGGATCAGCACACAAAGTAGTCATATATCAGATAAAGTGGGTGCACAGAAAAGTTTGACATCCATTATAGCTGAAGCAAGATACAAAGTTACAGCACTCCTCTTTATAGTGTCAATAAAAAGTTTCAGGATTCATAAAGTCATGAAAAACATTAAGTTTGTCATAGCTTTATGAAGAGGATAGATACTTCTGAAACATCTTTCAAAATAGAAGTAATACCGTCTTGGTAACTCTCCTCTTTCTGTAACATACTTTTTCAGTTATTATTCTTCACTTCAAAATATATTTCAGAAAGAAAACAAATTAGCATAGACGTGTGTACACTCTGCTGGACAGTAACTTCTTTTTTTGCTCCTATTAGATAGAATTTGACCTTTTTTATCTGAAAGGAAATCCTTCTTCACAAAAGCCTTTATGCAATGATAGTACATAAAAGGTCAAGCAAACCAACATCCTTCTTATTTTTCAAAATGTTCTGGTTATGGGCCTATAAATCTGGAGTAGCAGACAACAAACAAAGCTCAGAGACTGTCCAATTTCTTACAGAATCAACCATTTCTTCTTCCATACATCCCATAAATGTATTTTGGATTTTTAAAACCTTTGCAAAGCTGCACAAAAAAACCAAAAGGTTTTTTTTTCCAAATGTGTTGAGTGGTACTGGCTAGATTGGGTGGCAACTTGGAATGGAGACAGCAGTTCCCATTTAAGCAAGCCTCCAACTTTCTTATTTTGTCCCACTATCAGCTCAAGGGAAGTCCCCTAAACACCATTAGGCTTCTGTCATGTTTGAGACAACATTTTCTGAGAATCTACGTAAAAGTCAGCTAAAAATGTTAGAAGTTTTGATATAATTTCCTGCAGTTCAGATACAGAGATCATAAAACTAAATAATGTTGAAATACACAGTCAGTGTCATAGAAGAAAATATGGCCTCTTACCGTGTGGCACAATGGTTTGTATACACTTGGCAGTAGAGCGTACATTCCATATAGTTAATGTCCATCTGAATGGCTACAAATAAACTGCTTTCCTTCATGGTGCCATGCAACAGAATGGATAGCCTATAAAACAAATAATATTTATATTATATACAAGTATTAACTTTAAATAAATTAATTTATGACATTTTATCTTGCCTTTAACTGTGACTTCTTCAAAAACATTAAGCAACCAACTGCAGCAATACAATTGCATAAGAATCAAAACATCCCTGTACTTACGTTACCATTTGTCTACACAAAACATTAAAGCTTCACTCAATTGAACTGCTGGCTGTAAATGATTCTAATAATTCCAAACAGAAGCTTAAAACAAAGTCAGAGGAAATTGGTCTGATAGTAAGAACATAAAATCTCACTATCAGCTCAACAACTTCACAGACAGAATTAACTGCCAGTTGTTAATCCCCAAATGGTATTTTCTGCTTAAAGAGGTTACATTCTAAGCACTAAGTACAGCTTTAAGGCTGGATAGATTGCAAACAGTCAAGGACCTTGTACTCAGCTGGTATTGTGGATGCTTCAGCATTAGCAGGGATACAGCTAATCATCTATGCAGAAACACATCATAATGCACATATTTAACACATATATAAAAAAGCAGAACTTCTGTTATTGTTAATAGAGATGTAAGCCAAGCAACCTTCAGACACAATTCCCTAATTTGTTTTATGATAAAATAGAATGATTACAGAAAGGTCAATACAGATTAATATTATATACTGCAGTTCACTAGGTCAGACTTTACAGTAAATATGTTGATTAACTATTCAAGAATCATTTATAATGTAATTACATAACCGATACAGTATATTATGCACACATTATTTATTAATTGGCTTCAAAAAAGCCAAATTACTGTTCTTTCTATTTCTTCTTTTTTTCCGTTTTATTCTTCCGCTTTTTGGACTGTATCTCCTCCCACAGTTTTTGAGCTAGAGACATGAAAATGGTACAGGCCTTCCAGACATTTTCCCATAGACTATAATGGTAACAATCCTCAAATGTGGGTATTTCAAAACAGTGTGTTTCATGGTCAAAATACAAATGGTGATACCCCCAACCCCCCCACAACGACACAGGTACACCCACTACTGACCTACCTTTCCATTCCCATGGAAGCCATATTTAAAGGGTAACTAAAGTCAAAAACTAATTTAGACTTATCCTTAATAAAAGATAGCTTTATGGTTGTAAACACAAAAAAGACATAGCCCGCTCAACCAGCCACAGGTACACACACCCTACTAATCTACTTATCCATTACTGTGGCTGCCATACTTAAAGGGTAACTAAAGTCAAAAAACTAATTTCGATTTATCCTCAATAACAGATAGTTTTATGGTTGTAAACACAAGAAAAAGACATACCCCTCAACCAGACCCAGGTACACACACCTACTGATCTACTTATCCATTAATGTGGCAGCCATACTTAAAGGGTAACTAAAGTAAAAAAAAACAATTTAGATTTATCCTCAATAAAAGATAGTTTTATGGTTGTAAACACAAAAAAGACATACCCCCAACATGATACCGGCATACACACCTACTGACCTACCCCTCCATACTGTTGCAGCCATACTTAAAGGTAACTAAAGTCAAAAAAACTAATTGACCAATCATCAAAAAAGTTTTTTTTTTTTAACCCCCAACCTGACACAGGTACACACACTTACTGATCTACTTATCTATGTCCGAAACGGACATTCGTACACATTGTGCGTCGCGGGTCGGGACCCGCGATCGCACGTGTGGACGAACCTTAATTTTGATCAATAATCAAAAGTTTGTTTTTTTAACTTCTACCTGATCCAGGTATAACACCTGCTGACCCACCTGCTGACCCACCCTTCCATTTCCATGGCAGACATATTTAAAGGGTAAATAGTAAAAAAAACACATTTTGAACAATCATATAATATGTAATAATAGTATATATACCCCCAAAATAGAAAGATTTCTTGTTCTTATCTTACTTACAGCACTATTGAAACTGCTTTTCCTACTGTACCTTCCCTAATGAATTAATATTAAAGTGACCGCTTCCTAGTATTGTTAAAAGGGGGGAGAATGCATGAATGATCAATAATTATCAGCCATTCAGCCTTCTTTTCTGCAGCATCTCCTGGGGTAAAGTAGTATTAGCACAGGAGTTGGGTATTAGAAGGATGATTGCTTCTCTATAAAATCAATAGTGAAGGCTAGAAGAACCTCTAGGAGAGAACGGAAACTTTCATTGTTTGGGTATAAATACCATTTTAAAGTATTTGTGTACAGTCTATATAGTAATATAGCGCTTGAAAAGAATTTGCACCCTTTCTGATTCTTATTTTTTCGCATGTTTTTATACCTAAATGTTTCCGACCATGAAACAAATTAAGGATTAGACATAGATAACTTAGGTAAATACTAAGTTTCAAGTGATGATTTTTATTTAAAGAAAAGACCTATCCAAACCTACATGGCCTTATTTGAAAAATGCCCCCTTGATAAATTATAAAGAAACCTTTTTTAAAAGTTCAATTTCCTAAGCCACACCCAGGTCTTATTTCTGACAGATATGCTGAATCAAGGGATCACTAAGTAGAACCTGTTAGACAAAGTGAAGTAGACCAAAAGATTCCAAAAAAGGAAACATCATGCCATGATCATAAAGAAATTCAGGCACAGATGAGTCATTTACATCTAGCGGTCTGGAATAAGGTAACAAAGCATTCTAAAGCTTTGGGAATCATGGTGAGAGAAAATTATCTATAATGGGAAAATCGGAATAGTGGTAAACATTTCACAAGTGGATGGCCTACAAAAATTACCCAAGAGCGCAAGGATGACATCCAGAGGTGACAAAATAACCCAGAATGACATCTAAAGAACTGCTTGCTCAACTCTGTTTTGGCCATGTTTATTACTCAACCATAAGAATGAAACTGGGCACAAATGCACTGCTGACCAAAAAGAGCATAAAGGCTCATCTCACTTCAGCAAAAAAATAAAAAAAAAAAAAAACATGCTGATGCTCCCCAACACTTTTGGAAAAATATTCTGTGACGAGAATCTACATCTGGTGTAAAACTAAGAAAAAGATCATCAACAGTCAAGCATGGTGGTGATTGTGTGATGGTCTGGGCTGCTTTGCTGCTTCAGGACCGGATGACTTGCTGTGATTGATGGCACCAAGAATTCCTATTCAACCAAAAAACCTTGAAGGAGAATGTCCAGCCATTGATCATGACCTCAAGCTGAAGCGTTTTTGGGTTCTGCAGCCGGGCGGCAATGATCCAAAAAACATCAGCAAGTCAACATCTGAATGGCTTATAAAAACAAACAAAGTTTTTGGAGTGGGCATAGTCAAAGTCCAGAGTTGAATCCTATTGAGATGCTGTGGCATGATCGTTAAAAAGGCAGTTAGTAATGCTTGAAACCCTCCAATATGACTGAATTAAACAAATTCTGCAAAGGACTTTTTGCAAGGTTAAAAAAGTCCTCCATAACAATGTAAAAGACTCATTGTTTATTATTGCAAATGCTTAATTGCAGTTGTTTGGCATAGGGTGGCACAACCAGTTATTAGGTATAGGGCCATGTAGGTTTGGATAGTTTTTAAAATTTCCAAAAATGCAGCAATACTCTCAGCAAACACCATATTAAGGTGGATAGTTTTAAAAAAACAAATCTTTATTCAAATACTACAAAAGAATTTTCAAACCGATGTTAAATGTACTGGCCATTCAAAACCAGAAATGTGGGTAATTTTCTGGAACATGACCCTATGCAACACAATCAAGCTAAGTATCTGTTGATTCAATTAAATCAACTGGACTTAAAGTTAGTTCTGAAGACGTTTTGTAGTCATCCGACTGGCTTTCTCAATTCAGAATGACTTGTACAAGAATCGTGGCAAATGTACCCTGGAAAATCCCAATTAGCATTACACAGCCAGGTGTTAAGGGCATGATTGGCTGTGATATGCTAATTGGGATTTCCAGGGTATAATAATTGCCACAGATTCTTGTACAAGTCATTCTGAATTGAGAAAGCCAGTCGGAGACTAGCGAAACGTCTTCAAAACTAAACTTCAAGTCCAGTTGATCAATTGAATACAACAGATATACCATGACCTGGATGAATGAGAACCTTCACAAAGCAATCAAGCTTAAGCTACATCCCGAAAATGAAAAGTATAGTTAAATGCAGTAAACAACCCACAAAACCTAAGTATCGCAATACTTACGAGTATAAACCGAGGTTTTAAGGTTTTAAAAGTACCTTAAAAACCTGGCCTCGGTTTATACTCGGGTCAGAAAAAATTGCCAAGCCTAACTGTTGCAGATGGGAAGCACCATTCAGCGAGGAGAGCAAAGAGGAGACCAGAACAGTTAGAGGCACTGTCAGTACGCGCAGGCCCGTCAGGCACGTACGTTACGCACGCTGCTTTCGTCAGCGCTCCTCACTGCAGCTAGTCATGGAGGAGCCTCAGTAACAAGATCCGCTCAGTCCTCTGCTCAGTCCTGTCTCAGTCCTCAGCCAGTAAGGATCCAATTGTGTATGGGGGGTTTAGGGGTGGACTAAAAGTCCAGTGTACAGTGGAGGGAGGGAGGAGGGGGGTGGGTGGGGGATAGTTTATGAATTTTATTTTCTGTGTTTGTAATGTTCTTTTATAGAATATTACCCATGGCAGAAGTAAGAAAGAAATGTTTTTTATTACAGTAACTATGTTGAACAATCCTTGTGTTCAGAAACTACAACTACCGGTAACCAAAGCATGCGGGGGTTGTAGTTTGCAAACATCTGGGGTGACAAGGAATGAGGCTTTATTTGCCCTTTCAATGGATAGCAGAATTCTCATACAGTAATAACCAATCCAGTAGGCTATTTACTGTATGGGAATTCTGCTGTCCATTTAAAGGGCAACCAAAGCTCAAACCAAAACAGAATCAGAAGGAGAATGTATCTATTATTGCTTTGAGTCTGTATTGTTTTGAGGATTTAGATGCCCTTTAAATGGACAACAGAATTCCAATACATTAGTCCCTACAGTGATAACCATAATGGATTTGCTATTACTGTATGGGATTACTGTATTGAAATTCTTGTCCATTTAAAGGGCAACACAAGCCTCAAACCATACAGAATCAAAAAGGCAGTAGTGGTCATAATTTCTACCCTCGGTTTATACTCGAGTCAATCACTTTTTCTCCTTTTCAGGTTAAAAACAGGAGCACTCGTGGGTCTTGTTACAAATCCAGTGATTACTTTTATTGTATCAACGCGTTTCGGCCTTGATGTTGGCCGTCCTCAGGATCACGATCCTGAGGACGGCCAACATCAAGGCTGAAACGCGTTGATGCAATAAAAGTAATCACTGGATTTGTAACAAGACCCACGAGTGCTCCTTCTTTTGAAATCTAATATATATATGTGTGACGGGCAACACTCAGTCGGGTTTTGGGGTTTTCGCAGTGAGCTAAGCGTGCTCAGAGCGCCTCTGGGCTGAGGGTTGTAGTGTCCCCGTCACAGACACCTTTACTGACCAAGGTGACCCAGCAAAGCAGGAGCAGACCTGGTTTGTAGTAGTATAAAACAAACTGCGAATGAATGCAAAGTTCTCATTCCTATTGATATACCAGATGAGAAACAGGGTTGTTAGTTAAGAATTGTAAAATCCACTTTTGCAATTTGTTCTCTTTTAAAACACTGAATAAATCAAATTAATTTTGGTCAGGGTATTTTCAAAATACCCTATAAGACCGTTGGTAAACCGTTGGTATCATTTCAAGATCCCTGAAAATATGCATATTGTATTATTTTTAATTTGACTTCCACAGATTTCTTTGGTGAAAACTCTAACAGCTTACCCTTTGAGAAGGTAAGTGTGTGCTTCAGGATCTTGCTACTACATAACAGGGCTGCTGTCAGATGCAGCTATGATAGTCAAAAGACCTAACCTACACTTCTCCCTGCTGTGCTCAAAGAGCAGCCAGCTAGTTCAGAGAACTAAATGTTTCCTTGCTTAATGTTGCACCATTCTAAGCTGTGTTTCTGTGTAAATTTCATTTTACCTGTTCCAAATAAAGATTTGCTTTCTATTGTTAGTCAGTTGTTTTGCAGATTTGTTTTTGCTTTGCCACAGTAAGACAAGAATAATTTCATTCAAAAGACAGATTTTATGTTATAACAGTTTTGTTTTGCTTTAAACTGGATGTCACTGGATAGCAGGAAATCCCATATAGGATGCGTAATTAATTAATTAAATAACAACCAAATTCCTGTTCTTTCTATTTTTTTCTACTTCTTTTTCCATTTTATTCTTCCTATTTTTTGGACTGTATCTCCATAGTGAAGTGGGTGAAGGAACTAGAATTCTTGACTAAACAAGGATTATGATTTGCATCTGTTCATCGGAACCCTTGCTTTTCTCTTTCCCAGTACACTATCAGGGAGATTCAATAAAAGTTCTTATCGTTTTAAATGGTGCTAATTTTTCCCCAACCAATGAGATGTTAGCTTTCAAATATCAAATAAGATCTGATTGGTTGGGGCAAAATTAGCACCATTTTAAACAATAAGAACTTTTATTGAATAACCCTGCATATCTTTTTTAGTATGGGGTTATACATGGACCGGGGTTAAAGCCCTGTCAATGGTATATTATATGTCTACAATTAAATGAGATGAGATGAAGTGATTTATGGAATGTTTTTGGTTTTTACTATTTGTCTTAAGAAAGGAGAATAGCTTCTCCAAAATGTTACAAACTACTTTGCCTATATCAAGTAAATAAAGAAATATATGAGCATTATTCTTGGGTGCTGTATTTTTGGATTGCATATATGTATGGAACAATGCAGGCTTGCTCCAGCCTTTTATACACTAACTAGGACAATTTGTACAAGTAGGCAAAGTGCCATGTATACAAATATGCGTGTATATTGCTGGACACTTGCACCCCCACAGAAGCAATCACGGAACAAGACACCTTCTGTTACAAAGAACAGGACTTTCAGTATATAAAGGAAGCGTGTGAATTCCTGGTTATCCCCATTCCTGTAATAGGACGCAGACGACTCAAAACCATGCACAAAAAGAAGACCGATTTGGAGTTGCTTGCTCTGGAAACAAAAAGTTTGTGAAAAATCTGCAGCCCACCCTATTTATTGAATTTATGGAAAATTAATTAAAACCAAGTTTTTGTTCGATATTATGATGTTAAATCTCCTCTCTATCTGAGAAGATTGAAACCCTGAAACAAGAATTAAAAAATACCATATCCCGTGAGGAATTGCAAGCCTTGCAAACAGAATTGGACTGGTCCCAGATTCTGCACCCACGCTAGAGAACGAGCAGCATAAGGCAATGGTGATTGGACCTGGAGAATGGATGCAGAGACCAGACACAGCAGAAGCCTTTTTTTACAGTGAGGAAGAGACCCCATTGGAGAGGCAAGAGGAGATGGGAGCATCTCAGAAAAAGGACCCTGAGGGAACGCAAAACCTAAAATTGTTGTGCAGAACCTATCAAAAGGTACTTTAACTGAATTACAAGATATAACGAAAGACTTGAACTTTTGCCCCACAGCTGCATTAAATCCACTACAATCTGACATTTAAAAATTATTATTTTTTTTTTTTATTAGGAGAATCAGACTTAAAGTCCACTTTGTTCAGAGACAACAAGAAGACATAGATGTCAGACATTATAATAAACTCACATTAAAAGCATTTAATGTGAAAAACTACTGCTGAATCTGGATAGTTTACTAGACTAAGTTGCTCCATTTAATGTGTCATCCATAGCAGCAGAGAGGGCATCATCTATTTTCCCTAGCTGGTTTCGGACAGTTACAACCGCATCAATGCTGCTTTCCCAGCTAGTGGTACCTAATGGTTAAAGTGTAAGCCACTGATGTGTTGTTGACGGGTGTTGCTTTAAAATGTTCAAATGATGTGTTGACGCAGAAAAGAACACATAAAGGCTCTGGATTAGATAAAAAACTGTACTGCCTCAATACAGCAGGATGTGGCATTACTTACAACAAAATTTAAAGAATACAAATTGCATGTCACAATGAAAGCTCTAGGCCAAGGCTATGACAATTGGTTTAACACGAAAAGCAAAAAGCATACATGTTCAGGTTTGAGGCTTAAACCCTAGAGTCTAGGGATGTTTTTTAAGTTAATTCCAAAAGCTTCTAAATTCTCAAGAAGCACTTTTATCATCCCTGCTCCTTTTGTGTCATCCACATAAATACATTTCAAAAAGGAAACCAATGTGAGGCACTTTCAGAAACTTCAGTTGCAGTAAGAAAACAGACTTTTCTCCAGTGCTGTGTTTTAGCTTCAAGCTGTTCTTTATTTATGTCAGCAATGGTTAAATGCAGTCTCCAGATCTTTCTGTTTGCGGAATGCCTTTGTGTGGTAATCTGCTTTCTCGTGATAGGGCAAATTTCGATTTATATTCCTCTAGTGACTAAATCCAGTTGTGCACAGAGCTGAATGAGCAATCTTTATGAGGAAATATTTTACAGCAAAACAAGTGATAGCATCTCTGCTCTCACAGTATAGAAGCCAAGGTCTATCAGCTATCTCTGAATTTGCCAATTCCTGTCTATAATGTTTTCAATCAAAACATCTCTTTAGTTTGTCCTTTGGAAAATAAAAATGGTTGACCCGCTGTGATACAAGGAAATGTTCATTGTTCATGCAGGATCTCTGTGTAGTGAGGAACTGAATTGTATACATGGACAACTTGGCTCATTCTGTTCCTCCACAGGCATGTCTTGCCCCACAGTCTCCATTACTTCTTCCATTGTCACAGGAATAAAGCAGTCTGTAGATTCTTCCATTTCAACTTTTATTTGTGATGTTAATGAAGTAATTTTGTGTTGGTATCACTGGAACTTTCATCCACAGGATACACTTCAGAAGATGTGCTGTGTACCAGAATATTCTGTAAGTGCTGGTTTCGAATCATGACTGTACACGTATTTCCCCCGGATTGCTGTAATAGAAACTTAATAGAAACAGCAGTGCATGACCAATATTTTTTAAAAAGGCAGTAAAAAAAGACACACCATATGTGCGCTCACTTATTATTTTATTTTATGTCCATTCAAAAAATAGGTGGATTGCCCGCAAATTGTTTGTATTCTTCCAACAGTCTACCCTGTTATAATCAATGATAAAGTGGGCTCCCTGATATAACCAAGAATACTCACAGGGAGTAAAGTGAGGGGGTCAGTTATGCAATTGCCATCAATCAGGGTAGTAAAACTGTAAAATAAGTGGTCTAAAGCATTTAAGTCATGTGACCATTAGGGTATCAACTTGGTAGTACCCAGCAGATTATGCAGCTCATCGAAGGGCACACAATCTACTGTAATTTTTAATCGTATCCAATCACTCAGAATGACCCATTTTTCATAATTATTGGTCTTGAGCGACCTTTCATGTTGGAAATTATGGGTAATATTTCAACTCAATATACCAAAGTTTCCAGTGGTTGATCAGTCCAAATTATTAACCACTGTATTTGTAACCTTACTGTTCAAGATATTGTTTGCAACTTACTGACTGCTAACAACCTGGTGTTGATATTATATTGCCAAAGCATAAAGCTCACTTGGAAATTATGTAGTCTGCAGATAGCTGAGGCATGCTTTGCACATTTACATATGTACAATTTCAGGTTAAAACACAGGGGAATACATTATGTATTTTTTAATAATCGCAATTCATTGAGAATTAGTAATGTCACCTTAAAGGGCATGTCCACCCCCAAAACTATAATCCCCCCACTACTGGCCTCACTCTATAGTGTAATAAAATCCTTACCTTACATCCCAGCTCCAAATGGTTCTCCTGTAATGTTCCCCCAGAGTCCAAAAAACTGCCCACCAGGAGGATAGCAGAGTCCATATAGAACTCTGCCTCCTGTCTCTCCTCCGGGAGAAGTTTGGCATGCACACTGCAGCCATTCTCCCCCTCACACCCCCTAGCTCCAACCGCTATATTTGTAATGTAAGAAACTTCCCTGATCTTTACTTACCATCCCTCTTTCCTCTGCCTTTCAGATCTACCGGCAGCCGCTTCCCTGATTGGCTGTGTCTCAATGTTTGGGGAAGATTCTTACATAAAAAATATAGCGGTTGGGGCTGGGGGACTAAGCCCTACACTATATTAAAAAGAAGGGTGGACATACCCTTTAATGTTTATTTGTGACTAATAACTTTTATCCATAATTTTAGGTTAATTTTGCCTTTCAGTGTTTTGGTCTTAAGGAAATAACTTGTCATTAAAATGCCTAAATATATCCATACTTCCTGCCAGAATTTCAGCTGTTTCACCTTAAATAGGGCTCATAAAGTTTAAAAACAAAAAAGAAAAGTAGTAACTTTGAATTTGTCTTGGAAGGCTGCATTTTGGAAGGGAGTGGGTGTATCTGTATGCTGCTGTGGCAATTAAAGAGAAAATTAATTATCCAGTCTGACTAAATACATCTATTTTTATTATTGTGTGTATGGTTGCCATGGAAATGCAGGGATGAGTGTAGGGGTGCACCAGCAGGTGTGAATACCTTTGTCTGTGGGGTGTCATTGGGAGGTATGTGTTTTTGACCATAAAAGTAACTTTTTTTGAGGATTTATGTATGGTTGCCATGGAAACACAAGGGTGGGTGTAGGGATGCATCAGTAGGTATGTGCACCTATATCTTTGTGTTGTTAAGAGTCTGTGTTTTTGTTTATGACTATAAAGTAACTTTGGTAAATTTAGGGATGTTTGCCATGAAAAGTAATGATGGAGTGTGTGTGTGTACAGGTATCTGTGTGGATATATGTAAAGCAAATATATGCTTTACATTTATAAATTTGGCTTGAAAAAGCCAAATTACTGTTCTTTCTATTTCTTCTTCTTTTTCTTCTTCCGTTTTATTCTTCTGCTTTTTTGGACTGTATCTCCTTCCACAGTTTTTGAGCTAGAGACATACAGATGTGCGGGGCATATAGGAGAAGTGTGCTATCTTCTAGCTAATGAATCCGCGGAAGCGTTACGGCGTTATCAGCGAATTTCCGGACATTTTTTCCCATAGACTATAATGGTAACAATCCTCAAATGTGGATATTTCAAAACAGTTTTTTTCATGGTCATAAATACAAATGGTGATACCCCCAACCCCCCACACAGACCCAGGTATACCCACCTACTGACCTACCTTTCCATTCCCATGGAAGCCATATTTAAAGGGTAACTAAAGTCAAAAAAACTAATTTAGATTTATCCTCAATAAAAGATAGTTTTATGGTTATAAACACAAAAAAGACATACCCCCTCAACCAGACCCAGGTACACACACCTACTAATCTACTTATCCATTACTGTGGCAGCCATACTTAAAGGGTAACTAAAGTTAAAAAAACAAATTTAGATTTATCCTCAATAAAAGATAGTTTTATGGTTGTAAACACAAAAAAGACATACCCCCTCAACCAGACCCAGGTACACACACCTACTGATCTACGTATCCATTACAGTGGCAGCCATACCTAAAGGGTAACTAAAGTAAAAAAAACTAATTTAGATTTATTCTCAATAAAAGATAGTTTTATGGTTGTAAACACAAAAAAAGCATACCCCTCAACCAGACCCAGGTACACACACCTACTAATCAACTTATCCATTACTGTGGAAGCCATACTTTAAAGGGTAACTAAAGTCAAAAAAGCTAATTTTGATCAATAATCAAAAAACTTTGTTTTTTAACCCCCAACGTGATACAGGTATACACAGCTACTGACCTACCCCTCCATTACTGTTGCAGCCATACTTAAAGGGTAACTAAAGTCAAAAAAGCTAATTTTGACCAATCATTAAAAATGTTTTTTTTTTACGCTCAACCTGACACGGGTACACACACCTACTGATCTACTTATCCATTACTTTGGCAGCCATATGTAAAGGGTAACTAAAGTAAAAAAAATAATTTTGACCAATCATCAAAAAAGTTAGTATTTTATCCCCCAACCTGATATGAATACACACACCAACTGACCTACCTTTAATGCATGTGACATATTTAAAGGGTAAGTAAAAAAACAACAATGTCCTATTCATTGACATTATTGAGTTTTAAAATCTGTAGCACAAACACACAAATTCCCTTCCAAAATTCAGTCTTTCAAGCCAAATTTAAAGTTTATACTTAAACTTTCCCTTTCTAGTTTATTATTGCATTTATTTTGTAATTTTTAAGGCTTTTATTTTCGAGCTAGAGACATGAAATTCATGCGGGACATATAGGAGAAGTGTGCTATTACTAGCCAAGGAATCTGTGGAAGTGGTCCCGTGTTATCTATGAATTTCGGGAATGTTTTCCCTTATTAAAGGGTAACTGTGGTCTCAAATTTTTCCAAACTAGTAAGAATTATATAAAAAGCCTTCCATCATCCCTTCAAAATAAAACCTAAATCACATCTCACAATTATAAAAAGTTATTGCTGGAAAGGTTCAGCAATATTAATTCCTGCTTGAACACTTTCTGTTTTCAGCCATGTGACCAGCTTGAAGTCATGTGACCAGCCTGTCTGCTTTAATATGCTCCCCTTCTCAACTGTCAATTTTCCCCCCAGGTACTTCCTGTTTTTCCCAGCACTAAGTCTTAACTGAGCATGCTTCTCCCCTGGGGCAGAGGGGCTAGCAGAGGTAAGGTGATGTCACTCAACCTACTGGAAGCAGGAAGTTTGAACATTCACCACAATGTAATTTCTCACAGTCTCCAACCAGAGATGTGATTGTCGGCTCATTTTAAAGGAAATACTGCAGGCTTTCATTTAACCCTAACTTGTTTGAGACCACAGTTGCCCTTTAACTATAACGAGTACAATTATCGAACATATAAATTCTAACGTTTCATGGTCATGTGATCAAATCAATTCCAAATGACTAAGCATTAAGCATTTGCAGGGATTATTCAATAAAAGTTCTTATCTTTTAAAATGGTGTTAATTTTGCCCCAACCAATCAAATCTTATTTAACATTTGAAAGCTAACATCTGATTGGTTGGGGCAAAATTAGCACAATTTTAAACGATTAGAGCTTTTATTGAATAACCCTGTTAGTTTGATAGCAGGGATGCCTATCCAGGTATTTGCAAACTACAATTCCCAGTATGTCCTGCTGCCACCTGCTGTTGGTGAACTTTGGGAGTTGCAGTTTTCAAACATCTGCAGGGCCCCTAACAAGCCAATCAACCCTTCCGTTGTATAGCAACCACACGAAAATCTTCAATAAGTCTTGTAAAAGGAAAGTGCAACATAACAACATTCACTATTTTAGCTTTGTACCACCTACAGTAATTTAGAGACAACTCACTTAGCCAGAAACATCTATGTTTATTTACATAGCGACATTTGGGGATGCAGTATTGTACAGTACAAAAATTCTTACAAGGGGGACAACAAATATAAATAGATAAATGATTATATACATTAATAAAAGTGCTTGAAATGTGTGACATGAGGAAAGAGGACCCTGCCCCAAAGAGCTTACAATCTGTCTAGGGTAACCTACAGATACATAGGGAAGGGCAGAAGTTCCATAGTGAGAACTTGTGCAGTGCCAATTTAACAATCCTATACTGATAGGTAGGATGTGAGATTAGATTTAAACCTATTGATTTAAGGTTTTAAAGGGGAATAGAATTTCAATAGATGGGAGATGCTTGTGATATAGTTCTAAAATCTAAGGTAAGTGTCCGTTTTTAGTGCTTTATATTATAAATAAAATAACATTTATATTACTATTTTCCTTCAAATAGCTTTTTATCTAAAAGGCACACACATACTTAAATTATAATCTTAATCTAAATTAGACGCTTATCACAAATAAATAAATGAACAATAATGAGCATTATTATCCAGAATTTTAGAGTAAACAGAGGTGGGAATCACTTAACAAAACGTAACTGGTAAATCAAGAGAGAGAAAGAGTGATGATTTGAATAATTCATTTTGATTTGCTGGTGGTGCTATTGACATGAGGATCAGTTTTTAGTCACTTTTGAAGGGAAAATTGCAAATCAAAATCCTCCCTATGATTTTTTTTTTATGCTAAGAGATGCATTTGGCAGATTGATAAGGTGCAATTTTCTGAAACATTAACTTGTCATTTCCAAAGCTTCTAAAATCGTTTTTCTTTTAATAAAGTCTAAGTTTCTATGATCGCTTTTGAAACAAATGAAAAAGTCAGTTACTTTACAGTTTTTTTTTTCCTACCAGTCATTAAGCAATTTAAAATTATTAAGAACTTAAAAAGTGTTTCCCCCCCACTTTATTATTATTAAAGAGATAGAAAGCACTGATTTACATTTAATTCAGGTGATTCCCCACATAACCCACTATATAGTAAAATATAAAATTCATTTTTAAAAAAGTATAGTGATCATTGGCTCTGCTTCTCCTTAAAGGAGAACTAAAATCTCCAGAAAACATTGTCCCAATAGACAGAGCACATTCACAAACATACAACAAGCTGTGTCTTGCCTCTCCCTTTGACTACTTCAGTTCCCACAATCCACCCCCAGCTAAGTGTCTGGGTACAGACACATGTTCTGTAGTGCTCAACTGATCAAAACAAGGAAGCTGACAGCCAATCACAGTACAGCACAGAGATCCTCCCTCTCCCTGACACAGAACAGAAAAAAGTTTTTTGTTTTCAAACACATTCAATGTTCCTGTCCCAACAATTGATATAATCCTTTACTTTTTATACAGTAAGAAAAGTAATATTTGCAGTGTATTTCAAAGATAGCATGGATGTAAGAAACTGAATACTATAATTTCAGCAAAAATTAAAAAAAATAAAAGTCTGGGAAATAGAGCCTGCAACTTGTACATTTACTCTGTCTTGCTAAAAGAAGGGTTCTTACCTCTTGGCTAACAGAGATACTATAGAGATCACTGATACATATAGAATATTTTACTACATAATGGAAACAAAAAATAAAAGTAAATACAGGGATTTGAACTTGTGACCTTCTGAACTGTGTGTTTTTAAAATTGGCATCTTACCAGGTGCACCACCAGGAAACAAACTTACATTTTAGGTACATTTAGAAGCATTATCTTTTTTGGAACATAATAGAAACAAAAAAAAAGGTAAGTCTGGGGTATTTTTAAACCTGGTGCCTTACCCAGTGTGCAAACAGTGAATAAGCACATAATCCATGTACATTTGGAAGCTTTATCTTTTGCTAGGAAAATAATAATTTAAAAAATGGAATATTGAAGTCCCTGGTAAGACTTTGAAAGCTGCCTGTTACCCTGCTTATTTTCCAGCAACTCCCACTGACTGGTAAATGAATTGCTGGGTAACAAGCAGCTTTCAAAGTCTTATCAGGGACATCCATATTGGTGTGTAGACATCTGTATAGAAAACACACTGTGCTTAGAGACAATGAATACTGGGGTCAGGGGGCGTGGCTCTTTGATGACTTCATGGGCTGTGGGTTTTACTGGCAACAACACAGAAGCCTTCTTAGTTACAGAATCTATTTCTCACATGTACTAAAAGCAACTTACTACTAGAAGAATCTTACAGTATATAGGTGTTCTGGGGAGAAAAATGTTCACATTAGGTTTTAAAAAATGTAAGTTTAGTTCTCCTTTAAGATAGATTAGGTTCCTCCACTAAAGGAGCCTGCACAACACTTTGTGAAGAGCTGGAGAATTGACAATCTTGAATGGGTTTTCTTATGATTTCTGTGGATTGTGACTACATAGTATTATATCTATATGCTTGTGAAGGTTGTCATTCATCCAGGTCATGGCGTATCTGCTGTATTCAGTTAGAGCAACTGGACTTAAAGTTTAGTTCTTGAAGACGTTTCACTAGTCATCCGACTGGCTTTCTCAATTCAGAATGACTTGCATATCACAGCCAGGTGTTAAGGACCTTTTGAATATAAGGTGTAATTGCATTGTGACTAAGAGGTGTTACAGGAACTGCCCAGGTTAAGGTGTCAAAACAGCATTGTACATGGTAGACAGTTGGTGTTGGACCCCCCCCCCCCCCCGCACACACACATACCTCTATTCATGCTTGGTTTCTTTATTTTCACAAGGAGGCCAAGTCTGAATAGAGGTAGATGGGTTCGACACCAACTGTCTGCCATGTACAATGCTGTTTTGACACCTTACCCTGGGCATTGCTATAGCACCTCTTAGCCACAATGCAATCACGCCTTGCATTCAGAAGGTCCTTAACACCTGGCTGTGATATGCTAATTGGGACTTTCCAACATAATTGCCAACAGATTCTTGTACAAGTCATTCTAAATTGAGAAAGCCAGTCGGATAACTAGCACCTTCAAGAACTAAACTAAGTCCAGCTGCTCTAACTGAATACAACAGATATATTATATCTATATTAACTCTTTCCATTCTAAGTGCCTCTCTACCACCCTTTCATGTCTGTGAAAGAAAAACCCTATATCTTGTTTTGGCAACAACAGTTTTGAAATAAGAAAGAAAGAGGCCATAGTTGGAATTTTGGGAACCCTTTTTTATGCATAGCCTCCTGAATAATAAAGAGGGAACTGTGTTTTACAGCAATAATTGTTCTCCCTGAAGTTTTCTTGGCCCAGAGAAAAGCCTAGGTTGCCTTGTGGATAATTCCAGTGTAGGAATGACGTAGCTGTTTAAGCAGAAGTAGCAGCTTATAACCCTGCATCTCACTTGCAAACCTTCACTGTTAGTAGGTTAATATACTGTAGTAGCACTCCATGGACTGCAGTAACATTAGTAGCTACATCTGCTCGAAAATTATTAAAAATTTTTACAAACTCAATGCCACCCTAGGTACAGTTGGTAAAAAAAAAAACCTGAAAACTCACCCTCTAGGTGCCCTTATCACTCTTCTCCAGACCTGCACCATAATCCAGCCCTTGCCCCCCCCCCCCCCCCCCCCCCCCCCCCCCCTCCATGTGGCCACCTATTCTATTAATTTGCATCTTGTGAAAGGACATGTTTCTTGCAGAGTGTATCCTTCCATTGGTCTGGCTTGTGAAGGGGGCAGGACAGAACAAACGACAAAGGCACCTAGAAAGTGGCAGCTTAGAGAAAGGAAGGTTATTTTGTTACCATTTTTCTCTAACTCTGCTGAACATAAAGATGTAGCATTTCTCTTTTAAGTATTTTGTAGTATGTTGCACTTTATACAGTATAAGACGTAAATACAGTATCAGTGCTGTCTATAGAAGTCTCATAAATATGTTATCTCATGTTTCAGAACAATTTAAAAAAACTTGCAACATGTAAAGCAGGCAGTTTTTGAATTTCATATTGGTATTTTTATTTCATTTTGGAATTTATTTTTTTTGTATTATTTTTTCAGGTAAACAGATAAAGGATGGGAAAAAGCCAGAGCCATGCAAGCCTATACTCAAAGTTGAATACAAAACGACAAGATATGGGTGAGCTTTTTTTATTTGATGATTTTTATTTTACAATCTTAAAATATAATGTAATCATTTGGAAATGGTGCAGTCCCCTTAAAAAAGTGCATATACATCAGGTTGCATGGGTTTTACACTGTACTTTTCTATAAACTTAAGGGGCAATTGTGGTCTCCAAACAAGTTAAGATTAAATGAAAGCCTGCAGTATTTTATAATGAGCTGACAATCACATATCTGGCTTCAGTCTGTGAGAAATGATATTGGTGTGAATGTTCAAATTTCCTTCTTCCAGTAGCTTTAGTGACATCACCTTACCTCTTCCTACCCCCCTGTCCCGGGGGAGAAGCATGCTCAGTAAAGACTTAATGCTGGGGAAATAAGGAAGTACCTGGGGGGAAAATTTGACAGTTGAGAAGGGGAGCCTATTAATGCAGACAGGCTGGTCACATGACTACTGGCTGATCACAAGGCTAAAAACAGGAAGTGTTCAAGCAGGAAGTAATATTGCTGAACTTCTCCAGCAATAACTTTTCACAAATTTTATCTAGAAATGTGATTTAGATTTTATTTTGAAGGTATGATGGAAGGCTTTTTATATAATCCTTACTAGTTTGGAAGAATTGGAGACCACGGTTACCCTTTAAACTGTTATTCAAACAGTCATCAGCTTCCAGGGGAACGTCCAGGGAAACCAAATAGGATAAACCTGCAGGTCTGGGAATAGACCCAGACAATCCTGCCACAATGTGCAGTTCAACCTAAACAGCACTTTTTTTTTTGAATGCTCGGGTCATGCTCTTGGCGATACCAACACTAAGTGCACAAACATGCAAGTGGTTTGAGATCTGTCTGCCTCTCCCTTATGCCCATGGCTATTAAGCTGTTAATGGCAAATTGGAAATAAATAGGGGTCGATTTATAGCTATAGCTTTCTGTGGAAAAAATCTTGGTACAACGGTTATCATGACTTTGACTTTATTTAGAGATGGCACCCCTTCGTGCATAACGTTTAAAAATTGGGTAAGGGCAAGGCCACACTGCAACGCAAACGCAATAGCATGCGATTTCATGTGCAATTTTCGTTGCGCTTGCGATTTCTTCAATAAGTATAGGAAAACGCATGCGATTGCGATTAAAAATGCAGAACGCAAAACGCAATCGCACCGAAAAAAAACGCGTTTTTTTGCGTTGCCGCGTTTTCAATGATTTTGTAAAATCGCAAGCGCAAACGCAAAAAAAATGCAGCAGTGTGGCCTAGCCCTAAAGCTTTATTTTAATCAAGTGCCTTAGTATCATACTTGAATTGTGACAGTTGGTACATGAACTGCATGGTGGGAAATTCCCTCTCCCAGTGCTGCCTCGTTGGGATTACTGAGCATGCTTGCCCTCACATACAGGGAGATTCAATAAAAGTTCTTATTGTTTAAAATGGTGCTAACTTTGCCCCAACCAATCAGATCTTAGCTTTCAAATGTTAAATAAGATCTGATTGGTTGGGGCAAAATTAGCACCATTTTATAACCATTGAATAACCCTGATAGAGTCAGATATTCTGGCAGGGGGCTTGGGGAATGAGCTTTCAGAGTAAGTGCTGCATACATGTATTTATTTATAGATTAAAACAAGGCAAATTATTTTTTTTAGTGTACAATTCCTTTAAACATTGATAAACATTTACTTTTGCTTCCAGTTTTATTACAATAACTATCTGTTGCTAATATTGTGCAAGCTTACCTACAGTAGAATTAACCCTTTCCTTTCAGAAACAGACCTCCTATACTGACAAGAAAATAACATAGAGATCCGAAAACAGATTGCAGAGCAGTGCATGCTATGTGGCCTCCCTCATTGACATGCACTGCGGTGCGATTCTCACACGATAACGGATGGCACGCGTGTAAGGGAAACATGCCTGTGTGGCCTAGCTCTTATGGTGGCCATAGACGATACAATCGTGGTTGTACAGTCATTGGTCTCTGTATAATCTGTGACTGATCTGTGGTCGGCTTCCTGTACTAAAGTGTCAGTTCTGAATGTTCACCCAATGCATTAAATAGAGAGGATGCTTGGGGCTGTGTGTAGCCTGGTCATTAAAAAATGACAGACAGAATCCAAAAGATTCTGATTCGTTACAGTGAAAAAGTCCCTGCCATGCCCTTGAATTCAAATTTTTAACCCTCAAATTCGAATTTGTGAACCTTCGAATCAGTGATACTTAAAATTTGAATTTGTGAAAACTCAAACTCTTTTGTATTTTTGGGAAATGTTGTATGGGAAATAATATTTTCCTCTATTTGACATTTTGTGAATTAGCATAATATTGTTAGAAAAGGTTATTCAGTTTAGTCTGCATAATGCGAAATGCCTAAGTAAGTTGTTTTCATCTCAAATCATTTAAAGGCTTTTAATGTGTAAAAGATCTGTTGTGGTTTCTTTCAGCATAACTTAATATCTGTATCCACAAAGGCTCCCTGGAGCCAGCAAGTAAATCCCTGGAGATAGATGTCAAACAGAACCTCCCAGTTGGAGGTCCAACTCTTCTGCTAAATGTTGTAACAGAGAAATATTTCCCTTTTTCAGTCATTTTAACCATTATTTGGCCCATTAGCATTTGAAAACCTAAGTTAAGCAAGCAGTCTAATCATTTCCTCTGAAGTTCATAAACATTTCCTCCAAAGTTGTTCTGGCTTTACATGCAGCTTTGGATAGAATTGTAATGTTTTTATGTCATAATTATTTAACTAAGGTGCATCTAACAGAAAATATTATTAGAATTAGCGTTATATAAACTACAGTCTCTGTAAAATATTGATTCTTCATATTCCTGCTAAAACTATGTAAAATTTACCCATCCATTCACGTGGTTATATTGTTTTAAATTGTTTATCTACTTATTTTGATCAGGTTGTGGCACACTCTGGGATGCAAATTGTTGTTGGTCTTAATAGAGAATAAAAGTCTAATAATAAATTCATTCCCCTATGTAATTAGGACATTGTCTGATATATATATATATATATATATATATATATATATATAAAATAAGTCCTAGGAATTGAGCACACTCGTGGGACTTGAATCAAATATCAAACGTGTTTATTCACAAACTGGTGGTTGACATGTTTCCGCTCAATCTCGGGCCGTCTTCAGAACATCTGTAACATTACACAGTGCAAGTTTAAAAACCTATCCCCAACCAATCGGTAAGTGTGTGGTGGGCGGCACAGAGTGACCTCACTCCAGCTACGCCCCTCTAATCTCAAAGTCTCAATATTAACCCCATAAAGTGTCTATGTGTGGTAAAGTGTCGATAAAATCAATAAAAACTACTGAGCCAGGTCAATACATCGCAGATACTATATCTTACCTCTCGCTCTCTAGGGTGTGGGGCAAGTAACACTTCCTCCTCTCCTTTCCACCATAGGTACCCTTTATCATGGTAGCCAGGGGTGAAGTTTGGATCATGGGTTATTGTAGACATTAGGGTATGATTATTTGTGAAGTTCAATTTGTGTTTGATTCTGTTCCAGATCTTTAGGGTTGTTAGTGTGCATGGGCTAGTTATGCTGGACATTTTTTCTCCTTTTTTCAAGGTTATCCAGGGTATTGTGTCTAAAGGATATGGTTGAAGTAAATCTGTTTCCAGCTGTACCCAGATAGGTATATTGGTTTGGCAATGCCAGCTTATAAGGTAAGTTGGGCAGCTTTAAAGTATTTATATAGTGATGGGACATTCATTCCCCATTGGTGCTTTTGTTGGAACATTGTTTTTGAGATTCTGGGTCGTTTGCCTGACCAAATGAATATCAGAATACTCAATTGTAAGGTGGTTAGCCAGGATTTTGATATCCACATTGGTAGACATCAAAATAAATATAATAGTCTGGGTAACATATTCACTTTAACTGAGTTGATGCATCCCAGCCATGATATGGGTAGTTTGTTCCATCTGTCTAGATCTAATCCTAATCGTTTATATAAGGGGGTATAGTTTGCTGAGTACAACTTGTCCAACGTAGTTGTGAGGTGGATTCCATGGTATCGGAGCCCAGTTTCTCTCCATTGTATGTTGAAGTTGTTTTTTGGGTGATCTGATAAATTAATGCCAAGGATTTCAGTTTTGGATTGGTTGATTTTCAGTCCGGAGATTTGAGCTATTTGTTGGACTTCTTTGAAGAGGATGGGAGTGCTATGAAAGGAGATTTGAGTGTAAATGCTAGATTGTCAGCAAACAAACTGATATTATATTCTCTGTTGTTAATTTCGGGGATATTTGGGGATATTTGGCACTATTACCATTTAAATGACCATCAATAAATGTATATAAAGTATAACACTGACTTATATTAGGTACAAGACAAAATATACAATTTATACAAAATATATAAACTTACTTACAGAGCTGATATTATATATGGGATAGTCAAAATGGGAGCTTAAACCACACCCCTGCGTCTGCTAAAGGGTCTGCTAAGGGGTCTCCATGTGAATACTAAAAGGAAGTTGTAATGTCAGTATAACATCCAATGATCTGCTGTTTGTAAACATGTGACAGTCTTAGCCAATCAAAAAAAAAAAAAACTTTCTGTATGCTACACAGAAAGGGATGCATATGTAGGAGAGTGGATATAAAGGATGATACTTTGCATGTTTCTCTAGGTAACCTGGGAGGGAGAAATATGTATTTATATGTTAGATTATTAGGGCAATGATTTTATAATAACATGAGGCTGTGAGGTAACTTCTGTTATAAGATGCTCAATTACATTTTATACTCTGTGGGGAGCTTTAAGCTCCTTTAACCCCACCTCACCTTAAACTATATAGTATAGTATAGTATTTGAGGTTGAATAAAGACATACGTCCATCCAGTCCAACCCATCTAGCAATATCCTCATTTCCTGCCTAACTGTTGATCCAGAGGAAGGCAAAAAAAACCCCACCAAATTTATGAAGGGGGAAAAAATTCCTTCCTGACTCCAAGTGGCAATCGGAAATTTCCCTGGATCAACTCTACTTTATGTATCAATACCAGTAACTTGCAACATTCCTTGTTTGCAGAAACTCATCCAGCTTTTTTTTGAAACTGACCAATGAACCTGCCATTACAACGTCCACTGGAAGACAGTTCCATAGCCTTACCGTTCTCACAGTGAAAAACCCTTTCCGAGCTTGAAGCCTAAACCTTTTTTCTTCAAGTCTTAAGGGATGTCCTCGTGTCCTTTGACATGTTCTCTTGGTGAACAATGTCCCAGATAGTTTATTGTATGGCCCGTTAATGTATTTATACACAGTAATCATATCCCCACGCAAGCGCCTTTTCTCCAGCATACATAATTGTAACTTTTCCAGTCTCTCTTCATATTCAAGCTCCCCCAATCCCCTTATTAATTTAGTTGCCCTTCTCTGAACCCTTTCCATTTCAAAGATGTCCTTTTTGTACACAGGATTCCAAAATTGCACTGCATATTCCAAATGAGGCCTTACCAATGCTTTGTAAAGAGGGAGAATTACATTTTCCTCCCTTGAATCCATACCTCGCTTTATACAAGACAATACCATGCTGGCTCTGGCTGTTGCCGCCTGGCACTGCTTGCTACCTTTAAGTTTGTTATCCACTAAAACTCCAAGATCCCTTTCCAACAGGGATTCACTTAACACAGAGCCATTTATAGTATAAGTAGCACAAGTATTTTTAAGTCCAAAATGCATCACCTTACATTTATCAACATTGAATTTCATCTGCCACTTAGCAGCCCAATGTGATAATCTATCTAGATCCCCTTGCAACGATTGCACATCCTCTGAAGTTTTTAATGGTCGACAAAGTTTTGTGTCGTCAGCAAACACAGAAACCTTGCTGACAATACCCACTTCCAAATCATTAATAAATAGATTAAATAGAAGCGGCCCCAACACAGAACCCTGTGGCACCCCACTTAGCACTTTAGTCCATAATGATGAAGCCCCATTAACAACTACTCTCTGCATCCTATTCTTTAACCAATTTTCTATCCATGAATAACACCATAGTGACTGTAAATCTGGAACTTGCTGTGGTAAATACTAAATATTGTGAACCTAGCATGTATATCTGGATCCTGTTTAGGGTCTCAGGTTGCCCAATGGTGCTGTTTAACTTGAACTGCACATTGTGGCAGGATTGCCTGGGTCTTTTCTCAGAAATGGCTTTATTCCAGGATGTATGAAAACTATATTTTCCAGCGTTCTGTGCATCCAGGGAATGCTGGGAGTTGTAGTTTTTAAACATGTGAAAAGTTAAACACGTATGCTCTAGATCATTGGGCTTTATTGCATCTGTATATATGTGATTATAAATCTGTAACTTGGTGTGGTAAATACTAATAAGTATGAACCTAGCATGTTAACCTGCATATTGTTTAGGATCTTGGGTTGCCCAATGGTGCAGTTAAGTTTGAACTGCACATTGTGGCAGGATTGCCTAGGTCTGTTCTCAGACCTGCAGGTTTACTCCACTTAGATTCTCTAGATTCTAGCTGGCAGGCAGGTGGCATAGGTAAAGGAGAGTGTGTGTGTGTGTGTGTGTGTTTTCACATATTGTGGTGGGATTGCCTTGGGTCCTTTTTAAAACTTATTGGCTTATCTTATTCGGTTCCCTCCTGGATGCTTCTTGGTGGCAGCTAATGCCTAAGTAAGTTGTTTTCATCTCAAATCGTTTAAAAGCTTTTAATGTGTAAAAGATCTGTTGTGGTTTCTTTCAGCATAACTTAATATCTGTATCCACAAAGGCTACCTGGAGCCAGCAAGTAAATCCCTGAAGGTAGATGTCAAACAGAACCTCCCAGTTGGAGGTCCAACTCTTCTGCTAAATGTTGTAACAGAGAAATATTTCCCTTTTTCACAGTTATTTTAACCATTATTTGGTCCATTAGCATTTGAAAACCTAAGTTAAGCAAGCAGTCTAATCATTTCCTCTAAAGTTCATAAACATTTCCTCCAAAGTTGTTCTGGCTTTACATGCAGCTTTGAATAGAATTGTAACGTTTTTATGTCATAATTATTTAACTAAGGTGCATCTAACAGAAAATATTATTAGAGTTAGCGTTATATAAACTACAGTCTCTGTAAAATATTGATTCTTCATATTCCTGCTAAAACTATGTAAAATGTACCCATCCATTCACGTGGTTATATTGTTTTAAATTGTTTATCTACTTATTTTGATCAGGTTGTGGCACACTCTGGGATGCAAATTGTTGTTGGTCTTAATAGAGAAGTCCCAGGATTGCCTGGGTCTATTCCCAGACCTGCAGGTTTATCCTATTTGGTTTCCCTGGAAGTACCCCTGGAAGCTGATGACTGTTTGAATAACAGTTTAAAGGGTAACTGTGGTTTCCAATTCTTCCAAACTAGTAAGAATTATATAAAAAGCTTTCCATCGTACCTTCAAAATAAAAGTCACATCTCTAGATAAAATTTGTGAGTTATTGTTGGAAAGGTTCAGCAATATTACCTCTTGCTTGAACACTTCCTGTTTTCAGCCATGTGACCAGCTTTAATCATGTGACCAGAATCTGCCAGCATTAATAGGCTCCCCTTCTCAACTGTCAATTTTTCCCCCAGGTACTTCCTGATTTCCCCAGCATTAACGGGGTTATTCAATAAAAGTTCTTATCGTTTAAAATGGTGCTAATTTTACCCAACCAATCAGATCCTATTTAACATTTGAAAGCTAACATCTGATTGGTTGGGGCAAAATTAGCACCATTTTAAAAGATAAGGACTTTTATTGAATAACCCTGTAAGTCTTTACTGATCATGCTTCTCCCCCGGGGCAGAAGGACTAGCAGAGGTCAGGTGATGTCACTCAACCTACTGGAAGCAGGAAGTTTGAATATTCACCCCAATATCATTTCTCACAGGGTGAAGCCAGATATGTGATTATAAAGAAAATACTGCATTCTTTTATTTAACCTTAACTTGTTTTGAGACGACAGTTGCCCTTTAAAATATCTCTGTATAAAGATTTTATAGACACTGTAGCTACACAGCAAAACATACACACATAATCTCCACTGTGAACCAACAGGAACACTTTTGCTACTATAAATATATATAAGGGATAGTGGCGTAATGTCCTTATATTATAATGTGAAGGGGCGCATTATTTCTGATAATACATAAGTATTGGATTCCTTCACCCCATTCACATTTAAAATTTTAGCCTTGTCCCTATTTCCACCTTAAATCCCCCAAGCTACCTTCTGTAACTTAAACCCAGTAGAAAGGGACATCCCAGCCCAGCATCTATGCGGTTAAACAAATCTTTGTGGAGGAGGAGAGAGACATTGGTTATGAAGTGACAGGAAGCAGCTCCAGCAGGTTCTGTTAGTGAAGTTAAACACAGCAAAAAATGCTGACTCATTGTCCAGGCATGAACACTGGAATGGGCGGAGTAGTGGGATATAAGAAATATAAGAAATGAGTCACTTAGTGACATAGCTGAGTAATTTTTATAAGGATATATACCACTGCAGCTCCCATTATAAAATATCACACTTATGTATTATATATAATATATATATATAATATATATATATTTTTTTTTTTTAAAAAACTGGCAAATACTTTAAAATGTTTTCCCATATCCATTGCTGGTGGTAATGAAAGCCCCATTTAAGTCTATAGGGATTGTGCCGTGATTTGGCACACAGGGAGGTGTTGCCAGAAGCAGATGCGATTGGGAGCAAGAGGAAGAGCAGCATCAACAATAACATCAATTTTTAGGCAACTAATAACCTTTTGAAGGTTAAAAATATAGCAGTGCAGATCCTCATTGGAGTGTTACCTGAACTGTATTATTATTTATTATTAGATTTTCATTCTCCTTTTGTCCCCTTTTTTTTCTCCTAGTTTTTATTTCCCTTGTTTGTTTTTCCCTGTCATTTGTAAATAGTAGATTGTATCACCTTTTCCAGTCTTATTTCATCCTATAGGAAGGAATCTCACACACTGGATATCAGTTAGCCCACATTCTAACTCTCATTCTAGCAAAGTCAGTATCTGAGGTTCTTGATTGGTATATTAACAAAAAGGTGGGGCTGGATTGATCTGGTCTGAAGGTTCACCCTCAGATAGGTACCCTACTGATAAATGCATTGCCCAGAGCTGTGTTATGATCAGGTTCATCCCTTCATTATCTTTCTCTTGGCTCTGTACTGTATAAATCTTAAAGTGTAATTTAATATTAAAGGGTAATGTTGAAGGTAATGTTGAAGGGTATACAGATGGAATGCAGTGTGGGAGAGTCTGTCCATATTTAAAGCAGTTCTTAGAAGATACAGTTAGATTTAAAGCAATGTCTAGGAGACTGGCAGGTTAAAAGTAATCTTTTGGATCTTGTGACATATTGAGCCTAAACACATGTAAAATCTACATTTTACAATGCTAGGTAGCAGTTCATTATGACATGATGTATATCTTAATTGAAATCAATGCAGCCTGCATCCTGCTTTTAATGTAAATACCATTTACATGTTATGTGTTTGTATCTTAAAGGGAAAGGTGACAACTGTGTTTCCAGATCATTTGGTCTAATAGGGACACAATAAATCTAATTATTAGGGCTCATTGCCAAGTAATTGCAATGAATTTATTAATTAAATTAATTCATTAAACATTAATTCAGCCATGCTGCGTATGTTTTTAATAGTTGTTCCTACATTTTTTTAATGAACTTCTAAAGATCCATGTAATATGTCTTTCACAAGCTCCACAATATACCTTTTAATCTTCCACAGTCTACTAGAAATAGCTTTCAATCTGCCCAAATCTCCCAAACGATGGGGCTACACACAGTCCCGAGCGCTCCCTCTATGCATAGCATAAGGAGAATGGTCAGGACTCTGTGTTTGCCGTGGCCGAAGATAATTTTCCCTCTTTTCCGAACGAGCGTTCGGCCGGCCACTCGTTTGGTGGCCTTGTGCTTGTTCTGTAAAGCAAGGTACACACAGTACCGATAAAGCATCGGAGCTTTACCGGTACTGTGTGTACCCAGCTTTAAATCCATTGTGGTGAGACACTTTACTGTTTGAGGAAGTAAAACTGGTAAAAGTGATAAGATCTATTTACAAATGACAGGAAAAACAAACAAACAAGAGAATTGAAAACTAATTAAAGTTGGGAGAAAGACATAAGTACCCATTGAAGTACCCAGAATGATGACCTGGACTGCTAGATCCGCACCCCTGGGTATTGGTTCCCAAATTATACTTACCTAAAGGTCTGGTCTGTATTGCCTCCCAGCTGTGTCCATGGCCTGGAAGACGTGTTGTGTTAGAAGTGCATATTTCCATTGGCCTAGACCAAGAAATGGGACAGAGCAGACTGGAATTAAATTTAATTTATTTTGCCAAATGTATTATTTTAATGAGAGTTGGAAAAAATAAAATTGGGCTGATGGAAACTAATTTCACTATAACAATTTAGAGACACATCTTTTCTTGCTCATGGGACACCAGTGTGCCCAGACAACTGATTTACCACTGATTTACCACTGATTTATTCACCGTTTAGCTTGGTTCTCAAAATTATTATCCAATAAAAGTTTAAGCAAGTAGCAATATAAGTTATGCATATACATGTACACCTCCTTGTATTAGGGCCTTTCTATGGATATTGGCATTATACTTTTAAAATAAGCTGATAAAATGAATCTTAAAGACCTTATCACTGAATCAGTACGTAAATGTTGCAATGTATATATTCCGGGCAGCTTATATTTTTACTGGATACTGTAAAAATGCTTGAGGCCTTGAAACATGTTAATTATAATTAAGTATAGGAAACTATTAGTATTGTAAGCAGGAATGCAAGAATTCTAGAGCTGGGATCTGATTCTAGATCGATATTTACAAACAGGGTGTTGGTAAATATTCATTGAATACCATCTTGCAATGTGCCCTTGAATGACAGGTTTGCTTTTTTATAAACATTTGGTAAATAACCAAAAAATGAATCTGGCCAGTATGTTTGTGTATTGAACCGTGAAGGGCTCATCCTTGTGTTGTGATAAAAACTATTTATAGAAATGCACTGCCTTGTTGTTACAATAATTGTCTAGTTATGTATTTTTTTTGTTACTGCTTTATAATAACCTATAATAAAATGTTCTTGCTTTTTGGTCTGTTGGCAGCCAAAGCCTGGCATTTACTTGTAGCATTAATTTGAATATGCTTTATTACCACTTGATTTACTTACAAATACAGATAGGACTACCTTGCAGCTTTGACAGGGAAAATTAAACCAGTAATTAATGACAGTGTATGAAAACATAACAAGACGATTCTGTCTGTTTGTGTTGATTAAATTGAAAGAAAATATCAAGTTCACTTTTTTTCTGTCATATGATACTGTGTAGCACATTCCCGCATATTGCAAAAACAGTCTCTCTTGGAAGCCTGTGAAAGAACACTCCTTGCAGGCCTTCTCTGTTGAATCATAGGGGCACATTTATAAAAGGGCAAATAGAATTTATAAGATTTTCTGTAAAAAAGTGATGTATGAGACAGCATAATTTTGCTACCTTGGTTTCAGGACATTCTTTTTTGGAGTAAGCTGTTCTTTATAAAGTTATGCTTAATTCTTGTGTATAACTTAACGTTTTAGGTGATATACTGTATAAAGTCAATGTTATGTTTAAAGTGCTACTGAACTTAAAGTTTTTCTCAAATACATTAGGGCTTATTTAATAAGAGGTGAGACCATTTCCTGTTCTTAATCTGCAGCAACCAGTCAGATGTAATCTTACTGCAGAGGATCAGTAAAAAGTTCTGATTGGTTGCTGGAAATTAATAGCATGGGCATTTAAAGGGCATCTATAGTCTCTTAAACTTTCTTCAGTTTCCCTCTGTGTCCTAAGATACACAAATTTGAAGAAGACGTCATTGCATTCCTCTCTTACTTGTACTGTCCATCAAATCCCTGTGGTCACCCTCTTCCCTGCTTAAGCCCCTCCCTCCTCTCTGCTCTGTTGCAAACAGAACATTAGCAGGGTGAGAGAGGTAGCTTTGATGGCAGAGATAAGGCTTCACTTGACCCCCTTCTTGATAGATTTCACTGATTGATGATCGGTCACAAAGAGAGAGATCGTATTGCAGCAGTCAGGGCCACATCTACCATGAGGCAGAGTGAGACATTTGTCTCAGGCGGCACCCTCTGCAGTGAAGATGAAAGGCGATAGAGGCGGGGGAAAAAATCTCCTTGTCTGGTGCACAATCGCGAATATGCACGTGTAGCACACCACCCGGAAATAGTCAAGAACGGCATTCAAAAGTTTGGCTCAGGCAGCAAAAACCCTAGAAGTGCCCCTGGCAGCAGTAAACTACTGTTCTTCCTTCTCTTCCGTGTCTCCAGGACAGCTTGCTTGCTTTCAGAATGTTGAACTTTTAACTAATGCTGCACATGATAAGCTTGGCGGGCAGCAGGAGTTAAGATATGGAGGAGGTAACAGAGGGGAGGGGGAAGGGCGAAGTGCTGCAGAGAGATCTGACACCATGGAAAAACAGAGTCACTGACAGAGGTAGGAGAAAGGCAGCACAGAGTACATTTAGAATTTAACTTTGCAATGGGGCAATTTGTTTTTTTCCCTATAGATGCCTTTTCATAAGCCCTATAATGTATTTCAATACAAAATTTCTCTGAATATCCAACCTGCAAAGTCTTTAAGGGTAACTGTGGTCTTGAATTCTTCCAAACTAGTAACACTTATATAAAAAGCCTTTCATCGCATCTTCAAATTAAAGGTTTTAATTTGAATGTGTGATGGAAGGCTTTTTATATAATTCTTACTAGTTTGGAAGAATTCAAGACCACAGTTACCCTTTAATGTTAAATAGATGTCTGTCTCTTGTTAATTTAAAGTTGTTTTAAGGTAAATAATTTTACTTAATCCATGCTTTTCACACCTTTTTTAATTACTAGCTAGTATTTTTGACTCTGTTAAGATCTACACAGGTTTTAATTGGTTTCAATTTTGCTTTTGGAAGCAGAGCTCTTGCATGAATCTTATTGTATGTGCCATATACTGTGTAGTATATCCATAAGTATAAGTATCCATAGTATGATCTAAACATGATTTTAACATTTTCTCTGCTAAGTACACAAGCCTCATTTATTCTCACCACACCAGCCATTTACCAGGAAGCATATTGGTAATTGTTGTAAATGTATTTGTATTACTGTCCCTTCAATTGTGTGTAGTTGTGTAGCTACATTTAGGTTACAAACAATTCAAACATAAAAGTACAATTTGAATAATTTTCACTTTGTGACTTTGACGAGTTCAAAACTATGGCTGGGCACACACTATAAGATATTTTCGGCTGACCAACTGAAAGTGATGTAAAATGCTCGCCCGTTTGTCTGTATTGGACAAATGGGCGATCGGACTGTTGGTAAATCACAATCAGTCGCGGCCACTATTGCCACAACCCACGGTCATTTGTCCCGGCTGATCGATCGCTAGTAGCGAACACTCAGATCGAAAAGTCCCCCCCTGTGTGTACCCAGCCTAATATTATCCCAGCTTCATATAATCTGATTTTTTACTAACTTTCCCTACATAAAGGTTACTTTTGCCTCATTAGAAGCTTTTGTGTTGTCGCTTGCAAAGTAACTCTGGTTTGAATGTAGTCACAAGTTAACCAAATTCAGTCTAAACTTGTGTCCTTCAAACAGAAAACAGCAGCATAAATCTATATCCCTTATCACACATCTAACCTTGTGTGCATTAGTGATTTTATCAGAATACTGAAGCATGCAAACTTACATTTGATAAGCAACTCATTTGTTGTTCTTTGGATTTGTGTGACTTAAAAATCTCAGACATTAATGGAATCCTGTTTGCTAGACCCTATGGTTTTTAACCCTTGTAGTGTAGTGTAGTGAAGACCTGTTGCATCCAGTATCCTACTTTTACAGTTTGGCCCCTGAACCCTCCCCCAGAGGTCCACGATCAGCTGTTTTTAAACCTCCGATCGCGTGTATGAAGGAAACATACATGCAATCAGCTTTTTAAAAACAGATGATCGCAGTGGTTTTTGCAGGTCCTCTTACCTTCCGGGCCCCTCCACCACTGCTTCTGATTCCTTCCCACCAATAGCATTTTATATTCTATCCTTGTCCCTATTCCCACTTAAATTTAAACCCCCCAAGCTACCTACTGTAACCCAGTAGAAAGGGAAATCCCAGCCCAGCAGCTATCTGGTTAAACAAATCTTTGTGGAAGAGGAGAGAGACATTGGTTGTAAAGTGATTTGAAGCAGCTTCAGCAGGTCCCGATAATAAGGTTAAACACTGCAAAAAACGCCAAGTCATTGTTCAGGCATTAACACTGGAATGGGAGTGGCCGTGGAATATAAGAAATGAGTCCCTTAGTGACATATCTGTGTGATTTTTTTTAAAGGATTTATACCACTGCACCTCCCCATTATAAAACATGATACTTATGTATTATATAAGGGATAATACACTACCTAGTGGCAGTAGGCCTTGTGCTTTTATACAGGGTATGAAACTCTGAGGCAAAGTTATTCCATATATTACGGAAGATGTTGGCGCTATATAAATCCATAATAATAATAATAATATCACACTGTATGTAGTGTATTATTTTATATAATACATAAGGCGGGACAAAAAACCCCCAAAAAAATAGCAGAGACACAATCTCCCCCCTCCCCTATCTTTCCCCCCCCCCCTGTCCCCCCCCCCCCCCCGTGTCAGTCAATAACATAGGAAGCCCTCTTTAGTGTATAAATAGTTAATTACCTTTCCTATTGTAAAGTAAAAAAAGGCCCAAACAACATCTCTCTCCCAGTTTGTTTCCCCGCACTGAGTTACAATTTAGATAAGGAGGACCGAATGCATTCCAGTGAGTCATAAATAATTGACCCGAGCCTGTCTGGTTCTTGTTATCTGCCTACTTATTCAGTCAGTGTGGGAAACAAATGGGAAGAAAGGGGGAGAGAGGATGATGTTCGTTTCTTCCTTTACTTTACAACAAAGGAATGGTAATTAACTATTTATACACTAAAGAGTGTTTCCTAAGTAATTGACTAATGCAGAGAGGAGGAAAACAGGAGGAGGTGCATTGGTATACAGGAAGTTACTCAGTGACATCTCTCAGAGATTTTTATAAAGATTTATACCACTGCTCCTCCGCATTCTAAATCCAGAGCTTTTTGTATTATATAAGGGATAATACGCTACCTACAGTGTAATTTAAGGAGGAGTTCCACGACCATATAGAAGCATGATGCTGTACAGGGCATATATTACACTGTAGGTAGCATATTATTTCATATAATACATAAGGCCAACCAAAAAAAACAAAACAGCACAGACACAGTTTTCCCCTCCCTGTTTCTCTATCACCCTGTATTATTAATTTAAATAGGAAGCCCTTTTTAGTATTGTAACATTTTCAGGTAGCAAGGACCGTTGTCTCCCAGGAAAGACAGCCTTTGGGCACAATTTAACACACAAACAGGCAACAGTCTTTGGTTTGATTTTCAAACTGACCTCAGTCAGGTTAATTTAGGGTATTAGCTCACACAATAAAATAATGCCACACTGGCCTTACTAATACAAAATAAGAGTCCCTGACTGTTTGAACACTCACAGTCCAGTACTCACACAGCTCTGTCTCTCTCCCTGGAGAATTAGCTGGTTGTACCCAGTCTCCTACTGGGGTTTACAACTCTGACACTCAAAGGTACTGGTCGGTCTGCTTGCAGACCCACAGGCTCCTTGCCTGATCAAACTCTCCTCCAAAGCAGGCTACACCTGCCCTTTTAATTAGTGAGCTCCAGCCACAGGGAATTAATTGATCTAAACTGGACTGGACCAGCAATGAAACCATTTACCATTAGTGTCTCGGGCCACAGTAAAGCAAACTATATCACAATTTAAATCATTTTATGACTTTCTTACATTTACACCTTTACAGTATATAAATAGTTAATTGACATTCTTGTTGTAATATAAAGGAAGGACCGTGCATCTGCTCTCTCCCCATCCTGTTCATTTCCCTTATTGAGTTACGATGTAGATAATGAGGAGCGGACAGCCCGAGTCAATTCTTTATGACTCACAGGAATGCTTCCACTCCTCCTTATTTACATCATAACTCAATCAGTGAAACGAGTGTGACAGGGAGAGAGGGTGAGGGAGTCAATGCTCAGTCCTTCCTTTACTTAAGTATTTATACACTAAAAACAGCTTCCTATATAAATTACTAATACAGGGAGGGAGAGAGACGGGGAGGTACAGTGGGAGACAGTGAAGTCACTGAGTGACTGACACCTCCCCATTTAAATCCCTATCCTTATGTAGCTTGATAGATAGCTTCATAAAGGTCACAGAAACACGACCGAAACATTGCTTAAATGTTTACCCAATAAAGGTTATTAACAGAAGTCCTTGGAGTGCACCTAACTTTTGTTGACTTTCTAAGTATCCCCTCGTTGGTTGCACCGGGCATGAAGATAGGAATGAGAGTGCACACTTACCTGGATTATAACTATATATATATATTATATATATTACAAAAAAGTACAAACGAGGTTGATTGCACTCCATTCCAATGTTCAACAACCAGGGTGCTAACTCCAGGATAGATAAATAGGAACCAAAGAAATGTGGAGCACTCAGCTGGATTTTTCAAAAAAACGAACAGTATTTTATTGAAGTAACCTCACATCTACGCGTTTCAGTCCACCTGGGGCCGTCATCAGAATCAGGACCGTCATCGTTTTTTTTGAAAAAATATATATATGGTAAGCACTCTCGTCAGCCAACAACCGCCCTGGTCCATCCAGTACAAACAAACACAAACTCTGTCCAACTGGGACGTACTCACGGGTCTTAATGAATAGTATATTAATTTATTAGGTTAGCATGTTTCAATCCAAAACAGGGATCGTCATCAGAACACTTAAAAACAAAATCCCCACCCAACTCGCCTCCTTCTCGTGAATCGCTGAATAACCAATCACAAACACAAGAAAGGGTGTGTCAAAGACCAGCCCACACAACCTGAAACTAAAGTGTAAAAGCCATTAACCCTATATAGCCTCGCACTAGGTAATCGCAAGAGGATAAAGTGCATCAGTGTCAAACAAGAGAAAAAGTCCCAAGATGAAGCAAATGGATCAACACAGGAACACAAACCCGGGATCCATGAAACAGGAAAAAGGGACAGACTTGAATGAAAGTGATAAAGTGCTGAGATACAGTGTCAACAGGATATTAAATAACCACCTAAAAAGTGATAAAACCCTAAAATTATGCTAAAAAAACACCTAAGGAACTAATAACATTAGACTGATAAAACCCTAAAAAGCAGATGTAAAAAAACTTAGTGGCACTGTCACACAGTGTCAGTCATAGTGTCCAATTATAAGGCAAAACTTTATAGAAAATACAAAAGGAGACATAATAGAACACATTGTAAAAAACACTGCAAAGCCCACTGTTCATTCAGCCCCCTAGGGGACAAAGTCTCTAAGGTGTATATCCATGCCATCAATAATCATGCATCTTTTCCCCACTACACATGCATCGTGCATTTCCCCACCGAAAGTTTTGCAGTCTGGCAACTGCCATGTCGCCATATTTGTTACTGATGTTATATGCGGTCTGCGATTGATCAATGGCAGGGCGGTGGAATGGTGGTTAGCCATCCTTTCTCTAAAGCTTGTGTTGGTCATGCCAATATAGTAGAGGCCGCATGGGCACGATATATAGTAATTGATGTTTTTACTAGTCCATGTATTTCGGCCCTTTATTTTTGGAACCAGACAGCATCCCATTGCATGTAACACAATTGGACTTGAATGTACATCAGTGTGAACTAGCATAATTCTAAGAGTATTACCCTTTTTAAAAGTGTGACGTATGCGGCTTTAATGGAACAGTTGAGTCTTGTCCTTTTGGACTAATGGCCAATGGGCATTCATTTTTTTAGACGGTAGCTCATAGGGTTGAATTCAGTACAATTTCAGGTGTCTGTGTCAATTTATTGATATTGCCGATCACCACATCCAATTCACTATTGCTGTAACCCCTCTGGATGAACCTCTATTTGAGGTCCTCAACCTGTTTTCTAGCTCGGACTTCATCAGTATTGTTTCGTAATGTGTGGAGAAACTGACTTTAAGGGATGGATCTTTTAAGTCCCTCAGGATGACAGCTTTGTCGGTGTAAAAACGCGTTTTTGTCCTTAGGTTTACGAAATAATTTCGTAAACAAACAATAGTCTTGTTTGATTATTCTTAAGTCAAGAAAGTCGACAATTTGTGTGTCGATGTGAGCAGTTAATTTGATTGCAGACTTAGTGCATTTATCTCATTAACAAATGAGGAAGCTGTGCTTGTGTCTCCTTGCCACACGAAAAAAATATATCGTCGATGTATCTTTTTTACAGGACGATATGTGCCAAGAATTTCTTGGCAATATGAACCAGCTCGAAATTCTCCATAAACAGGTTTGCGACTGATGGTGCCACATCAGAGCCCATTGTGCTGCCTGCTATTTGCTGGTAGTAGTGGGTATCACAGCGGAAATAATTGTTGGTCAATATGAAGGTAAGTAAATCCATCAGGGCTTCAATGGGTGGATTGTGGTGTTTGTGCTTAATCAGTGCTGCTTTGCAAACTTTGACACCCTCTACTTGAGGTATCACAGTGTAGAGACTTGCCACATCGCAAGTCATTAAAATCATATCTGTGGTTAAAACGACATCCTTCAAAAACACCCGTAAGTGTGAACTATCACATATATATGAGTAGACTAAATTATGGGTTGAAGAAAGAACTCTGTGAACTGGGCTATAGGTTGGAAAAGAGAACCATGGGCGGACATGATGGGTCAGTCCAGGGGGGCTCAGTAAAGACTTGTGAATTTTAGGTAGTATATACAACAATGGACATTGCGGAAAAGGAGTCTTGAGGCATTCAAAGTCCTTAGGCGAAATCCAATTGGCGGTCATCATAGCTTATAGTTTGACATCCAAGGCTTTTTTGAGTTGGCCAGTCGGGTCGCTATTGAGTAGCCGATATGTTGCGGTGTCGGAGAGTTGGCGTTCCAATTCACCCATATATTGGTCTTGATGTGTTTTGATGGCCAGATGTTCAGATTGATTCAAATTATTGAATTGTTGAAAATTCTTAGATTGCTTAGCTGTAGTGATTTCATCTGCAACCATATTTACAAAGACTTTGATTGAGGCAGGAGTATTCGGTAAATCTTTTTTAGATTTATTGATTTTTCTGGCGCTGTACCAAGTCTTAGCTTTGGCATCAGTGGAACCCTTGGGAAAAAAATTTTGAATTTCAGCATCCATTGAAATTTGAATAAATCCACTTCAATATTAAATGAATTAAGTTTATTAGTCGGTATAAATGATAGGCCTTTGTTTAATAAAGCCTCTTCAGCCTGAGTGAGATGATGATCACTTAGGTTGTAGACTACCATCTCCTGTGTGGTCTTGGTCATTTGGTTGCCCTTGAATTTGCTTCTCCTTGTTGTCTTTTATGTTTAGCGAAGTGGCTCTCGTTGTCGATGTCTCTTTCTTTTTCAATCTAAACAGCTGGTAAAACAGATCCTTGCCGGGGACATCAAACTTGCAAGAGGACTTACTGAATAGTATGCGTGTGGCGGCATCTTGTGTGAAATAAAACTCTTGGTCTGTATCAATGTCGATAAAAGACATAGCGGCTTCAGCCATGTTGCAACAATGTGTGCGATTACTCAAAGATCCTTTTTTCCACCTGCTTTTTAGGGTTTTATTAGTCTAATGTTATTAGTGCCTTTATCTGCATAGTGTCTTTGATGTTTTTTAGCATAATTTTAGGGTTTTATCACTTAGTTTTATCACTTTTTAGGTGTATTTAATATCCTGTTGACACTTTATCTCAGCACTTTATCACTTTCATTCAAGCCTGTCCCATTTTCCTGTTTCTTGGATCCCGGGTTTGTGGTCTTGTGTCAACCCATTGGTTTCCTCTTGGGACTTTTTCTCTTATTTCAACACTGATGCACTTTATCCTCTTGCGATTACCTAGCGTGAGGCTACATAGGGTTAATGGCTTTTACACTTTAGTTTCAGGTTGTGTGGGCTGGTCTTTGACACACCCCTTTCTTGTCTTCGGTGATTGGTTATTCAGCTATTCATGGGAGGGAGGTGAGTTGGGTGTTTTTTTTTTTTAAGGAAGTTGTTTTGCAGTGTTCTGATGACTATCCCTGTTTTGGATTGAAACATGTTAACCTAATAAATTAATATACTATTCATTAAGATCTGTGAGTGTGTCCCAGTTGGAGAGAGTTTGTGTAAATATATATATACATAAGCTTGTATTTCCAACGCACTGTCAGGACTTCTTCATTGAATATGCGTTGAATATAAAAGCTTATTTATATGAACTTTTGATACACATAACAGCACCCAGGCGTGAAGCAAGAGGGTGGTGGAGAGAGTGCCTGTGACTATACACATGTGACTATACACATGTGATGTAACAGCTGAGGAGGTAAGTTTTAATTACCTCCATAATGTACAGCCCAGCATACATACAGCCCAATTAAAACATATAAAAGGAAGTATACCTATTTATACACAATACAATGTCAGTTGAATATGTATTGGTAAAATACAAAATAAATGCAACATATATTTACACCACTATTATAGATTCTATCATTATTGCATGCTATTTTCTTATTTGACAACATATTAAGATTAACCATTGTGCCAAGCAACAGAGCTTGTTCATAAAAAGCAATGAAAAAACAATTGTTCATTTAACCCTTTTGAGGAGAGTGTATCATGTGGATCCATCTCGCTTCCTTCTGAGGAAGTAATTTATCATAATCAGTATTGGAGCCAAGCTCCTCTTTAGTTGATCCATCAAAAATCATACACTTAAGACTGGACAGTGGGTGGGCTAACAATTAAAAATGTCTAGCCACTGAAAAATCACCATATTTGAAATTCATAGAGGTAGGATTTTGGGTTACGTTCTTTAAAAGTTGTACGTGTTTTCTCAACATAATATAGCCAACACAGGTAACTAGTGTTACCTAACTTAATAGTAGTATTAAATCGAATGCACATTTATTTAGCATGCCACACCATTGGGTAAAGAAATTGTGATCCATTCTACTGATGGTGGGTACATTTCTTACCCTTAATCCCCTTGGGATCTTCCTACTGTGATGGTATTCTGAGAGAAACACACCATGCAAATATAAATCGATTTCCTTTTTCTTAAGGGCCAACAGTTTTAAAAAAGTATCTCTAGTACAACACTAATTACACTAAAGCATTAAATACATGTTGGTATATATTAGCAGTAGCCATCCTATACATATTAAAGAGTTGGTCCTGGTAGCCATCCTATACATATTAAAGAGTTGGTCCTGGTTAATTAGTTTATAAGAGTGAAAAGAGTGGTTAAAGGACACGTCCACCCCCTAACTAAAAACATTTGGGCCTGATGTACAAAACATACAGACATATGGGATATCCCAATAGGGTCCTAGATCAGAGTTGATAGGGTCTTTGGCAAACCATCAGAGGGTACAAACTAAATGTATTCAATTTGTAACTTAATTTTGTTTTAGCAGTAAGTCAGTGGAGCAAGGGGTGAAAAAGCATTGGCATGTGTTACAGGTATATAGTAACATAGTAATTGAGGTTGATAAGAGACATGCATCCATCAAGTCCAACCTTTTCACCCTCCTTTTTAACCCTACCTAACAGTTGATCCAGAGGAAGGCAAAAACCCCAGCTAAAAAAGGGGAAAAAATTCCTTCCTGACTCCAAAAGGCAATTGGAAAGTATCCCTGGATCAACCACAACTGCAGTATATGAATTAATACCAGTAACTCTCAATATTTTTTAGTTTTAGAATCTTATCTAGCCCACTTTTAAAGCCATTCAATGAACTTGCCACACTTGCTGGAAGACAGTTCCACAGTTTCACCATTCTCACTGTAAAAAAACCTTTCCTAACCTAAAGATAAAACTTCTTTTCTTTCAATCTTAAAGGATGTCCACGTATCCTCTGATATGACTGATTATTAAACAATGCACCAGAGAGTTTATTGTATGGCCTATTAATATATTTGTATAAAGTGATCATATCCCCATGCAAACGTCGCTTCTCTAATGTAAACAGTCCTGACTTGTCTAATCTGCCTGCATAGTCAAGCCTCTCCATTCTCTTTATTATTTTAGTTGCCCTTCTCTGAACTGCTTCCATTTCCAAGATGTCACTTTTGTATATGGGATTCCAAAACTGCACCGCATATTCCAAATGAGGTCTTACCAGTACCTTGTAAAGAGGGAGAATAATGTTTTTTTCTCTTGAATCTATCCCCCTCTTTATACAAGACAATATCTTGCTAGCTCTAGCCGTTGCTACCTGGCATTGTTTGTTACAGCTAAGACTGTTATCTACCAGAACCCCCAAATCTTTTTCCAGCCGAGATTCACTTAACACAGAGTTATTTATGGTGTAGGAGGCATAAGGATTGTTAAACCCTAAATGCATCACCTTACATTTATCAACATTGAATCTCATCTGCCATTCTGCTGCCCATTTTGATTATCTAGGTCAGCTTGCAGCAGTTGCACATCGTTTGAAGTTTCCAAAGCTCTGTATAGTTTAGTGTCATCAGCAAAAACAGAGACCTTGCTCTCAATGCCCCCTTCTAAGTCATTTATAAACAGATTAAACAGAAGTGGCCCCAGTACAGAATCCTGAGGCACTCCGCTTAGAACTGTAGCCCACATAGATGTAGTCCCATTGACCACCACTCTCTGTTTGCATTTCAATAACCAATTCTCTATCCATGTACAAATGTTTTTTTTCTAGGCCAGCAGTCCTCAGTTTATACATTAGTCACCTATGTGGCACAGTATCAAAAGCTTTAGCAAAATCCAAGTATACCACATCTACTGCTATGCCAGAATCTAAATTCTTACTCATGTCCTCATAAAAACAAAGTAAATTTGTCTGGCACAATCTATTTCTCATAAATCCATGCTGACTACTACTAATGAGATTAGTTCTGGAGACAAAGTCAAGGATATGATCCCGTAACAAAGTTTCCATTACCTTCCCTACTACTGATGTTAAGCTTATATAGTTACCAGGCTGTGAACGACTACCTTTTTTGAATATTAGTATTGCACTGGCTTTTTTCCAATCCAGCGGCACATAGACAATAGTGAATCTGAAAACATAAGAAACAGTGGTCTAGATAAAACTGAACTAAGCTCTCTTAAGATCCGATGATGTATCCCAACCGGTCCAGTATATATATATATATATATATATATATATATATATACTGTAAATGTATAAAATGAATGTAAATTATGTAATGTATTAAATCATATTGAGGTATTGATTATATTGGGCATTTATCCCATCTTGAAAGAAGAAACAGTAAATAGTTTATGATGTCATATTTTTTTGCCTAGACTAGTAACATTGCCTTTAAATAGTTGTGCGTTCGATGTCAAAACTCTAATATGGTATATATTTTTAATATATTGATATTATAAAGAATCTGTTATCTGGTATAAAATGCCAGAGGATACACTTAAACATGAGCAATTAAGAATGTTTTGCAGTATCTTGTATCTGACAAAGTCTTCCCGGTGATTAAATAATTAAATTCTGGTTGTTCCAAAAGCTGCTATAAAATGCTCTCACTGTATTTTTGCATGTAGACCTTATGCAGATGTTCATTAGCCTAGGGCGGTTTCTCAATTTACACATCACAGTTTAAATTAATTTAGATTCATTAGTTTATGTTTTTCTCTGGGCTGTAAGTTGCAGTCAATAAAACCTCAAGCTAAAGCTAGATAAATGGCTTTTCCCGAAATTAGGAGGATTCACATAATATAAGGAGAGCTGAGGTGGTGTATTTTAACATAGCTTTCTTAGTTCATTACATTTGGTTTAAGGTTGATGTATATTATGCTTAAATGTAGACATTACACACAAATTCGTTGTTTGATTGGCCGTTGTGCTGTAATAAGGCTTTCTTGTGTTTTCCTCTTTATTGTATTTTTTTTCACACTTTTAAGTTCAAAGGGTGATAAATGTTATAGGAATATCTGGAAAATGTATACATTTGTAAACATTGTTCAACTTCATACTAGTTTAGTTCCAGGAAAACCACAATAATTAGAAATCTGACAGATGCAGGACTAACCTGTTATACAGCAAAAATGTTTTCTCCCCCTCTCCTCTGCCTTTCAAAAATGTTTCCACCTTCTCTCCAAGCTCTCAAAGTTCACACATGGTCAGTGATGGTAGCTAGGGGAATAGCATTTAGTCATTGGCTGTGATGCCAAATGTCATATCCTTATCCTTGACCGCTGCTAACTGGAATAACCAAAAAGCAGAAATAGGGTTAACAAAACATTGGGCAGAAGTTCAAGTTGGAGGCTATACACGCACCAATCTTGAACGTACGATATCAGGATATTCCTTTATTATACGATAAAGGAATATGTATGTATATGTATGGCGATCATCTGATTGTTGGACAATGTTTTTCCCAATCTAACAAAAGAAAAAATAGAAAAAAAATTAGCGGTCCGATTCTGAGATTGTACGTAAAATCTGTATCCGTTAGTCTTATATATATATATATATATATATGGAGGTACCCCACTTTTCCTGTAAAGACCCCCCTAAACTAAAACTGCACCTTCAAGAATATTACACCAAATTAAAATATATAACCACTTCTGACAGTTAACATAGAATATCTTCCAAATAACTAAAATATCCCCACAAGTGAGATATTTTTAGAAACTACACACTCGCAGGATTTTACGAGTGAGGTTAGTTTCGATCAAAATGCAGATTCCTGGGCGCAGCTCTTCCTCACATTTTCCTTTTTTTCTTCAACTGTAAAATCAGAGACAAAATCAAATGCGAATTTCAGCTAAGAACTGCAGAGGAAAGTTCAAACGCATCTTAAATATAATAGCCCCTTCTGAATAAAATGGTATGACACATTCCTGTTTATACCCAGAGACATAGGTACCAACGAACCCAGAGCGTGACCAATTCCAAATGTCAGTAACAGCAAAAATAAATTAGCCAGCTTTACATTTGAACAGTCTGCAGTTTATCCCAAAAAATACCCCCCAACTCAGAATTACCCCCCACAAACTGGAAGTGAAAAGCCACGAATTGAGACAATGCACGATGGCTCAGAAACAGCAAAAATGTTTAGCCAACTCCAAATTTGAACAGTCTGCAGTTTTTTCCACAAAACACCCCAGTAACTTAGAAATACCCCCCACAAACTATATATATCCCTGAAATCTACACACCTTCAGCTATGTAACGCTATTGTTTGTTCATTCATACCATCAATGGTGTGGGCACAGTTCTTCGTAGAAGTTCACACTTTTCTGAAAAAATTAAGAAAAAACAACTTCAAAGGGTAGAAATCAGTTACCAAATATCAATCCCCCAAATGTCCTGAGTCAAATGGTATGCCATATGCATGGTTACACACATGGATGTGGAAATGAAAAGCCACGAAGTGAGACAATGCATGATTGCGTAAAAACAGCAAAAATATTCAGCCAACTCTGAATTTGAACTCCCGAGTACAGTTTTTCCCCACTAAACTCTCCCACAAACTATATATTCCTGAAATCTACACACCTTCAGCTATGTAACGATGTAGTTTGTTCATTAATACCATCAATGGAACTGTGTCATTGTATACATTAAATCAGAGATCCATAATGATTAGAGATAGACTAGAACTTAAACTCAAACCTAAGTTCGGATTTCGAACCTTCCAAATTTTTTAAACTTTTCAAAAACACGAATTTTCGATATTTCTAGAATCTGTCTCTGAATCTGTCTCTGAATTTCTTAAAAAGGGGTGCTCATTATTATACAAGAGGGATCTTGCACAGCATGGAATGGCACTGATTCCTCAAAAAAGGGGTTAAAAAAAAGCGAAAATATCATTACTTTTAAAAGTCTTACAGGGTTATCCAATAAAAGTTCTTATCGTTAAAAATAGTGCTAAATTTGCCCCAACTAATCAGATGTTAGCTTTCAAATGTTACATAATATCTGATTAGTTGGGGCAAAATTAGCACCATTTTTAAGGTTAAGAACTTTTATTGAATTTCCCTTTTAGTTAATATTACGCATACCTAGTTATTTAAAAGAAAAAATCAGTTGAATTTATACCCCTTGCTATTTCCTGCTGTTAACATTAGTTAGCTGACATTTCTGGTTCTGTAACAGTCCTTCTTCTACCCAGAATTCACACTAACGTGGGATGTTTGTAACCGTAATTCCTACTGATTGGCTGTTGGGTGGGTCAAAGATGCTCAGATCTCTACTGAGCAACTGAATCAACCCAAGTGCTGGGTCATGGGCAAGACCCAGTCTCTATTAGGGGTCCTGCAAACAGGAAGTCAGTATTTTGGAAACACAAAATGCTGAATGGGCAGTTTAATGTCATTAGGATGAAAGAATACTGCACTTCTTTCTTAAAAGTATATGTATTTGCACTGAACTTCTTCTTTAATCTTTATTTTTTTGGTTTGCATCATATAGGGGGAAGCTGACAAATAGGTTTACAGCAGCAGAACCATTGCATTAGAGTAGGCTCAATGCTGTTTGCCACCATTGTTGAGAAGTCAGGCAGGTTTGGCCCCTCTGACTCCTCAACCCCACACCACATTGGCTTCTCTCCCTCAGAGTTTGCATCGTGCAAGGGAAAGTGGGCAAAAGGGTTATTTGAAAATGTATCGTATTTGGTCAGAAGATACATCCAGATGTCCCAAATTTACCAATAACAGCTATTTTTAGCAGTGCCAACTCCCTGGGTATATAAAAAAAACAGCTTGACAGGCGCCTTGTGATTGTGATGTTTTACCTTTCTGCCCGCTTGCACGATACATACTCCAAGGGAGAGAAGCCAATGTGATGTTGGGTATATCCAGAGGGGCTATGCTTGCCTTGCTCTTTAAGAGTGGTGGCAAACTGCAGTGAGCCTACTCAAACTCAATGGTTCTGCTGCTCTGAAGCATTACCCTTTTGGCCGCTTTTCCATATACCGTATATACTCGAGTATAAACCGACCCGAGTATAAACCGAGGTACCCAATTTCAGCTAAAAATCCTAATAAAGTTGTTGACTCGAGTATAAACCGAGGGTAGAAACTTGGCATTCAAGATGTTTGGAAACTACAACTCCCAGCTAATAAAGCATGCTGGGAGTTGTAGTTTCCAAACATCTTGAATTCCAAGTGAGGGTGGCATTCAAGATGTTTGGGAACTACAACTCCCAGCATGCTTTATTAGCTGGGAGTTGTAGTTTCCAAACATCTTGAATGCCACCCTCACTTGGCATTTGACAAGTCACAGTTCTACCATCCTTGGTTAGCAGCTGCTGGGAAGCATTTATTATTAATGGCAGGTAATGATAGATATGCAAGGCAGCTGCAGAATGCATATTTTTTTGTTACTGTCCCATATTCCATGATGCATCCAGTAGTTCTTTATTCTCTTGCAAGGAGTGTTTGAGGGAGAACACACAATACGCTTCATAAAAGCACCTGATCTCAATTAAACAATATCAAAACAAATCCATTAAAGAATAACTTTGGAGGTCATTCACTTTTGTATTATTGGCCATTTACATTAGTAACATTTTAATGTTAATACATTATTTAAGATGGCAGTGAGAGATTTTCAAGAGAGATCCTCTCTGCTGTCAGGCCATGTGACATAATGATGTAGCCACTGAGCTCTAAAATTGTGTATATTATAGTGCAGCATATGAAAAGCTTTTTCAAAATACAATCTAACTTGGTGACAAGTGAGTAAAGTGACAGAAGCAAAGACAGGAACACGTGAGAGGAATAAAAACAGATATTGGACAAATCATTAATCAGTGGGGCATACTACAATCTGGGAGGAAAATCAGAAAGATGTGGGCAATCCTACATGAAATATCTTACATACAGTTCCAGCTAACTACCATGACTGTTGTTATAGAAAATGTTCACACTTTTAGTAGACTTTCCTTTAGTTTTAATCAAAGATGGACCAGATCGCGAATCCAAACCTCAAAGGATTTCCGAGATCTGCAGACTTTTCGAATTTTCCGGGGTTTTCTTGTGAATTTTTGAAAATGGTCCAGCCACATATTCAAAATTCACCACTGGTAGCTATTTTTATCAGTGCCAAACCCTGGGTATAAAAGGCAGCTTGGCAGGCACATTTTTATCAGGTGTTGGAGGGAGGTTAGTGGAGAAATGACAGTTTAGGAGTTGGAGAGTATTGTTTGTGCTTTTCCATTAATAATGGTTGATCAAGATTTCATTTTTGACTTTAGTTGCCCTTCACATAGGGCTGCCATGGAAATATATAGGTGGGTCATTAGTTGTGTGTGTGTGTATCCATTTGCATTTATGAGTTGTTAAAAATGATTATTGCGCATTCTCATCATTATTGCCACATATGCACCTCTGTCTTGTCAAAATCCATTTATTTGTGTATCAGCAACCTGATCCTAAACACACAAAGGTGATTGTGTGTAGCCCCCGCTAAGGGGGGCTCTCTAACCTGACACACACACACATTTGTACACACACACCTACATAAATATAAATTTATAAACACATAATTCATACTTCCCACATATTACACTTTATACCTTTATTTTTTCTGAAATATTGTAAGCTGTCACTTATATGTTTGACTGGCTCTAGTTTGTTTTGTCTGTAATATTTTTGCATAATAAATACAAAAATATATTCCTTGGTGAGTGATGTCTTATGACCCTATAACTTACACAACATATGCAAATGTAGACGCATACATATAGCTTTTTAAAGATTTTCATGTGACTTTTATCTTTTAAATAGGGTTGTTTAAGAATAATAATGTAATAACCAGTGAATGAGAAATAGAAAGCCAAATTAATGGATTTGTAAAGGATTTTAAAAATACCGTATATACTCGAGTATAAGCTGAGGTTTTTAGGTTTTAAAATAAACCTAAAAACCTTACCTCGGCTGATATAGAGTCAAAGGTCCTTCCTACCCCGATGATGGCTGCTCAACTCCAAATCCGGCTGCGCACGCTGGGAAGTCCTGTGGATTTGCCGGCTGACGTCACTAACTCGGCGCCGGGCTGTGAGAGGCGCCGAGTAGTGACGTCAGCCGGCAAATCCACAGGACTTACCCAGCGTGCGGCAGCTGGATTTGGAGTTGAGAAACCATCGATCGGGGTAAGTACCAACTTACTGGGGGGACTCTCAGGGAGGGAGGGAGGGTAAGGGGGCTCACTCAGGAGTGCTGGGGGGAGAAAGGTAATGGGGTTTGGGAGATGATTACCCTACTCTGCAAGTTTGCATGGGTGGTGAACATGCCCTTTAGTCTCTTTATAAACTGAGATCCAATTAATGTTGAACAGAATTAAGTGGAGCCTATTGGTCTGGCCCTGCACACTAGTCCAGATTTTTAATGCAGCCCACATGGAAAATCGATTGCCCACCCCTGCTATAGGCTTTAAGAACTGGTCTAAAAAAGGAATAACCTATTGCAGTAGATTGCCTTTTGATTTTGTATTGTTTTGAGGCTTAAGTTGCCCTTTAAATGGAAAGCAGAATTCCCATACAGATGTTTGGAAACTACAACTCCCAGCATGTTTTAGTGTGCGGGAGTTGTAGTTTTCAAACATCTGTTTGGGAAATCTGCTGTCCATTTAAAGGCAACTTAAGACTCAAACATACTGAATCAGAAGGCAGTAGTGGTCATAGTTCCTAACCTCGGCTTATACTCGAGTCAATCAATTTTCCTACTTTTTTAGGTAAAAAGGGTACCTTGGCTTATACTCGGGTCATCTTATACTCGAGTATATACGGTATGTATTTTAATGTCAGGGAATTGAATTATTTTCAATACACTAATAATATAAAGATACTTGCTTTCCATCTCATGCCGGACGGCATTAATGAAAAAAGGCCTCTGCCTCTTAAGGTCCGACCACTTTCTCTGGAGGGCCAAGACATTTACAAAGGACGGGATAGTATACATCCACACAGAGTGCAACTAGAGACCAAATCAATTTAATATATACAAACAATAGAAGCTAGTACACATCCAATTAATTTGCTTACATTTAAAGTTACAGTGAATTGTGTCGCAATTCACTGGTAACGTTAAATGTAAGCAATTAATTGGATGTGCACATGGATGCCAAAACGTCATGCCCGCCGGCGCTGCAGCCCCTCCATTATATTTTGCTAGCGGCACTGTACATCCCGGTGCCCATTGGAAGGCATCATATCCCTTGGCCAGGAAATACTGGCCATGTAATGCTGCCTCCCAAAATTTGCCATTTTATAAAAACCTGCCTTTTCTAGAATCTATGGGCGGTGATTCAATATACCTAAAATAAGGGTAAAACTCACGTTAACCCCAATATCATATCAGGTTAATGTGGATTTTACACTGATTTCAGGGCACCGCGCTGTTTCCAAATGATTTTGGAAACAGCGCAGCGCACCTGATCCCATTTTCAAAGTGTTACTTTTGCACTACCTTGTAGCGCGAAAAACTTAACACTGAGTAGGATGGCGTCTTTAAGTCGGAAAACTCATGGGGAAAGAATGTTTTTTAATGATTACGTCATTATGCATAGCTACACATAGCATGAATTTTGTTGCCAATTCATATGCAGGCAACACCAGACACATTTTGTCACTTATTTATAAAGTTTGTATGAATATGGAAAATTTCACAAATGGTGTGTTCCTAGGGAATGGCTGTATCAGTAGTATAGATGTTTTCTGTTGGAAGCTTTAGGCATTGTTATATTCAGTGTTGTCAGTGAGTGTTAATATAGCAGTAGAGCCAAACTGAAATTCTTTTTAACTCACAGCAGCATTTGCCATGGTCTATACTATACTGTGTTTAAATTTCTACTATAAATAATATTAATATGCCATCTTAATAATAATGAATAAAAGTCGACACGAGTATAAGTCGAGGTACCTATTTTGACCTAAAAAATCAGTAAAACCTGATTGACCGGGTATAGTCGAGGGTAGAAATTGACCACTACTGCCTTCTGAGTCTTTATTGTTTTAAAGCTTGATCTCCTATACAGCATCTCCTATACAGAACCCTTTATACAGCATCTCCTTACAGCACCCTACAGTATTCCTATACAGCACCTCTATACAGCATCTCCTATACAGCATCTCCTATACAGCACCCTCTATACAGCATCTCCTATACAGCACCCTCTATACACCATTTCCTATTGCATTATCCTGTTTGTGAAGATTATTGGAGTCACTAACCTAAACTCCGGCAGCCGAACACTTCCTCCTTCTTCCGCATCAAGCGGCTGGCGCTGAATAGTGACGTCAGGGGTCTGTAGATTGAATGCGGAAGAAGGAGGAAGTGTTCGGCTGCCGGAGTCAGGTTAGTCACCCGAGTATAAGTCAAGGTAGGATTTTTAGGCTTTTTTTAAAGCCTAAAAACCTTGACTTATAATCGAGTATATACGGTAATGGGTTTATGGGCCATTGAGTGGCTGCATTTCTTCAGGTAAAATTAAAATCTCAGATAAATTCTTTCACAATGTGGGTAATTTTTTGTGAGGTCATTTTTAATAAATAGGGGCTTATTTAAGAGGTACAAAATTACAAAAGTAAAACGCGGACAAGTGGACACAAACGCACAAACTGCGTTATACCTACAGTTGTAAAGAGAAAACGCAAATACAGACAAACTGGACAAAAATGCAAGGCACAGCATTTTCTAATCTTATGCTGTGGGACTTAGCCTGATGCAATGAACCTGGTTCGGTTTGCAAGATGGATTTTTATCATTCTGCCCATGGAACTAGCTCTAGATTTTGGCTTTCATCTTTGATTTATTGCAGTGCAAATGACAGCAAATTAACATTTTGCCATTTGTTGTTGTTAAAATTAGCAGATTTAGACCCTCTAGTCCCATAAGTATATTGTAGAATTACTATTTTACAGTTCTTGCATGCCTTTTTATTATTCTCAGTGGTGGTATTTGAGAATATGTGTTCTAAACTTCAAAGATGCAAACCAGGCATTTCATTTGTCAGACAGCCAAGGCTAATAACTCTTCCATCTCTTAAAAATACATTTGCAGTTCTGCTTAACTCTAATACAGTAAAAATAAGCTAATTAACTGTGAATGCAGCTTGCTCTTGTTGGAGAGAAAATGACAAGTGCTTGCTCAGGCAAGTTTTTGTTATATGTAGTTGCTAAAAAGATTTCTCCCCTTTCCCCATGCATATAGAGGTGAAAGAGGTGGTCTTAGATGCATTCTGGGACCAGGTAAAAGATGTAACTAGGATAGTGGGGGGGTATGTTAGCCATGTCCTCATCCTCAGTGGTTTGCAAAAGTATTTTTTATTGGAATTCCACGTGAAAGACCAATACAAAGTGGTGTACACGTGAGAAGTGGAACAAAAATCTTACATGATTCCAAACATTTTTAACAAATCAATAATTGAAAAGTGGTGCGTAATTATTCAGCCCCTGAGTCAATACTTTGTAGAAAACCCTTTGATGCAATTTCAGCTGCCAGTCTTTTAGGGTATGTCTCTACCAGCTTTGCACATCTGAGAGTGAAATCCTTGCCCATTCTTCTTTGCAAAACAGCTACAGCTCAGTCAGATTAGAGGACAGCGTTTGTAACAGCAGCTTTCAGATCTTGCCACAGATTCTTGATTGGATTTAGATCTGGACTTTGACTGGGCCATTCTAACACATGGATATGTTTTGTTTTAAACCATTCATTGTTCCCTGGCTTTATGTTTAGTGTCGGTGTCCTGCTGGAAGGTGAACTCCCGCCCAGTCTCAAGTCTTTAGCTGACTCCAAGATTGCCCTGTATTTGGCTCCATCCATCTTCCCATCAACTCTGACCAGCTTCCCTGTTCCTGTGAAGAGAAGCACCCAGAGCATGATGCTGCCACCACCATATTTGACAGTGGGGATGGTGTGTTTGAGTGATGTGCAGTGTTAGTTTTTCACCGCACATAGCGTTTGCATTTGGCCAAAAATTCATTTTGGTCTCATTGACCAGAGCACCTTCTTCACATGTTTGCTGTGTCCCCCACATGGCTTGTGGCAAACTGCAAACGGGACTTCTTATGCTTTGTTAACAATGGCTTTCTTCTGTGCCACTCTTCATAAAGGGCAACTTTGTGCATAGTTGTCCTATGGACAGATTCCCCCACCCGAGCTGTAGATCTCTGCAGCTCGTCCAGAGTCACCATGGGCCTTTGACTGCATTTATGATCAGCGTCTCCTTGTTTGGCCTGTGAGTTAAGGTGGACAGCCTTGTCTTGGTAGGTTTCAGTTGTGCATACTCCTTCCATTTCTGAATGATCGCTTGAACAGTGCTCTGTGGGATGTTCAAGGCTTGGAAATCTTTTTGTAGCCTAAGCCTGCTTAAATTTCTCAATAACTTTATCCTGACCTGTCTAATGTGTTCTTGGACTTCATGGTTTTGTTGCTCCCAAGATTCTCTTAGACAACTCCTGAGGCCGTCACAGAGCAGCTGTAATGTACTGACATATATTACACACAGTGCACTCTATTAGTCACTAGCACTCATCAGGCAATGTCTATGGGCAACTGACTGCACTCAGACCAAAGGGGGCTGAATAATTACGCACACCCCACTTTGCAGTTATTGATTTGTTAAAAATGTTTGGAATCATGTATGATTTTCGTTCCACTTTCTCAGGGTACACCACTTTGTATTGGTCTTTCATGTGGAATTCCAATAAAATTGATTCATGTTTGTGGCAGTAATGTGACAAAATGTGGAAAATTCAAGGGGGCCGAATACTTTTGCCAACCACTGTGAGTACATAGACTCTTAAGTGTTTTCTATACAGATGTCTCTATACCAATATGGAAGACCCTGATACGACTTTGGAAGCTGTTTTTTTAACCTTCAATTTATTTAACAGTCAGTGTGAATTACTGTCTAGGGCAATACAAAATATTCAGCTACTTGGCGGCTCAACTGTTAAAGCACATGATACACGTAGTCCAAAAGGTCACATGTTCAAATTCCCAGACTTTGTGTGTGTTATGTTTCATATAATATTACTGTTTTCTGTTAGAGTACATGAGGTTGCAGGTTCCCAGACTTTTAATTTTTACTAAAATTGTAATATTCTGTTTTTAAATCAATGCTAGCTTAGAAATACACTGCAAAGATTACCTTTCTTTTTTGTATGAAAAGCAAAGAATTATCTAATTGTTAGGACAGGAGCATTGAATGTTTTGGCGGGGTTCTCTGTTATGTGTCGAGGATAAGGGAAGATCTCTGTGCTGTTATGTAATTGGCAGTCATAGCAATTTGAGAGGTGAGATGCAGCTTGTTGTTTTTTTGTGAGTGTGCACTGTCACAACGTGGGACAATGTTATCTGATTGATTGTAGGTTTTATATGGTTGACTGAAATGTTTGTTAAAACCTTTTGCTGTTTCAAGATAAACAGAACAAAACAGTTTCACAGTCTTCAAACGAGATTTAACAATATCCTTGACATTTTTTGTTCCTCTCCTTTATGGTACCAGAGATTTATTGTGAAATCAAAATCTTGGTAAAAATTTAAGGTCACAAATTGTCTGCTAAATACACATGTTCATATTAAATGTAGCAACTTTAATTAACACATTTGACTTTTCTGTTAAGCCCAGTACCGTATATACTCGAGTATAAGTCGAATTTTTTAGGCTTTAAAGTTAGCCTGAAAACCTAACCTCGACTTATACTCGGGTCAAGTCCTAATTCAGATCCAAATTCTGCAATTGCGGATAGTAACCAGTAGGTGGCTGTGTTAACCTGCAAAGAAAGTTACAGGAGCTGTTCTGCCTTTACAATCCTTCCTGGTTCCTGTAGTCTGGCTGCTGGACTCACTCAGCACTGTCACTGCTCATCTGGATGCTGTAAATCTGATGGGTCTTCTCAGTTTGGGACAAAAAAATGTTGCTAGTACAGTGCAAATGACAGCTTGAAACTACAACTCTAAGGGGACATTTTTAACTATTGGGATCAGAGATTCATTTACTATATGGTGATCAGAGGGCCCTTTACCATATGGGGGCCAGAGGGCCCTTTACTATATGGGGGCCAGAGGGCCCTTTACTATATGGGGGTCAGAGGGCCCTTTACAATATGGGGATCAGGAGAATTGTAAATGATGGTAAGCTTAATTAAAAGTTTACTGAACCATGCCACTCCACATGTTTAGAAACTGAAACTCCCAGCACAAAGCATGCTGGGAGTTGTATTTTCAAAACATCTGGAGTGCCAAGGAATTGGAGGTTACTGGTACTGGATTTGGCTATTACTGTATGGGATTCATGTATGGGAATTCTGCTGTCCATTTAAAGGGCAACTAATTTCTACCCTCAGCTTATACTTGAGTCAATCAGTTTTTACAAATTGTTCAGGTAAAAATAGGTACCTCGACTTGTACTCCGATCGACTTATACTCGAGTATATACAGTATTTGAATTTTTTTCAACAACATTTAGTATAGGGCTGGTAGCAAATGGCTCTACTATTGACCATGACCTATGTAGGAAAACATAATGCAGACATATTTTATGTAGTATAAGGATATAAGGTGGAAAAAACCCACGCAGGGACAAACAAGCGGAAGACCGAGCGCATTGTGTTGAACTGAAACAAAAATTCTGGGTTTTTTTAAAATTATTTTATAAATAAATAAACAGTTAAGAAATTGCAACTAATCTTTGATTTGGACATTTTCATGTAGGATGATAGAATACACACTTTTAATGCAGTATTATACTGAGGTTACCTGACCTGCTATGGAAACACTTAAAAATTACCCAGAATTCACATTGTTCACTATTCATGCGTATTAATCTTCTGTTGTTTTTTCTGGGGAGAAGGAAATGCGTAAAACCAGAGATATGTAGACATTGGCATTATGGCCTTAGCAATAAATATACCAGAAAGTAATTTTAGTCATATTTCAGTACCTTAAATGAGATTACAAAATGAATTAAATAAAATAAGTTTGAGGGGGGGCCTTTTTATGAAGATACACGTTTTATTTCCTATTTTGTGGCAACAACATGGAAACCTTCTTAGTTACGTAATCTATTTCTCACATGTGCTAAATGCAATTTACTAAAAAAAAAAGATTCTTACAATGTATACCGTATATACTCGAGTATAAACCGACCCGAGTATTAACCGAGGTACCCAATTTCAGCTAAAAATCCTAATAAAAGTTGTTGACTCGAGTATAAACCGAGGGTAGAAACTTGGCATTCAAGATGTTTGGAAACTACAACTCCCAGCTAATAAAGCATGCTGGGAGTTGTAGTTCCCAAACATCTTGAATGCCCCCCTCACCCTCCCACCCAGTTTGTACCTGTGGTCTCTTCTCCTTGTGGTCTCTTCTCCCTGTGGGCTCTCCTCCATCCAAGGGCTTCCTGGCAGGTACGGTGCGGTATCCTGAGCATTCCGGCAGCCACGCGATCTTTCTGTGTACTGGCGCGCCGGCTGATGTCACTGCCCGGCGCCGGGCAGTGACGTCAGGCCGGCACGCCAGTACACAGAAAGATCGTGCGGCTGCCGGAATGCTCAGGTAAGGTACTGACTCGAGTATAAACCGAATCCGAGTTTTCAGGCAGATTTTCAGCCTGAAAAACTCGGTTTATACTCGAGTATATACGGTAGTGTTCTGGGGAGAAAAGCATTTACATTAGGATTTTAAAAAAAAGTTTAGTTCTCCTTTAAAAATATATTTATTCCAGCACTCTAATTATTTGCTCCTTAATATTTTGGCACTTGTATACCTTTAGAATAGCAGCAGTATTTCTTTTGAAAGGTTTTACATGGAATGCTTTAAAGGAACTGTCCATCCCTCTGGGCAAAAATCAGTATGTTGTCCAAACCACCCAAAAGCTGGACTTTGTTTTGTTTAAAATCATTAATACTACTCCCAGCCAGAGATTTTATACTTACAAGCTTCCACTGCCGCTTCTGGTCTCCTCACTCCCTCTCCACTGTGGCTGCAGTGTTCTTTTTCTGTTCCCGAGCAGCTGCAGTGGAGACTGCTTCGGCAATGGTAGTCAGTGATTGGCTGTGATGTCACTGTCACGGCTGACACTGACTGCCTTACCTGGAAGTGCAGAGCAGCAGCGGTGGATCGAGGAGGAGCTTGTAAGCATAACATCTCTGGCTGGGAGCAGAATTAACTGTTCTACTGCATAGATGTTATTATGAAAATATACAAACATATAATGCCAAGACGTACCATATTTTAAGATGCTAAAAAGCCCAAGAATCTAATCTCATAAATGGCAGGGTAAAAAGTATTTTTTTGAATTAACTCCTTATAAATTCAATTTAATAAATTCAAATTTAATTTATCAGCTTTTAAAAATAATTTCTAGTCTAAGGAGTTAATACCATTTATACAATGGTTTCTGATTTGTTGTTTTCTTTCTTTATTTCAGGGAACCTTTCATCATTTTGTCAGGTGGCTTGTCATACGACACAGTTGGAAGAAGACCTTGCTTAACAGTTATGCATGGAAAAAGCACTGCTGTTTTAGAAATGGATTATCCGATTGTGGATTTTCTGACACTTTGTGAAACTCCCTATCCAAATGGTGAGTGTTCTAGAAGAGGAGAGGTTTATAGTTATTTTACTGACAAGGTGAATACGTCTTGACTTTAACAAACTGTACATTGTAATCAATCTACTATTTATAACTTTTGGTTTGATGTGATTCCAGAATTAAGAGATGTAGATGATCGTACATGAACTGATATGGTTTGGTAATCTATATGTTTTATTACAGCCGCGGTTGTCTTCCTGTACTTAAAGTATAGGGAATTGGCCACGGTTGGGGGAAAACTGCAATCCCGTTTGCTTTACATAGTGAGAACGCTTGGGACTGTGTGTAGTATGCGATTGGAAGAAAATGACAGACAGAATAATTTTCTTCCAATCGTGCAAGTGTTTACAGAAAACGTAAACCAAAAAGACATAAACCATGGGTAATGCTACTGAAGCACTGACTATGCTCTACAAGAATGTCAGGAGCACTTGACATTTTGTTTACACCAACAATATTAAAAACTTTACCTCACACCACACAAATTTTTACCTAAATTACAAATGCGAAATGTTTGCTTTTCCCTCTTTTAGTGTAGTCTTAAAAATTATATAGTGTTAGCTGAGGCAATTTTAAGAAGGTCTTAAGTTAGAACACCACAAGCAATGCAAAAACCAATAAGACAGGATTTGTATATGTTTTTTTGTGGTTTAAACAAAACCAGGCAATACAGATTAGCTAAAACAGAAATTGGTATCCAATAAGAGGTGTTACAATAGTGCCTTTTACTGCATTCCCCCAATAATGGCATTGGAAACGGCTTTAAAGTTGTTGGCAATTAATTCTTATTTCTGTGTAATAAAATAATTATATTCCCTTTTAAAGGGCATATCCACCCCCCAAACTATAATTTCCCCCACTACTGGCCACACATAAAAATCCTTACCTTACATCCCAGCTCCAAATGGTTCTCCTGCAATGTTCCCACAGAGTCCAAAAAACTGGCCACCAGGAGCCTGGCAGACTCCATATAGGACTCTGACTCCTGTCTGTCCTCTGGGAAAATTTTGCCATGCGTACTGCAGCCCCCCCGCCTCCTGTTTTGGTCTCCCTCCCCCTAGCACAAAACCCTTTTAATATGTTGTAGGGCTTCCTCCCCCAGCCCCAACAGCATTATTATTATGGGCAGAAACTCCTCCGATCTTTACTTACCATCCCTCTATCCTCCGCCGTTCTGAACTGCCGGCAGCTGCGTCCATGATTGGCTGCCTCTCAGAAGGCTAGGCAGTGCGGCGGAGGATAGAGGGAAGGTAAGTAAAGATCGTGGGAGTTTCTGGCCATAATAATAATGCGGTTGGGGCTGGGGGAGGAAGCCTTACAACATATAAAGGGTGGACATGCCCTTCAAGTAGGTAACAAGCATATACGGATAGAAAGTTATAAAGTACTTATGCCAGCTACTGAATTGTACAAAAAGAATGAAAAGCTACTTCTCTTATAATAAACAACTATGCAGAAGATAATAAAAAAAGATCCTTTATTAAATACTGGGACAGACATAAAAATAATGTATATCATAGTCAAAAAGTCATATGGCATCCTGGGGATTCCCCTACTCATGGATACCAAGTGAAATCATAGTTCAGTGGGAGATGGCAATCCACTAAATGCATATAAGGTTGAGTCAGATGGCAACAGGATGTGTTTCACTCCATCAAAATGGTCATATCAGAGCTTTCTCAACACATAGGGGAACCCCCAGGATGCCATATGAAGTTTTGACTATATATATTGACTCTTTGTACTTATTAGGGAGAAAATTCATGTTTAATGTTTCTATTTTTATGTCCCTGTTTTTAATGAAGGACCTTTTATATTATCTTGTGCACAGTTGTTTATTATAAAAGCAGTTGCAGTCTAGTAATTTTTGTGTTTTTCTTCTTTTTGTAGCATTTGCTAGACCTGCCCCTCCCCATTTAGGTTTGTACCTTTTTTCAGTGCCCTGACATATTTGTTAAGCTACTGAATTATTCCCTATGCTGATGCTCTGAGGGGGGGAAGAATTACTTCTATTTAAACTTCTTTAGGGATGTCTCCTGGCAAGGAGAGAAGGAATGTTCCATATGTACGGAGCAGAAAAAGAGAATGGTTCAAGGCTGAAGGAGGCAGTGTAAGGGTTGGTAGAGGAACAGTAGTGACCACGATATCTAAGGCAGCACAGCAGAGTGAAGGGATTTAAAGGTTAAAAAGAAGATTTTTAAGGACATTTGTATATTTACTTTTATATAAAACTTTTAGATCTTTTTCTTAAAAAGCCTTTGCCCTTTTGAATTCTCAGAATTTTGCCCACTAGTTCTTTGTTACCGGTATATCTTTTTTCTAGAAATGTTCTGCCAATTTCTTCCACTTGCTTATTAAGTTGCAGCATTTCTGAGCAATTCCTTTTCCCACTTTATATTTATTTACTGAAATTTCTCAAGTAAATTTTCTCAAGTCATTCATTTTCCCCCGCTAAAAATGTATATGAATTGCAGTCCACTGGTTTGTAATACATTGCTGTCTGGATTCAGCTTTGACCATAAGATTGATAAGTTGGGTGAAGAATTTTCTAAATCCAGCCGCATTTGGTAAAAATGTTGAAATATCTGCACCTGCTTTATATCATATTCTAGCACTTAATTATTTACCGTATTTGGGAATAAGATAAAATAGCATGCTTAATTTTTAATGGGGAACAGAGCCAGTAGATGCTGTAATGTAATCTATAGGTACACAAGGGCAGATATTTCAGCCTGGCCGACCATTTGCAGCTATTGACTAACCCACCAGGAGCCATAGGAGACCGTGTGATTGAAAGAAATTTTCCATCTGATTTGGACTAAAGAGCAACCAATGTCAGTCAGCGGCAGGTAAAAAAGTACAGCCAATACTTCAAAATATTGGCCTGTGTGTACCTGGCCTTATAGCTGGGAGAATATCACTACCCAGCCAGGGTTCCTGATTGCAGAACCCTTTGCCTGAATGACACATTTTCTTATAATGTGCATGTTACAATATCTGTAAATTGGATTGGTCAGAAAAGATTAAAAAATGTTTTCTTTTACTATATTAGCACTCTGAAATAGTAAGTCACTGTTCTCTGTCATGTATATTTAATTGGATTGGAATTGTTTTTTTCTCTTTTTAAAATGGTGTTTTGTAAATGGCTGTACTGTCTAGAGCACATCATTACTCTTGTGTATGAGAAAGGTATTTCATTCAGGAAACCAATGAAATATATATTTTATCCAATTATTTTAATTACTAATGGTTTGCAGTAAATTCATTGCTTCCATTGTAAAACTGCAGCTCAAATGCAAATAATGTGGGGTTTTAGACTGGGGTCACATGAGAGCATTTAGAAAAACGCAGTAAATGGTGCATTGTTCCAAATAGTAATGAGGAACCAAATTGTCCACCTATGGCAAATTTTCTTACATTTGCGCAAAGACCCACCGTAGATGGCCACATAGGTGCCTCGTTAGCAACAGGGTAACATTACTTATGCTATACACTCTTCTGTGCTCCCAATCTCATTGTAATACTTAAGGTTCTTTACCATAAAATGTAATAAAAATAAACTAAGCAGTGTGTTTATCTGTTGTATTCAATTAGATCAACTGGACTTGACGTTTAGTTCTTGAAGACTTCATGTCCAGTTGATCTAATAATGAGAACCTTCACAAGCATAAGCAATGTGTTATTAAAAAGAGTATGTCAAAGACAAAACTTCACTTCTTCTGTAAAGGTTTTTATTAAGTAACAAAGTTTGTATATGTTGTGTGTAATCGTTTAAACTGGTAACATCAGCTAAGGTATGGTTATGAAGTTCCTGTATGAATGAACACCCCTAATCCAACCAAAAAAGACCCCCAATTTTTACTGTTCAACTATTGTAATAAAACCGCTATAGCAATAAAACCAATTTACCTGATTTTGTTCAATTTTTCAGATTTCCAGGAGCCCTATGCTGTGGTTGTTCTCCTAGAAAAAGATTTAGTTGTTATAGATCTGGCACAAAATGGGTAAGTACATGGCAAATAAAAAAATACCAAAAAGGTACATTTTGTATGGAATTATACACAAGAAAATGTCTTTATTTTCTTTATCAGCATATTTAAAATCATATATCAAATTTGATAAAACATTTGGTTCCCTAATTCCATGCCATCTATCATTAGGTTTATTTTTTGGGACATGCACTCACACACTGGAGCCTACACCATTTACCATATTGTAGCTGTATTTTGCCACTTGTACAGCTGGGTACACACAGTACCAATCTTTGAAAGATGAAAGACATAATCTTACAGATCCTGTCTGTCATCTTTGAAAGATGTGGCTACAGACAGCCACAAGCATTCTCCCTGTATAAAATAAAGGGAGAACACTTGTGACTGCCATGCACACTCCCTATACTAAATACAGGGGACAACCGCGAACGAGGGAAATGCTCCGATCTTAACGAGAGGTTCAAAGGCCAATGATGAACGTTCTTTGGCATCGGAAATGCTCGATATGGACGTACAATCAATTTTGCTCTGATTAGATTGGCCCTTTATTGCTAATGTGTGTACCCAGCTTAAGTCATCCCTGGTGCCCCTGGTTGATATACCTATTAACTGGACTTAATAAAGGGTGTACTGGAGTTTCAACCCAACCCAGGTTGAAACTCATGATTCTGCTGCAGACATTTTGCCGGTTTAAACTATTAGTAACATTTCAACCACCAAAAATGATTTTACCATTGAAATTTCATGATTTAAATGGTAGAAATTTTAAGTAGAAACCTTGTTCAAACCCACCGGGATGTTTCCCTAGCCATAATTCAACTGGGTTTTATACAAATTTTATATGTTAATATAATATAATTATAATAATATTATAATAATAAGAATTAATTTTTAGTACACTTGCAATTCAAATGTATTGATCTCTGTGTTATTTATTGTTTTGAAGTTTAGTTTATTTGTTTTTTAATATACAGTAAAAAAAAGGAGTAAGGTATTTTTGTAGGTATTTTGTAATCCTCGCGGTTTAAAATTTCTTGTTTGTTAATATAATTGATGTAATGCATATGTTATTCAATGAGAAAGGGGAGCTTTTCCTTTATGTAGAGATGGATTTTCCAAGGTTACTTACAGTAGGCTCCTGCATAGGGAACCAGAAGCTGCATAGTGCATTTAACTGCAGTTAGACGTTCTTTTATTTTGACCCAATCAACCACCTGAGATTTTTCAGTTGAGTGGGTGGAAATATCATCCCACATTTTTGTGAACCAACATTTTAGATTAATCGGGCATGACAGAAATTTTCACTACATTATGTGGTTCTCGGGTAGACCTCAGGATCATTAGTGTTACCATTTCATTCCCATAAAACAGAATGAAAATTCAATTTACTGATTGGTAGTCTGATTGAAGGAGAATGGGGTCAGGGTTGGCCTGGGTGTATGCAGCCTTAGCCATAGACAGGAGGCAAAAGTGAAAATATGGCTTATTTGATTTTACTTAGTGCTCCAAAAGACCAAATTATTGTTTATTAAAGATGCACTCTCTTTATTAATTAGTTTATTCATGCATGAAAAGAACAATGATGCAGATTATAATAATACCTACAGCCCCTTTCAGTTGTAATCTTGAACTGGGTACACATAGTACCGATAAAGTGTCGATCCTGACAGTACTGATGGGACAGGCCCTTTATTGACTATGCCCAAAAAAATTATTTAATGTAGTATAGGGAACTAGCCATAAATAGTAGGTGTGTGGCAGCCGCATAGACCATGTATGCCTAATCCAGAAGCCTGCAGGTGGGCACAGCTATGTTCATGTTTTTGCCAGTCCGGAACACGGAGCCAAATGAACAGCCTAGTTTCTGCCCAGGTTGGGCCATAGATCTTCCATATTGTCAGTATAGGAAAGATAAAAACATTACAGAACAAATTTTAACTGAGGGATATTCTATTCTGTAAAATGAGATAATTTAGCAAAGGTATTAAAATAAAGAGCTGTGTAAAGAAATTGATATTATACGTAATTTTATCCTCTGAATTATATTAGTGTTAGTTATGTTTAAAACAGAATGGAAGCGAATAGAGGTTAATTTCCCAAAAATAAAATCCACGTTGCATATCACTATGATAATGTCTTCCATAAAAGTAGTATAAGAGGGTGAACTTTTCTATGGGACCTTTCTTCTTTGAGTTTGGGGCCCACAAACATTCTCAGCTTTTCTATATTTGCGGGGCACTAGGGGACAGCTTTGGGGTTTCAGTTTCAGTTATAATAATAATACATGTATATACTGTCCATATAGCATTTTTTTCCTATCACAAAACATTAAATACATTTTCCTTTATTTTGCTTTCCTGCTTTAAGCTTCTTGTGTATTTTATTAGAATACAATAGCGGCAAGCACAAGGATTTGAACTGTTTTTTACCATGCATATATTATAACAATTAATTTTGTCCTAATGGGAGTCATTAGCTTTGTAAGATTCTCTACAGTGTATGTTTGTTTGGATAGAATTATTTCCCTGTGTGTCTTTATTTTTATACATCTTTATGAGCGTGTATTGTCTTTTAAAGGACTGCCATTTATTTTCTTTGCAAAGGAATATTTGCTATCATGAGAAATGCATCTTTATTATATACTGCAGATATTATCAGGGTCCATATAAGCAATTTATGACTCAAAAATTAATGAAGTCTAATATTGTTTTCTTCACCGTCAATGGCAGATATCCTATATTTGAAAATCCTTATCCCCTGAGCATACACGAATCTCCTGTTACATGCTGTGAATATTTTGCTGATTGCCCTGTGGACCTTATTCCTGCACTTTACTCAGTTGGGGCCAGGCAAAAGCGGCAAGGTTACAGTAAAAAGGTAAAGCATTGTTATTCTTTATATCTGACTCATCAGTGTATACTCGCCCTGATACACTAATCTGACTTTGTTGTTTGTTGTAGGAATGGCCAATCAGTGGTGGAAATTGGGGTGTTGGCACACAAAGCTATCCAGAAATTATTATCACAGGGTATGTTGTACGGTATTAATGTGCATCTTGCACTCTTTTCAATTTCAAAAACGGATGTAAAAATTTACAGGGAGATGCAATAAAAGTTCTTATCGTTAAAAATGGTGCTAATTTTGCCCCGACCAATCAGATGTTAGCTTTCAAATAGTACATAGTATCTGATTGGTTGGGGCAAAATTAGCACCATTTTTAACGATAAGAACTTTTATTACATCTCCCTGTTAATCTTTAGTATTATATTGGTTAAACTCATTAAAAGTTAAAAAAGGGAAAAACCATTATTATTTATCTACATTACACAAAACTACTGTAAGTATTCTGAAAATGTTCAAAAAATCAAATAAATTCAGACACTGTACGTTGCTGTGGTCATTAATGAGTTGCCATTCAGAGTCAGTTGCTTCTGTCTTTTTGTGCAGACAATGTTGATTTTTTTTAAACTAGCTCCCACGTTACATTCTGTAATGGCGGGTAATGAATTTGTATTTTATCTGTGCAATCTTTTTTGAGTTTGGTCTTCCACAGGGTTATGCTAGATACTTATTAACATATACATAACGTAAATATATATATGGTTTATGGATTGCATAGGGCTCTCCTATATAGTATATAGTAGTATTGTATTTTAGGTTGAATAAAGACATACGTCCATCTAGTCCAACATTATCAGCAATACCCACACTTCCTGCCTAACTGTTTTCCAGTATAGTATTTGAGGTTGAATAAAGACATGCCTTCATCTAGTCCAACCTACCTGGCAATACCCACATTTCCTGCCTAACTGTGATCCAGTATAGTTTAGTATTTGAGTTTGAATAAAGATGTACGTCTGTCTAGTACAACCTACTTTGCAATACCCACATTTCCGGTCTAACTGTTGATCCAGAGGAAGGCATGACTTCTACAGGCTGTTTTTTTTTTATATTTATATATGCTGGCATATTATCTGTATATGTTTGGTCCATTTTCGAACTTTCAAACTTGACTAAAAGTTCGAATTCGGACCCATTAAAGTCAATAGGAGAGCGATAGTTTGAAAAAGTCCGGATTAGCAGCTAAACTAACAATGGTAACTTACTGTAAATGGCTGTGGCACCTGGGAGATGGTCTGGGGAACATGTCACTATTACCAAAACCTGTTAAAACACTTCTTAAACACAAGCAGGCAATTGTCAAGTTTTGCGCAAGCTACATTCGAGGATTACGGCCAATTCGAGGGTTACCGAAAATAGAACCATAAATTCGAGGGTTACCAAAATCCATTACACTTTTCCTTTTATAACATACTGTAAATGATAAAATTGCATGTTCATTATTCCCTAAGCTTCGTGCTACCTTGATATCTATAATACAGCTTATGTCATTAGATATTTCCATATCCAACAGAGCTCCTTTTCTAGAGAGATAATTTTAATGCAGCAAATTTAAAGGGCATCTATAGTGGGAAAATTAACTTTTTTTTCTTTCTTTCCATGTGTTCTATAATTCCCCTCAACCCCCAGAGTGTCTTCACTTTTTTCAGATTCCCTCTGTGTCCTGAGATACACCAGTTAGAAGAATATGTTATGGCATTCCTCTACTCCTACTTGGACTGTTAATCAAATCCCTGTGACGTGATCCCCCCTCCCTGCTCTGTAATAAACATAGAGATAAAAGCATTAGCAGGGGGAGAGAGGTAGCTTTCATGGTAGATATAAGGTTGCACTTGACCCCCCTTCTTAATAGCTTTCACTGATTGATGACGGGTCACAAAGTGAGAGATCGTAAACTGTACTGATCTCCTTCTTCCGTGTTTCCAGGACAGCTTGCTTTCTATTGGCCACTGTGCGTGGGTGTGTTTTTCAGGATGTTGAACTTTTAACTCCTACTGCACATGATAAGCTTGCTGGTTAGCCGGAGTTGAGACATGGAGGAGGTAACAGAGGGGAGGGGGAAGGGGGGAGTGCTGCACAGAGATCTGACACCATGGTTAAACAAAATCACTGACAGAGATAAGATTAAGGCAGCACAGAGTACATGAATTTAACTTTGCAAAGGGCCAATGTGTTTTTTTCACTATAGATGCCCTTTAAGAACCCATCACCCTTTACTCTGGCAGTTCCACTACTTTAATCAATATCAATGTAATTGAATTCTCCTGTAATCAGAACGTGCCATAAACCTACAGCCCTTGCCTTCTGCATATGAAACTGACTCACTTCCTCCTTGCTAGCATTTGGTGGGTTGTAGCAGACACCAACAATAAATTTACCCCCTTTCCTGTTGCTCAATTCCTCCCATAATGCCTCCGCCTTATCATCAATATCGACAATTATCTCTTCTTTTATATTTGGCTTCAACTCTAGTTTATCATTAATACACACCCCTTTCCTATTTTCTCTTTCATGCCTAAACAAGGAGTATACTCCTAAATTTACAGCCCAGTCATAACAATTATTTAACCATGTTTCTGCTATTTACATTACATCATACTTTTCAATCAAATCTATTACCTCCAATTCTCCCATTTTGTCAGCCAGGCATCTTGCATTTGTTAAAGGAATAGTTCACTTGAAAAGTTTCCAGGAGGTTAAGGTGCTTTGTCTTACCTCCCTTTCTTTAATCTATTTTTTTGTAGAGCCAGGAATGACGATAGCAGAATTAACCTTTTGCGCAATCCACCGCAGAAGAACTGACAGGTCCTGACCGCTTCCTGGTTCTAATCAACTAAAGCTGGCACACGATAATACGTGCTATAGTTGATTAGAACCAGGAAGCGGTCGGGAATTTTCAGTGCTGCATTGGATCGCGCGAAAAGTAAATTTCTGTTGTCTTTGTCCCTGGCTCTTGAGATATTGATTGAAGAACGGAAGGTAAGGTATAGCTCCTTAACCTCCACTTTTCAAGTGAACTATTCCTTTAACATACATTTTAGATTATGATCTTCTAATTAATTAACACACTTTAATATACACACCTCCCCATCCTCTATTCTAGCATCTCCCCCTATTCTTCACACCACTGGCACATCTACAGACTGCTTTCCCCCTGTGCTATCTACCCCAGTAAGATTGACAGTACACTTCCCTCCAACCCTCTAGCCATCTTCTCCCCAAAAACAACTGCACCATCATCAGTGAGGGGGCAACCCACCCCCAAAAACAGCTGCAACAGCATCAGTGAGGGGAAACCCATCCCTGCTAAAGAGCCTGTATCAGACAGAAAAGCCTGCTCAGTAAAACTCCATAATATCCTTACACCAACCTCTTAGCCATGCATTAATACTCCCACTGTGTACCTAACATAGCACATGTTTATGATAGTATTTCTGAAAAAACCCTGGAGGTCCTTGCCTTAAACTTGGAAACTAGCTCTTGGAAGTAATTTTTAAGTACCTCTCCTTCTCTAACTTCGAAATTGGCACCAACGGGAACTACCCAATAATCTGTCTAACCAATCAACAACATGTTGCACCCTAGCACCAGGTAGGCATCAAACTGCCCAGCATGTAGGGCCTTGGTGGCAGATAACTCTTTTCTCCTTTCTAATAATGGAGTTCCCTACCTCTACCATCTGCCTAGCCTTTCTGGCACTTGTATTAGAAATGCTGGTCCCTTGGGGTGCTCAAGGGATTGGCCTGCTCCATACGTGCTACTTCTGAAATTACCTCCTCCGATTCATCACCTAAAATGGCAAATCTGTTGGGATGGACTAGCTTTTCTGTGTGGGGATCTTAAGATAAATGTTTATGCAGCTTTAAAGATTTATATCAATGGGCTTTGTTGATCTTACATCGAACGAAGCTTTTACTTACTACTGACTGATTGTTTTAGGTTACTTTCAATCCTATATTTGTTTCTTTACAGCCATGCAGATGGTTCACTCAAGTTCTGGGATGCTTCGGCAAGTAAGTTACTTCTACCTTTAACACGTACAAATTAATATTACAGGTCAAGGTAGGTAAGTATCAGCCTTATAAGACCAATATGAGCCCAATAAATCTTTTCCACTTTTCTTTGTTTTACTTCTACATTTAAAGGGTCACTATACTCAAACAACTTTACATTATCTGAAACTACAATTTGGCAATAGAGAGCAATAGCTGCTCTTGGTACTATATATATAAGTCCAGCCACTGCCCTCATCAGGCTCTTTAGTGGATTATTTTATTTGAATGCAGAAACAGGACATCAGGTACAATATTGCTGTTATTTAAAATAACATTCAGACTTTCATAAATGTAGTTTAAAGACCATGTCCACCCCACAAAACTAAAATTTAACCCACTACTGGCCCCACTATGTAGTTTAAAAAAAATCCTCACCTTATATCTCTGCTCCAAATGGTTGTCCTGCAGAGTCTGTTCGAAGCCCCAAAAAGTGAATTTGATTTCTACTGAGCAGCTAATCATCCCAGGGATTAATAAACAAAATGCTGGCAGATTAAGGTTATAGGAAAGAGAAAATACTTATTTTTATACCTAAAAGCTTATGTATATGTACTAAACGTTCTTTTAACCTTGTGCTATTTTCTGAGTATTTTTTTTGCATTTACAGTAACACTGCAGGTTTTGTACAAATTAAAGACAGCAAAGGTTTTTGAGAAATCTCGGAATAAAGAGGACAAGCAAAGCACTGACATTGTTGACGAAGATCCATATGCCATCCAAATGATATCCTGGTGCCCAGAAAGCAGGGTGCTTTGTGTGGCAGGAGTTTCAGCACATGTCATCATTTACAGGTTCAGCAAACAAGAAGTTACAACGGATACTATTTCGGTAAAGACATTAGCGTGTGTGTAAACCTGTGTAAGCTTGGGATGTGAATTGGAACAATATGAAGAGTTATATTAATTCAAATCTGTCTATTCAAATATTAATTTGCAAACAATGAAAATACCCTTTTACAAAGATACTAAAAACACTATCAGGGAAATTTTCCAGAGCCACAATCACTCGAATCCCATCAATTTAATAAAGCTCTTGCAGCTCTGGGTAAATTCTGATCTGATTCTACTCGATGCGCCACTCAAAAAAGGTGTAACCAATATATTAAATGGCAGCGTGGGCGCCTTTTGTGATGCTTCCCATCCGTCACAGCTTCTGCCTTAAAGTCTCACTAACCATTGGTAAATAGGTTTGCGAAACTTTTAAGATGAGTGTTGATACAGGATGTATTATTTTTATTTTTTTAGTACATTTTTTGTTTCAACAAAATGTAGATGCTTTATCCTTTAAAGGACAAAGGACATGTCCACCCTTATAACAAAAAAAACGGTGACTCCAAATTGCCAAGTTTTGTGCTAATATGTTGAAGTTTATTACTGTATCACAAAGATATTTTTTCTTAATTTTGGCCAAATTTAAAAAAATTTAAAAAATGTTTACATAAACTGCTAAATATTTAAGAGTAAAAGAATAAAATACATTTATTGTACCCCAAAACTGCAGTTTTTAACGATTTAACCCTTGCTAACACAAAGGTCCACAACACTATACAGCGATCACATCCATACTGCTATGTTGTTGTAATAAGAATTTTTTTTGCAATCACCTAAGAAAAATCTGTTGTATTTATGTTCTCCTTCAGTCAAAGTTGTATAAAGGGATCATATTTTTATTTTTGCTAAATAAACATGCAAATATGTATATTTCAGTAAGGTTTCTTCTGCAGAACTAATTTTAACTCTTGTTATCTTCAAAAGATGTTAGAAGTTAGACTGCTTTATGAAATCAATGATTTAGAATCTCCTGATATTGAACAAGTGCCAACCCCCAGTGGAGGACCCAACTCCCAACCCATTCTACTTCAGTCTCATCCATCCACAAGCAGCAGTTCCTCTGATGGCATTCGAGACAATGTTCCCTGCTTAAGGTGAGAGGTTTTATTTTAGAGAGGGTGTTGTTATATTCAAATGTTGTTGATGTAAAAATTATCTAAATGACATGGCCACAATATCCACATATCTTGATAGCATTAATGCAAAGTAGGAAGAGAATTATAAATTCAGATTGCTGTTGGTTACTTGATTATTGGTTTCCCTTGGCATCCAGAGAAAGGTCAGAGAAGGGAGAGCATTGACTGGATTACAACAATTTTGTGTTTATCTACCTCATTTAGAACTCTTTTCATACTTCTGATAAGACTTGTTATTTTTTTCTATATCAATCATGTAAACTGCATATTTGGTGTATAAAGAAGTAAAATATATATTCATTAATGGCATGACCAGGCAATCTGATTAGAGAATAGAATCATATCCCTTGAGGTAGAGAAAATGCAGAAGCAATATTGTTGTTGCCATTTGTGGTTTGAAGCCCTGCACAGCTATAATTAGTACAGCTCCTCCTTGTACTGAAGCATAGCATTCATTTTGATGAGCATGTTTCTGAAGTACCAGTTATATTTTAGAGTAAGTATTACTGGTTTTAACATGAGGTCAATTTAACAAGATCTAACTACACAGGGAATCACTAAGTTTAGTGTGTGGACAAAAAAGTCAACATCATTTTATTTCCCTCACAAGCTGTTATATTTGTATAGATTTGAAATGTACAGGGATCCACAATGACCTCAGTTGTTCAGAGATTGCCTGTGTTGTGTAGACTAAATTGTTCTGCTCTTGCCACAATCAACCCCAAAACCCCACCACCACCACCAAAAAAAGAAAAAGTTAGTCATGTTTTATTGCTGCAATTGGATTAGCATGAGTTTAATGCTTGTCCAGCTCTTGGAACATTGCCCCATAGCTTTTAGTGTGTAAAATTTCATAATTACCTGTTATATATCTATTACCTATGAAATATACATTACCAAGCAGAGTACTTATATTAATAACCATTCAAAATATCTATAGAATCTGACGCATTTTTTAATATGATAAAAATGTTTCTCTATACACGATAATTACTGCTGTTGACTTCTATTACAGGGTAAAAAGCACCTCTCTTAAACAATCTGCTGGATATCAGTTGGAGCTAGTAATACAACTCGTATGGGTCAGTGGGGAACCTCCACAGCAAATAACTAGTCTGGCTGTGAATTCTGCATATGGCCTGTAAGTATTGTACTTTGTATTCTTTATTACAGTGTGAACAGTTCTATACTGTGCATCAGGATTGGAACAATGCCATATGCATAGTATTGAGTAAAAACTCTTTAAAGATTAGCTCTGAGAAAAAAAAGAACATGTTTGAATGCATTAATGTTTTATTTTAGACAGTAGAATATTAAAATGTTGTTTGACAAAGCACTGACTGTCTGCCTAAAGTAGAATGACCATCTTTTCATATAGGGCATCTATATTGAAAAAAAAAAATTTAATTGGCCATTACTGAAAACTATAATTCTTCCAAACTATCCCCGTACCATTTCTTTGTAGATATTTCTCCTATTCCTTTAAATATCTTTAAAAACATCTTACATGTCAGCTGTGAATCAACTGCCTTATTATTTTAAACTCTTCTAGTGACAGTTGGAATGTTTGAATTGCATAATTTGAAATTCCCCTACAATTGCTGAGTCAGTTATTTGAGCATGCTTGACTTCTCAGTCATGTCAGTTAAGAGTGGAAAGGGAATACTTAGGCTAAGAAAAACTGGTTTGAAGACATGCAGCAACACACACACCTCAGGGTATGGGCTACTAACATGTAATTTTTTTTTTTATAAATTAAGATTAGGCAAAGTCCTTTTTGCTGTTTAGCTTCACTTAAATTTTAGTTATCTGCTTCTGTGCACTTATACCTTTCTAGCCACGAGTCCAGCATTACCAAGATCTTAAAATAGGTGCGAATGTGGAATTCCTGATATTTAGGAAGCTGAACTGGGTGTCTATGTTTGTGATAATTGGACCAAAATAAAAAATAGACACTCTGAGGAAGTTCTAGGATGTTCATAATGAGACTTGAAGAAACTGATGCCATTGTAGTAAATATCTTAGTAATGCTACTTGCTTTTCTGTTACAAAGTAAAAGCAAATATTTCAACATTAATTTGATTCTAACTGGTACATAGCTATTCATGGAAGCCTAAAAGCACATGCTGTTTGTATCCCAGACTGCCCATTATCCTGTTACTACTGTATGTTGTGTAACAGGATTGGAAATAGCACAGTGAAACTCACATTGCGTTTGCAGAGATAATGTTATGAGTGACTAGCAAGCATGATTGTGTTTTTTGGGGGAGAAGGCTCACTCTAAATAATAAACATTAGTTTCTTTAAACTTTCTGGCACTTTTAGGGTTGTTTTTGGCAATTGTAATGGAATTGCAATGGTTGACTACATCCAGAAGACTGTTCTCTTGAACCTTGGTACGGTTGAATTATATGGCTCAAATGATCCCTATCAGAGACAACCCCGGTCCCCGCGCAAATCACGACAACCCTCAGGAGGTAAGAAATCTCTAGCTTAATTCTTTTAAACAGTTGGCATCGTCATTTGAAAATCCATGTGTATTCTACATGCAAATACTGAAATCTTTCTAATATGAGTTTCTTTATAAATTACTAGATAAGTCATTTTTTAATGGTACTGTATATCTGTGGTATTTAGTTAGATCAACTGGATTTGAAGTCTAGTTTTTGAAGACATTTCATTAGTCATCCAATTCTAACTTGAGAAAGCCAGTCAGGTGACCAGCAAAATATCTGAAAGAACTGAATTTCCCAGTCCAGTTGATCTAATTTTATCCCACTTATAAGCCATAGATAAGTCACAAAAGGCGTCAATTTACCTAAGTTCAGTTTCATGTAAAGAATGAAGATTAAATCTTAAGAAAGTGTGTTTTTTGGAAGCTTTACTATTTATAGGCATATTAAGCCTAACAAATAACATTTATATTGATATTATTGTAAAGGTGTGCTGGATCAACTATCACACCAACTTGTTTTCAGACACAACACTAAGGATCCATTTGGGGCCCATCTGTCAACTCTGTTGATCCATATCTACAATAATTACTAGTTATCCCGCATTCAGAAGCAGAACAAAGTATTATGCTTAAATACTTTTAGCAATGGCTGAGGGCATATATTCAATATTCTATTAAAATATATGTTATATAAGTTTAGTATAAACAAAAATATAAAAGTATTATTTACATATAAAAGTATGTGCAATTACCCAACTGTCCATCATTAAGAACACTGGTGGGCCACAACAGACATTTAGCTGTTCATGGGTTCTAACATCTTAAATGGTTTAAGAACAGCAAGTGCACTTAGAAAGTAATCAGTACAACAACTACATAACTAGATGATCTGTAGCTTTGGTTTCTCCTGTGTGAAAGGATGGATAAGCAGGACATAAATATCATGTTAATCCCATGCAGAAAATTAGTAAGCAACTGAAAGTACAAAGATAATTTCTCTATTTTTCTTTGTTTCTCTATTTTTTACATTTTCCCATGTACTTACAGTGTCTGTGTGTAAAATCATCTCACATAACATCTTTTCTTTTAAGTTTTGTTGAGCAGGTTTTCTGTTACTTGTATTTTCTGTGTCTGTCTTTCTTGTTTTTGGTTTTTTTTCCCTTCCCATTGCTTCATTGAAGGTATGCTGACTGTGGCTTCTTGCATGTGCGGTCTATCTAGCTTATATTCTGAATCTGTGAAAAAACTGCGGGCCTCTTACATAAGTAAGTCCCATCACGCAATGAAAGATCTGTGACTCTTTGTGCACCTTTTCTGCCTCCTCTCATGATCTTTTCATTACTAATGTAGATGTTCTTGAGGGTTTTGATGGGGTTAGGTCTCTTGTCCAAGTTTGGTGACCATGCAGAGGTTCACAGTTTTGGAAATATTGATTGACCACTAAGCAGCTAAGGAGAGAAATCAAGCATCCAAGTTATTGGTTTTCATGATTCTAATTGCATTACATACATTGGTGATTGGCTTTTATGGGTTTCTGGACTTTTATTTTAATCCAAATTATATTATATGATATTTCCATTTGTTTAGATGATTGCTTATTACGTAAAAGGTAATAAATATTAATATTAAAAAATAAAAGACATTTTTGGATTACATATAAAGCATATAATAATATATATAATTAAAATTTCCAGTACAAAAACAGTGAAAGCAACTATCAATTTGTAATAAGGAATCGTGAGATGGAATAAATTTCCCTTTTCCCTTTCGAAGTGACTGCACTTCACGTGATGTAGTCACCACTTTGCAACTGTTATTGCATGTATGAATATGGACTGTAAGCCACAATTGAAAAGGCTTTAATTTGGGAGCAGAAAACGGGCGCAATAATTATTGCTGAATCTATTGCATTCCCCTGTTTTGGAGCCCACTTAATATAATTCAGTGTAAAAGGGCTGAACCAAAGTTTCACATTTTACATATCTGTTGAATTCAATAAGATCAATAACACCTATAACACCGCTTAACCACTATCCAATCACGCCCTTAACACTTGGCTGTGATATGCTTATTGGGATTTTCCAGGGTACATAATTGCCAAAGATTCTTGTACAAGTCATTCTGAATTGAGAAAGCCAGTCGGATGACTAGCGAAACGTCTTCAAGAACTAAACTTCTAGTCCAGTTGATCTAATTGAATACAACAGATATACCATGACCTAGATGAATGAGAACCGTCACAAGCATTTCACATTTTACACTTCTGACTGCTGAAACAAGTAACTTCCCATGACTAGATTAATGTGTACACCATCAGGGCAATTAATGGAGTGCTGCAGAAATCTTTTACAAGTCTTTAAATGATTTAAAAGTTCCCGACGCAGTTGCGATCACCCATTGATTTGCAATCAGTGTGCATGCGATTGTGCACAATAATGCAAAACACATGCACTGCGATTTACGAATCGCAACGCAGCGCTCCCTAGTGCACTAGTGTGGCTACATCAACTGGGCCACACTAGTGTGCGCTTTTTAAAAGCGGGATCGGATTGCGCTTAAAAACGCTTCAGTGTGGCCTAGCTCTTAGAGTATATCCAAATGTTATCAAGGGAACCATCCCATCGGGTCATGAGCACTGTAGGATTTAACAATTGCCCATCGGAGGAAATAAGGTAAGTACAAGGGGTATGTCTACCTGCCAGTTTCCCTTTTGTGTTGCTCGCACAGAGTTGCTGCCTGTATCTTCACATGGCACTTCTTGGCTTTCACCATCAGAACCTCCTCTCCTTTCTTGAATGTGCTACATTTCCTGTTAAGAGTGCCACGGATAGTCTTCACTCAAGCAGCTCACAACAAACGCCTTTGCCAACGTTTCATCCCTAATGGGGGATTTCCTCAGGGTCTCGCGATAGCTCTTCCGTGTTCCCTTAAAGGGTATCTCCACCCTCTATATAATTTTTTTAAATAAAATGTAGGGCATCCCTTCCCGACCCCAACCACTATATTAGATTTCTTATACATTTATTTCTATTTAATTGGGTCTTAAAAATATTCAGGGACATTCAAAATTCAAAAGTTCTTATCATTAAAAATTGTGCTAATTTTGCCCCAACCAATCAGATCTTATTTAACATTTGAAAGCTAACTGATTGGTTGGGGAAAAATTAGCACCATTTTTAACAATAAACACTTTTATTGAATCTTCCTGATAATTGCTAAATATATGCTTTAATGTTCCTACACTGTGCATTTACTTTATTACAAGGATCTCTATCATTATTATAATTGTTGTGGATTTATATAGCGCCAAAATCTTCCATAACACTTTACAATTACATGTATACATTTATATCAGGCCCTGCCCCGAAAATCTTACAATCAAAGCACATTTATTTGACACATACAACCTATCAGTATATCTGTTGTATTCAGTTCGCTCAACTGGACTTAACGTTTTGCCAGTCATCCGACTGGCTTTCTCAATTCAGAATGATTTTTACATGAATCTGTAGGCAATTATGTGCCCTGGAAAGTCCCAATTAGCATATCATAGCCAGGTGTTAAGGACCTTCTGAATGCAAGGTGTGATTGCATTGTGGCTAAGAGGTGTTATATTGTCAGCAGATTCTTGTGCAAGTCATTCTGAATTGAGAAAGCCAGTCGGATGACTAGCGAAACAACTTCAAGAACTAAACTTTATGTCCAGTTGATCTAACTAACTACAACAAATATACCATGACCTGGATGAATGAGAACCTTCACAAGCTACCTATCAGTATGTCTTTATAATTGTTGGGGGAAAACGGAGTGCCTGGAGGAAACACACGCAAGCACTGGGAGAACAATCAAATTCCTTGCAGATGTTTCTAAAGGGTGGATTCAAACTCAGTGCTAACCACTGAGCCAACGTGCTGCCCGATCTCATCTCTAGCCAACAAATGGTAATATATTTTTTTTTATGATAAGATTCCTGGGTCTGGAATCTTACCGTTAAGAAATATGAAGCTGTTTTGGCAAAAGGGAAGCAGAGACAATGGAAATGAATTATTTTTTCTTTCAAGACAGCACCAATGAATATGACATACCATCTTTTACATTGTTGTGCTCAAATTAAAAGCATATTTCAGGGCAGCAACTTATATTTAATATCTCTATTTATCCTCACACAAGAATAATGTTGATTCTATGACCCCATTAGCCTTAACTTTTATTTCCCTGGATGCTGGCTTTCCTATTATGTTTCATTACCATACTAAGATGCATTTTAAAGCTTGAACCCATAGCTATATAAATGGTCACCTACATTTTTTTCCCCATAGAAATGTTACATAAATAAATTTCCTCAGGAAATACAATTTAGAATGAATTATTCGGGACTTCTTTACTTAATGATTGTTCAGAACTCAGTCTGACTTCAAGCTATTGAAAGGATGTCCATCACACTGCAGGTTTCAAAGACAACTTTTAAACCATTGTTGGATTATAAATGGGTTTTTAAGGCTGTGTATACATGGTCCTTTATTTAAGCAGCGGAAATCTTTGCCCAATCTCGTGGCTTTAAATGGGCCATGCAGACATTCGCTGGTATGTACACAGCCTAAATTGTTTAATTTTTAAACAGAAAATTTCTATCCTTCCCAAATCTTCATAGCCAGTGTGGTCAGTACATTTTTTTATATTGCCAATATAATATGAAATAAAGTTTAGGGAGAGAGAGGCCACAAACTGTTGTAGTGATACTGTTTTTTATTGCTAGCATCCAACACTCCAGGTATTACATTCATTTTATATTGCCTGTCTTTCTTTCTCCTCTACACTTAATTTTGAGTTAGGAGCAGGTCAAATACCCTAGTAAGAGTTAGAGACAATGACCATTTCATTTGCAACACTAGAGAACTACTATCTTGCCTCCCCAGATATACAGTCACAAAATAAACACATTGTAAAGCACTCACAGATCTTATGTATTTAGTCTTTGGAGGTGCCATATTCTTACTGTATACGGTACACTGTAATGAGCTTCCTTTAGTACTTAAATAGTCAGATTTGTCTTTGAAAGCTGAAGGGGTAAAACCGATACAAAGTGTATTATGCAGAACTTCTTATTCACGCTTTGTTTGCTGCGAGATACATAATCTCAAATCTCAAAGTAAACATATATACGTGTATATTTTATAGACGTAGTATTGCAAAGAACCTTGCTTCCCTCCAGTGGACACATCAGAGAATGCTGCATGATATAAATGAATACATTTAAATTATTCCTTTTTAATCATTCTGTTTTAAATCTATTAAACGATAATCAAAAAAAAGGTTCTGTATTTGTACTGTAACCAAAGCAACTCCTAGCCCAATTAATTTTATTATTACTCAGAAGAAGAAACTTTGAAATGAATTTATATTAACATGAACGTTCATGTTGAATTGCATATCATACCTACAAAACAAATAACTTTTGCTCATAGAGTATGGATTTCAATGTTAGCAGCTGTGTTTTAATGGTTGAGGATGACCAAATTGTTTTGAGTGTTTTGGAAAAAGAACAGTAAGGCTATGTACACATGGGTCAACAGGCACTTCATTTTAGTCTCCTGACTGATCTACAGCGTAATAGATTGCTCAGTAGTTTGTGTGGGGGAAAAGTCTGAAAAATATTGGTTGCTTTAAAAATTCTAGATGTTCTGCCCAAGACCAAATATTCACACCAGGCAGTCAGTCTGCATATAAAATCAACCCCTGCGTACCTAGCCTAGCCCCTGTGTACCTAGTATTGTCTTTAAAAATTGGATTTAGTACAAATGATTTTCAGCCGTTAAAAGACTGAATAAATGTAATTTCTCCTCCCCTCAATGTAGAATAAAATAAACAGCCGCATTGCTATTTACTAATTTTATTTCAATTCTTACTTGACCATACAGCCAAACTTTTTTGGTTAGCCTGCCCACTTTCCAGGTTGCCCCTTTCTTGGCAGTGACCATGTAAAATAATACTTTTTGCAGCTTAGGTAAGAAAACCTTTAAACTAGTGGCCTATCTGCTCTTGATCAGGTATATTTCTCAGCATGCTTTGACTGTAGTAGGCAAAAATTGGGAAACTGTATTTTTTCTGTAGAAAAGAAACCATAAAGTGAAAATGAGTGACTTGTTAAAGTTATCAACCCATTCTACTTTACATTTGTTTTTTGTTTTATTTTATTAATCCCTAATCATTTGCTTTGTTCTTTATTTTTCAGCAGGCCTTTGTGACATTAATGAAAGTACCACAGCATCAGAAGATCGCTGTAAATCCCCTACATCAGGTATATTTGAATATATGGACATTTTCAATGCAAGTTGCATGCATTTATTCTAATATCACTAACAGTATTTCTGATTAAGTAAATCTTTAATTGTTTGCAATTTACTCTGTTCGCATTGTTTTTTTTAACTTAGAAACTAAAATAAATAAATAAAATAACCCCTTTTCTGATCTGTACCAAAAATGGCAAGTCCTCACCCCTGTGAGAATAGCTGGTCGTTTGAAAGCCTACCTTCTGTTCCTCCCTGGTCCCACCCTCTTCAATTCATGGGCATTCTATCCAATGGGAAAATCAAGTTTGCCCTCCCATTGGCAGCACATCAATACCAGCTGTATTCCCATAGGCAAGGGCCTAGTTGTACAGCTTAAAGGGCATGTCCACCCCGAAATTTAACTTTTGATATGTGGTAGGGCATGCTCCCCCAGCCCCAACCGCATTAATATAATTGTTAGAAAGTCCCCCGATTCTTACTTACCTGCCCTCTCTCCTCCGCTGCAGTGTTCAGGCCCTCTGCTTGCATGGAATTGAAATCAGGGGGCGGGACCGGCAGCCGTGTCCGTGATTGGTTGAGAGGCAGGGAGGGCTGCACTGAGCATGCCTCAACCTTGATGAGGTTGAGGAAGTCTCAGGCACAGCATGAGTCACACACTGCTCCTACACAGCAGTTTCCTGGACTTTGGAGGGGCACAGCAGGGGAACTATTTTGAGCAGGAATGTAAGGTAAGGATTGTTTTAAACTACTTGATGTGGCCAGTAAGGGGTTAAATTTTAGTTTTGGGGGTGGACATGCCCTTTAATAGGGGAAGGGGGGGGTTACTTTCAGATTTTTACCTTTTGTTGAATTTTAAGTTTAATTATAATGTATCTTTAATGCCAGGTTGGGTTGACTTTAATATCATTGCAACATTCCAATTTGAATAGGAAGTATGCTCTAAAATACATTTCTTTACTGAAAGAATGTGTAGTATAGTAGTAAGCAAACAAATAAATTAGACTGTATTTCCAAGTGGACCAGAATAGATACCAATGTCAAATATACCATTTTATTTAATTGCAAACCCACACAACCTCTACTAAATAACACACTTAACAACAAAGTATAGCCTCACTGAAGCAGTTATTGTTGCCATGAACAGTTCAGTATGACAACAGTTTGTTTTGAAATGATTAAGTCCAACTTTGAATCAAAAGAGGAAAGTGTAAGATTGTCCCCAGAATAAAACTGACCATACTTATTAAAGGATATATAATCATGTGAGAAATAAGCAAGGTCTGAAATGATCACTATAAACATGTGATCGTTTATAGATCAGAATAAAATTTAACTACAGTATACAAAGACATTTCCCCCCTAAATTATAACCCAAGAACAGTTAATTATAGTGAATTACTTGTCTTTCTGTGTTGTACATAACTAAAGTTAAAATCTATTCTATTTAGTTTTACCCTTATCATAAGGAGATTAACAGTAGCTTACTGAATAGCTGCTTGGTCTACTTTTAAAGGGCAAGTTCAACGTAAAGGCCAAAGCCAAACTATCTTTAGCTGCAGCTCCACCAAACTGCAATATCCCAGAAGTCTGCTATTCATCCCGATCTTAGCAGGCACCGGCTGCAGAGGTACTGCCTCCTGAGATGCCTCTTTTGTGCATGTATGATCTCATAAAAGAGCTTGTATAGCTTAAAGAGGCAGCTCAAGAAGCAGATGTCAGTCATTGGATGTGATGTCAGCTGTCGTGGATGTAACAGACAACTGTTACTCTGAATGGGCAGAAAAGAAGTCTGCAGGCACTAGTGGAGATCAAAATGAATTGCAGACTTTAGTGACATCATAGAAAGTATTGAAAAATTATATTGTGGAGGGTCAGCAGCTGGTCAAACATCCCATTTAAATAAAGCATATTTAGTATTTCTGATCCACTGAGAGATGGTTAAGAAAATATTTTACTGACCTCACACTAATGCCTTCAGGAAAGATTTGACTTTAGACAAAGGCTACGTTCATACTGCACTCCTTAATGCTCAATTTTGATTTAATGCCCAGGTCATATTCTTTGACTTGACTGTTCACACTGTTATTAAATGTGACCTCTATCTGATTTCAGTGTGAACAGATTGTGGACCTAAAGTGACTTGCATGCGCACTAGCTATGATTTTCAATGGTTGAGCTCATGGTAAAATGGACAGCTGAAATGCACGCTTCTTTGGTTAGAATACTTTGTTTCTTTAAATTTTGCTTTCAGAAACTTTACTTTTCTTTGTCACTGATGCCATGATCTTTTGTGGCCCGATCTGCCATTTAATTAGTGATTTGTCACCTCTTATGCTGATGAGGTTTAAAACTTGCTGTTCTGCCATTGTCCAAATACTTCAAAGCAGCTGTTCTCTATCTTCTGACTTCTGATGATATTGTCGGCCTAAGTGACTCTTGTTGTTCTGATGTTAATTGGGGGAGGGAGCATAGTTTTTTTTTTTTTGAATTCAACGTTTTTATTGTTTTTCATTATTGCTTATGTTTACAGTAGTTATCATATTTGTAGCTTGTTTCATAATTAATTTACAATACAGTAAGTAACAGAAGATATTAAAGTGGTATTTCCAGTATCTTGGTAGTACTGCTCTTCCAGCTATTAGAAAGAAGCGAAGAATATTTGTTTTGTAGTTTGAATGTGTTGCTGGGAACATATTTAGCAATATTAATTGAGGGGTACATGTAATTTGGTCCAGTGATGTTTCGTTATATATGTCTATTATACTGTTCCAGTATTTCTGTATTGGGGGGCAATTGTACCAGACATGTAACATGGAGCCTCCTGGTTGTTGGCATCTCCAGCAGTTGTCTGGGATTGAGGGGTATATTTTATGTAGGGTGGTAGGTTGCCCACAGCGACTGTTAGGTGCAAGTTGCCCACAGCGACTGTTAAAATAAGTTTTATCTTACTGTGGCAGGAGTTGTCCTGGCAGGCAAAGGCAAGATCAGATCAAAGGTACTGCAGACCCCCCCCGCGTGTGTGTGGATGCGTGCATCCAAGCAATATGCACATTCGCATTGCGGACACGCATCGCAGATGTGCTGCTGCCTAAGACAAAAGTCTCACTCTTCCTTATCATAATGGCGGCCCTGATAGCGGCTCACTAGCTGAAATATTCTGCATTATACAAAAAACATCCATAATTCTGCATTTTTTGGTTTTGTGACTGCTTAGTCTTATTACAGAGAGGCATGAGCAGGTCATCCAATAGTTTCTTCTTTCCAGTGTCTCTTTTAGAATAAATGTAATGGCATGTTCACTGAAAAACTTTAAAAGTGGGCTAGATAAGGTTCAAAAACTAAAAAATATTGAGAATTACTGGTATTAATACATATACTATAGTTCTGGTTGATCCAGGAATACTTTCCAATTGCCATTTGGAGTCAGGAAGGAACCCCACCCACCCTTGCTGTTTGTTTTTTTTTTGCCTTCCTCTGGATTAACTGTTTAGGTAGGGTTAAAAAGGAGGGTGAAAAGGTTGGACTAGATGGACACATCTTTATTCAACCTTAATTACTATGTTATTATGTAAATGTGGCAAAACATAGAAGCTGTGATTGTTATGCCTGGTAGGAAAACTGATGCCAATTGGTTAGAAAATTAGAAATTAAGAAAAAAAAATAAAAAAAATAGCAGAACAAATTATTTCCACACCTTGAAAAGAAAAAAAAGCACACAAAATAGAATTACATCATAATAGATGCTTTCCATTACTTCTTAGAACATTCCTACTGAATAATTTATGAAATTTCTTAAAAGATTGTGTAGGGCAGTGGGTAAATCCACTGCCCTACACAATCTGCTTGTAATAGGAAGTGTTAGGCACTCAATGTAAAACAGATCTGAATTATTTATAAATAGTACTTTCTGATAGAAAGATGGAAATGTAATCACATGGAGTGCATTTATTATTGGTAAAGCATATCTCCACTGCTTAATTTTTTTTTGCTATTTAGTTTTATTGAAGAACGGAAGGTAAAGGAGCTGTGTCTTACCTCTCGTTCTTCAATAAAACCTGCAGGAACCGGGAGGGAAGGTAAGGTACTTACCCGATCTCTCGTTCCTCTGCTGCGTAGTCTGACAGGTCCCGATGGACTCTGTATTCTATGCGCATTACACTTGCGCATGCACATAGTATACAGAGTCCGTCGGGACCTGTTGGTTGACGCAGTGCCTTTTTAGATAAGCAGTGTTTCATACCTAAAGTTCCCTTTACTGTTCTAACCCACTTCCCTCGATCCATTGACGACAAGGTCAATTAGAAGGCAAGCTGTGCAAGGCATTTCTTCTTATTGGTCACATCGGGACCCCTGAAGTAAGGCAAATGTTATTTTAAGTAATCCTGCTTAACTAAGAAGAACCCAGGGGTAAGGAACTAGTGGTTAAAGCTAGGTACACACAGTACCGATCGGTACTGTGTGTACCTAGCTTTCCTGAATGAGCATACGGCCACTGAACGTTCAGGTCGGCTGACCGCTCATTCGGGAAAGAGGGAAAATTTCCCTCGGCTGTGGTAGACTCCCTATAGAGGAGTCTGCCACAGCTGAGGGAAACACACAGTCCCAAGCATTCTTGCAGCTTGTACCCAGCTTAAAGGTGAGTACACACAAGAAAGAATTTTTGAAAGATGACAGGATTCTATAGAGAGTCTAGCGCGGCCGAGGGAAAGTTTTCCCTCTTTCCCAAATGACCGTTTGAACGCATGCTCCTTCGGGAAAGTTATGTACACACAGTACCGATAAAGCCCTGATACTGTCAGATCTGACGGTATTGGGGCTTTATCGGTACTGTGTGTACCTAACTTAAGGCCCTAAACCTGGGTACAATCCATGGAAAGAAAGAGGGTGAGCATAATTGTTCTTTAATTTGGAGGTTTGCAGCCTCAGGGTGGTGTGACCTCTTTTTGGTCACACCACTTACCCTTTTGCTGTGTGCATAGCTGCAGAAAATGTTGTTAGCCAATCTATACACTAAACAGTGTCAAATTAGTAATATACGACAATGTAGCGTATTACTAGGAAACGCTTATAAACAGCCTTCTAATAACAACTTTGAGTGCTGGCTATTGCTCTTTTGATTAATGACTTGTAAGGGAGCCTGGGAAATGTAGAATCTCTGGGAAGCTGTATTTAAAAAGCAATGTACAGTGTGTGTGCTTACACTAAGGGACTAAATAGTTTTCTCTTTTTTTTCTAATCTGCTCGAAAGCTGCTTCACTGCTTGACCCTCTTTAGCCATCATGGATAAATGCAAGTTCTTGATGTATAAAGTAATTAAAGTTCCTGGAAAAATGTAGGATAGGATCTATAGATCAATACTAATGCACTCTTCCATCTGCCATGGTTTATATGATGTCTCATGTGAATGCCAAATTATACTTTTAGTAGAGGTATTATATTGTTAATATTAATAATAATATTATGTTCAAAAGTATTTAGCCGTCATTCAGCACAGTGATTCTTTTACATAATGCAATCTATCCTTTAATTTCAGTCTCTCAAATATAGAATAAACTAGCTATGCCATGGATACAGAATATGCATCTGGTCAACATATTTAAAACTTTTATAATATGGAAATAGTTGAAAGCTGTCATGTAGCCAGATTTTTTAATTGTTTGTAAACTGTACAACATAACCCTGTTTTTACTCAAGAACAAGCTGATCATAGGAGAGACCCGCTGTGTCCATGATATCTCCATTTCTATGGTCTCTGCGATAAATTAGGGAGAAATGTAAAATAAACTTTCCGGAAAGGTCATTCAGGCAGAACTATTAAGGTTCTGTAGAGTATTGAGTAAGGTATGTGTACTCCGCATTTCACTATGGTTACAGACCCATTAGGTGCACCAGGAATGGTCTAAGTGCTAAGAAAGTGCTCAATTTTGATCATTTCACCTTCTGGCTGGAGGTATGGAATTTGTCTTATATAGAAGTTGACTATGTGGCAGTAACATGAAAGATGTTAAATGCTTTGGTTCTTATGCTTAAGAATTTTTAATTCAGCGTGTTATTAATAGCTAACCATTAATGTTCAATAACATGTCTTGCAGCACTGCATCTGCAAGGAGTTAGTATGTTCTCCCCGTCCTTGCGTGGCTTTCCTCCGTGCACTCCGGTTTTCCTTCACAATCACAAAGACGTACTAATAGGATGTACGTGTCAAATAAATGTGCTTAGATTGTAAGCTCTTCAGGACAGGGCTTGATGTGAATGTATACAGTACATGTAATTGGAAAGTTCTACGGAAGATGTTGGCGCTATATAAATATTAATGAAATGTTGAATTAAATTCATTCATAATTCAATTATGAACAGGGTTACATTTGTCTATTTTCCTTGTCTTCTAAACTATCAAGAACTGTTTTGTTTTTTTGGGCTCAATGAGATTTTTAGGTTTTTCTCTCCTAAGTATTCAGATTCGTTGTGTGTTTTTAAACAGATACTGTTAGTAATGTTACATCTTAACATGGGGGCAGTTGTTTAGTATTTTGCAGGCTTTTTTTTATCCATTAAATTTTAGATATATTACAGAAAAGAAAAGGCAAAATATATTCAAGATATCAACAATTTTTCAAATTGTCATAGCATTAGTAGTAGTATTGATAGTGAATTTTAATATGTAGTGTTGAGATGGCCGAAACTCACCAGTTTCATTCCGTTTTCGGATTCCCGGATCTCGGGGAAAATCCCAAAGATCTGAAAATCCAAAAAATATAAAGTTGTTTTTGATAATTCTCGAAAATAGGCTTGAACGTTTGATAATTCTCAAATACGATTGGAGACTACTTTCAAGTTTCCAATATTTTAGTATTTTTGAGGATTATCGAATGCTCAAGCCTATTTTCAAAAATTATTGAACGTTTGATAATTATAAAAAATAAACTCCGAAGACCCAAAATCCTGACTATCCATTTGGCAGATCATTCGAATTTCAGAACTGAGGGCTTCCGTGTCGGATCGGACCCGGATACCATCTCTATTCCTGAGTTGTAGTTTGTTCTGTACCATGCACCTTAATTCTATGTCATATATAGACTGCATTTCCTCATATGTCAGTGGTTTTGTTTATTGTTGTATCCATATATCCCAACTCTTCAGAAATTTAACGTGGGATCCGTTTGATAGGCTATACATTTCTTCATAGCTTATTAGTGTTTGTTCTGTTTATTACTTTGATAGATGGCATAGTATCTGATTTCCAATTAGCACATATTGCTAGTTTGGTTGATATAAGTATATAGTATATAACATTTCTAACTGTAATATCATGATTTTCTAGAACCATATTTAATAGTGCCATTTGGGGGGAAGTGAACAATCGGATATAAAAAGAAAAACCTTTTTCCAGAGAATATTGATTTTGGGACATTTCCATAATACATTAAATAATTTGCCTCTTTGGTTGCATTTTCTCCAGCATTTGCCATTGTGGTGTTATATATTTTGCTAATCGAACTGTAGTAAAGTATGTTCTATACAAGATTTTCCTATTGTTTTCCCAGTGACTGGCACATTATGTGTAATTGTACGTTGCTGACATTCTGATTTCCATTGGTCGGTAGAAAATATTGTATTGAGGTCTTGCTGCCATTTGTGCATGAAATTTGTTATGATAATGTTATTAGCCAGATACAGTTGGGGTTATTGTGCCACCAGTGTCTCAGTTGGCGTTCCAATTAAGTAGTTTATTTGATATATATTGTAGTATGGGTTTGTAGTTATTTTTATATGTGGTGTGCCATAGGTAGCTTAGGAAGATTCACAAATATTTTAATTTGTTTTGTGGCGATCTGTATGGAATACAAGGATTGTGGAAGCACTCCAATTAGGCTAATTTACAACTACATTTAGCGGAAGTGCTACTGATCTGGTCAAACATTTATACAAACGTAAAAAAGATAATCAACGCACATTCCTAGGCCCCATACAATATCATATTATCTGCACACTGGCATACTTTATAAGAAAAGGGGTTTTAGTATACATTACTGTGATCACATGAATGAAAAGCCTTCCAACCACGTCCAGGTAACCCCAGTCTGGAAGGTGCTAACTTCTAACCTTTTTTACTTCAATTACCATTAGCAAATTTTTGCATTTCTCATTGTTGTGCACTGGATCCATATAACAGGCTTTCTCACTTCCCCCCCAGCCCTTTGGCTTTTTAAAATGAGGGAAGAGGCCATCCATTCAGTGCTTTATATTAAAGGCATAGGACCTACCATAAAAGGGGCATGTTGGGGGTGCTATAACCACATGGAAGCTTGACCAGGCTTCCCAATAAATACATATAATACAAGGGTCATGGAAGCACTCCAATTAGGCTAATTTACAACTATATTTAGCGGAAGTGCTAATGATCTGGTCAAACTTTTATACATTCAATCTTATAGATCAATAGATACCATCCTCCTGATTCTGTATTGTGGGTTAGTTGCCCTTTAAATCCCACACAGTAACCCCCAATACGTTTGCACTCCAGATGTTTGGAAACTACAACTCCCAGCATGCTTTAGTTGCTGGGAGTTGTAGTTTACAAACATCTGTCCAATATTTTGGCCCAATTGAAAGTTTGGCACATTCAAAAGTTAAAAGTAAGGAACTTAAATTTATTATTAAAGGGCATGTCCACCCTCATTATTTTATATTTAAGATTTACAGATTAAGGAGTCCCCTAAATACACATTTTGTTGTATTTACCTATACCGAAGATGCATCTAAACGTACTTACTAAACTATACTATACTGAACTAACTTACTATACTTACTATGCTATATAAAACATACTAGCTATACTCTACTAAACTTACGATACAATATAAAAGTTACTAACTATACTAAACTTACTATACTAAACTTACTATACTCTACTAAACTTTTTTTTTTTTTGAATTCAACATTTTTATTGTTTTTCATTATTGCTTATGTTTACAGTAGTTATCATTTTTGTAGCTTGTTTCATTAATTTACAATACAGTAAGTAACAGAAGATATTAAAGTGGGGGATGAAGAGGGGGAAGAGGGTGAGGGGGGGGTGTAGTGGTGATTGCTCCGGTCTCTTTCTTGTGGTTCATGTAGTTTGACATTCTATCTTTTATTTTTTTTAAGTTGTACACATTTGTTGTTGGTTGTTAATTCTGTAGAAGGTTTTTGTATTTGTCAGAGTCCATAAATAGTATCCAAGTAGTCCATTGTTTGTTGAATTTGGTTATTTTGTTATTTATAATGGCCGTGAGTTCCTCCATTCTCATTATTTGATTCAACTCGTCAATCCAGTTTTTGCTTGTTGGGGGGGTTTGTTGTTTCCAGTATCTTGGTAGTACTGCTCTTCCAGCTATTAGAAAGAAGCGAAGAATATTTGTTTTGTAGTTTGAATGTGTTGCTGGGAACATATTTAGCAATATTAATTGAGGGGTACATGCAATTTGGTCCAGTGATGTTTCGTTATATATGTCTATTATACTGTTCCAGTATTTCTGTATTGGGGGGCAATTGTACCAGACATGTAACATGGAGCCTCCTGGTTGTTGGCATCTCCAGCAGTTGTCTGGGATTGAGGGGTATATTTTATGTAGGGTGGTAGGGCATCTGTACCATCTGCTTAACAGCTTGTAGCTTTTTTCTTGGGCCTTGCAGGCTATTGAGAGTTTGTGAGTTGTAGTGAAGCATTTTTCCCATTGTTCTTCTGTGAATGAGCAATTTAAGTCTTTCTCCCATCTGTTTGTAAATGCTGGTAGTTGCTCAGAGTCCGAGTTTTGTAGTATCCTGTATATTTTTGAGATTATATGTTGGGGCTCGGAATTTTGTTTGCAGATCGACTCAAATGCAGAAGGATATGCTTTAAAGCCTTTTTTGTGCCTTATTGTTTGGATGTAGTGTTGAAGTTGTGCATATTGGAAGAGTGCCATTGTAGATGGAGTTTGGTTTTCTATCATCGTATTCAGAGGAGTAATCGTATCGTTTTGTAATAGTGGACCAATACGTGGTGTTTTTGATTTTTCCCATGTTAGAAACATATCCGTTTTGTACCCTGGTGGGAATTGTGGTGTGTGGAGAATAGGTGTCATGTATCCATATATATTTGATATTCCATATCTTTTTATTGCTTTGTCCCAGTTTCGGAGGATGTGGGGGAGCAAATAAGATGTGTTTATAGATTGTTTGCGATCTGCTGTAGGTAACCAAGGAAGTATGGATAGTGGCGTTGTAGTTAGTTGTGAGGCTATTTCTACCCATAGTTTATCCTTTGAGTGGTGGAACCAGTCAGATATGTGAACCATCAGTGCAGCTGTATGATACTTTTTCATATCCGGTAGATTTAATCCTCCTTTTTCTTTTCTTTGGGTTATATTACAAAATTTTATTCTGGGGGGGGAGGTTTTCCCCCAGATGTATCTAGACATTTGTTGTTGAACTTTTTTGAAGAATTGTATTGGCAAGAGGATAGGTATAGTCTGAAACAAATAGAGCAATCTTGGTAGTATGTTCATTCGTATTACATTTATTTTGCCGAACCATGAATGTAGTCTATTTTCCCATGTGCACAGGTCTGAGGAAATGACGCCCATGAGAGGGATAAAGTTTTTTTCATAGAGTTTACTTAGGTTAGCTGTAAGTTTGACTCCCAGGTAGGTGATATTGTCTTCTTGTATTTTGAAGGGGAAGTTGTTTTTTATTAATGATTTGGTTTCGTCTGGGAGGTTTATGTTTAAGCAGTTAGATTTCTGATAGTTAACTTTAAAATTACTGAATTGTCCGTATTGTTGGATTTCTGTAAGAATATTTGGGATGGATATGTGTGGGTTTGTGATATATAGTAATATATCATCTGCATATATTGCCATTTTGTGTGATGTGTGGCCAATTTTGATACCTGTAATGTCTGGGTTGTTTCTAATTGCGTTTGCTAGATGTTCCATTGTTAATATGTATAAATAAGGGGATAGAGGGCAGCCTTGCCGCGTTCCATTGGATAGTTGAAAAGGGTTAGATAATGTGCCATTGATTCTGACTCTCGCAGAGTTAGAATTATACAGTGCCATGATTTTGTTTAGGCATATTGTGCCGATTCCGGCTTGTATGAGTGTCTGTTCGAGAAAGCTCCAGTTGACCCTATCGAAGGCCTTCTCTGCATCTAGGGATAAGAGGCACGTTGGTATTTTGTGTTTCTGGGCTTGATCTATCAGCATAATTGTTTTAATGGTGTTGTCCCTTCCTTCTCTCTGTGGGACGAAGCCAACCTGATCTCTGTTTATCCATAAAGGGATGTGTTTTTGTAGTCTTATAGCTATTATTTTGGCATATATTTTTATATCTATGTTTATTAGTGATATGGGGCGGTAGCTACCGCATGTAGTGGGGTCCTTATTGGGTTTTGGAATTACTGCTATGTGTGTTTCTAGTGATTGTTTGGGGAAGGGGTGAATAGGGGAAACCTTATTGAAGGCCTCCAGCAGTAGTGGGATTAGTTCTTTCTGGAATTTTTTATAGAAGGGGGCAGTGTATCCATCTGGTCCTGGGCTTTTGTTTCCTTTAAGGGTTTTGATTGTTTGTGTCAGTTCTGATGGAGTGAAGGGTAATTCAAGTTGTTGTGTTTGTTCTACTGTGAGTGTGGGTAAGGCTGTTTTTGTGATGTATTCCTGGGAGTTTTCTATTTTATTTGCGGTGTTGTTAGTGGCCGGTGTAGCTTTTAAGGAGTATAATTTAGTGTAAAATTTCTGAAATTCTCCAGCGATGTCCTCAGACCTGTGCATTATCACATCATTGACTGTTTTAACCTTAGGAATATAGGTTCTTTGTTTCTTGTTTCTTAGAGAGTTCGCCAAGGGTCTGCCGCATTTATCGCTGTATTCATACATTATTCTGTTTTTGTAGTCCTGTCTGAGACAGTATTTTTTGTTGAGTATGTGTAGTAGTTGGGTCCTGGTTTTATTTAGTTCTTGTCGGATTTGTGGGTCCCTGTGTAGTTTGTGATTGGTTTCTAATTTGAGTATATCTGATTGGAGTTGTTGTACGTTTTGTGGTTTCTTTCTTTATTCTGGTGCCATGTTTTATTAGTGTGCCCCGTATAATGCATTTTATGGTTTCCCTTTTGTTGGGTGCTGACGTTGTATCGTTTCTGTGTGTTTCTATAAAGGTCTCAATCGTTTGAGTTATGTCTTGTATGCAGTTTTGGTCTTTCAGGAGATGGTCGTTTAGTCGCCAGTTCCAGGCTGTTTTTGTGTAGTTAGGGATTGCGAGTGTTAGGTATGTGGGTGCATGATCTGACCATAAGGTAGGGCCTATTTTACATTTAGGTTTCCATGACAGTAGTTTATGTGCTGTGAGGAATAGGTCGATTCTGCTATACGTGTCATGGGGAGCTGAATAGTATGTGTAGTCTTTTGTAGTTGGGTGGAGGGTTCTCCACATGTCTATGAGTTGCAATTCATGTAGTTTTTCGTTTGAATTTGTTAAGTGTTTTATATGGTATGTGTGAGTGTCCTGACGTAGAGTCTATGTTGGGGTCTATTACAAAGTTGAAATCTCCTCCTAAGATAATGTTGCCCTCAGCGAAGTTGATCAGTTTCTCTAAGTATTGTATACCTGTAGTGATTTGAGAATGATTGGATAGGTAAAAATTTGCTAATGTTAGTGTATGGTCATTAATAGTGATATTCAGTATAATGTATCGTCCGTTGTTGTCAATTAGTGAGTTTTTGATTGTGACTGGTAGTCTTTTGTGGAATGCTATAGAGGTTCCTTTTGTTTTTGCTTCGGCGTTAGAACTATGGACCCATTGAGTGTAGTATTTGTCTCGTAATGATGGAATTAAGCTCGTTTGAAGTGTGTCTCTTGTAGCATAATTATGTCTACTTTTTCTTGTTGCATGTTATATAAGATCTGAGATCTTTTTTGTGGGACATTCAGTCCTCTAGCGTTTAGCGTGCAGACCCTTAGTTCCGTCTCCATTTTTTAGTTTGGGGGTTATTTGTTTTATTGTCCGAGCCGGAGCGTTCACTTTGGAAGTAGAGGGTTAGGGGTATGAATAGGGGGGAAAAGAGGGAGAAAAGAAAGGGGGGGTTGGTACGGTTAACTTGTGTCTTCCTTTTTTGCTTTACCTGTGAAAAAGAAAACATATATGCATAGCGATTCTTATCTATGTAGCAATGGGTATTATTGTTAAGACACATTTTTAGAAAAGTCAACTTTAACATTATCAACAAAAACAGTGAGAAAAAGGAGTAGAGGTTAACTGGCCAAATTTTGGACTGGCCGTGAATTTTCAACCATGGACCTCTCCTTGCCCTCGAGAGGTAAGGTACCCTTTTGGGGTTGTAAGTTGGCGGGTGTCCCATCGGTGGGTGTTTGTCCCTATCTATTGAATGTTCTGTTTAAACGCTGACCCCTTGCGTTCGTAGTGGGGTGGTTGTTAAGAGGTATAGACCTCCTCAATTTTAAGAGTTAGTTGGTGTAGTCCTTCTCATTTGGGTAGGGCATTGTGTGGTGAGTAGTGACGTTTTTCTCTGTGTTGTTTTGGGGATTTCCATGTCTCCTTTTGTTGGAGGTATGTGGTGTAGCTAGGTTGATCCCAGTCTGGGAGGGAGACTTTTGGGATCCCCAGTTTTTCTAGAAATGAGTGTAGGTTTTCTGGGTCTTTTAGTATTGCTGTTCTGCCATCTTTTCTTGCAATTAGTGAGAAGGGGAAGCCCCATTTGTATTGGATTTTTTGTTCCTGGAGGATTGTAAGCAGTGGTTTTAGTGCTCGCCTCTGTTGTAGTGTCCTTCTGGACAAGTCTGCATATATAGAGATTTTGGCATTATTGAAGATTAGTTCGGAACATTCTCTAGCTTTTAGCATTATTTGTTCCTTAATTGGATAGTGATGGATGCAGCAGATCACGTCCCTCTGTCTAGTATCATCTATATCCCTTGGTCGTAATGCTCTGTGCGCTCTATCGATTTTTATTGGCGCGTCCTCTGCTGCTCCTAATATGGTGTTAAATATCTTTTGTAGAACATTAGGCAGTTCTGATGTAGATATGGATTCAGGGAGCCCCCTTACCCTAATGTTGTTTCGGCGGCCTCGATTTTCGAGGTCGTCGAGTTGGTTGAGCAGTGCTCGCGTTATAGCTTTTTGTTCAGACATGTCTGTGCCTATCTGGGCTATTGCGTTTTCGTGCTCTTGATTTTGGCTTTCTAGCTCCACAACCCTGTTGCCAATTTCTTTAATATCAGAGCGTAGAGAGGCTATTTCTACTTTACATGTTTGTTCTACTTTAGTGAGTAAGTTTGCAAAATCACCTTTGGTTGGTAGGGAGCGTAGAACAGAGCGGAGATCATCTGTTGATTCAATATCCTCTTCTGAGCTGGAAGAGTCTGGGTTTTCCCTGTGTGCTGGACTCTGGTGCACTGTGTTGCTGGGCGCCGCCATCTTGGATTTTGTGTCCTCTTTAGTTTTGGTAAAGAGGTGAGTAATGCCTTGATTTGGAGGTCCGCTTTGGGTGGCTGGTGTTCTCACCCCTTTGGGCTTCCCCATGACTTTTTAGGGGTAGTTTTTAGCTTGTCTGGGTGCTGTGTGCTGCTTTAGATAGGGATTTCGTCCGGGAGCTCTTACACCATGCGTCCGTGCGGGACTCGCGTCAAGCCACGCCCCCTCTACTAAACTTACTATTCTATATAAAACTTACTAAATATACTAAACTTACTTATACTCTACTAAACTTACTATACTTTACTAAACTAACTTACTATACAATACTATACTAAACTTATACTATACTAAACTTTCTATACATTACTAAACTTACTTACTAAACTATACTATACTAAACTACCGTATATAAGTCGATCTGGGTCGAGGGTAGAAAATATAACCACTGCTGTCTTCTGATTCTGTATTGTTTTGAGGCTTTAGTTGCCCTATAAATGGACAGCAGAATTCCCATACAGTAATAGCCAAATCCAGTATGGCTATTACCGTATGGGGCTACTGTGTGGGAATCCGAATGCAATCTTTAACAATAGATACCATCCTCCTGATTCTGTTTTGTGGGTGAGGTGCCCTTTAAATCCCACACTACATGCTTTAGTTGCTGGGAGTTGTAGTTTACAAACATCTGCAGTGGAACTGCACCCCCCCTCCCAGCAAGGATGAGCAGTGTCGCTTTAAAGCATAACTGTAGCCACAAATGAGTCTAAGACATATGAGCAACATACTAACTTGGGAATAGGAATCCGGCTGCCGCATCCACTGATATCCTGCCTGAAGGCTCAGTCACTAACTTGAATGAGGTATCCGGCTGCCACATCTACTGATAGTTGCATCCACTGATATCACTACTCATCAGTATAAGTCGAGGTTCAGGTTTCAGTGTGATTTTACAGTCTGAAAACCTCAACTTGTAACTCGGGTAATACTCTGGTATACATGGTAACTTACTATACTATATTAAACTTACTTACTATTCTAAACTTACTTACTATACTGTTCTTAACTTACTATACTATATTAAACTTACTTACTATTCTAAACTTACTTACTATACTGTTCTTAACTTACTATACTATTTTAAACTTACTTAATATACTATTTTAAACTTACCGTACTATACTATACTAAACTTACTATACTAAACTTACTATACTAAACTTACTATACTATTCGAAATTTACTTGCCGCACAGCAGCAGAGGACTAAGCTTCAGGTATGGCGTCAACATTAAAAATTATTTCCTTTCTACTAAAATATTTGTAGATAAAACAGTTTTTAATATATGAGCTTCAAAGCTACATATTTCCCAACACCCTCCCCCCTATAATGTTGAGCCAGATATTTCTAATGGTGGCCATAGATGTAGCAAATAGCAATATTATTATTAATATTATGTGTAGATAAAACTTCTAATATGTGAGCTTCAAAGCTATGGCTATACTATACGTAACTTATTATACTATATTTAACTTTCTATACCATACTAAACTTACTATACCATACTAAACTTACTATACTAAATTTGCATACTATACTAAACGGACTTACTAAACTTACTTAGTATACAATACTATAGATACTATACTAAACTTACTATACCATACTTAATGTACTAAACTTGCTTACTTACTATACTAAACTTAATTAGTAAACTTTTAAACTTAATTACTGAACTTACAAAACATACTTACTATACTATACTAAACTTACTATACTAAACTTACTTACTATACTATTCTAAATTAACTTACTTACTCCCTCAGTGGCAGGTATACCGTATATACTCGAGTATAAACCGACCCGTGTATAAACCGAGGTACCTATTTTTACCTAAAAAACTAGTAAAAGTGATTGACTCGAGTATAAACCGAGGGTAGAAAATATGAACACTACTGCCTTCTGATTCTGTATTGTTTTGAGGCTGTACAACTGTATGGGAATTCTTCTATGCTTTCCTACCTTATACCCCATTTTTCACACTTTCCTCTTAATTCTGCCCCTCACTCCTCACACTGACCCCTTCCTCCTTTTCTCATTATGGGTCCCCCATCTGTTCCAATTCCTCCCAGCACCCCTTTTAAAGATTCATTGATTTCAGCTTATACTCCCTCCTAAATGAAAAATGGTAACGGTGAGGAGAGCCACTATCAGTTCTGCTATCTGCTGACTTTATTACTATCTTACCCATGCTCCTTTCCTGGAAGTCACTGCTTAGCTGTTCTTAAACAGAGTAGTGCTGCTCCTTATCTGGCTGTTCCCTGCTCTGCCTTTCCTGTCCAGTGGCTGTTCCCTACTCTGCCTCTCCCCCTCCTGAACAATTGCTGGATCACGGAAATTCACAGAGGAGAGGGAAATACTGCCACGCCTCCTTACCAAGTCTGCAGCCAGTCCAGCACCCGGTTTGACAGAGGACCAGCACCAATTAAGAGTTTCTGGCCAGGCTGATCATCCCTCCCTCTCCTCTTGCAGGTACTCTCACCCTGGACTGTCTCTAAACCCGGTACAGCTGTTGGAGGGTATGTTAGAGCGACTGACCCGAGTATAAACCGAGGTCTGCTTTTCAGGCTGATTTTACAGCCTGAAAAACTCGGTTTATACTCGAGTATATACGGTACATATCCCTTGCTGCTGTACATATAATTTACTTGCCGCACGGCAGTAGAGGACTCAGCGTCAACATAATAAAAATGATTTCCTTTCTCCATAAAATATTTGTAGATAAAACAGTTTTGAATGTGTGAGCTTCAACACCCTTCTCCCTATAATGTTGAGCCAGATATTTCTAACGATGGACATAGATGTTGCAATATTATTGGTTGATAACTGCCCATGTGTGCCCCATCTTTATTACCCTAGTGGCTGAAACTTTGTGAAGTTTCAATAATATTGGCCGTGATCAGAAGATAATATCAATCGGTCTATGGACATCAATATTTTATTATAGACCGGGTTAAACGACTGTGGCCTTACAATTGCGTTAACCCTAATATTCTTTGATATTAATAAATATGCCCCTTAATGCCTTTATGCATTTGATATGTGCTATGATTACATTGCATATAAATCTGCACATTTACAGCCTAACCTGTTGTACTATATACTCCCAGAACAAGCTCAATTATTATCATCTTGTGCCAAGAACAGAACAAATATTCTCAACAAGCAAGAAAGTCAAATGTTTGTCTCTAGTTGTGAAAGCAAATATGGTCACTAAGACTCCCATCCTGATACTAAGTAGCGGTCTGACAGTATATTGCTCCAAACTGAATAATAAACTTGTGATAAAATCAGAAACACAACAGAAGTCTTCAGGAAGTTACATAACGGTTTTGTAAGTAGTACCGTGACTTGGAAGAAAGTAGAACTAAACAAAAATGCAACATGGTATGTGTATAAAAAAATCACAAGATTCTTTGTGAGCATCAATAATAAACTATAAAACACAGGGCTTCGCAGCAGTTATTGGAGTCACCTTGTGGTAGAGTGGTAAATGCTTCTGCTAGTTAATGTGGGCTAATGTAAATAAATCCCTGTACACGGTTACAAAATTCAAACATTTATTAGCTGATTAAATTTACAATTTAATAAGCGACACTGCACGTTTGCTCTATGAATGTTTGCTCGTAGAATACCATGAGGTATTAAACTACTTCAATGTTATTCTATGATGATCGTAAATCTACCATCGCATTATCGTAGATTTATACTATTTATCGCTATAGTTAATTTGCAATCGTTACGGTTAATTTACAATAACAATTGTAAATTAACGCATGTTAAACAGATCAGAAATGAATGACCGATTATAACTTGAAAACGATTGTTAAAGGTGTGGTTTCACTAAAAAGTAAGGCCCATAGAACCATAAGCTGGTAAACATTTACCACATTTCAATATGAAGATTTGACGCACATTATTAGAGAACATTACAGGGGATCACTATAGCAACCATAGCAATTGCTATGGGGCACAGAGCCAATAGGGGACTAGTCCAGGTCCCCTGCAGACATGTCGACCCTCCTTAAAAACATGTAACATACATAGTTCAGCCCCACAAACCTCGTTTTTAAGTAAAACAAAAATGGGGCTTGTGGGGCTGAACTATGTATGGTTTTTATATGGGTGGGTGGGGGGCTTCTAAAATCTAGCTACACCCCTGATTACAGAGGAACAAAGTGGCTTCCTCAAAGATTTAAGGAAGAGTGGTAAATGCTTCTGCTAGATATATAAATCACTTTTAACAAGGAGAGAAGAGACGCTCATCTAATGCTTGAAAGCCAGCAGGTGAGGGGTACATAAAAATCTGTTACACAACTTTGATAGATTATGGTAAATATGAGCCAAAATTTTTCCCATGACCAACATATTTATCAGATTTTCATCATTAAAACTGACAGCCGAAAGTTCTGCTCTGGAGTGGGCATTTGTCATCTTTTTCTGCATGTTTTCGTTAGATCAGCAGAACATTATGTACACTATATATACACCACAACCACATTTATTTTTTATAAGCAACCAAGATGAAATTGTTTCACTAAACCCGTCCTTACAGCAAAATCTTTGACCTGTTGGGTACTTACCTAAGCATCTTTGTCGCCGATACTTCTAAAGGGCCCACACTCTCAGCCCTCGTTATTACTGCTGGCATACTGAAAGAAAATGTTTGATTTGTTTTCACCTTGATTGTTTTTATTCTTTTTCAGTGTATGTGTGTATTCCAGTTTATCTTTTGGCTCCTAAACAAAGTAGTTTATTAAGATGGTGCTTTAATTTCCAATTAAAATTACAATAAAATTGCATTATGTGATCTGGGTTTTTACCTTAATATAACTTCAATAACATTTAAAGGGAAAATTCAGTGGAAAATATTTTTAATCTTCTCAGTTTATATTATGCACACCTACCGGTAGTTATTCTACATATTCTCTTCCATTTTGAAAAATCAGCTGAATTTTTAACCCTTGCTATTCCCTGCAGTTGACATAAGGGAGCTGACATTTGAGGTTCTGTAAGGTCCTTCTTCCCAGAATGCACACTAACGTGGAACGTTCCTAGAAGTAATTTCTACTGATTGGCTGTTGGATGAGTCAAAGTTTCTCAGATCAACTGAATCAACCCAGGCGATGGGTCAAGGGAAAGACCATAATGGTCTCTATTAGGGGTACTGCAAAAGTCATATATTTATACACAGACAAAATGCTGAATGGACAGGTTAAGGTCATTATGATGAGAAAATACTGCTCTTTTTTCTTAAAAGTATATGTATTTGCACTGAACTTCCCCTTTAAATGAAAAAGGAAGAAATAACTTATTGGAAGGGCTAATGACTATCTTTGATCCTTTGCTATTCCTATCTAACTGTCCAACTGAACGGTTTACTGATTGTCCTACATTTACAGAGCATTATTAGATGTAGTTTTAAACTGAGCAAGTTGGATTAAATTTTTATCTATTTATCTTATTCATCTGACTGGTCATATAAAAAAACTAAAAAAAAAAAAAACCTCACAAGTCAAAGATCTTAATCTTGATGGGGCTCCTTTACCAAGAGCCACTATCGCTACTGTCGGCACTCACTGCTCTGATTCGATATAGCGATAGTGGCTCCTGGTAAACCAACTTGCACTTGCAGAAGTTTAACGCCAGCCTTGAGGCTGGTGTAAGACTTTCCAAAATAAGTTGTACAAACTGTTTCAATAGGTTTGCAGCAGCTGTGCAGTTCGCTTCCTGGAAAACCGCCACCACAAACCCTTTGGTAAAGTCACGCTAAACTGTATTAAATAGGTTAGTTCAACTTTAACATGCCTTTTTTGCCCAGCGCTTCTGGGTAAACGAGCCCATATTTGTTTAAAAAATAGCATTATTAAATACAACCAACCACACATTGTAACATAGTAATTGAAGTTGAATAAAGAAATACACCCATCAAGTCCAACCTATTCACCCTCCTTTTTAACCCTATCTAACAGTTGATATAGAGGAAGTAAAAAAAAAAAAACTAAAAAGGGGGGGGGGGGGGGGAATTCCTTCCTGGCTCCAAATGACAATCGGAAAGTATCCCGGTATCCCCCAGAACCACAGTATATGTATTAATATAAATGTCAATATTATTTAGTTTTAGAAACTTATCCAGGTCATTTTTAAAGCTACTTAATGAACATTACCACATCTGCTGGAAGACAGTTGCACAATTTCACTGTTCTCACTGTAAAGAAACCTTTCCTAACCTGAAGGTGAAACTTCTTTTCTTCCAACCTTAAGGATGTCCACGAGTCCTCTGATATGATAGATTAGTAAACAATGCACCAGAGAGTTTATTTTATGGCCCCATTAATATATTTGTATAAGGGCTCGTTCACACTACATCAGTTTGTATCCGGTTTTCAAACGCAGGTTCGTTTAAAAAAATGGACAGACAGTAAAACCCCATAGGATTTCATAATATCATTCACACCTGCTGCGTTATAATCCATTCCTTTCCAGTCCGTTTAAAAAACGCACTGCATGCAGCATTTCTGTCCATTTTTTCATGCATTTTCTATAGAGATCTATGGAATACACATTGTTAAAAAATGGATACAAACTGACAAACACATGCTGTGCGTTACTGTCAGTTTCTGTCAGTTTCTAGTGTGAACGAGCCCTAAAGCGATCATATCTCCGTGCAAACGTTCTCCAATGTAAACCGTATATACTATCATGATTCCACACCATGCATTGGTGTAAACTAAATATTCTTGATTGTTGTGCCATTGATTGCTGAAAGTTAGATTGATATGATGTAAATAAGAAAAGAAAGGTTTGCTCTTCACTGATTTGGCTTTATTAGCACTGCATACATCCTCCTTGGTACGGAACCTTTTATTGGATGTGAAGTGTATAACCCGAATGAATTGAAACGATCAAATAACTGGTTTCGCATGTATCTTCTGTTTTCCCTAACATTTGTTGCTCCCCTGTAAACACTGATGACATGAATTTATTTGATCGTGGCGTGTGATAACATAGCTGTGGGATAATGTCAGCAGCTACTATTACAAAGAATAAATTATGTTTCATACACTTTGACTAAACTTTGGTTGTGCCATTAGAATCACATTAATAATTTAGTCAGAACGCTTCCTATGCAGCTGTTATATTTAGCTCTGTGTTTCTAGCAATATAAATATCTTGAATTCTAAGTGCTCTTTTAAACAGAAGCAGGGCATATATGCTAAAATAGAAATACGCCATAGGTTCCAAGATTTATAAATAATATGGATATGGGTTAAAAGATTATCTGTTGATTGCAATAAAGTAACAAGAGAGCCCCCCCCACCCACACACATATACCGATCAGCTGTTCAATAGCTAATTACTGGACTGCATATGTTAATGCTAGCCATCCAGGTAGTCAACTAAACTTATGCTGGCCAAACACTACATAATTTACTTCCTGAAATTCCCGGAATACTCCTGTAACATTTGGATAACTGCACAATTATTTTGCATTCAATATTTTGACAGTCAGGGGTTAAAAACACTGGCAGGTAAAACTGTATTTAGACTTTAGATAGCTTAGACAATAAACTGTCAAGCATATCTAATGTCTAATAAGTGAATGACCAGTATTAGATTTCTACGTGATATGAGCTACTCACCATTTAGGTAGGTGCTTTCATGTCAGTTCCTAGGAGGTGTTCAACACACAGTCTGCAGGCAATGCAGAATGAGGGTCAGTCATGACCAGTCATGTGGTCATGGCCACATAATATATACATAGAGAGATTTGCCCGGCACAGATCACTTTAATATCAAGAAAAAATAATGTAAGGGATGCTCCTACCACTAATATAATATAGTAACCAAAAGAGAGCAGAAGTGGTATAAACAGGGCACACCCAAACTATAGTAATGCATAAAATATCCTTTATTAAATATATAAACCTTGGATATGGCCAAACAGTGTAACAAAAATTACATTAAAAACACATCTCCAAACCTCAGTATCACAAAGGTGCAACACACAGAAAATATACGGGTATATTCATTCATCCAGTCATACAAAGATGTTAATGTATACATAGGTAAACATTGCAAAGTGGTGCATCAAACACATATACATGTAAATATGCATAGAACAACGGTATAGAAAAAATATCTTATACATATACATACAACAATAATTTGGTTCATAAGTAGTAATCATATGATATAGGCTAGCTTCCCTAACACTATAAGTACCCCTTATAGGAGGGAGCACCTAAAACCAATGGCCGAACATAACCAGCATGATCTCACCACTAAGCACTCGTCTGCATGGTCAGGATACATAGGGAGGTTTGAAGAGCTAATTAAAAAGAAGCCGGACACGTTTCGTCCGTATAATCGGACTTCATCCAACGGCAAGATACCATCAACTGAATAACACCCTTTAAACCTAAGCAGCATAAGTGAAAAGGAACTGGAAGTAACGTCAACAGGGGAAAAAGCCCGCGAAGAACAGGTCACAAGATAGAGTCCCGCGATATCAGCTGAGTAAAGCCTGCCCCTGAAACATCCTTCGTCTCTACGAAGGACCAATAGTGCGTATGCACGTACATGCGTCCACCCATACATAGCAAGGGCAGAAAACACTCTGTCGGCCATCTTAAAAGTGGGAACAGATGCGCAAAAGATACCCACAGCTTGCGCGTAACTCAATCATTAATAGTTATGTTGGTGGCACTCATATCAGAAATGCCATCCACAAGTATCTACATCCATAGGGGCAGCAGGTCCCCCTAGTGACCAATAAAGCACACAACAGAAAACACACAGGGAAAAGATCCCTCCATTCGCAAAGAGGGGATATGCACCGATATCTAAATCAGTTTACAAAAAATACTGCTATCTATAGATATATAATTTACCCATAAAACACGTATCATGCAAGGTCTTTAAACAGATCCTGATAACATATACAAATATAAAGGAACATGAAAATAGAGCATAAATATAATACTTGTGTACAAAGTACCAGAATATATAGACTTCCTAAAAAGAATCATCCCTAGACATGTACAGGGAAAAACATTCCCTAAACAAGTACAGGGAAGTCATCCTAAAGGTAAGTATACGATTACTGGGTAAGTCTATTCTAATGAACTGGAGGCAAAGCATGGCATCCTTGAAGATGATGTCCAGGCTGACATAATACCTTTCCCAGAACGGGATAGGAGGTCCAGACCATCATATCACCAAATCCGAAGTAAAGTATACCATCAATGTTTCCAAGGTGAGTGTATGGTAGCATCTCAACAATAAAGCAGTCATGAAGTGCCTCCAAATGAGAAACTGAGAGTGGATAGGATGACACAGACTCCAACGTCTATGCGAGACAATTGATTCAACTGATAAACAGATTCAATATTTGATAAGAAATAAGATCCCACATCCTCCAGAGTAGATGAACTTCCATAGATTCAACCGTAATCATTATAATCCTTCGCTGAAACATGCTTCATAATATGGTCATCAAAATTCAACCAGCAATATTGTAGATGTCTTCTACAGTGGAGTCAATTGAGAAGGATAAACGGAATCCGAAGTCTTCAATGGTAACCAATCATCCATCTGGATCAGACATAAGAAGAAAGCATAGTCATATAAAAGGAGTCAAATCCCACTCTTCATTCAAACCAGCAGGGGCCATAGTGCCCAATCTATAGATCCACTGTGCCTCTCTTTTTAACAGTAGGTTCTCAAGAGCCCCACTTCTGGAACTAAGTCTAACATTATCAATAACCATACATTTGAGTGCATCAGTCTTACCATCATGCTGGTTTAAAAAATGTTCAGCCACACTTGTTATGTAGCGTCCCTCTATAGAAAGTCTAGCTGCATTTCTAATATTGGACAAATGGGCACTAAGTCTCTCCTTAATTTTCTGTGTCGTCTTACCCACATATCTTAGAGGGCAAGTACAGGTAAGTATATAAACTACATTTCTACTATTACAGTTGTAAAATCTCTGAATCTGATATTTCTTACCCTTATTGTCATCAAAAACATCCTTTTGATACATATATTTACATAGCTTACATGTCCCACATTTGTACATACCAGTACATTTAGTACCTCTCCCAAGTGTATGAGGAGATTTCTCAAAATGACTCTTACATAGTTTGTCAGCTAGATTTTGACATCTCTTTGTTGTCGAGAGGTTTTACAGGCATAACATCTCTTAATAAAGGGTCACTTTTAAGTATACGCCAGTTGTCTGACAAGGCCTTTTGGATTTTATCCCACTGTTGATTAAAAGGGGTGATAAATCTAAGATCATTATCTCTCATCTTCCGTCTGGACATTAATAAGTCTTTGGGGTTTGCAGTGGTTTGTCTTTGTTGTTATTAGTGGTGTTGTGAGTAGGAGGTCCGGAGAAGGCTTGTTGTTCATTTCTTTTGTTTCTTTTGCCCATGTCTGAGGTAGATTTTTCTATATATTTGTCCATAGCTTAGCTGGTTTGAGACATGGGGCAAAGTTTTTGGTGGTGGGTACAGGTTGTAAGAAAAGGATTGAGGGCTCTGATGGTTCTCGATTTACATATTTAAGTCGTGCAGTAGATTGGGGTTATCGAGTTTTGATGGGGGTTTGAGGATCATCCCCGAGTTCCCAAGAGATTGTCAGTGTCTCAGGTACAACCGATTTTGTAGTAGTATAATGTATTTGGACGTGGATGGAGTGAGGCAAAGTTCAGCTGAGGTATATATTGTGGGGTGGGGATGCTGGGGGGAAAGGTAGTTTGGAGTTAGATGTAGTTGATATGATGATTCAAAGTTGGCAGAGGTATTTGTGGGGGGGAGTGGTAAATCGGTTGTATTTTAGTTCAGATCAATTTTAGGTTATGTTTGAAGTCCGTTTGGTAGGTAGGGGTTTGTGCAGTTCCTTCTCAGGCTCTATGTTTGCTTTGGGGCCTGGATGGTATTTTTGGTTGAGGAGTCTCTGGTCTTCTTATGCCACCACTCTGTAGGGTCTGAGCGGCGTTAGGTTCAGTGGGGTTCCGAGGGGTTCAGTCATAAGTCGGGTCTGGGTCATCCCGGAGCCCCAACGTGCGTGGGTTTGTTTTCAGGTTTTGGATGTAGGCTTTTGCGGTTTGCTTTGTGTCTAGGGGTTGCTCCGTGGCTAGGGGGTGTCTTGGGCCCAGTAACAATCCTGGGGCATCAGGATTAGGTAGCCTCCTGTTTGTTTGAGGTTCCCCCTTGGGCTGCGGGACGTTTTTTCAGGTCTTGTGAGTCGCCTCCTTGAGGCGACGGTTACAGTCGAGTCTTCACCGGGGCCTCTGTATTGTGTTTGAAATCGGTGGCTGGTTTCACATACCTGAGGCCTCCGGGCTTGGAGTCGGTCTTGACCGCGGGGTGTTTTGGGGTCTTTCGTCGCGGCTGACCTCCTCTGTGCGGGATCCCGTCCCGTTGTCTGGGCGTTGGTCCTTGTGTATGCCGGAGTGGTGGGGACCTCAGGTGCAGGTAACAGGTTTGTTGGTTGGTGGGTTCCGGCCGATGAGCGGGTGTCGGGGTTTTGTTCCCGCCAGTCCGGCCTGACTCCGGGGATGATGGAGAGATTGCAGCCGCCGGTGTCTGTGGTGGTTGCTAGTTAGGGTATGATGTTTTTTGACCTCTTTTGTTGTTTAAGATTGAGGTTATTCTCTCTTCTGGCTCAAGAAGTGCGGAGCCTCTGTAAAATGCGGCCGCTCTTGGCGCCCTGCCCCGGAAGTTCAAGAACAATTTTTAAGAGATACCCTTAGGGCTAGGCCACACTAGCGCGTTTTTCGCGTGTTTGCGCACGCGTTTCGCGCTTGCATTTGCGCCAGAGAAAATTCCCGCGATTTCCGATGTGCATGCGATTGCGCATCCGTTCGCGTTTTGGTAACGCATGCGTTCACCATTTTTGGTGCGTTAACGCAGCGTTTCCATAACGCAAAAAGGCCAAAACGTGAACACACAAGAAAAGCGCACACAATCGCGTGCAATTACGCTCACGATTGTGTGCGCGATTCTTGTGCGTTGCAGTGTGGCCTCAGCCTCATTCATTTTTCTGACTACTGTCTGCCTGCAACTCCCACCTTCTTTGAACTCTCAGGCAGTTAATTCTAACTTACTTCAGAGGAATGCCACGTGTATTCAGATAGCAGTGCAGGAGTTTCTCCTCACCCCCCCATCTGTTTGTTGTGTTCTGCTGCTTGTAAGAAATTTCTCCCCCTGCACATTCCTCCCATCCTCAAACCTTTTGACCTGACCTGACCAGAACTTTACAATGCTACTTTCTGGCAGTATTTACGTCAGTGTGTGCCAGTGTTTGGAGCACACAAGCTTTGGAACGGCAGTGTGCAGATGTTCGTTCGGGTATGTAGATTATACATATTATTAATCACAAAGGATGCTTTAGGCGATATGTTGGGGGCCTATGGTATTAGACCACTATTATATCAGTATGAATTTGTACATACCTTTGTACGGTTAAGCCACCTGTTTTCTTAAAGAGACATTGAGGATGATGTTCCTCAATGTCTTAAAGAGATCTGTGACTAAGAACATTTTTTGCAGAAATCAAACACTACGATTTGGGAATGAAGGCTAAAACATGAAATAAGGTAGTTTTAATGTAAATGCTAAAGAGCATTTACATAAGCAGCTCAGTGAAAGCAAATATATGTGGGTTTAAAATTATCCCATGGGTCTGCCATCTTCACTCATGTGGACATGCCTTTTAATTGCACTTCTGTTTGACTATATGACTACAATGTACAAGTGAATATATTTTAGATTGGCCAAGCTTGCTTGATAACTTAAACTGGATTTTGATCAAATATACTTAGGGTACATTGTTTCTTCATTAGGTTAGCTGAAAAAAAGCATATCATTTAGGCACTTATTGTTTATGTATGTCCCAGCATAAAACACGTCTTTAAAATGTGCTGAAATGTCTTCAAACCTTTTTTTTAATTCTCATTCTTTAAATGGGTGGCGATGCGGGGTGGGGTGTGTCTGGAGGGCTCAATGGGGGTCCTGGTTTCAAACTGCAGTAACCCCAACAAAGGCAGTATGCCATTTTCCTGGGTGCACGCAAAGACATGGTCACCAACTAACACAAGGGAACCAATGTGTACATGCAATTACAGGGGAAAAATAACCCAGCTTTGTAGTTTGGATGTATTTCAGTTTTTCAAATTAAATACCCACTTAGAAATACCCCCACAGACCATCAGGGTTATTTAATAAAAGTCCTTATTGTTAAAAAGTGTGCTAACTTTGCCCCAACCAATCAGATGTTAGCTTTCAAATGGTAAATAAGATCTGATTGGTTGGGGCAAAATTAGCACCATTTCAAACAATAAGAACTTTTATTGAATCTCCCTGTATATACTTTAAGAACCTACACAACCAGATATGTAACGGACCAACTCTATCATTCATTTAAGCATAATTCCGGACGCAGTCCTTAGTAGAAATGTTGAATTTTAGCAGATTTACTGAAAAAAAAGGCAGTAAAGACAGTTGGGCTCATAAACAAACCTGTGCAAATAAAAGTTCTTACTAAATATCAATCTTCCTCATGTCTGGAATAAAATGATACCCCACTTACATCAGTGCACACAGATACAGCAAGCAAATGGCCTCACAGGGAGCAATGCATAACATCAGGGCTGTGTTCTAAGTGCATAATTGCCCTTTTCAGCCAAACAACCCCTTACCTGGGAAACAATCCCTATAACTATACATTTTTCTTAGAGCTTCATGCTTTTAGGAGAATTTTTAAAGAAAATTAAGAAAAAAAGATGACTCAAAGTTAGAAATCTTCTATAACTTACATGATAAGTAGAATAATCACACTTAATATCAATTTCCCACATGTCCTTGTCAAACGATATGCCTTCATGTGTGGTTGTACACAGAAACACAGTTACATGTACCCACAAAGGGGACAAAGGCATAAGATCGATTACATAGAAAAAAAATTAACAAAGTCTTCATTTTTTAATACCTTTTTTTTTTTTTAAACTAAACACTTCTCAAACTCACACCTTAAAGGGACACTATACTGAAAAAATAACTTTGCCTCATCATTTTAATCTATAATTGAATACATGTAAGCAGCACTTACTCTGATATGCGCGTGTTGCTACATGCTTTCAATCCAGCGTACATTTTATTTATGAGCATTATCCCCCCTCTCTTTTTTAACCACTCCCACTTCCATCCGACCTGACTTTTTTCCCATAAACCAACTGTTAAGCCTGCACACAGCATACAGCATTCCAACTGTCAAAACTCTGTCGCCATTCCAGTTACAATATAACTACTCACAGAAGAATAGTTTTTGAGAGCAAGGAACTTGATTGACAGCAGAAATAAAATAAGTTTTAGGCTGGATTCTAAAGAAATAGGGGGCAGATCAACAAAAATATGATACAGTGGCAATTGGGAAGATTTACAGTTTCCAGATATGGTCAATTTAAAATAACCTATTTTTTGGTATAGATGCTCTTTAAGCTTTGTGACTGTAATTTTTTTATACATGCAAAATTTTACACACATTTGCTTTTAGAAATGTGCACTTTTTAGCTGATTTATAGGAAAAAAGCAGCATAGAAGGTTCAAGCTTAGAAATCTTGTTCAAACCTCCAGGACAAATACAAATTTCCATTGAATATCCATCTTCTACATGCCATAAATAAAACGGTACACTTCTTGCACTGTACACAGAATAGGATCAGTTAATAGCCTCCAAGTAAGCCAATGCAAAACTTTGGGGCTTTGCTCTAAGGGGGAGATTAAATATGGCCCTTTTCCGTCTAAAAGCCACGTTAACCCTAAAAAAATTTGGGTTAACGTGGGTTTTTGGATGGATTTCCGAATGTTTTTGGAAATAGCGCGGTGCTAACGATCCAAAACCCGTAGTGTTAAGTTTTGCGCTACTTTGTATTGTGAAACCTTAACTCTACGGCTTGTGGAGCGTTAAAGTCCCGCTCCTTACCTTAGCCCGATCCCGCGATACAATAACTGACGTAAACGAGATTACGTCAGTTATTGCATCGCGGGATCGGGTTAAGGTAAGTAATGGGAAACCCGATATTGAATCTCCTCGTTAGTGTCTACTTGATTTATTTCAGGCTTAACACCCCCTTGAAAAAAAACAGTTGACTCTGGTCTCCCCTTCTTTCTGGCCATGACCCGGGCTAGCAAGGGCCAGGTGGGCATTTACCAGGCAGTTGTCTCACCTCTTATGGTCATGTGGGGATTCTCTGGGGTGTGCTCACAGCAGAAGCTTTCCCCAGTTTTACAGTATACAAGTAAGTGAAAGAGAAGGTTGTAGCACCGATCCCCCAAGTTCTCCAACACATCACTCACGGTCCATAACAAGGACCATAAATAATATGGTCCATAAAATAACTCACTTTAATCAATACATATTTTAAAAATTGCTTTACATTCAATATAGGGGCATAAGAAAAAGTCTAACCTGTTTCAGGTAAATGAACCCTTACTAATAGACTTCTAATATAACAACTAGAAAGGGAAAGTTTAAGTATAAACTTTGAATTTGACTTGAAAGACTGCATTTTGGAAGTGTGTTTGAAAGATTTGAAAGATTGAAAGATTTTGCATTTGTGTGTTTGTGCTGCAGATTTTAAAACTCAATAATGTCAATGAAGAGGACATTGTTGTTTTTTACTTACCCTTTAAATATGTCAGATGCATTAAAGGTAGGTCAATTGGTGTGTGTGTATTCATATCAGGTTGGGGGATAAAATACTGATGATTGGTCAAAATGTGTTTTTTTTACTTTAGTTACCCTTACGTATGGCTGCTATAGTAATGGATAAGTAGATCAGTAGGTGTGTGTACCCGTGTCGGGTTGAGAGTTAAAAAAAACTTTTTTGATGATTGGTCAAAATTAGTTTTTTTGACTTTAGTTACCCTTTAAGTATGGCTGCAACAGTAATGGAGGGGTAGGTCAGTAGCTGTGTATACCTGTATCACGTTGGGGGATAAAAAAACAAAGTTTTTTGATTATTGATCAAAATTTGATTTTTTGACTTTAGTTACCCTTTAAAGTGTGGCTTCCACAGTAATGGATAAGTAGATCAGTAGGTGTGTGTACCTGGGTCTGGTTGAGGGGGTATGTCTTTTTTGTGTTTATAACCATAAAACTATCTTTTATTGAGGATAAATCTAAATTAGTTTTTTTGACTTTAGTTACCCTTTAAATATGGCTTCCATGAGAATGGAAAGGTAGGTCAGTAGGTGGGTGTACCTGGTGTGGGGGGTTGGGGATATCACCATTTGTCTTTATGACCATGAAAAAAAAACGTTTTGAAATATCCACATTTGAGGATTGTTACAATTATAGTCTATAACAAAATAGAAGATAGCACACTTCTCCTATATGCCCCGCACGTCTGTACCGAATTTCATGTCTCTAGCTCAAAAACTGTGGGAGGAGATACGGTCCAAAAAAGCGGAAGAATAAAACGGAAGAAGAAAAAGAAGAAGAAATAGAAAGAACAGAGACAGAGACACGATCAGCAAACAGCTTCCAAGGGAGCCAATTCATTACTTAGGGCCTGTGCAAGTGCATACTTGCATTTTTCAGACTAAACCTCCACTAAACATCCACAATTCTAAAAACTATATAACTATATATTGGAATAAACACACCGTCATCTACATAACAATGCCATTCTTTTAGACTTGTGTGTAGAATTTCAAATGCAATTCTAAGTAGATCTTCACTTTTTTGGTGATTTTCTGGAAAAAATGACTAAAAATAGATGATTCAAATTTAGCCCACATGATGAGTAAAACAATCCCACCAAATATCAATCTCTCACATGTCCTGAATCAAATGGTATGTCACATAATGTGGATGTGCACAGAAACACAGCCACCAAATAACCCCAAAATGGACCACAGTATAAATACAATCAGAGAAAAAAAAATGAACTATCTTTTTATTTTGAATTTGAAGCTTCCAGTTTTTCTCTCACGTCTTCAGTAAAACAATACCCCATTTGCATCAATGCTTTCTGAGGTACTAAAAGCAAACATGTAGAATTGTGGGGCTACTCAAAGGCACATTTTGGGTTCGAACAATCTATTTTGGGAGTGGGCGGGGTAATAACACCCATGAGTGGGCGATGCCATTGATCCGTGAGTGGTCGGGCCAAGTGGGGCTGCAAATGAAAGGACCAAGATGGTGCTGCAAGGGGGGGGACTGTAATGGAATGGGCCTGCAAGTGAAGGGGCTATGGGGCCCATGAGTGGGAGGTGCCAGAAGGGCTTGCAAGGGGAGAAGCAGATGCAGGGGATCTAGTGATGCTGCTACCATATCACACACAAAAATGTAAATATCTTCAAAACTATGTAAAAAAGTAAATTGCAAAATTACTGGAAAGCAATTCCTGTTAATTTACTTTTTAAAGTAATTTTTGGACCACAGTTCCCCTTTAATAAAATGCCAAATCCACCTTTCAGTGCTATTCTGTGGAAACAGAATGGCATTTTGAGATGCATAGTTTGTGGCACCCTTACTGATCTTAAAATTAAATTCTGGACTAATAATCTGCATATGGTACAGTGTGTTTCACTGTAATTTTTTAAAAATCTCTTTGCTCACTAACTAATGCTTCTCTCTTCAAGTGATCTGTGTGTAAGTCCTTCCTTTCTCATTTTATGCATAACCCTATAGTTTTCTCAACATAAAATATATATACAGTACACATATATATATATATATATATATATTTTTTTTTTTTTTTTATTATTATTTTTTATAAAGCCCACAGGGAGCTAGATAAACTACAAAGGTTGTCCTGCAATTACCATATAACCTCATACTTATAACTTGTGGCCGAGCGACAAAAGTCCTTGGATACATTAAAGGTCACGTCCACCCCCCAAATTAAAATATCACCAACTACTGGCCCCACTGTACAATTTTAAAAAATCCTTACTCCACACCCTGCTCCTTATGGTTCTCCTGCAGTGCCCCTTCAAATTCCAGGAAACTGTAGTGTAGGCGCTGTCTTCCTGTCCAAAAGGTTTCTGCTTCTGTTGTGTCCTCTCAGTTGCTGCTGGCATGCGCAGTGGAGTGCATGCCTTTCCCTCCCTCCCGATCCCTCCCTGGATGGTGTTCATGTAGCGTACATTCCTTTATATATCTTGCAGGGCATGCCCTCCCACCCCCAATCGCTTTATTGGAACGCAAAAAATCAATTCCAATCTCTACAGCTCCTCGTTCCAGCGCAGCAATCAGGGCGGCTGTGATTGGCTGCCTCTCAGCTGCCCTGTTCCGGTGGGCAGGGGAGCCGGACCAAAATGGCACTGGAATGAGGAGCTGTAAGTAGAGATTAGAATCGATTTTTAACAATATAGCAGTTGGGGGTGGGAGGGCATGCACTACAATAAATAAAATGTTTGCAATGAGGGTAGAGATGCCCTTTAGTAATATAGGGGCACAGCGAGACGTGCTTTTGCCTGCACCTATTACAATCCTAATATCTAAGCCAATTAGCTAAATTATAATATATAATTTGAGAGAGAGTAATATGAGGAGTGCTTAATTAGTCAATTAAATCTAATCACCTGCAATGAAACGAGTGCAGTCTGCAACGTAGAATGCATATGGGACTTTTGATTTTATATAGTTTACAAATATCGGTAAAGGTCAAATTTTACCCTAAGAAACTTACCGTATCACCAAGGGAAATCCGAAGGTAATCAGCATGCCTTTATCTATAAAATGGAGATCTCATCTGTGCCAATTCAAATAACTTCGGATGGATATATCTTTCATTTCAAACTGCATCATATTTCTAACAGGAAGGTTTGAGGAGGGGGTTGCGTTAAGGAGAAGGTGTTTGAATATGTGCAGGTGGGGTTTCTGCAACATTTCACTATAAAGCAATTTTATTAGATCTTTATATTTTGCATTTTCCCATTAGTGTTGCTCACTTGAAGGTGATTATTGGGAGCTTTTGTGAATTGTTCTTAACAAGACTTTAATATATTTATTAATGAATCCTGACTTCTACAGCTTTAGAAAAGCATCAATGAGGATTATCAGCCGGAGGCCCCTTTCTCAAGAAAGAAAGTTCCCCAGTGATGTAAGGCATAAGAAAGAAAAATCCGCATTCTTTGCTTGGCAGCTGTTTCTTTTAACCAGTTAGCAGCCACTATCTGTGATAAGGAATGTTTGCTATGTGAGGAAAGGGAGTAAGTTACGGGGGAGGGTGACTGCAAATATACCTCTAGGGGATAAATCAGGTTCAAACAGTGCATTTTGGTTACTTAAGCCTAGTACTGGTGTCCAACGTCGTGGACAAGTCCCAAGAGCATGTACACGCATAAACAATGGACTTTTCAGCCATTAATCGCATGTGTGTATCCGACACGGCAAATCAACGAACATTCCCCCATGCAAACGTGACATCTTAATGCCCTTTAATTCCAGAAGGTAGAGTGCCCAGTGGTTTAATCACATGGTGGCTAACAATCTAAGGCTGGGTGCACATTGTCAGATATTTCGGTTAATCAGTTTGAAATATTGTCTGTAATTTTGAATGTGATGGACCAATGTCAGTCAATATTTTATACAAATCGGACAAAAATCAAATCGAACAGGTCAGTAAATTTTGTCTGATTGTTAGGTCTTCAATAAGCCAATTGGTCAATTGTAGCAAAATGTTGAACGCATTTTGGTCCGACTAAGCCCATGTATCCAGCCTAAAGGCAGCAGACAGATCTAAAACAATGATTTCCCAATTTGATTAGATTAAAAGATTAAGCAGATTTAAGCATGTACTTTAGATATTACGGTATTTAAAAATGGAAAAAGAAAACTGACATTTCACATCTGCATTTACAAAGTGTGAGATAAGGTTGAAACCATCTAAAAAAAGAGTCACTTCTGAAAGTACCGGTGTGTAGTTGGCACTCTGGTTTTACATTTAGTGGAATGCTGTAAAAACCTTCTTAAAAGGTATAGCTTTCCTGAGAGCTACCATGGAAAAATGGAAATTGCCCAGAAGTCTCTGTTTCTTATTTGCATGTACTGGAGGGGAGCTGCAAAGCCTTCTCTCCCTATCTTATTTAATTTATTAGCGATGTCTGTCAATTTGTGTTTCACACTGCAAAACAAGAGGCCTGCACTACACTGATGATGGCTTGATGGCTCAATAAAACCTCAACAAGGAAGTTGCAGCCTTGCTTCCTAGAAACTGACAGCCAATCACATAAATTTACATAGCACAGAGATCCTCCCTCTCCCTGACACAAAAAAGGTATGTCTGGGGTATTGAACTTGTAACCTTCTGAACTGTGTATTTTTTAAACCTGGTGCGCCAACACTGAAGAAGCAAAGAATGCATGTACATTTGGAAACTTGCTAGGAAAAGAATAATAATTAAAAAAAAATGGAAATCCCTGATAAGACTTTAAAAGCGGCTTGTTATCCTGCAGTTTAATTTCCTGCAACTCACAATAACTGGTAAATAAACTGCAGGGTAACAAGCAGCTTTCAATGTCTTATCAGGGATTCCATATTGGTGTTGAGACATCTGTATAGAAAACACTTTGTGCATAGAGACAGTGAATACTAGGGTCAGGGGTGTGGTTATTTGATGACTTCATGGGCTGTGGGTTGTACTGGCGACAACATGGAAGCCTTCTTAATTACAGAATCTTTTTCACATCTTTTTTTATAGGTGTTCTGGGGAGAAAAACTTTTAAGTTTAGAAAAAATGTAGGTTTAGTTTTCCTTTAAGGAAAAAGGAAATACCTTTTAAGATTGTAATGTCAACATCTTGGCAAAGGAACATGACTGGTTCAAAATGGTGTAAAGGAGGCCATTTATGTAAAAATAAAGAAACCAAGTCTGAATAGAGGTTTGACACCGACTGTCTGCCATGTACAATGCTGTTTTGACACCTTACCCTGGGCAGTTCCTATAACACCTCTTAGCCACAATGCAATCATGTCTTGCATTCAGAAGGTCCCTAACACCTGGCTGTCATATGCTAATTTGGACTTTCCAGGGTACATAATTGCCAACAGATTCTTGTAAAAGTCATTCTGAATTAAGAAAGCCAGTCGGATGACCAGCGGAACTACTTCAAGAACTTAAACTTTTAAGTGTAGTTGATCAAATTAAATACAACAGACATATGTATAGCCTGCTTTTGGGAAGAAAATATGTACACACATATGTACCAAGAACAAAACACCTGTGTGGAATGGCACATAAAACAAACATTTTTCAGGAGTGGCCCAGTAACATTACAAAAAGGTTAAATTTAAAAATAAACATTTTTTATACATATCGGAACATATTAAGTATATTTACTTTTTTCTCTTTATCCTTGGTGCTGTATGTGACCCACTCCTCCTTATACAACTCCTTGGCTATATCCATCCATATCTGAATTTTTGGGTGCTGACCATATCGTCTGACCACTCCAAACACACTCCTGCAGTCCCATTCCACTTACCCACTCCTGCAGGTCTACAGTACTCACCCACTCCTTCAGGCTTACACCACTCAACCTCATGCAGGCCCACTCCTCTCACTCCATCAGTACCCTCAAACCACACACCCACAAGCATGTACACTCTACCACACACCCGATCCCACTCACCCACTCCCAAAAGACCCACACACCAAAAATCTAATTTTCATTTCCTCTGCTCCACGCTCATAACTGCCATAACTTAAAAGTAAATGGAAGTACACCACATGAGATAATGGCTCTCTGGGACAAAATGCGTCTGTGTGTGTCTGCTATTTTTTTTTGCATTCTCATAGACTATTATTAGAGTGGAAATCGGCCACACATGGACTGCTTACATTCGGAACGCAAACTATATAGTGAGAAATGATTCTCTGGATTTCCATTATTTTTTCATTTATATTGCGAATTGAATTTTTAGATCTAGCGACCTAGATCTAAAAATCATATTTTATTTTTTATAAAATAGCTCATTTACCTCCCTATCGTTAATTAATGCAAAAATGGAATAGTTCACTATTTGAGTGAACTATTCCTTTAACACTGGCTGGTGAACTGGACGGCTGACTTAACACTGACTGGTGAACTGGCAAATATAAGATGCCCAGCCCACACAGACTTGTAAATGTAAGGTGCCCTCATTCCCAGCCCACACAGACTGTTACCTATATGATGCCCTAATGCCCACACAGACTGTTACATTTAAGATGCCTTCATGCCCAGCCCACACAGACTGGTACATATAAGATGCCCAGCCCACACAAACTGGTACATATGCACACACACACTGGTACATATAAGATGCCCTCATCCCCAGCCCACACAGACTAGAACATATGAGATGACCTCATGCCCAGGATTCACAGACTGGAACATATAAGATGCTGTTGTGCGCAGCCCACACAGGCTGGTACCAATAAGATGCCCTCATGCTCAGCCTCTCAGGCTGGTACTAATAGGATGCCCTCATGCTCAGCCTGCACAGCCTGGTACATTTAAGATGCCCTCATGCCCAGCCCACACAGACAGGTACATAAAATATGTCCTCATACCCAGCCCACACAGACTGGTACTTATAAGATGCCCTAATGCCCAGCCCACACAGACTGGTACTTATAAGATGCCCTCATACCCAGCTCACACAGACTGGTATTTATAAGATGCCCTTTTCCCAACTCACACAGACTAGTAAAAAAAATTGCAATGGCTAAACAGTAATATAATTAATGATAAAACCTGAAGAAATTAAAGTCCACAAATAAATACGTATAAGGTCATTAAATGTTCCGGGCATATAAATATAAATGTTAAGTTTCCTGTGCTAATACTACATGTGATAAAGGAGTTTGAGAATACATAAAGATAAATAAAGTAGAATTCCCATGATTCGGCTTACTCACTACTGTAACCATTATTTATCTAAATTCCCTCCCCTATATGTGATTTTAATGTTTGATTTATCCAAGGCTATGAAGTTTTTATGTATTAAATATATTACTTTTATAGCCATTGCATATATTTTTTACATATAAGATGCCCTCATGCCCAGCATAGACTAAGGGGCATATTTATAAAGGTTCGTTAACTTTTCGCGGCCGTTTTCGCGGCCATTAACGCATGAATCGCGTTTACCGCGATTTATAAAGCCCCGAAAACGGCCGCGAAAAGTTAACGAAGCGTTAACCTTTCGCGCCGATACTTACCCGCTGCTAGACTAAGGGGCATATTTATAAAGGTTCGTTAACTTTTCGCGGCCGTTTTCGCGGCCATTAACGCATGAATCGCGTTTACCGCGATTTATAAAGCCCCGAAAACGGCCGCGAAAAGTTAACGAAGCGTTAACCTTTCGCGCCGATACTTACCCGGTACCGCCGCTTCTATTTCCTGTCACTATCACAATCGTTGACTGTTTTAAACCTTAGGATATAGGTTCTTTGTTTCTTGTTTCTAAGTTTCGCCAAGGGTCTGCCGTCATTTATCGCTGTATTCATACATTATTCTATTTTGTAGTCCTGTCTGAGACAGTATTTTTGTTGAGTATGTGTAGTAGTTGGGTCCTGGTTTTATTTATTCTGTTCGGATTTGGGTCCCTGTGTAGTTTGTGATTGGTTTCTAATTTGAGTATATCTATTGGAGTTGTTGTACATGTTTTGTGGTTTCTTTTTTTTTCGGGTGCCATGTTTTATTAGTGTCCCGTATAATGCATTTTATGTTTCCCATTTGTTGGTGCTGACGTTGTTTCGTTTCTGTGTGTTTCTATAAAGGTCTCAATCGTTTGAGTTTGTCTTGTATGCAGTTTGGTCTTTCAGGAGATGGTCGTTTAGTCGCCAGTTCCAGGCTGTTTTTTGTAGTTAGGGATTGCGATGTGTAGGTATGTGGGTGCATGATCTGACCATAAGGTAGGGCCTATTTACATTTAAGTTTCCATGACATTAGTTTATTGTGCTGTAGGAATAGGTCGATTCTGCTATACGTGTGCATGGGAGCTGAATAGTATGTGTAGTCTTTTGTAGTTGGGTGGAGGATTCTCCACGTGTCTATGAGTTGCAATTCATGTAGTTTTCGTTTAATTTTTAAGTGTTTTATATGGTATTGGTGAGTGTCCGACGTAGAGTCTATGTTGGGGTCTTTACAAAGTTGAAATCTCCTCCTAGATAATGTTGCCCTCAGCGAAGTTGATCAGTTTCTCTAAGTATTGTATACCTGTAGTGATTGAGAATGATTGGGTAGGTAAAAATTTGCTAATGTTAGTGTATGGTCATTATAGTGATATCAGTATATGTATCGTCCGTTGTTGCAATTAGTGAGTTTTTGATTGTGACTGGTAGTCTTTTGTGGAATGCTATAGAGGTCCCTTTTGTTTTTGCTTCGGCGTTAGTACTATGGACCCATTGAGTGTAGTATTTGTCTCGTAATGATGGAATTAAGCTCGTTTTGAAGTGTGTCTCTTGTAGCATAATTATGTCTACTTTTTCTTGTTGCATGTTATATAAGATCTGAGATCTTTTTGTGGACATTCAGTCCTCTAGCTGTTTAGCGTGCAGACCCTTAGTTCCGTCTCCATTTTTTAGTTTGGGGGTTATTGTTTTATGACTGAGCCGGAGGCGTTCACTTTGGAAGGAGAGGGTTAGGGGTATGAATAGGGGGGAAAGAGGGAGAAAAGAAAGGGGGGGGTTGGTACGGTTAACTTGTGTCTTTCCTTTTTTGCTTTATACCTGTGAAAAAGAAACATATATGCATAGCGATTCTTATCTATGTAGCAATGGATATTATTGTTAAGACACATTTTTAGAAAAGTCACTTTAACATTATCACAAAAACAGTGAGAAAAGGAGTAGAAGGTTAACTGAAGCCAATTAGGGACTGGCCGTGAATTTCAACCATGGACCTCTCCTTGCCCTCGAGAGGTAAGGTACCCTTTTGGGGTTGTAAGTTGGCGGGTTGTCCCATCGGTGGGTGTTTTGTCCCTATCTATTGAATGTTCTATTTAAACAGCTGACCCCTTGCGTTCGTAATGGGTGGTTGTTAAGAGGTATAGACCTCCCATTTTAAGTGTTAGTTGGTGTAGTCCTTCTAGGACATTGTGTGGTGAGTAGTGACGTTTTTTCTCTGTGTTGTTTTGGGGATTTCCATGTCTCCTTTTGTTGGAGATATGTGGTGGTAGCTAGGTTGATCCCAGTTCTGGGAGGGAGACTTTTGGGAGCCCCAGTTTTTCCAGAAATGAGTGTAGGTTTTCTGGTCTTTTAGTATTGAGCTGTCTGCCATCTTTTCTTGCATTAGTGAGAAGGGGGAAGCCCATTGTATTGGATTTTTTGTTCCTGGAGGTTGTAAGCAGTGGTTTTAGTGCTGCTCGCCTCGTTGTAGTTTCCTCTGGACAAGTCTGCATATATAGAGATTTTGCATTATTGAAGATTAGCTCGGAACATTCTCTAGCTTTTAGCATTATTTTTTCCTTAATGGATAGTGGGTGGATGCAGCAGATCAAGTCCCTCTGTCTAGTATCATCTATATCCCTTGGTCGTAATGCTCTGTGCGCTCTATCGATTTTTTGGCGCGTCCTCTCTGCTCCTAATATGGTGTTAAATATCTTTTGTGAACATTAGGCAGTTCTGATGTGGATATGGATTCAGGGAGCCCCCTTACCCTAATGTTTTTCGGCGGCCTCGATTTTTCGAGGTCGTCGAGTTGGTTGAGCAGTGCTCGCGTTATAGCTTTTTGTTCAGACATGTCTGTGCTATCTGGGCTATTGCGTTTTCGTGCTCTTGATTTTGGCTTTCTAGCTCCACAACCCTGTTGCCATTTCTTTAATATCAGAGCGTAGAGAGGCTATTTTCTACTTTACATGTTTGTTCTACTTTAGTGGAGTAAGTTTGCAAATCACCTTTGGTTAGTAGGGAGCGTAGAACACGCGGAGATCATCTGTTAATTCAATATCCTCCTCTGAGCTGGAAGAGTCTGGGTTTTCCCTGTGTGCTGGACTCTGGTGCACTGTGTTGCTGGGCGCCGCCATCTTGGATTTTTGTGTCCTCTTTAGTTTTGGTAAAGAGGTGAGTAATGCCTTGATTTGGAGGTCCGCTTTGGGTGGCTGGTGTTCTCACCCCTTTGGGCTTCCCCATGACTTTTTAGGGGTAGTTTTTAGCTTGTCTGGGTGCTGGGTGCTGCTTTAGATAGGGATTTTCTCCGGGAGCTCTTACACCATGCTCCGTGCGGGACTCGCGTTCAAGCCAGCCCCCCAAGGAGGGAGCATAGTTTTAGGTAGTATCGGCATCTTCAGATGTGATTGTCTGTGATGTGTATAGGTTTTGTGGTGTATTGTAGAAGTGTTGTTGTAATTCTGGTTGGTTAGTTATGTTTGATTTGTGTTAGTACTCCCGTATCTGTAGTATAGAGCAACGAGACGGTTGCGGTTTAGTCAGTCTAGCCAGTAGTGTGCCAGTTCGGTTTCCCCATCTGTGATATTTTTCTTCTAGCATCCACTGACCAACGTGCTTGGCCTAGGGGGTATGTGTAAAGTGAAATAGGTTTTTTGTTGATGTATAGCGTTCTTTGTTGCTTCGTGGGGTCATTAATATATTGGCTGCACGCCTCCGGAGGTCACGGTCAAGTTGGGAGTATTTTTCTCCCTGTGGGCTTTTTTCTTGTGTGAGACGTATGCTATTATATGGCCTCTCATCACTGCCTTGGAGGCCTGCCAGAAAAGGGCCGGGTTTTCGGTGGTGTTATATTGTCGTCTACATAGTTTTGCCATTGAGTGATCATAAACATTTTGAAGTCGTCAGAGTTGTAAGAGGTAGGCTAGAAATCTCCAGTGATTTGGTCTTGTAGTGTGCGTATTCAGGTTTTATGACAGTTCAACCGGAGCATGGTCTGATATTTGTTTTTTATGGATGTGTGTAATACCTGAGGGAATAGGTCGTTGGATATTAGGATGTTATCAATGCGTGAATGTGAGTGATGGGGGTGAGAGTAGAAGCTATCTGTTTAGTTGTTGGTGTTGTAGCCTCCAGGGTCGCGAGAGTTAGTTGTGTGATTGTTTCCAGGAGGGGAGGGGGGTGTGATGATTGAAGTTAGTCTAGAGCCTGTCCTGTCTATGGTGTTGTTCAGGATTGTGTTGAAGTCTCCTCCAATGAAGGTTTGGCGGTGTGGCCTGGCCAGCAGCTGTCTCAAAAGATCAGAGTAGAATTCCATGTTGTTCCCGTTTGGAGCATAAATTTGACTAAGGTATATATTGTGTTCTTATTCTAGATCTAAGATCAGGAATCGGCCCCCCGGGGTCTTTTATTGTGTCTATTATTGTTGCCTGTAAGTCTTTTGTGTATTAGTATGCTACCCCTTGGATTTTGACGTGTGTGAAGCCGATATACAGTGTGATATCTAGGTGCCTTTAGAAAGCCCTCCTCGGTTTGTTTCCAGTGGTGTCTCCTGAAGCAGGGCTATGATGGTGTAGTCTCTTTAGGTGATGAGGACTCTTTTATCGTTTGATCTGAAGTATGTAGCCCGTCTACGTTCCAGGAGATCATTTTAACCTGGGTTATGCAGATTATTTGTATGTTGGATATGGGTTGTGAGTGTATTTGTTTTTTGTACTTGCCCGAGCTCCCGTCCCAGCGAGCGGGGGGTATCAGGGGATGTCTTTGTGGGTGTGGTGTCTCACGCGCGGCTCCCCCCCTTAGTATCCCATCCTCTGACGACATGGTTGTTGCTGAAAAAGAAAAAAGGTTAATAAGGCATATAACAGTATAAACTAATTAAACTTAACATTAAAGTGATTATTGTTTCAAACTTATTGAAAAGTAAAAAAAACATTTTAAACAATTAAGTACTTTCAGGTTGGTTTGAGCCCTCAGTATTTTAAGTTCATTTCTAGTTTATAGAAATTGGTTGGTGTATCTGTTTTAGTGGTTTCCAGTAGTGGGATGAAGCCTCCTCCGGTGTGGTATAAAGTTGTCATTTGCCATTGTCTGTTACCTCAATTTGGCTGCGTATAGCATTTGAAACTTTAATTGTGTTCGTGTAGGTATTGGCAGACTGGGTTAAAGGCCTTTCTCTTGCACTTACTGCGCTGAGAAGTCTTGGAATAAGAGAAGTTATGGTTAGCACCTCTAGGTTCTTAATTTTTCGGTATGCTTGCAGGATTAGTTCTTTATCCCTGAAGTCCAGGAGTTTCAGGATTACTGGTCGAGGCCTTTCGGTGGGTAGTTTGTTCTCGGGGCCGATTCTGTGGATCCTCTCGATTGTAATCCATTATGGTATGGTGTAATTCCAAGGGTATTTACCAGATCTCGGGTGACATATTGTAGTAGATCTTGGCCTTTGTATGTTTCTGGTATACCGATAATTCTGAGGTTGTTTCTTCTCGTACGGTTTTCCAGGTCATCCAGTTTGCTTGTAGGTGTTGTATAGAGTCGGTTGTTGTCCAAATGTATTGTCTAGGGAGTTAGAGAGTCTTCTATATTGCTGACTCTGTTCTCCAGGTCGAAATTCTCTGCGTGTTTTCGGTGACCGGTGAGAGTGCTGAGGAGATGGAGGAGTGTAGAACTTCCAGCCTTTGTACAGTAATGGCATTATTGTGTTTGATACTTCCACTGCTATTTGGCTGCTTGGTGCGAGGTTTATGGTTTGTGGGTCTGAGACACAGGAGGAGGTGGTTTCCTCTTCGAAGACATGTCGTCTTCTGTAGGTGAGGTAGAAGGTTTGTTGGAAGGTTTGGGTATGTCCTTATATCTCTGTGGTTTTGGGTTTGCATGGTTTGTCTTTGTTGTTATTAGTGGTGTTGTGGAGTAGGAGGTCGGAGAAGGCTTGTTGTTCATTTCTTTTGTTTCTTTGCCCATGTCTGAGGTAGATTTTTCTATATATTGTCCATAGCTTAGCTGGTTTAGACATGGGGCAAAGTTTTGGTGGTGGGTACGGTTGTAAGAAAAGGATTAGGGCTCTGATGGTTCTCGATTTACATATTTAAGTCGTGCAGTAAGTGGGGTTATCGGTTTTGATGGGGGTTTGAGGATCATCCCCGAGTTCCCAAGAGATTTCAGTGTCTCAGGTACAACGATTTTGTAGTAGTAATGTATTTGGACTGGATGGAGTGAGGCAAGTCAGCTTAGGTATTATGTGGGGGGAGCTGGGGGAAGGTAGTTGAGTAGATTATTGATATGATGATCAAAGTTGCAAGTTGTGGGAGTGGTAATCGTGGGATTGTAGTTCAGATCATTAGGGAGTTGGGGGTAGGTGTTGGGGTGCGGGTTAGGTGGGTGTGGAGTTCGGTTGTGTTGTGTGTGTCATTGGTGTGGTCGATGGGTGGTGCTGAGGGTTTTGGGGTGGTGTTAGGAGTTGTGCTCGTGGCTGGTGGCGGGTCTTTGTTGTGGTGGCTGTTCTTTGGTTTCTGGCCGGGGTTGGGGTCTTGGTTCAGGGGGCCGAGGGGTCAGTCATAAGCGGCTGGGTCCCGGAGCCCAATCGCGTGGGTGTTTCAGGTGGATGTAGGCTTGTGCGGTTTGCTTGTGTCTAGGGGTGCTCCGTGGCTAGGGGGTGTCTTGGGCCCAGTAACAATCCTGGGGCATCAGGATTAGGTAGCCTCCGTTTGTTTGAGGTTCCCCTTGGGCTGCGGGACGTTTTTTCAGGTCTTGTGAGTCGCCTCCTTGAGGCGACGGTTACAGTCGAGTCTCTTCCCGGGCCTCTGTATTGTGTTTGAAATCGGTGGCTGGTTTCACATACCTGAGGCCTCCGGGCTTGGAGTCGGTCTTGACCGCGGTGTTTTGGGGTCTTTCGTCGCGGCTGACCTCCTCTGTGCGGGATCCCGTCCCTTTGTCTGGGCGTTGGTCCTTGTGTATGCCGGAGTGGTGGGGACCTCAGGTGCAGGTAACAGGTTTGTTGGTTGTGGGTTCCGGCCATGAGCGGGTGTCGGGGTTTGTTCCCGCCAGTCCGGCCTGACTCCGGGGATGATGGAGAGATTGCAGCCGCCGGTGTCTGTGGTGGTTGCTAGTTAGGGTATGATGTTTTTTGACTCTTTTGTTGTTTAAGATTGAGGTTATTCTCTCTTCTGGCTAAGAAGTGCGGAGCTCTGTAAAATGGCGGCGCGCTCTTGGCGCCCTGCCCCGGAAGTTCAAGAACAATTTTTAAGAGATACCCTTAGGGCTAGGCCACACTAGCGCGTTTTTCGCGTGTTTGCGCACGCGTTTCGCGCTTGCATTTGCGCCAGAGAAAATTCCCCCGATTTCCGATGTGCATGCGATTGCGCATCCGTTCGCGTTTTGGTAACGCATGCGTTCACCATTTTGGTGCGTTAACGCAGCGTTTCCATACGCAAAAAGGCAAAACGTGAACACACAAGAAAAGCGCACACAATCGCGTTCATTACGCTCACGATTGTGTGCGCGATTCTTGTGCGTTGCAGTGTGGCCTCAGCCTCATTCATTTTTCTGACTACTGTCTGCCTGCAACTCCCACCTTCTTTGAACTCTCAGGCAGTTAATTCTAACTTACTTCAGAGGAATGCCACGTGTATTCAGATAGCAGTGCAGGAGTTTCTCCTCACCCCCCATCTGTTTGTTGTTTTCTGCTGCTTGTAAGAAATTTCTCCCCCTGCACATTCCTCCCATCCTCAAACCTTTTGACCTGACCTGACCAGAACTTTACAATGCTACTTTCTGGCAGTATTTACGTCAGTGTGTGCCAGTGTTTGGAGCACACAAGCTTTGGAACGGCAGTGTGCAGATGTTCGTTCGGGTATGTAGATTATACATATTATTAATCACAAAGGATGCTTTAGGCGATATGTTGGGGGCCTATGGTATTAGACCACTATTATATCAGTATGAATTTGTACATACCTTGTACGGTTAAGCCACCTGTTTTCTTAAGAGACATTGAGGATGATTTCCTCAATGTCTTAAAGAGATCTGTGACTAAGAACATTTTTTGCAGAAATCAAACACTACGATTGGGAATGAAGGCTAAAACATGAAATAAGGTAGTTTTAATGTAAATGCTAAAAGCATTTACATAAGCAGCTCAGTGAAAGCAAATATATGTGGGTTTAAAATTATCCCATGGTCTGCCATCTTCACTCATGTGGACTGCCTTTTAATTGCACTTCTGTTTGACTATATGACTACAATGTACAAGTGAATATATTTTAGATTGGCCAAGCTTGCTTGATAACTTAAACTGGATTTTGATCAAATTACTTAGGTTACATTGTTTCTTCATTAGGTTAGCTGAAAAAAAGCATATCATTTAGGCACTTATTGTTTATGTATGTCCCAGCTATAACACGTCTTTAAAATGTGCTGAAATGTCTTCAAACCTTTTTTTTAATTCTCATTCTTTAAATGGGTGGCGATGCGGGGTGGGGTGTGTCTGGGGGCTCAATGGGGGTCCTGGTTTCAAACTGCAGTAACCCCAACAAAGGCAGTATGCCATTTTCCTGGGTGCACGCAAAGACATGGTCACCAACTAACACACAGGAACCAATGTGTACATGCAATTACAGGGGAAAAAATAACCCAGCTTTGTAGTTTGGATGTATTTCAGTTTTTCAAATAAATACCCACTTAGAAATACCCCCACAGACCATCAGGGTTATTTAATAAGTCCTTATTGTTAAAAATGTGCTAACTTTGCCCCAACCAATCAGATGTTAGCTTTCAAATGGTAAATAAGATCTGATTGGTTGGGGCAAAATTAGCACCATTTCAAACAATAAGAACTTTTATTGAATCTCCCTGTATATACTTTAAGAACCTACACAACCCAGATATGTAACGGACCAACTCTATCATTCATTTAAGCATAATTCCGGACGCACTTCCGTAGAGATGTTGAATTTTAGCAGATTTACTGAAAAAAAAGGCAGTAAAGACAGTTGGGCTCATAAACAAACCTGTGCAAATAAAAGTTCTTACTAAATATCAATCTTCCTCGTCTGGATAAAATGATACCCCACTTACATCAGTGCACACAGATACAGCAAGCAAATGGCCTCACGGGAGCAATGCATAACATCAGGGCTGTGTTCTAAGTGCATAATGTCCCTTTTCAGCCAAACAACCCCTACCTACTGGGAAACAATCCCTATAACTATACATTTTTTCTAGAGCTTCATGCTTTAGGAGAATTTTTAAAGAAAATAAGAAAAAATAGACTCAAAGTTAGAAATCTTCTATAACTTACGATGAAGTAGAATAATCACACTAATATCAATTTCCCACATGTCCTGTCAAACGATATCCTTCATGTGTGGTTGTACACAGAAACACAGTTACATGTACCCACAAAGGGGACAAAGGCATAAGATCGATTACATAGAAAAAAAATTAACAAAGTCTTCATTTTTTAATACCTTTTTTTTTTTTTTAAAACTACACTTCTCAAACTCACACCTTAAAGGACACTATACTGAAAAAATAACTTTGCCTCATCATTTTAATTCTATAATTGAATACATGTAAGCAGCACTTACTCTGATATGCGCGTGTTGCTACATGCTTTCAATCCAGCGTACATTTTATTTATGAGCATTATCCCCCCTCTCTTTTTTAACCACTCCCACTTCCATCCGACCTGACTTTTTCCCATAAACCAACTGTTAAGCCTGCACACAGCATACAGCATTCCAACTGTCAAACTCTGTCGCCATTCCAGTTACAATATAACTACTCACAGAAGAATAGTTTTTGAGAGCAAGGAACTTGATTGACAGCAGAAATAAATAAGTTTTAGCTGGATTCTAAAAATGGGGGCAATCAACAAAAATATGATACAGTGGCAATTGGGAAGATTTACAGTTTCCAGATATGGTCAATTTAAAAATAAACCTATTTTTTGGTATAGATGCTCTTTAAGCTTTGTACTGTAATTTTTTTATACATGCAAAATTTTACACACATTTGCTTTTAGAAATGTCCACTTTTAGCTGATTTATATGGAAAAAAGCAGCATAGAAGGTTCAAGCTTAGAAATCTTGTTCAAACTCCAGGACAATACAAATTTCCATTGAATATCCATCTTCTACATGCCATAAATAAAACGTACACTTCTTGCACTGTACACAGAATAGGATCAGTTAATAGCCTCCAAGTAAGCCAATGCAAAACTTTGGGGCTTTGCTCTAAGGGGGAGATTAAATATGGCCCTTTTCCGTCTAAAACCACGTTAACCCTAAAAAATTTGGGTTAACGTGGGTTTTTGGATGGATTTCCGAATGTTTTTGGAAATAGCGCGGTGCTAACGATCCAAAACCCGTATGTTAAGTTTTGCGCTACTTTGTATTGTGAAACCTTAACTCTACGCTGTTTGGAGCGTTAAAGTCCCGCTCCTTACCTTAACCCGATCCCGCGATGCAATAACTGACGTAATCTCGTTTACGTCAGTTATTGTATCGCGGGATCGGGCTAAGGTAAGTAATGGGAAACCCGATATTGAATCTCCTCGTTAGTGTCTACTTGATTTATTTCAGGCTTAACACCCCCTTGAAAAAAAACAGTTGACTCTGGTCTCCCCTTCTTTTGGCCATGACCCGGGCTAGCAAGGGCCAGGTGGCATTTACCAGGCAGTTGTCTCACCTCTTATGGTCATGTGGGGATTCTCTGGGGTGTGCTCACAGCAGAGCTTTCCCCAGTTTTACAGTATACAAGTAAGTGAAAGAGAAGGTTGTAGCACCATCCATCCCCAGTTCTCCAACACTCACTCACGGTCCATAACAAGGACCATAAATAATATGGTCCATAAAATAACTCACTTTAATCAATACATATTTTAAAAATTGCTTTACATTCAATATAGGGGCATAAGAAAAAGTCTAACCTGTTTCAGGTAAATGAACCCTTACTAATAGACTTCAATATAACAACTAGAAAGGGAAAGTTTAGTATAAACTTTGAATTTGACTTGAAAGACTGCATTTTGGAGTGTGTTTGAAAGATTTGAAAGATTGAAAATTTGCATTTGTGTGTTTGTGCTGCAGATTAAAACTCAATAATGTCAATGAAGAGGACATTGTTGTTTTTTCTTACCCTTTAAATATGTCAGATGCATTAAAGGTAGGTCAATTGGTTTGTGTGTATTCATATCAGGTTGGGGATAAAATACTGATGATGGTCAAAATGTGTTTTTTTTACTTTAGTTACCCTTACGTATGGCTGCTATAGTAATGGATAAGTAGATCAGTAGGTGTGTGTACCCGTGTCGGGTTGAGAGTTAAAAAAACTTTTTTGATGATTGTGCAAATTAGTTTTTTTGACTTTAGTTACCCTTTAAGTATGGCTGGCAACAGTAATGGAGGGTAGGTCAGTAGCTGTGTATACCTGTATCACGTTGGGGAGATAAAAAACAAAGTTTTTTGATTATTGATCAAAATTGATTTTTTGACTTTAGTTCCTTTAAAGTGTGGCTTCCACAGTAATGGATAATAGATCAGTAGGTGTGTGTACCTGGTCTGGTTGAGGGGGTATATCTTTTTTGTGTTACAACAATAAAACTATCTTTTATTGAGAATAATCTAAATTAGTTTTTTTTTTTTTACTTTAGTTAACCTTTAAGTATGGCTGCCACAGTAATGGATAAGTAGATTAGTAGTGTGTGTACCTGGGTCTGGTTGAGGGGTATGTCTTTTTTGTGTTTATAACCATAAAAACTATCTTTTATGAGGATAAATCTAAATTAGTTTTTTGACTTTATTACCCTTTAAATATGGCTTCCATGAGATGGAAAGGTAGGTCAGTAGGTGGGTGTACCTGGTGTGGGGGTTGGGGATACACATTTGTCTTTATGACCATGAAAAAAAAACGTTTTGAAATATCCACATTTGAGGATTGTTACAATTATAGTCTATAACAAAATAGAAGATAGCACACTTCTCCTATATGCCCCCACGTCTGTACCGAATTTCATGTCTCTAGCTCAAAAACTGTGGGAGGAGATACGGTCCAAAAAAGCGGAAGAATAAAACGGAAGAAGAAAAAGAAGAAGAAGAATAGAAAGAACAGAGACGAGCACGATCAGCAAACACTCTTCCAAGGGAGCCAATTCATTACTTAGGGCCTGTGCAAGTGCATACTTGCATTTTTCAGACTAAACCCCACTAAACATCCACAATTCTAAAAACTATATAACTATATATTGGAATAAACACACGTCATCTCTACATAACAATGCCATTCTTTTAGACTTGTGTGTAGAATTTCAAATGCAATTCTAAGTAGATCTTCACTTTTTTGGTGATTTTCTGGAAAAAATGACTAAAAATAGATGATTCAAATTTAGCCCACATGATGAGTAAAACAATCCCACCAAATATCAATCCTCACATGTCCTGAATCAAATGGTATGTCACATAATGTGGATGTGCACAGAAACACAGCCACCAAATAACCCCAAAATGGACCACAGTTAAATACAATCAGAGAAAAAAAATGAACTATCTTTTTATTTTGAATTTGAAGCTTCCAGTTTTTCTCTCACGTCTTCAGTAAAACAATACCCCATTTGCATCAATGCTCTGAGGTACTAAAAGCAAACATGTAGAATTGTGGGGCTACTCAAGAGCCACTTTTGGGTTCGAACTCTATTTGGGAGTGGGCGGGGTAATAACACCCATGAGTGGCGATGCCATTGATCCGTGAGTGGTCGGGCCAAGTGGGGCTGCAAATGAAAGGACCAAGATGGTGCTGCAAGGGGGGGGACTGTAATGGATGGGCCTGCAAGTGAAGGGGCTATGGGGCCCATGATGGGAGGGTCCCAGAAGGGCTTGCAAGGGGAGAAGCAGATGCAGGGATCTAGTGATGCTGGCTACCATATCACACACAAAATGTAAATATCTTCAAAACTATGTAAAAAAGTAAATTGCAAAATTACTGGAAAGCATTCCTGTTAATTTACTTTTTAAAGTAATTTTTGGACCACAGTTCCCCTTTAATAAAATGCCAAATCCACCTTTCAGTGCTATTCTGTGGAAACAATGGCATTTTGAGATGCATAGTTTGTGGCACCCTTACTGATCTTAAAAATAAATTCTGGACTAATAATCTGCATATGGTACAGTGGTTTCACTGTAATTTTTTAAAAATCTCTTGCTCACTAACTAATGCTTCTCTCTTCAAGTGATCTGTGTGTAAGTCCTTCCTTTCTCATTTATGCATAACCCTATAGTTTTCTCAACATAAAATTATATACAGTACACATATATATAATATATATATATATATTTTTTTTTTTTTTTTTATTATTATTTTTTATAAAGCCCACAGGGAGCTAGATAAACTACAAAGGTTGTCCTGCAATTACCATATAACCTCATACTTATAACTTGTGGCCGAGCGACAAAAGTCCTTGGATACATTAAAGGTCACGTCCCCCCCCAAATTAAAATATCACCAAACTACTGGCCCCACTGTACAATTTTAAAAAATCCTTACTCCACCCCCTGCTCCTTATGGTTCTCCTGCAGTGCCCCTTCAAATTCCAGGAAACTGTGTGTAGGCGCTGTCTTCCTGTCCAAAAGGTTTCTGCTTCTGTTGTTCCTCTCAGTTGCTGCTGGCATGCGCAGTGGAGTGCATGCCTTTCCCTCCCTCCCGATCCCCCCTGGATGGTGTTCATGTAGCGTACATTCCTTTATATATCTTGCAGGGCATGCCCTCCCACCCCCAATCGCTTTATTGGAACGCAAAAAATCAATTCCAATCTCTACAGCTCCTCGTTCCAGCGCCACATCAGGGCGGCTGTGATTGGCTGCCTCTCAGCTGCCCTGTTCCGGTGGCGGGGAGCCGGACCAAAATGGCACTGGAATGAGGAGCTGTAAGTAGAATTAGAATCGATTTTAATAACAATATAGCAGTTGGGGGTGGGAGGGCATGCACTACAATAAATAAAATGTTTGCAATGAGGGTAGAGATGCCCTTTAGTAATATAGGGGCACAGCGCGAGACGTGCTTTTGCCTGCACCTATTACAATCCTAATATCTAAGCCAATTAGCTAAATTATAATATATAATTGAGAGAGATAATATGAGGAGTGCTTAATTAGTCAATTAAATCTAATCACCTGCAATGAAACGAGTGCAGTCTGCAACGTAGAATGCATATGGGACTTTTGATTTTATATAGTTTACAAATATCGGTAAAGGTCAAATTTACCCTAAGAAACTTACCGTATCACCAAGGGAAATCCGAAGGTAATCAGCATGCCTTTATCTATAAAATGGAGATCTCATCTGTGCCAATTCAAATAACTTCGGATGGATATATCTTTCATTTCAAACTGCATTGCATCATATTTCTAACAGGAAGGTTTGAGGAGGGGGTTGCGTTAAGGAGAAGGTGTTTGAATATGTGCAGGTGGGGTTTCTGCAACATTTCACTATAAAGCAATTTTATTAGATCTTTATATTTTGCATTTTCCCATTAGTGTTGCTCACTTGAAGGTGATTATTGGAGCTTTTGTGAATTGTTCTTAACAAGACTTTAATATATTATTAATGAATCCGACTTCTACAGCTTTAGAAAAGCATCAATGAGGATTATCAGCCGGAGGCCCCTTTCTCAAGAAAGAAAGTTCCCCAGTGATGTAAGGCATAAGAAAGAAAAATCCGCATTCTTTGCTTGGCAGCTGTTTCTTTTAACCAGTTAGCAGCCACTATCTGTGATAAGGAATGTTTGCTATGTGAGGAAAGGGAGTAAGTTACGGGGGAGGGTGACTGCAAATATACCTCTAGGGGATAAATCAGTTCAAACAGTGCATTTTGGTTACTTAGCCTAGTACTGGTGTCCAACGTCGTGGACAAGTCCCAAGAGCATGTACACGCATAAACAATGGACTTTTCAGCCATTAATCGCATGTGTGTATCCGACACGGCAAATCAACGAACATTCCCCCATGCAAACGTGACATCTTAATGCCCTTTAATTCCAGAAGGTAGAGTGCCCAGTGGTTTAATCACATGGTGGCTAACAATCTAAGGCTGGGTGCACATTGTCAGATATTCGTTTAATCAGTTTAAATATTGTCTGTAATTTTGAATGTGGATACCAATGTCAGTCAATATTTTATACAAATCGGACAAAAATCAAATCGAACAGGTCAGTAAATTTTGTCTGATTGTTAGGTCTTCAATAAGCCAATTGGTCAATTGTAGCAAAATGTTGAACGCATTTTGGTCCGACTAAGCCCATGTATCCAGCCTAAAGGCAGCAGACAGATCTAAAACAATGATTTCCCAATTTGATTAGATTAAAAGATTAAGCAATTTAAGCATGTACTTTAGATATTACGGTATTTAAAAATGGAAAAAGAAAACTGACATTTCACATCTGCATTTACAAAGTGTGAGATAGGTTAACCATCTAAAAAAAGAGTCACTTTCTGAAAGTACCGTGTGTGTAGTTGGCACTCTGGTTTTACATTTGTGGAATGCTGTAAAAACCTCTTAAAAGGTATAGCTTTCCTGAGAGCTACCATGGAAAATGGAAATTGCCCAGAAGTCTCTGTTTCTTATTTGCATGTACTGGAGGGGAGCTGCAAAGCCTTCTCTCCCTATCTTATTTAATTTATTAGCGATGTCTGTCAATTTGTGTTTCACACTGCAAACAAGAGGCCTGCACTACACTGATGATGGCTTGATGGCTCAATAAAACCTCAACAAGGAAGTTGCAGCCTTGCTTCCTAGAAACTGACAGCCAATCACATAAATTTACATAGCACAGAGATCCTCCCTCTCCCTGACACAAAAAGGTATGTCTGGGGTATTGAACTTGTAACCTTCTGAACTGTGTATTTTTTAAAACCTGGTGCGCCAACACTGAAGAAGCAAAGAATGCATGTACATTTGGAAACTTGCTAGGAAAAGATAATAATTAAAAAAAAATGGAAATCCCTGATAAGACTTTAAAAGCGGCTGTTATCCTGCAGTTTAATTTCCTGCAACTCACAATAACTGGTAAATAAACTGCAGGGTAACAAGCAGCTTTCAATGTCTTATCAGGGATTCCATATTGGTGTTGAGACATCTGTATAGAAAACACTTTGTGCATAGAGACAGTGAATACTAGGGTCAGGGGTGTGGTTATTTGATGACTTCATGGCTGTGGGTTGTACTGGCGCAACATGGAAGCCTTCTTAATTACAGAATCTTTTTCACATCTTTTTTTATAGGTGTTCTGGGGAGAAAAACTTTTAAGTTTAGAAAAAATGTAGGTTTAGTTTTCCTTTAAGGAAAAAGGAATACCTTTTAAGATTGTAATGTCAACATCTTGGCAAAGGAACATGACTGGTTCAAAATGGTGTAAAGGAGGCCATTTATGTAAAAATAAAGAAACCAAGTCTGAATAGAGGTTTGACACCGACTGTCTGCCATGTACAATGCTGTTTTGACACCTTACCCTGGGCAGTTCCTATAACACCTCTTAGCCACAATGCAATCATGTCTTGCTTCAGAAGGTCCCTAACACCTGGCTGTCATATGCTAATTTGGACTTTCCAGGGTACATAATTGCCAACATTCTTGTAAAAGTCATTCTGAATTAAGAAAGCCAGTCGGATGACCAGCGGAACTACTTCAAGAACTTAAACTTTTAAGTGTAGTTGATCAAATTAAATACAACAGACAATGTATAGCCTGCTTTTGGGAAGAAAATATGTACACACATATGTACCAAGAACAAAACACCTGTGTGGAATGGCACATAAACAAAACATTTTTCAGGAGTGGCCCAGTAACATTACAAAAAGGTTAAATTTAAAAAAAACATTTTTTATACATATCGGAACATATTAAGTATATTTACTTTTTTCTCTTTATCCTTGGTGCTGTATGTGACCCACTCCTCCTTATACAACTCCTTGGCTATATCCATCCATATCTGAATTTTGGGTGCTGACCATATCGTCTGACCACTCCAAACACACTCCTGCAGTCCCATTCCACTTACCCACTCCTGCAGGTCTACAGTACTCACCACTCCTTCAGGCTTACACACCACTCAACCTCATGCAGGCCCACTCCTCTCACTCCATCAGTCCCTCAAACCACACACCCACAAGCATGTACACTCTACCACACACCCGACTCCACTCACCCACTCCCAAAAGACCCACACACCAAAAATCTAATTTTCATTTCCTCTGCTCCACGCTCATAACTCCCATAACTTAAAAGTAAATGGAAGTACACACATGATATAATGGCTCTCTGGGACAAAATGCGTCTGTGTGTGTCTGCTATTTTTTTTGCATTCTCATAGACTATTATTAGAGTGGAAATCGGCCACACATGGACTGCTACATTCGGAACGCAAACTATATAGTGAGAAATGATTCTCTGGATTTCCATTATTTTTTCATTTATATTGCGAATTGAATTTTTAGATCTAGCGACCTAATCTAAAAATCATATTTTTTTTTATAAAATAGCTCATTTACCTCCCTATCGTTAATTAATGCAAAAATGGAATAGTTCACTATTTGAGTGAACTATTCCTTTAACACTGGCTGGTGAACTGGACGGCTGACTTAACACTGACTGGTGAAACTGGCAAATATAATGCCCAGCCCACACAGACTTGTAAATGTAAGGTGCCCTCATTCCCAGCCCACACAGACTGTTACCTATATGATGCCCTAATGCCCACACAGACTGTTACATTTAAGATGCCTTCATGCCCAGCCCACACAGACTGGTACATATAAGATGCCCAGCCCACACAAACTGGTACATATGCAACCACCCACTGGTACATATAGATGCCCTCATCCCCAGCCCACACAGACTAGAACATATGAGATGACCTCATGCCCAGGATTCACAGACTGGAACATATAAGATGCTGTTGTGCGCAGCCCACACAGGCTGGTACCAATAAGATGCCCTCATGCTCAGCCTCTCAGGCTGGTACTAATAGGATGCCCTCATGCTCAGCCTGCACAGCCTGGACATTTAAGATGCCCTCAGCCCAGCCCACACAGACAGGTACATAAAATATGTCCTCATACCCAGCCCACCAGACTGGTACTTATAAGATGCCCTAATGCCCAGCCCACACGACTGGTACTTATAAGATGCCCTCATACCAGCTCACACAGACTGGTATTTATAGATGCCCTTTTCCCAACTCACACAGACTAGTAAAAAAAATTGCAATGCTAAACAGTAATATAATTATGTATAAACCTGAAGAAATTAAAGTCCACAAATAAATACGTATAAGGTCATTAAATGTTCCGGGCATATAAATATAAATGTTAAGTTTCCTGTGCTAATACTACATGTGATAAGGAGTTTGAGAATACATAAAGATAAATAAGTAGAATTCCCATGATTCGGCTTACCACCTACTGTAACCATTATTTATCTAAATTCCCTCCCCTATATGTGATTTTAATGTTTGATTTATCCAAGCTATGAAGTTTTTATGTATTAAATATATACTTTTATAGCCATTGCATATATTTTTTACATATAAGATGCCCTCATGCCCAGCATAGACTAAGGGGCATATTTATAAAGGTTCGTTAACTTTTCGCGGCCGTTTTCGCGGCCATTAACGCAGAATCGCGTTTACCGCGATTTATAAAGCCCCGAAAAACGGCCGCGAAAAGTTAACGAAGCGTTAACCTTTCGCGCCGATACTTACCCGGTACCGCCGCTTCTATTTAATAAGCGGCGGTACTGGTTTCGCTCGGCTAGTATCGGCTGTTTTACTTCGCCACCTTGAAGGTGGCGAAGTCACCGATACTAACCTCCCGCGGCGGGGATGGGCAGGCAACCCGCGGCGGGTGGTCGCACCCGCCCCGGGAGACACGCCCACCCCGCCACACCCCCCCCGCGGCGGCAGCGGCGACCACCCGCCGCCGCCGCCGCCACTTCCCAGCAGCCCCTCCCAACCCTTCCCCGTCGCGGCAATCTCGGAACGGGAGGCTAGAGGGGCTGCGGGAAGGGGCCGAGCAGGTGGTCGCGACCACCCGCCGCGCACCCCCCCCCGGCAACCCCTCCAAGCCCCCCGCCCCGGCCGCTCCGGGGGAGGGGACGGAGGGAGCCGCTGGGGGGGTGGAGGCTCCCTCCAGCGGGGCCCTGAGAAGGGCCTTTTGGGGCTTAGGGGGTCCCGCAGCTCGAACCGGGACCCCCTCCCCGGCCCTTACAAGGGCCCTTGCGGCACTGACACTTGCTTTAATACTTGCTTTACATTAACCAATCAGATTTCTGGAAATTTCGAAATCTGATTGGTTAATGTAAAGCAAGTATTAAAAATTGACCAATCAGAAACGGATTATGGATTTCTGCAAACATATAAAGAGGACTTTCCGCCGCGGAACTCAGATGCCATCGCAGTTAGATGGCTGAAGAAAGAAGAAAGAAGCGGCTGGCAACATCGGCTCCGCTGAGGCCGGCGGTGCCAGCGGGCTCACTGGCGGCCGCAGTGAGCCTGCCTGGCATCGGCGACCTGAGTGGGGTTGGTTTCGCCAGCCCAAACGTCGCGTCGGATCAAGACGCCGGCAACATCGGCCTCGTCAGTCGCCGCGCCCGCCGGGGGTACCCCTGGCGGCCGCAGGGGTACCTCTCGGGGGTCGGCGGCCTCGGCGGAGCTGGTGTCGCCGGGACTGGAAGAAAGAAGACGTCGCCCAAGGGCTCTTTTAGAGCCGCACTGGGGGTCCCGGTTCAGCTGCGGGACTCCCCGCCAAAGGCACTTGTCAGTGCCGCAAGGGCCCTTGTAAGGGCCGGGAGGGGGGTCCCGGTTCGAGCTGCGGGACCCCTAAGCCCCAAAAGGCCCTTCTCAGGGCCCCGCTGGAGGGAGCCTCCACCCCCCAGCGGCTCCCTCCCGTCCCCTCCCCGGAGCGGCCGGGGCGGGGGGCTTGAGGGGTTGCCGGGAGGGGGTGCGCGGCGGGTGGTCGCGACCACCTCTGCGGCCCCTTCCGGCAGCCCCTTCTAGCCTCCCGTTCCGAGATTGCTGCGAACGGGGAATGGTTGGGGGGCTGCTGGGAAGTGGCGGCGGCGGCGGTGGGCCGCTGCCGCCGCGGGTGTGTGGGCGGGGCGGCGGCGGCGGTGGTCGCCGCTGCCGCCCGGGGGGTGTGGGCGTGTGCCCCGCCCCCTTAGGAGCGGCGTCGGGAAGGGATTTTAAGTCCCTTCGCGGCGATACTATATAGTTCGCCGCGAAGGGGCTTAAAATTACCGCAGCACCACGCGCCGCATAGGTATCGCGGGAATAGCGCTCGCCGTTATAAATACGGCGATAGCGCTATTTTCGCGGCCGCGATGTGCGGCGGTAATTTTTTGCGCTAACATCGTTCCTTTATAAATATGCCCCTAAGTTGTAAATAAGATGTTCCCAGCACTGCCCACACAGACAGTCACTTACCAAAATTAGCAGAGCAGGGCCTGTGTGGCTGCTTGAAAGAACTCACGCACGTGACCTGTGTATGTTTGCACACCCGCAGTGCAATTCTCTAGCGCCGTCCGCGCCACATACTATTGGTTTTTTCCCCTTTCTCTGAACCGCTGTCTTTTTACTGGACCACAGGTGTGTGCCGTAAGCAAACTTTTTATTTTGCTTCACAGTAAGCCCACCCCAGCTTTCATTATATTTTCTTGCCTCTAGAATGTTCACTGCAAGAGGGGTTATACATTTTCTACTTTCCGAAAGTAATTTGTACGAGCTTTCCAACTGGATAGATAAAGCGTTATTCTTAACCACTCTAAAGAAGGTTCCAAACAGTACATAAAGAAGAGTAGAAAAGCAGTTAATATGGATATCATTATATTCATCACCAAATACACAACCTAATTTCAAGTTATTAAAGAGCACCCACCCATGTTGAAAGAAAATCCAGAGGTAGATTGTGACACAGTAATAATTTGTAGATTTGTACCAAAAAGATCAATGTCTTTATGTAATATATTATCCCTAAGTCAATACAGGGAACCAGGTAAAGGACAAATGTGGATCAAATATCAGGGGATGTATAAAGGTGGGGCCAACAAATGTAAGTACAGCAACTCCAAAACACATATATTATAAAAAAAAACGACATCAATTGTACAACCAAATACGTAGTATACTTACTTACCTGTCACAAATGTGAAGTCAATAAGTTGGGAGCACCACAAGATCAGGAAAAGCAAGGTTCCATGAACATCTCTAGGATGTTAAATATAAGAGTGAAAACAGCATTATAGGTTGCCATTTCTTACAATATAGTGCTGGCAATGCCACACACCTCCGTATACAAGGTATCCAGAATGCAAGTAACAGCAATAGGGGAGGAGATAAGTTTAAATTTAATCTTTGATGTTTAGTGTTTTTTACTGTAATGTCCTATAAAGTCCATGTTTTGATTCTTAACTTATTGTTGATGCCTGTAGATAACAAATAATTCACATGAATAATATATGTATTCTATAAACATGGTCCCATGGAAATTAGACATTAGTTTAAAATGATGTACATACAAACATATACAGAAATATAAATCAAGTTATATGTATCAATTAATCTAGCCTATAGTTTATTTATCTATCCTATAGGAATTGATAATCTAATTAATCTACATTTATTTTTAACTCTACACATGAATTAATTTATTTTATATGCAATTAAGGCTACTGAGATACATATAGACACAAATTAATCTCGAACTAATGAATTAATAATTATTGTCCTTACGACTATACCAGTCACATTGGCTGTTAAAGGAGAACTACCGGTAAACCCAAAAAATGAAAGTTTAAGTTAGAAAGTACTTGCCTCAACACCCTTCTCAGCATGGAAGATTCCACTCAGGGGCATTTTCTTTACCTCTATGAGCTCATTTTAGGTTCTGTTTGTTCCCCAATCTGAAGCTGACATTTTCCCTTGCCTGACAGTACTTTTACCTTGATTACATTTTCAGCACCTGTGTGATTTCCACTCCTACCTCTTAACCCCTATGATGTAGGAATATATTAAATCACCAATTTTCAAATTGCAGCCCTTTCTGGGTGGGACAGAGAGAGTCACTGATTAACCCTTTCCTAGTAGCATTGTTGTAGTGTGATGTATATAGGTCTGGGTATCTAGTGTGTCCGGATCTAAAATAATGTATGTTTCACTCCACCAAATCCTAACGATATCTATCTATCTAACGATATCTATCTATCTATCTAACGATATCTATCTATCAATCTAACTAACGCTATCTATCTATCTATCTATCTAACGCTATCTATCTATCTAACTAACGCTATCTATCTAACTAACGTTACCTATCTGGGAAGCGCATAGGAGGCTGCCTGTATTCCTCCTCGTCGGCGTGTGATTGACGTCATCACGCTCGCATGCATGTGACGTCATTGCGCCGGCGCGACGACGTAAGAAGGTTCGGGCACTTGCAGGAGGAACAGGCAGTTAAAACATTCGGGGCACTTTCCCGAATATCCGGGGCACGTGCCCCGAATGTTTTAACATAGATATGCCACTGGGTTTTACTAAGTGACAGTTATAGAGTCTGTGGAGCTGCCTTTGTATTTTGGGTTTAGTTCTCCTTTAAGTAATAAAGTTTTGTCCCTTGGGGATCTTTTCTGGCCAAAGAATTTTGATTTCGCAAAACAATATCAGTCTTTTTGCATCTTTAGATTTTAAAACTTTCTAATCTTGAGTTTTTCTCAGTTTCTATTCTATTCTGCATATGTTAGAATTGTAGCAACAGTATGGTTATTTTGTTTTATGCCTATAATACTTAAGGGCTAGGCCACACTAGCTCGTTTTTTGTGCATTTTCGCCTGAGATTGTGCCCGCGATTTTCACTAACATGGAAATCGCAGGAATGCAAACATTCCTGCGATTTCCGATGCACGTCCGTTTCGCATTCGAGCATTTTTTAATAAAGCTTGCGATTGTGTACGTGATTTGGTGCGTTGTAGTGTGGCATGTCAGCCTAAACCTGTTGCAGTACAGAATTATTTTGTTTTTAGAACCTTTGTACGCATAGGGTTAAAGGGAAAGTCCAGCCCTAAAATGAAAACTTACATACAGGTAAATCACCCCCCAAAACCCTAAACGGTTATAGTTTGAAATATGAAATATATAAGTCTAACCTGAAATCCTGCACAATGTCCTGTTTCCCTTGTTTCTGCTTCCTGGTTCTTCCAGTTAGCAACTGTCAGTTATGGATTTGACAGTTGACATCACAGCCAATGACTGAATATTAATCCCCTGTCTGCCTCTTCTGAGCATGCTCAGGCTCAGTACAGGTTTCTAAATTCTAAAGCATAGCAGGCATACAGTAATGAATTCATAGGACAAAGCATGATATATCAACATATTATAAAAGATGTTCTTATGAGGCTGGAGTTGTCCTTTAATATGTGTCTTTTATATTGCCCATTAAAACATTTTAGTATTTTAAAGCCACTTATGACACTATACTATGTGCGCCCACAATTAAGAGCGGGAAACGCGTCAGACGGAGCTTCAACTGCTAAATAAGTTTCTGCAGCTTTCCGGTGTGTATCACTTTTAAAGGTTTTTATATTCCGTCTTTTCAATTTTCAATCCTAGTAAAGGGTCCAGGACTGGATGCACCTGGGCCACCCACAAAACCATGTGAGTGATCTCTAAGGCGTTTGGTTGCACATGTGATTTGACAGTATCAGGGAAACGCAGGTTCTGAGGCATTCACACGCAGACCACCACACATTATAAGTACATGCTGCCCGTGTAGGGTTTCAATTGATATACCAAGGAGTATTTATATGTTGGGAAATAATAGTATAATGTGTGTATTATAGGATAGAGACGTTCACCACATGCCTATTGTGTATTTTACACATTTTACATTCCCATTTATTTTAAAATATACAATTAGAGGTCACCAAGGTGCTTTATGACCATTTAGAAATATCAGGCATAGGTATGTATCTGAAAATTAAAGGGTATGTCCACCCCATAAACTCATTTTTAATATGCTGCTGCCCCATGTCCCCCAACCCCAACCGCATAAATATTTTTTTCAGAAAGCCCCCCAAACTCTTACTTACCTCCCCTCGTTCCTCCGCCGCACTGCCGGACCTCTGCTTGCGAGAATGCCACGCAGTAGGGGCGGCGGGACCGGGTCGCGTCTGTGATTGGCTGAGCGGCAGCCAATCACGGACGCGGCTGCCGGTCATTCAGTGCAGCGGAGGAAAGCGGAGAGGTAAGTAAGGTTTGGGGAGCTTTTTGAAAAAAAATATGCGGTTGGGTGGGGGACTGGGGGAGCAGCATATTAAGGGGGATTGACGCTAGGGGGAGGGATAGTAGAACGGGAGGGAGAGGGAGGGAGAGGGAGGGGGGAGAAGGACTGCAGTGCGCATGGCAAATATCTACCGGAGGCAAGATAGCAGGCAGAGCCCTGCTATCCTCCTGGTGGGTTAGTTTTGGGACTTTGGGGGGGGGGGTTTACAGGAGAAACCCTATGGAGCTGGGATGTGAGGTAAGGATTAAACTACACTACATGGTGGGGGCCAGTAGTTGGGGGGATTATAGTTTGGGGGTGGACATGCCCTTTAAAAATAAGAATCTTTTGTTACAAATGCAAGGCCTCGTAGTATGAATAATATTGTCATAAAAATCCTTGTTTGTATCTATCCATGTACACATACAGTGGGCAGCAACTGTACTAAAGGGGTTAATCGATTGTTACATAATACAATAAGCATGAAGGTGATAAATGATTATTTATTTTACTGTGTGGCATCTATCACTGTCTATGTGATAATTTTCATACCTTTCCCCAAAATAAAGGTTCCCAAACACTTTAACCTTACCTTCCCACGTTCAGGCCACATTCAATGAAACACCAGACCCAATAATTTTTGTGAATGACTTCTTGCAATTGCACAATGAATAGGCAAAGGAGGGGAACAGTGCAAGAAAATTGGAAAGGCACTTAATAATCACCTTGTGGTGCCAGAACTGCATAAAACTATAAGCCAGCAGAAGGTGTGGTCTTTGCACTTGTAAGGCATTGCACACAAGTAAGATGGTGCTGGGTGAAGCGGGATTGAACTTTCAAAGGTTGTCCAATTTGGCCAACATTCTTTTATGTAGGAACTCAGTAGCATCATTTGTGTTCTGTTTTGGCAAATCAATGTACAATGATGATACAGGCCACCACACATCCTCATGGTCAGTGGTAAATTGGGGGTAGGCTGTGGGTCAGCTGTGCTGTTACTTGCTGTGTTCCTTATTTAATGTTAAAGGGGAACAGTGGTCTCCAGACAAGTTGATTTTAAATGAAAGGCCAGGTTTCTATCTTTAAAATGAGCCATCAACCAATTTCTGTACAGCCCAATATATGAAAAAATCACTGATCAGAAAGTTAGGGGGTGGGAGATCCTGAGTCTGCAGTTATAAAAACTAGGAAGAGATCGAATTACAGTGACTGATAGGGAGGAGGAGTTTGGGAGGGGGAAGAACAGCACAGGCCACAGTAGGAAGTGTGTAAGGTGGGTAAATTTTTTTAATGCATCCCACCCCCTGGGCCCCTCCCTTTGCAGGCCCCCCTTGACCACTTCCCTTGCAGCCCGCCAAAGTCCCTCCCACTCATGTGGCACACATGGCTGCTCCCCCACTGTCTCCTAAGATTTATAACACCCCCCTACAGAAAACTGTGAAAACAATGTTTTCACAGTTTTCTGTAGGGGGGGTATGGGTCTGAGGTGCTAGTGGGCAAAGGCCATGGCTACCCCATCAGTAAGAGGGACCATGGGATGCAAGTGGGAGGGGCCACATTGGCCTACAAGGGGTGGGGGTCCACGAGAAGGAGGAGACACAGGGAAGAGGGATTGTCATATAGGAAGTGCAGGGGATCTTGGGATGCTGCTACCATAGCACACATAAAAATATAAATATCTTCAAAACTATGTAAAAAAAATAATGAAAATAAATTGGAAAATACTCAGGAAAGCAATTCCTGTCAATTTACCTTAAGTCATTTTTGGACCACAGTTACCCTTTAACAAGACAAATCTATAAAATTGTCTAGAAACCCCCCATAATACAGTGCAATATAATTCTCAATGTAAACATTCACATCTTGGGTCTTATTTTAACAAAGTTTTGAGAAAAAGAGATTCTTTTTTTTATATATATATGTTATATATTGTTAATGATTAAGTGCTAACTTTAATTATAATTTAAATAATATAGTATTAAACTAAACAGAACTAAACAAAATAAACATTTACTCACATCAATTTAAGAAGCATTAGTATCACCTATTGTCTTGTTTGGGCAGTATGATCTATTATATGGTAAAATTCTGGTAATAGTTAAGACATATAACTACTAAAATTTTTCATTAAATCCTATTTGTAGATGCATCGTCTGACATGGCATAGATCCAAGGGCCCCAAATTGAGTAAAAATTTTAAAAGATCCCCTCAGTCTGCTTAGGACCCAGTCATTTTCACACATCCACCAGATTTTATTTATTAAATGTGTGATCGGGGGTGTGGATTGTTTCCAAGTTAAAGCAATTAGGTCTTGCTGCGGAGATTCTTGGTGTATTAGTTTATTGGCTGGTGAGGAGATCGATGCTATTGGTCTGTCAAATAAGGCCACCCATCCTGTTAGGGTTATTTTTGTAAACAGTGCTTTGAAGCAAGTGTTTCACAGTTTGCCCACACTTTTTTTTACTTCAGGGCAGTCCCACCAACAGTGTTTAAGGTCTTCCTGTATGGAGCATCCTCTGTAACACATGGGTAAGGCGCCCGGGTAGATTCAGGCTATTTTGGTTGGGGAGAGATACCAGTGGTGGAGGATTTTAAAAAAAAATTCCTGAACGATTTTTCCTGAACAATAAATAGGAGAACATTTACTCATTGAATCAAAGATTCCCCCTCATTGTTCAATCTCCAATATTTCGTTCAACCAAGTTTCCCTAAAGATAATTTAGGTGCGTGTCTTGTTGAGTTCAACATGTTGTATATCCTTTTGATCCTTTTTGGTCCCATTGGGTTGGTATAGCACATTTTTTTCAAATAGAGTGAGTCCACTAGATTTCTGCTGTGTCAGAATTCTATTAGTGTAGTGTTGTACTTGTGAGAAATGTAGCCATTCATTCTTTGGGAATTTAAATTGTTTTTGGGCAATCTCTCAGGGTATTGTTCTGTCTTCTGAGGGTAATTGAATTGTTCTAAATACTCCTTTCTCTTGCCATATAGGCCATATAGAGCGTGAGATTCCTGGTGTAAATTCAGGGTTGTTAAATATAGGTGTCATTGGTGATGGGGTATTGCTTAATTTATAGGTATGGTTTGCATTATACCAGTTTTTTATTGTGTGGATGAGATATGGGTTATTTTTGCATTGTGTAAAAACTTTGTTTTGTGAGGATAGCCACAATAAATCTGAGCATCTTGGATTATCTAATATTTGGGATTCTAATTGCATCCATTTAGCTGATTCAGTTCCTCCATACCACTGCATTGTTTGAACCAGTCTCACAGCTGTAAAATATAGTTTAAGATAGGGGAGAGCAGCACCTCCCATAGTTCTAGGTCTTTGTAAGGTTTTGAGACTTATTCTCATTTTTTTATTGTTCCAAATTAATTGGGAGATTTGTGAGACGAGTCTATGTAAGTATCCTAGTTGTATATCGATAGGGAGGGAGCAAAATAAATATAATATACGTGGTGTATTCATTTTGACGCTTGTTATGTGGCTGAAAAAGTGATATGTCATGTGGTCCATTGTTTAAGCAGTTTCTGTATTAGCTGTGTATAGTTAAGGGAGTACAGTTGTGAGGGGTCTGCTGGGATGTTGATTCCTAAGTATGTGAAGGATTTTGTGTTCCATTTGAAATCAAAATTCAGTTGTAGGAGTTTTCTTTTTTTTTATTTTGGGGTATATTTAGTGGATAGATTATAGATTTAGAGTGGTTAATTCGGAACCCAGATAAAGATCCAAATTTTGTTAGTTGATGACAAAGATGTGTGAGTGAGGTTTGAGGCTTGCTAATAGTGAATAGTGTATCATCTGCGAACAAAGATACTTTGTATTCCTGTGAGCCTATCGTTATTCCACTTACATTTTTGTCTGCCCTTACATGGAGAGCCAGGGGTTCCATGCGAATAAAAGTGGTGACAAGGGGCATTTAAATGCGGGAAATCTAAGTGTAGAACATGCTCGGTCTTACAAAAAGATCCGAGAGTGTTCAATAGTATGTCGACTGGTAGGCAATATAGAGTTAAACAGCTAATTAACTGCAACACCACGAATTTGGTATATTTGGCCACATGTGGATGTGGTAAACAATATGTGGGGAAGACCACTAGGAGATTAAAAGACTGCATTTACCAACACTTCTATTCTATTGCCCATTCAGATTCGAAATTAGCATTAAAGTTATAGTAGAGATTGCCCTAAGATTCCAGAAATTACCTTTTTGGGAATAGAAAAGGTTATGGTAAACTTGAGGGGAGGTGATAAACATATGAAACTGTCAAGACGTGAGCTATGGTGGATTCTAGAATTAAAAACAAGTGTTCCTAATGGTTTGAATAAGGATTGGGAAGTAAACTGCTTTATATGATTACATTACTGGTTTTAGAGTTAGAGCTACTGAATTATTTACAGGCTGTTATGTATATATATTTATATTATTTTTCTTTATTAAAGAAAATCTTTATTTCATCTATTAAGTGCTAATAAGATATCTGTAATTTAATAATAATATAACATTAGATGTGGGGAATTATAGTTACATTTATATACTTTCAGGGAGATTCAATAAAAGATCTTATTGATAAAAATGGTGCTAATTTTGCCCCAACCAATCAGAAAGCTAACATCTGATTGGTTGGGGCAAAATTAGCACCATTTTTAACGATAAGAACTTTTATTGAATAACCCTGTTTGTGTTTAATATTGTATAGTTTCCAGTTTGCTTTATTTTTGGTCTCATTATTTACTTACAGTGGGTATAACATATTTCAATATATGCATGATACAGAAACGTGTTATTTTATGATATTATCTTGATATTATTCCATTATTTGTTAGTTGTTTTTTGTTATACTTTGATGTTTTATCCCCACCCTTGAGCTTTCCCTTTAATCACCTGGAGGTTTTCATCGTTTGTTGTTGTTTGGCCAATTCCTATTGGTCACTAGTCCACACCTCCGGGTATTTAGAGGTGTGAGCATCTGGGAGTAGTTACCTCTGATGAAATGTCACAAGCCTGCCTCATCTGTTTTTAACGAGCATTGAATAAAGTCATGGTTTTACTGGATTTATGCAGTTCCGGATTTATCTCAATAGCGTGGTTGTAGGACCCTCCTCTTCTATTTGCTTACAGGTCTGTGCTTTGGGATGTACATCCGGATCCTCCAATAGAGGTGTTCTCCCACCCAAGGTTTGCCTGGCCGGTTGGATAGCATCTGTGATTCAGATGCTATTTTGTATGTATGCCCAGAATATGGGTGCACAAAGGTTTCCCCTGCTATAAAGGCATTGCATACACTGCAGGTTAAAGCACTTATAACAGCCTTTACAGGTTGAAAATGAAAAGGCAGCAGTAAAGTAGCTCTGTCTATTGTGGTTTTAATGATTTTAAGGTTTATATCCTTAAATGGGAAGTGATTTGAGGAGGATACAGTAATTGTATGTATAAATGTGTATTGGGTCTGTTTAAGGATGTTACATTTACCGCAGGTTCCCGGGTAATTGAAAAAAAATTGCACAGGTTTTGGCCAGTTATCGAAGGGGATAAAACATTAAGTGGAGAAACAAGGTGGAACCATTATGTCCACAAGATAATAGAAAAAATCCTCTGCACTCGTCCCAAGTGTGGGTGCTCACTCCTCAAAACAATCCAACCCTTGATGGATAAATCATACGAGAATAACGAAGAAGCAAGGGTGGCACTCCAAACCGTAACTTTTATTAATTATAGACCAAACAACATCTCACAACGTTTCGGGGGATACGTGCCCCCTTCCTCAGGTGATCACCTGAGGAAGGGGGCACGTATTCCCCGAAACGTTGTGAGATGTTGTTTGGTCTATAATTAATAAAAGTTACGGTTGGAGTGCCACCCTTGCTTCTTCGTTATTCTCGTATGATGGAACCATTATGTGCCTATAGTAAAAAAAGTTCGCTACAAAGCATACTTGTTCAAGTAGACCTTATTGACAAATACAAAAAAGCAGCCTTTTCATTTTCAACCCGCAAAGGCTGTTATAAGTGTTTTAACTGCAGTATATGCAATACCTTAATAACCAGGAAACTTAGCACCATATTCTGGGCATACATACAAAATACCCAGGAATTTTAATTGCAATACAGATTACTGCATTAACTTACTTAAATGTCCGTGCGCGCTCACATATGTTGGGAAAAAAATTGGGCCCATTAAAAAACATTTTCAACAATACAAAAGTGATATTAGACTAGCGCTGGCTAGAAATTCTACAGACAGTTTATTTGACTAAATGAACTAGTCTTTGGTGTGACCAGGTTGTTGCTCTGTTTTGTTTGGTTTGTTAGGTAAGCTCACTTCTATTTCATATATTTGCCATTTACGCTTGAGAGCCATTTCGAGAAACTGGAACCGTATGTAGAAGACAGGATCGGATCTCTGACCCAGCCAGGAGGAACCCCTGAGTTAAAGGATCAGGTGCGGTGTCCACCTGGTTTTTATGTAAGCTCTTTTAATTGAATATCATGCGTACTTTATTTTAGTGTCTGAAATTACCAATACAGCGGCTATGTGGTTAGGAGGGTTACACTGTGAGCGCTATGCAATACCGGTAGGGATCTGGCTATTAATTATGTTGTACGTATTATTTAATAATGACAAAATTGGTCTGTGTTTTGTCTCTGGGCCTGTAAAAGGTTTGCATCTTACCATATATGTAGTATGTGTCTCCTGCTTGCTGTACGTAGTTTGGACAGGGATTAGGGCAGCAACAGGGAAACATAAAGGAGCTAACACACACTCTTTCCCATCAAAGATTTTGCAAGTACTTTGCAGAAGTTGTTGCACTTGGTCAGGTAAGAAGCATTCTGTTTATGGCCCCATGTGATGCTCAACAAAGTAGCACAAAACTTGTGAATTGTGTGCACATTTGTGCAGCCCCTGTAATATGACTGTTTAAACCCACACTAATCCAATACTACATTGGGCAGCACATATTTAACAGTGATTTGCCTAGGATTGAGCATTATTACATCTCACTGCAGGTGATTATAGGCTCCTAAGACAATGGCGTAACTACCAGGGAAGCGGGTGATTTCTAATTACGCCACTGCTCCTAAGATGCATATCTGGCTCTGTTGACAACGCAGTCATTTTTACTATTATTGCTGCTTCTCCAAGGTAGTTTTAAAAACTGACTACAAATGTTCTGTTTATGAATCAATATTCAGCATCAGCTGTTACAGCGGGGTTATCAAATAAAAAGAAAATCCCTGGTTAAAAAAAAAATGATTAAACATACAGTGTGCTTTCTGTGGAGTTAATGTGTCAGCATATCATTTAAGACTTCTCCTTTTCACTGTCAACCTATTGTGATCCTTCATTCATTGATAGTTAAATGTGCCTCCTTTTCTTTCAACTCCCTGCCCTTATGTTTGTATGTTGCTAAGTAATGTGGTTTCTTGGATACACTCGTCCTTTCTTGTTGTGGCTGGTAACAAGGAGAGAGGAATATTCTGCTCTTTAGCTCTCAGTTTATTCTGGGCTTAATGAGAATGAGCAGCAACAGTCTTACCAGTAACCCAGAGAGCCTGTCCTCATCTGGTGCTGCAAGAGGTGATACATCCTATGGAAGCCGACGAATTGATGTCAATAGCAATGTAGCCTTTCGCACTGTGTCCCCAGTCATTCAAACATCACGAGGGGATACCGAGGTACTTTCATACATTGTGGTGTTTTTTTTTTAATCAGTAATAATAGTGAGGCTAACTTGTGCATTAAGGTGTTTGTACCTGTTATATAACGATACAGCACAATGCCTGTACCAATGTCAGAGACAATATAACTTTACCTGATTGTTTTGATGCTGATATTCACCTTGTACTTTTCTCTATGTACATTTTCCAGTGACGTAGAAAAATACAATTCAATTTATTTGCATGGAAATGTATTAATGTTTGTGTTAAGTACATTAAAGGGCATGTCCACCCAAAAAATAAGGCTGTTCAGCTTAACTGGACTTTCATTTTAACCTTACCTTGATCTGATGCCTCCAGGCTGAGCGATACTTAATTTAACATCAGCCAATCGGCGTACATTACCGCAGCTGCAAAACAGCAAAAAGTGGTGCTCTATTAAATAATGAGGTGGTGAAATGCATTAGTGGCCATATTTCTAACAAAGAAAGGATCCATGAAAGGTGTCAGTACATTATTGTGGGTTTTCCGGCTTTTCGAATTTCCAATAATCACTTTTCAAGTTTTCACATTTTGCTATTTTACATTAAATTCAAATGGGGGTCTTATTTCCACATATACACGAGTGTTTTACCTGCTTAAGTTTCTCTTCGCTGCTGTTGGGAAGGATTTGTGTCATGAGGGGGAGTACTGCCGCAGGTTCGTGCCACAAGCGGGGGGTTGTGCCACCGTAAGGGGGTGAGGTGGGGTGCAAGCGGCTGATGGGACATTTTTTTACCTGGAAATAGTAAAAAAGGCACTCCTTTATAAATATGCCCCTTAGGTTAAAAATATCTATAGTTTGTATTGTACATATTTTATTAAACCTTTTCTCTATAGTGTAAATGCTACATAGGCATGATCACAGTATTTCCAAGAGAGATATCCATAAGATGAATAAACAAAATTAAAATTTTCACATGGCTGGGTAATAATGATATGATCATACGGAGACAGCATCTAATGGAGAGTATGGCAATGCTTTGCTCATTTACAAATGTCAATTTAATTAAACAACATACTGAATCTAATTACACCATAGAAATAGAGTTGCTCTTGGTGAATCACCCTGATTTTCCCCAAATGGACTAAATAGAGATTTTGATCTCTATTTTCTACAGTCTGTTGCTTCAACTGTTCATCTGTAAAAAATAGTATACTATGGGGCATATTTATAAAGCTGCATTAACTTTTATCAACAAAATAGGGCTATTTATAAAGCAGCGATAACCGATCAAGATATCGGCAGCGGTGGCCACAGTGTCATCGCTGACCACGGTGACATCGGCGTTGGTGTCATCTGCGACATTGGCGGCGCAGAGAAAGAAGGATCAGGGGTGGCCACAGTTTTGAGTTGCAGGACCCCCAACAAATGCACTTGTCAGTGCCGGGAAGGGGGGTCCTAGTTTCGAAAAGTGCGCAACCTTTTAAGCCCCAAAAGGCACTTCTCATGCATAAGTGCTAAGGAGGGGTGGGAGTCCCGGTTTCGAATTTTGGGACCCCAAAAGGTTCTTTTAAAGGCACCTGACGGGGGGAGGTAGGGGAGACCCCCCTGCTAGTGAGCACACCCATGGTGTTGGCACTTTCCAGCAGCCCCTAGAACCCCACTTTGCCATTTTAAGACAGTTGCAGCAGTAGGATACAACTGGGCATGCTCAGGGCCTGTGGTGGTAGGGGGGAGGCAGAGCAATGGTGCTGGTGATGTCACAGCTCACATTGCTAGCTGGAAATAGCAACCTTTATACTGCTATAAGTTTGCATAGATTGCAGCTAGTAGCATGAGCAAGGAGGCACTTGTTTGATGACTACAGTTACCCTTTAAGGAAGATTATATTTAAGTTTCCATAAAAAGAAAATTGTGCAATTATCGTTAGTCAGATCTCCATTTGTAATAATTCGTACTGAACTAATGAGTAGTAAGCCATCCCTTACAATGTATATTGCAAAGAATTTACCTTATGAACCGTTTAACTGAGAATAGTGAGGCCATCAATGGTTTTAATGTATTTGAAAAACCTTTTTTTATCCTCCAATAAAGGGATGGTATCTTTACTGTATTTGTAGGTGTCCAGATTTATTGGAAAACATTTTACATACTGTATATACTCGAGTATAAACCGTCCGAGTATAAACCAACCTAGTTTTAGCTAAAAAAGGAAAAAAAAAATATTGACTCGAGTATAAGCCGAGTTAAGATTTTCAGGCTTTTTTTAAAGCCTGAAAACCTTGGTTTATACTCGAGTATATACGGTACATACAGGGAGATTCAATAAAAGTTATCATTGTTTAAAATGGTACTAATTTTGCCCCAACCAATCAGATCTTATTTAACATTTGAAAGCTAACATCTGATTGGTTGGGGCAAAATTAGCACCATTTTTAACGATAAGAACTTTTATTGAATAACCTTTATACAGTATTCTGCACTATAGATTCATTAAAGAGCACAAGTGTACAGTACTTTGACTGCAGTTTAGTATGGCATGTTACACCTCCTAACACCAATATTTGCAATGAATAAGTCAGCGCATCTCAAAAAGTAAATGAGCAGTTAATTAGCAAAATGCAATTGTTAATTCAAACCATGCAGCCATCATCTATAGTGACCCACCACAACTGATTTAAACATTAAATAAAATAATGTGATCCCAATATTTAGGGGGGAAGCTATCTGATTAGCAAACATTATTTAAATTCACAGCAATGAAGATACACTTGGGATTTCGACATATGCATGATTGGTAAGCCTTTTAGAAGGGCGCATAGACCTTTGGCCTATTCACTATTTAGAGCAGGCTAGCCTACTCTGTATAAAAGTGACTCAAAAATAAAGAAACCGGTCTACAGATGGCAGCCTCGTTCTTCTCTCAGCTTACCTAATGCTAAAGTCCATCAGAAGTCAGGGCATTCACCTGCCTTGGAAATGTCCAAAAACGAAGAAATAATTGCATATTTATCAAGGGATTTGACACCTACCTGAAATTTTAAAAGGCAAGTGGTGTTGCGTACCTTCCTGAGATCCCACAATGCAGTAAATCACTGCATCGCAAGAACACGGTAAGGTAAGAAGCGCTGCTTTGCACCTCAAATTTAAAGGCATTATATGGTAGCACAAAACGTACCATTGCCTATATTACATATGCTGTGCTATCCTTTATCCAAAACAAATTGGAAATGGCACAGTGTTAAGTGAAGTTACCCGTTTAAATATAACATAAATTTTCTAGATCAACCTTAAAAAATAGCCACATTAAAAAATATGTTGCACATTTAAACTGGCTACATAAGGGCTGGTATATAGAGGTCCGTTGTTCAGCTGACCACACCCAGACTCATATTTTGGTTCAACTGGATGAAACCTTTTCTGAGCTTTAAAATTAATTCTGTATCTATTATTTTTTTGTATTATCATTCTAGGTTCAAGAGCAATATCTTCTACCCAAAAAGCAAAGAGAATATTTGGAAGAAATACCTGCAACCTGGCATTCTGGAAGGTAAAATAAAAAATAAAACAATTACAGACACTAACAGGGTTATTCATTAAAAGTTCTTATCGTTTAAAATGGTGCTAATTTTGCCCCAACCAATCAGATGTTAGCTTTCAAATGTTACATCATTTCTGATTGGTTGGGGCAAAATTAGCACCATTTTAAACAATAAGAACGTATATTGAATCTCCCTGTAAATTTACTATGGAAGAAAGATAAGCAAACAGTGTCTTGCCTTGTTTACTGATGAAATTCTCCTGGCAAAATAATTTTTTAAAAACCCCACTGTAATAACCTCACCAATGATGTAATAATGCTTCTGCTTTTCCTCTTACTGTAAGTTGTACATGTAAGTTTGCCATTTTCCATATGCTCTTTGATGTTTGCCTAAAACAGGTGATTTCTTTGAAAAGACTGGATGTTGTCACTACCCAGAATTATAAAATAGTCACCAAATCCCTAAAGATGAATTAAATGATCATTTTCATTTCACATGCCCAACTCCAAACATTATCTAAGCAGTTTTTTTCCCCACAAATAAAGTTTTGGCAATTACCTAAAAATAGGAATATCTTTTTTAATATATCTTTTTTATTCTGTTTGTATTCAGACAAAAGGGCAGAGTAGACCTACAAAAGGTGAGTCAAGGAGAGCATAGTGAAAGTGGGGAATGTATACTCATATACTTACTAGAAATCTGCTTGAAATTTAGTGATATACTTTTACCTTCCAGAGCTCCTATGACCCTCTGCTTTTGGATATCCCTGTGAACCGAGAACAGACGAATCACTATCGGATAATTGCAGAAAATGCTCACAGTGAACTGGCTGCCCTGCATGTAAAATTTGAAAGTGTACAGTCAGAGGTGAGTGTTATCCTATATAATTATTGTGGTGAGCAAGACTTTCGGATAGCGTTGCAGAGTACAAATTTAATTACTCTAACCTAACTCCTATTATTTAATGTACAATGCTGAATGATAAAAACTTTAAATGCAAAAATATTTACAGTTGTTTTATGGTTAGGTAAGTCTAGATTATTATTCTGGGGGTGGACATGCGCTAATTGTACAATATATAATTATCAACACTTCATAATAAGAGCTACATTAGGAAATTCTCAGAGGGAAAAAGAAGTGAGGGAGATGCATAGTGTGTTCTTTACTGAAAGAGAAAGATAGAGTTAAATATGGTATTTGGTACATTGAAGAAAACTTGAATTGGCAGAAAAAGCAAGTGATTTCTGTGGGATGGAATTTGGGTTCGGAAAGAAATACAAAAGAATTATGAAGAATAAGATGGTGGGAAGAATCTTAGCGCATGGACAATGGAGAGGGACACTGTGGTAGCAAAGCATGGTGTGGTTGCAAAACATGCTGAGAGATCATAAGAGCAAATGGATGGGATTGTCTTTTTAATGTCTGTGAGCCCAAGTTGGAAAAGGGAGTACACCCATCTGAGATTATTTATAAAGTAATGTATTACTTCTTTCTGATAGTTTAACCAGTACTTAGCTGTGTTTTTTTAATATTGTATTTATTATATAATACATTTACATTTGATTAGTATTTTAATGCTCTACACATTTTATTATTTTGTGTGGGACTCTGTCCTGTGCTAGGGGGTATATCAAGTGAAAAAATTTTCAAGCAGAATTATTTATCATTTTGTGCTGTGGGGGCTAATCAGTTTAAAATCACATTGCGAAAAATTGGAAAACTACATTATTTATGTTTAACTGACAAATTTCTCATGTTAAGACTCTCTTTTTGCAGATTTTTTCCCCCCATTTAATAAAAAAAAGTAGCTATCAGGCCGCCGTTAATACCTTTGTATACTCCTTATAAGTTATATTTTTACAAGTTAATGAATGGAATGCTTGCTTTGCAGGGTGGGACCTTTAAGGTCACAGAAACAAGACAGTTTTTACATTTCGATACCTTTTTTTGTAAAGCCATTCATTCCAACTGGGGCAAATATTTTTTTAACTAATCACACAGTAATTAGGATTCATTACCACCAATCTTAAATCTGCTTTTTCTCTCTGACCTTCTTATCCCTTGTTTTTAGCCCTTTTTAATTGTCTTTACTTTTATAGAATGGATATTTTCTACATATAGTGTGCCAGGGGTAGGGGCTGGGTGATTGAAAGTTCTTTACTGAGTAGCTGTGCCCCGTCCTCTTTGAAAAGTAAAACTATCAGGGCTTCTGCCATTACAACCAATTTTCAATCCAATGTGGTAGCCCTGATAGGTAAGGTTTGAGGTGCACTTCCTATAACCTGTGCCACTGCAGGTAAGTATAATCAGTCATATATAGTTTGTAGGTAGGCACACTCAATATGGTATTCAAACAATACTCATTTAAAACAACAAATGCCAAATACACACAACGTTTCAAGGGATGTGACACCTGAGGAAGGGGGTTGGACCCCCCGAAACGTTGTGTGTATTTGGCATTTGTTGTTTTCAGCACTTAAATAAATGAGTATTGTTTGAATACCATATTGAGTGTGCCTACTTACAAACTACATATGACTTCTGCCATTACAACATTATCAGGAAGAGAATTCCACAACCTTACTGCCCTTACATTGGAAAAACATTTGTGTTGGTTTAGCTGTAACTTTATATGATTTTTTAATTAATATCTGTGTTCCAGTATAACAGATAAATGCAAATTATCTTTGGTTAGCCGTTTCTTTGATGTTTTGTGATGTGTAGGGTACTGACGGTTTATCCTCTAATCCAACACGCTTCATCGCTCACAAACCTTCAGGATTTTATTGCTGTTTTAATTCTCTACTGTATTGTAGCTACTAGATGCTCGAGCACGATTGGCCTCCAAAGAAGGTTCTCTCCAAGAACTAAAGGCTGAAATAGAAAATTATAAAGAAAACACAGCAAGGCAGTCATCACTGATAAGTTCTTTACGAACCAGAATCCAAGAAACAGAGGAACAATCTAGCTGGATTAATACTTCAAAAACAAGAGCAGATTTTGCAATGCAGGCAGTTCTTCTAGAGAATCAAAACCTGAAAGAAAGAATCCAGGAGACCGAGTCTAGATTAAAGTAAGTTTGTGTCTTTTCTTATAATATTAAACTTCCTTATATGACTGTAATGCAGTGCATATTTATCCCGGACAGGGCTCCTGAAATGCAGTAAATCACAATTTTTTACTGCATTTCGGGATCCCTGTCAGGTAAGAAGCGCCAATCTGCGCCTCTTACTTAAAGGCGTTAAATTCTGTGCTTCAATGTTGTGCAAAACTTTACGCTATTTCCAAAAAGGAAAATAGCGCAACCAATGCAAAGTTAGTGTAAAACCCACACAAACCCGATATAGCATCTCCATGTAAATATTTTATTAGAAAGTCATTGTTTTGTTTTTTTAAAAATTTACATGCAAGAATAGGATACTGGTAGCAGGTAATGCATATTATACTTAACTGCCACTATTCAAATTAAATGTACATAAATACACAGCCAATCTGTCTTTGCCATTTTAAAAGTAGAGGAAATAATTTGGGATGTTTATACTGCAATAGTTTTATCTTTCTCAAGGTAATTGCAGCCAATAATGTTTCTACTGTTCAGGTCCCATTTGGTGCAGTGGGAAGATAGTAAATCTCAAGCTTCTCGCTATAGTAAAAACCATGAGCATTTTATCTCTCGACTCTCTACATGTTTGGGAATTGATACAAGATGTAAAGAAGAACCAGAGGAGTTGCTGATTTCCAAGGTACAATTAATAGTAAATCCCCGTAGGCCAGAGCAAGGCAAAGAGCAATGAATATGGTGCTCTACTCAACACATCAAGTACCTAGGTATATTCCAGAAATAGGGTCAGTACCTTATACTGCCACTGATAACTCATAGAGTCCAGGGGTATTATCTGGTCCCAGGCCTTGAGGTTTTGAAAGTTTCTTCTTTTTGGAATACATTTATAGCTCTACTTTTTGTTTAACAATTTAGCAATGTGTAATTAAAAACTGACTGGACATATGGTACAGAAAAGACATTGTTAGATATAGAAAGCAAGCATTTGGTATTACATAGCTGTTTATTTCTTTGGGAATGATTTCATCATCTGTTAAAGCCCTTGGAAGCCCACAAGCAGATTGTAGAGCATTATGACAGCGAGTATCCTTATTTCTGAACGTGAAAAACAATCTTTTCTATCCTTATAACGATTTTTAGTGTGAAACATGGCAAATGCATTCTTAATATGGCAATGAGTAATTTGCTGCATGCCAGTATCTGCAACTTCTGTTTTTTTTTACATCCGTTAAATATTTTTAATCTTATGCCTTATAGTAACACTACTGTTACTGGATTTTGTAGCTCCTGCTTCACAAAGTTCACTGCCTGTGATATTCAAAGTATTTTTCCCTTTGCACTCCTTTAATTGTAAACCTGCTAAGGTGCTTGAACTCCCCAAACTGCTAACCACAAAGAGTATAGGGATAATCCAGTATATGAAAAGGTGGGGAGATGCACTCTTAGTGGAAATAAACTGCTTTTATTGTGACAGGCTGTGCACAACGTTTCGGGGTTTTCTCCTTCCTCGGGGGAAACCCGAAACGTTGTGCACAGCCTGTCACAATAAAAGCAGTTTATATCCACTAAGAGTGCATCTCCCCACCTTTTCATATACTGGATCACTGCCTGTGATATATTATATTATATATATATTTTTTTTTTTTTTTTTTTACAAAGTTCTAACCATTTCTCCTGCTTGCTTATTTCCCTATATATTTTGAAACATCTCATTCAATTTTTAAAGCATTTCTTTATCAGTATTTTATGTAGATTAGCGTTTTAAATTTACCTCCTGTATAACTTTTTTAACTTTACCTTCTGTATAAATGAACAGCAGCAACAATTACATTTATAAATCGCTTTTCTCCTATGGGACTCAAATGATACGTCTCTGTTCAAACATTTGCCACAGTGGAAACTAGAGGAGTTACATTTCTGTGAATGGCAAACGAAACAGATGGTTTCAGGCTGGATTAAAACTCCTCCAGGGATTGAAGACTCCTTATTAAATTGGGTAGGGAGTTCCATAGGCTGGGGGCTGCACGGCAGAAGACTCTCATTGCATAGGTTAAGAGTTCTTGGGAAGTAATAGGCTAGGTACACACCGTGGTGTTTACATAGCCAACTGCCTCTAATATCATTAGATTTTATAGCGCACACAGCATGTGCATTTAAATAGCATTGTTTGGTGCTCTAAAATATTCAGTAAAGTTACATTGTTTGTTCCTCAATCATCTCCACCTGTGCTGGGAATTCACCTCCGTTATGGAAGTGGTAGAGGATAATTTGGTAAAAGCACAGCAGCTATGTATGTGCATCTCTCCCACATACCCGTGTAGTTTCCAGCAGTATTTGTCAATGTTCGCTGGAAATGGCAGAATTGATATGTTTCTTACTTTGCTTGTTGGAGAACATGGAAAATCTATTCTTTTTGTTTCAGATTAATGAACTATGCAAAGAAAATAACATGCTTAAAGGTAGCGTTGCCAGTCTAAAAGAAACTGTTAATGTCCATGAAACAGAGTCAAAAGCCAGTAGAGAAACCATTATGAGGTTGGTTTCTGAAACAAGCAAGGAACAGAAAAAAGCATCATCCTTTGGCCTTCAAATAGACAATCTGCATAAGGTAAGTTCTTAAAGGGGATAAATATATTTACAGGGAGATGCAGTATCCAGTGCTAATGGGAAAAATAAGTGCAAAACTCATGCTAACAGATGTAACATTGGTTTAGCTAGGGTTTTGTACTCATATTGCATTGCCTACCCCATTTTGAAAGACTTTTGGAAACAGCACAGTACAAGCAATAAATTAAGCAATGACTATTGCGCTCGTTTTTTTGCACCAAATTAAAGCCTTCTCAATTGTGGCTTTAAAGCCACGCAAAAGATCACAACATACCGCTCGCATTCACACAAAGCAGTAACAGTCACAAAGTCGTTACTACATTGCGGGAAAAAGTGCAGGTCAGTTGCTATAGGGACATTTATTGCATATGCCCCTTAGTATATAAATGAAACTTAGTAGCTATGATAAGTACAAAAAAGAAAATTCATGTGGAAATATTTAAATCATATTCAATTACAAAGAGATGTGTTACTTTCTGGAATTCCTGACATGCCAGAAAGCAGTAGACCTAAAAGTCTAACAGTATACAGTTTTTCAATGTGCTGCAGCTTTGTAAAGGTGCAATTATTGGGTTGAAATTGACTTTGGGTCACATTTAGTTGATTTGAAGTATCAACTAGCACAAAGATTCTTGATCATAAATTGTACCTGGAAGTTTAAGTGAGATTGCTCCTCCAGGGAAACAGTTGCCATTCATATTCATACTTGTGGTGACTTTAACCCTTAAAAGTCACTCAAAGCTCCAAAAATAATGGATCACACCCTAAAGTGCTTGGTTCATTTGTTCCAAATATTATTTCCCTTTTTTTCCGACTGTACTCTTTTATGGAAAAGTGGATTGTGGGTCACAATTTAAAAAGCTATATGACAATAACAAGATACAAAACTTGGTATCCATAGTTGTAATATGTCTTTAAAGGTTTGTTATGAAACTGTATTTTGGATTTTCCTTTTTAAGGATAATTGAATAGTACAGTATGTCACAAAAGTGAAATTTTTTAGAAAATATTTGATTTTATCAATACTGAAGATATTACACTTTGATACAATGTAAAGTAGTCAGTGTACAGCTTGCACAACAGTCTACATTTGCTGTCCCCTCAAAATGTTTACCATGTTTATAACCACTGGCAAGAAAAGGGAGTACACCCCTTAGTGGACACTGCCAAATTGGGCCTAAAGTATCAATATTTTGTGTGCTCACCATTACTTTCCAGCACTGCCTTAACTCTCTTGGGCATAGAGTTCGCTAAAGCTTCACAGTTTGCTACTGGAATCCTTCACTTCTCCATGATGCCATAATGAAGATGGTTAGAGACCTTGCAGTCCTTAACGGTCACCTTCCATTTGTTTCATTTGAGAATGCCCCACAGTTGCTCAATAGGGTTTCGGTTAGCTTTAGCAAGACAGTGCTCGTCTTGGATGTGCGTTTGGGGTTTTTATCATGTTGGAATACTGCCCTGTGTTCAAATTTCTGAAGGGAGAAGATCATACAGTACTTCAGTATGTCACAGTACATGTTTTCATTTATGGTTCCCTCAATGAACTGTAGTTCACCAGTGCTGGCACTACTCATCCTGCTCCAAACCATCACACTCCCACCACCATGCTTGACTGTTGGCAAGACACACTTGTCTTTGTATACCTCAACTGTTTGCTGCCACACACATTTGACACCATCTGAACCAAATAAGTTTATCTTGGTCGTATCAGACTATATGACATTATTGCAGTAATCCATGTCCTTAGTCTGCTTGTCTTCAGCAAACTGTTTGCAGGTTTTCTTTAGAAGAGGCTTCCTTTTGGGACAAGAACCATGCAGACCAATTTGATGCATTGTGCAGTGTATTAACTGGACAGGTCGACCTCTCACCTCTGTAGCAATGAAGGCAGCACTCATACGTCTATTTGCAAAAGACAACCTCTGAAAATGAAGCTGAGCACAAGCGCTCAACTTCTTTTGTCACAAATGGCGAGACCTGTTCTGAGTGGAACCTGTCCTTTTAAACCACTGTCTGGTCACTGTGCTGCAGCTCAGTTTTAGGGTGTTGGCAATATTCTTTATCCAAGACCATCTTCATGTAGAGCAACAATTTTTTTTTTTTTCAAATCCTCAGTTTTTTTTACCATAAGGTCCATGTTCAACTTTCAGTGACCAGTTTGAGAGAGTGTGAGAGTGATAACACCAAATTTAACATAACTGGGACCTTTTTACACTTACAAGTCACATGGCACTGGGGAGAAAAAATGGCTAATTGAGCACAATTTGGATATTTTTTCCTTAGGGGTGTACTCACTTTTGTTGCCAGTGGTGTAGACATAAATGGCTGTGTGTTGAGTTACTTTGAAGGGACAGCAAATGTAGACTGTTATACAAGCTGTACACTGACTACTTTACATTGGATCAAAGTGTCATATCTTCAGTAGTGAAGATAGTGGTTTTTCCCGCCATTTTCGCCAAAATCGCGGTTACCATGATTTATGAATGGTCGGAAACTGGCCGCGAAAAGTTAATTAAACGTTAACTTTCCGCGACTATGATAACAGTTACCGCTGCTTCTATTTATAAAGTGGCGGTAACTGTTCTGCATGGCTAATATTGGGCGTTTTACTTCGCCACCTCAAAGGTGGCGAAAGTGCCCGATATGGCTCGCGGCGGAGGTGTGCCGTAAAGCCCCTTCCCAACCCCATCCCCGCTTGCGGCCAACATATGGAGCAGGAGGCTAGGAGGGGCTGCTTGGAAGGGGCCGCAGCAGGTAGTCGCGACCACCCGGCGCGCACCCCCTCACCAGCAGCCCCTCCAAGCCCCCTGCCACCGGAGGGGAAGGGCCCGCTGGGCGGGGTGAAGGCACCCTCCAGTGGGGGCCCTAAGAAGGGCCTTTTGGGGCTTAAGGGGTCCCGCAGCTCGAACTGGGAGCCCCCTCCCCGGGCCCTATCAGGGCCTTTGCGGGACTTACAAGTGCCCTTGCAGCTCTGACAAGAGCCCTTTGGGGCTTAGGGGTCCAGCCGCTCAAACCGGGACCCCCAGTGAGCGGCTCTTAAAAGAGCCCTTAGACGGCATCTTCTTTCTTCCAGTCCCGGTGACACCAGCTCCGCTGACACTGCCGACCGCCAGTGGTACCCCCGGCGGGCGCCAGCAACCTCAACGAGGCCGAGGTTGGTGGCATCTTGATCTGTCGCGACATCTTTGGGCTGGCGACACCAACCCCACTGAGGTCGCCAATGCCAGGCAGGCTCACTGCGGCCGCCAGTGAGCCCGCTGGCACCACCGGCTACAGCGGAGCCGTTGTTGCCAGCCCCTTCTTTCTTCTATCTTCAGCCATCTACTGCGATGGCATCTGAGTTCTGCAGCGGAGTGCACCTCTTTATATAGGTTTGCAGAACATCCATAATCCATTTCTGATTGGTCAATTTTTTAATACTTGTTTTACATGCTTTACATTAACCAATCAGATTTTCCGAAATCTTTAAGAGCCACTCACTGGGTGTCCCGGTTAGAGCTGCGGTACCCCCGCCAAAGGCACTTGTCAGTGCCGCAAAGGCCCTGATAGGGCCGGGGAGGGGGGTCCTGGCTCGAGCTGCGGGACCCCTTAAGCCCCAGAGGGCTCTTGTCAGGGCCCCCGCTGGAGGGTGCCTCCACCCCACCCAGCGGGCCCTTCCCCTCCCTGCCGGCTGTGGGGCAGGGGGCTTGGAGGGACGACCACCTGCTGCGGCCCCTTCCCAGCAGCCCCTCCTAGCCTCCTGCTCCATATGTTGGCCGCAAGCGGGTATGCGGTTGGGAGGGGCTGCTGGGAAGTGGCGGGTGGTCACCGCCACCGCGGGGGTCGAGGGCGGGAAGAGGCAGCGGGAAGGGATTTTAAGTCCCTATGCGGCGATATTGTACTTAGCGCATTGCACTAAGTGCAGTATCGTTGCGAAGGGACTTAAAATTACCGCAGGACATCGCGGACATGATACACATCGCGACGATGGTGCTCGCCATTATAAATACGGAGATAGCGCTATTTTCGCGGCCGCGGTGTGCGGCGGTAATTTTTGGGCGCTATTTTTGCCCCTTTATAAATGTGCCCCATACTGTATTTATTGGTATGGTTAAAAAATATACTTTCTTTTACTCTGTATCAGCTAGTGGAGAAATGGAAACTATGTGAATATTTATAATGAAATGATATATAAGCTCAATTTTTCCACCATACTTCCCAACAAAAATTCAGATTTTTTTGTTGTTGACATATTTATAAAATTGACAAATTTCAACCTTGTTCATTTTTGTTGCTGTTAATCCGACGGCAACAAAGTAAACAATTATTGTGTTTAGTTAAAAAATATCCGAAAATATGTGCACCTAAGTTAAAAATGTTTATAAATATCTCCCTGTGTTTGAAACTTGTAAACTTGTTAAATATGCCTTTTCAATGTTGAACATTATTGTTACGTAGGAATATTGCAAAGTCAATAGTATAACTACTGTAATGTGTAAGGTTTTCCTCGTTTTTTGTTTTTATTGTGTATCCTATACTTCTATTCTCTTGCAGAAAATATTTTTAAAACCTTATTGTTAGGAAGTGCTTTTCTCTTTTGTAAACCCCTTTAATTTTTTTGGACATTTTTAAATGTTCTCTTCTTGCTTTTATTTCAGAACCTTGAAAATGTCACCAATGACAAGCAGGACCTTGAAAGGGAAGTTAGAATGTTAAAAGATAGACTGACTGCTTCTCAACGGGCCTGGGAAGTAAGCAAGCAAGAGCTTGGTCAGGTCAAGAAAAGTACCACAGAGCTAGATATAACTTTAAAAAATAGCCTTACAGAAGTGAAGTCAGCTCACAGTCTTCATGAATCCTTCAAAGAAAAATTGTCAGCAGCTCTGAGCCGTGACACTTCTGTTGTAAAACCAAAAGAGGAGGCAATATTGAAAAAAATACGGGATTTGCATGATATAGCTGAGAGCAAAAAGATGGTAAATATATGTCATTATTTGATTTACATGCATGCGTGCTTTTTACTGGATGCTTGTTAGGCATAATGACAATACATTTTAGAAATATTTGCGTATTTTAGTAAGCATTAGAAATTTTTTTCTATCATTGACTTAACCATGATTACTTTTCAGTATATTTGCAAAAATATAATATTGGCATCAGAGTTTCCTAAAGTTATCAGTACCTAAAAATAAGTTTTTTCATACTTCTCAACTATCCTGATTTAAGTCCCATTCCAGAAATGCACCCATATCGGGGCAGAGCCAGTTTACATCCGTGATGCATAACTTTAAAGTTATGAAAATGGAAAGGAGTACTTTTTATAAAAATGTTACACTTTGCCATTTCCAAAGAAACAAATATGTATAAAGCTGGAAAAATCTATACAAGCCTGATTGACTACAACAGTTGATTACATCTCTCTGGCTCCTGTAAGATTATTAAATATATTACTTGATCTGAAAAAATTACTTGATCAACAGATTTTTGTTGTATCTACATATTGAGTTAATTCCCCTTTGTTATGTTAACACAGTAAATTCTTGCCTAAAAAGTTTTGGCCACCACGAAATTCCAATCAATTTGGGTTGATTACAATCATCTGCCAGCCCCCAGCTGATTGTAATTTAGTAAGTTTCTTTTTACATCCAGTAGATGTCACCATTGTTAAAATATTTTTATATATATCATTTAGATTATTTCATTAACATTATAAAGTTGAAGAGTGGTTTTGTTAACTCCCCACAATTTTTGTCTTTTGTTTTGTCTTGTTTTTTTAGTCTTTTCCTCAATTAAAGTAGAGGGGACTAACTCCCTAAACTAAATGTGCCTAATGTCATATCATTTTCTTATGCAATCATTATTTAAGTTTGTCTCCTAGTTTTTTTTGTGTTAATAGGGTAATTCATCTGACCAGCCTGAGTGTCGAACAGGTACATCCTACCCCACACTGTTAGAGAGCAGTTATTTTATAATTTTAATGTATAATAGCTTCAGAATATGGGAGGGGGTCTACAATTATGTGTTTACAGTATGCAGCAGCGATATAAATGCAGTTTTCTGAGTACATTTTGTATTTATCTTTTTTTACATAAATCTCTAGATAGTATCACAGCTAGAGGAAAAAGTGTACAGGCTGAGTGATCAATTACAAAAACAGACAGACCTACACCAGGAAGCCATGAACAGGGCAAAAAAGGCAGAACAGCAGCTGGAAGACCTACGGGGACGGCTTAAATTAGCTGAAGGGGACCTGGCTTCTGGGGATGTAATGAGAGATAACCTCAGTTACGAGAAGCAAAAGGTAAGTCTTCAATCCCTGTTTGCAGTGACACTTTTTAGTATTAGCGTGTTGCAGAATGTTGTATTTAAAACCTAAAGAATTAGAGACGTATATCTAGATGAGAGGCAGAAAGATCCTGTTACAAAGGTTACAAATTACAAGGAATTAAAACAATTGAAGCAGAACATACCAGCAAGAAGTAGGAATCTGAAATTGCAGAAATATTTTTAAAAAAACGGTAAAAGAATGTTGTATCGGGGTGCTACATACAGTATTTGGGGTAAGCAAAGTGTTTGGTATGAAGGAAAGCTAGTAGGCACAAAGACTGAAAAGTGTCTGTAGTCAAAGTTTGTGTAAAAAACAGGCTTGGAGGTTGGGAAGCTGTGAGGAGCACAGTAAGTGTCTTATGGGCAGAATTAGATTGTGAAACTGGGGTGCTGAGCTGTTATTTGATTACTTTTCTTTAAAATGAGAAAGTGTTCTGATATAGTGAAAGATACGGGAATAATTTAAATGGTGCAATTATATTTTTTCCTTTTTTTAAATAAAATTGTGTAAAAAAGAAAACTGGGAATAATTGAATGTAAACATTTCATTTTACATTTCAAAAAAGAATAAATATAGCTGAACAACATAAAACCTTGTCTGCCTCTAAATTACTGAAAAAACTAAGGACACTACCTGAAAATAACTTTTTTCAAATTACCACTTTGAAACAACAATTTAGTAACTTTTTAACAACAATTTGTAACAAGTTTCCTTGTATTTTAGTACATGAAATTCTTGGAACAACTTTCTCAGAAAATAAAGCTGGATAAGATTACTGTTGATGTGGGTTTTGACATGCGCCTAGAAGCCATTCTTGCCCGGGCTGAGCAACTGGTCAAATTAGAAGCTGATGCCGTTATTGAAAACAGGACTATTGCTCATGGCTTGCAAAGAAAGGTAATCAATGTCCTTATTTCAACAGAATGCATCCCAGGATGCAGTGATTCCCTGATTAAATCCCAGGATGCAGTGATTCCCTGATTAAATCCCAGGATGCAGTGATTCCCTGATTAAATCCCAGGATGCAGTGATTCCCTGATTAAATCCCAGGATGCAGTGATTCCCTGATTAAATCCCAGGGTGCAGTGATTCCCTGATTAAATCCCAGGATGCAGTGATTCCCTGATTAAATCCCAGGATGCAGTGATTCCCTGATTAAATCCCAGGGTGCAGTGATTCCCTGATTAAATCTCAGGGTGCAGTGATTCCCTGATTAAATCCCAGGATGCAGTTATTCCCTGATTAAATCCCAAGGTTGCAGTAATTCCCTGATTAAATCCCAGGATGCAGTGATTTCCTGATTAAATCCCAGGGTGCAGTGATTCCCTGAAATGTTTTTGAAAATGCAGTAAACACTGACTTGTGTCACTTTGGTATATATAGATCTACAGCTGAAGAGTTGTATGGTGATATAGAGGATAATAGGAATACCATATATGACCATACAACTCTTCAATTGATCCAAATACTGTAAATACTGAAATATGGAGATTGGGTTGGCTTAGTGGCTAGAACAAACAAATGTGATATTATTTTAATATAATATATATTTAGTTATATTATTACTTCCATACATAGTTGTCTGATCTTAATTTACAGATTTCAGTAAATCAATAATACAGGGAGGTTCACAAAGGTTATGCCCATGCCATTAAAAATCTGGAGTTGAGTCAAGTGTTAGACAAGAAAAGAAAAAAACTGAAGAACCAATATAAAGAATTAGAATTAATTGCAAAGAAGAGGTTTATAGAAGTTTTTCAAACTCAACTACATGGTTTCCACCAATTTCCCCACACAGCCTTCTCACCCTATCACAATAAAAACTGCATCCTCAGCTCACAGATGGTCTTAGACCACTGCTAAAACATTTTTAATCATTTACAGACCGAATGCTGTTGAATGAAACAACAGGGGAATACTTATTAAGGAGCCTTATTTCTGCCAGACTTTCACAATTTTTCCTTTTCACCATATTTGTAAAAGATTTTTAAAACGGTTAATTTTCATCAAAGACAAAAATTTCATGGTGAAAAGTCATGTTAACACAGCGAAATATAGAACGTTTACTATTACTAGATGCGAGCATGAACATATGATGGTAAATAGATAACACAATGATTGTCATTGTAGTGTAAAATAGGTCAATATATACTGAATAACTATCTTTGTTATTTAAAAATAGCCCAACACGTTTTTTTTTTAGCAAAATACATGATAAATGGTGTAAAACTTACTCGAATGAATTTTCTCCAGAACCATACATACAGAATAACACACTATAATGCTGTTGTAATGGTCCAGACTGCCAGGCTGAGAAAAAGACTGAAAGAACAGGTAAAAGGCAAAGTAGATAGCCGGGCAAAATAGGAGAAACCCCACCAACCTGGACCAAACACAATAGTAGAAATAGAAGGTAGAGACAATCTTACATAGTGCAAAACTTCCTCCAGTCCCCTGAGGAAGGGAACTACTCCGAAACAATTGTGTATTACAGCTTGCATTGAATAAATGTTAAAGTTTTGCACTAGGAAAGACTGAAAACCACAGCCATAGATCAATGTAGTACAACCAGTTTATTAACAAAAAGCAAAACAAGCAAACAAAATGTGACCATGAGTGACCCAAACCCCACAAACAAAACCCTAACTATCTCGATAAATATACAGTGCAATAAAACAAGACTAAATACAGATAAGAAGACCAACAGGATAACAAGAACAAGGATAAACAATGAGACAGGAGAAGGAATGGGCTAGGAACTTAATAACTGGGACATGGGCCAAGATGACAGGAAACAAGAACAGGTACAGGACTATGGACTGAGACTGGAACTGAAGATCAGGATACAAAGTACCAACAAGAGGAGCCAAGTACATCTGATGATCTGGCACTGAAGCAAAGGGGGGGGGGTTAAATAAGTAAAACAGTTTGCAGGTGAAGGTGATTTGGTAATAATGATCTGGTAGCTTGAGACGGCTTACTGCTGGTAATAAATGGCAGTTCAGGAACACATAAATGGGAGCAGAGGTCCAGTGCCACCTCAGACGCAGAGATCATTTTTGTATATTTTTTGCCAAAAATCCACTTTTAGACACTTTAATACCTATGGATTGTTTGCCTTGTTTAACGCTATGAAAAATATTTTAACAATGTTAGGACAATATTTTGGCAAAATGGTGAAAAATGCAAAAAAAGTGAAAATACACCTTTATAAATAGCCTTAAAGTTACAAAGAGGTGTTTTTATGATTCATATATAAATAATCTTCCTTCCTTTATAAATATGCCCCATAGCTTTAATGGTAAAATAAAGATTTTCCTGGTTCTATATAGATCTACCTTTAATCACAATTATTAAAATAGCAATTGAAACATCATTTTAATTAATGGTAAATAGGTGATAGGGTCATAAAATATGTGTTTAGGACAATGTTCCATGTTTAATACTATTAAGTTAGTTAGCATCCCATGTATTACTTTGTGACAAAGAGAAACCTTATCAATTAGTTTTTATTGCATGTCCATTATTAGTTTGAAGAACATGAAACACATTTCTGTATGTAATATTTAATACGGTATTAAGTAAATGTACCCTTTTAATGAAGTTAAAGGCACAGAAGGAGAAAATTGACAGTAAAGAACTCCATATGGAGATGCTAAGAAAAAAAATTGCCCAACTAGAAGAGGAAAAGCAAGTAAGGACAGCACTGGCTATAGAAAGAGATGAGGCTAACCTGACAGTGAGGAGGTTGCAAAAGAAAGTGGACAGGTTGCAAAAGGAATTAAATACGTCCATGATTCTAATACAGAACTAAAAGCTAAGCTTTCAGACACTAATGAGCTAAAGGTAAGTCTTTTTATTATATATATATATATTATTATATATATATATATATATATATATATATATATACGGAAGTCCAACACGATCGAGTACATTTTAAAATGTTAAGTAGTTTGAAGAAGGATTTTATTAATAAAGTGTTGTAAAAAATGCAGTTGTGTTGAAGTTGTTGCAAATGGACAAATATTAGTGCGTTACCCTATACATTTATATCGTGTTTTTTTCCAAACAATTTTACAATATATTAATATGTATATTATAAACAACATTATTAGACAAATCAGCATTAGGGTTTGCAACATATAAAAAGACCCTTATTTTAGTGCTGTTTTGTTGTATTATTTGAAGTGTCAAGTTATTTTTCTTTCTTGGCTCAACCTGCATTTCTGCTTTATATAAAGAAGAAATCTATATATTTTATGGTTAATGCCACACATGAAACAGAAAATCACAAGGCTTGTATGATGGCTGTCAGACTTTTAATCACACAGCCAATTAAGTTGTACATCTGCTGACTAAACTATAAAGGGTTTCTAAGAATGTGTTCTAATAGAATGTATTAGAGAGCATTGCAACTCATGCAAATTGTTATTAAACTCCCTTAAATATCTCTTTTCTCTGCCACCTGGAAGTCTTCTTATTATTTTAGTTACATGTATGCAGATAGCTCAGTTTAACTTAAAGGACAATTATACTCAACTTCCCTCCGCTCCTCTTCTTAGATCTGTACCTTTTACCCAGTGTGAGGACCTGAACCGCTAGGTCCTCACCCCTGGGCTCGCGAAAGTTAAGCACAGCATTACTGAAACGCTGCTCTGGCAGGCTCCGCCCCCTCCTCTCCTTGTGCGACGAGGCCAATAGGAAGGCACGCTCGTTGCAAGCGTGCCTTCCTATTGGCCTCGTCTCCGACGAGAGGAGGGGCGGAGCCTGCCAGAGCACGTTTCAGTAACGCTGTGCTTTAACTTTCGCGAACCCAGGGGTGAGGACCTAGCGGTTCAGGTCCTCACCCTGGGTAAAAGGTACAGATCTAAGAAGAGGAGCGGAGGGAAGGGGAGTATAATTGTCCTTTAATAAACTTCTTCATCATACTATGGAAAAAAAATAGTGGATATTTCGTGATTTGTCTTGGAATGAAAGAAATTAATTCCTTGCATCTACTATAGTAGTAGAGAATTGTACCGTGTTAGCCATAGATGAAAGCAAAGACATCTTGGATATAAAATAATACCTTTTCGAAGCCTAGTGTTTCGAAAGTTTGCATTTTCAATCATTTTAGTAAGCCAATAAAAGGTATTATTTTATATCCAAGATGTCTTCACTTGCATCTACTATGTAATATTGGGCTATGTTGTCATTTTGTAGATTAAAAGCCTGGAGCAGCACAAGACTATTGATGAGTTAAATAAGACCCTTGACCAATTGGAGAGGGTGAAAGACAAAACTCAGAAGAAGTTGGTTTCCATAAAATCTGAACTGGATTTTACTGAACGAGAGGCTAGGGAGGAAAAAGAGAGGACTGAAAACTTACAGAAGGCCGTCACCAGTGAATTAAAGACACTAAAAAAGACTCTAGAAGAAGTTGTTAAAAGAGAAAAACAGGTAATAAACACTTGTTTAAAGGGTATATTTATTGAAAAATTAAGGCTGAATGAATTACATTAATAAGAGCCAACACTTACCTCCCATTCTTACTTTATTCATTTATTTTGCGACCACTTGGAACATGGCCACAATCGCGCTGCTGACAGCTCCCCCCTTCCGTTCCCCCCTTTCTGTAACATATGTACGTGCTTATGTATAATAGATAAAGGAACTATTGCACTTTTCGCAAGGGAGAGCTGAAAGTTCTGAGCGGTCTCGTAAGAAATTAAAGAAAGATTGGGAGGCAAGAGCATACACCTACAGAATATATTTCTCAGTAAATTTTTAGTGAACATACCCATTAATACAATTTCTTACAAATCAATTTATCAATAATCAATAATCAATTATCTTACAAATATCTAAATTATTAACAATCTAATTATCTTCAAATGTTGTAATCATGTGTTATAATATCACATCTGCTTTCTTTTCTTTTTTTCTTCATAGGAAAACAGGTTTTGCTAGTCAATCTGCAGATTACAGTAATATATATTTAATTATAATTAATAATACTTCCATTATACTGTTGTGAAGAAACAAACATAAAAAATGATCTATGCAAAATAGATAGCAATAGATAGCGTGGGACAGCAAATCATTAGAACTATAGAGCTCCTCTCCCACATATGGTAATAAGTCAATGATTATTAGAATTGGGGGTCAATTTAAAGGCCACTCAAAAGTAAAGGCAATAGCACAAATTAATAAAATGAGAACAAATAACTAGGTAAGGTACAGATTGCTGCAATTAGAGAGTGAGAACAAATTCAGAGAGGAGAAGAAATGGTCAAACTTTCAGAAAGATTACTATATATCAAGCACAGGGTAAGATTAACTATAGTACATATTAATTCCATTACACTAAAAAAAATTCACAACTGACCAGACATGTCAAAGACAGATATAAGATAAACATTTGGAAGGACATGTTGCAAAAGTGGTTATATGACTCGACCATTACAATGAAGAACGGGGTTCAAAGAAAGTGTTTGAAGTATATTAAAAATGTGCCTGGTGTTTGTCAGATCTAAACTTTTTTAGATCTGGTAGTTACTACAATTCAACATTATTAGCAGACAGTTCCTTTTCTATTAGCAGCTAACTCAGAGAACCAAGGCTAGATGCATGTTCAATTAAGTGGGCTATAATTATCTTTAAATATTACACTATGGAACAAATCATGAGTAAATCTGGATCAGAGTCAATATATTTAATTAAGACTTCCTTCCTGCATTGCCTCACTGTTGGTTTACTTTGTAATAAGAATTTTTCCTACAATTCATAATTATAGAAAGAAGATGAGGTTTGTACCTTATTTATCGCAATTGCTCTAAATCAACAAGAAAGAATGGAAGCCAGCATGACAGTGATGCTGATATGTTTCCATGGTAACATTTGTGGATAGCAGATGCAGCATGTGTGGGCCTCAGTCTATGTTGGAAAACATCAACAGAGCATGGTTGATGCAAAAAAAGTCATTAGAATAAACAGACAAAATGTACCCTGTACAATAAATGACACAGTTCAATCAGTTCTCTTTAAAGCATGGTCTAGCCCAGAAAATTAGATGAATGTTTATGACAAAAGAGATGTAATTGCTTGATTACTTGTCTTTTTCATAAAATACTATTTAGAATTTAAAAAAAAAATCAGTAATGTAAAATTAGTTTTTTTTGTTGCAGGGATATTTTATTAAAACTCCAGTACAATGCTGCTTTAAATAATGTAATTATTTAACAAATATCATTTGCTTTTAGGAATTTGTTTTCCTGGGACATTTTTTGACATATCTGTTGGACTTCAACCTCACTAAGCTAACATAATGCAATGGAAAACATTGTTTTAACAAATAAGGGATAGTAAAATGTGTTTTTTGTTTTACTTTTAGATTAATGGCCAAATAAATGCACATTCACAGAAAGACTTTTTAAGTTATTACAGTGGTTATCATGCTGGAGAAATCTGTAGTATATTAAAGTTTTTTTTTTTTTTTAAGTTTTTAGGTCTTTGTCCAAAGCACATATTAGCAATAAATTAAACTGCTATAAACCATCTTGCATTTAAAAAAAAAAGTTGTTTTATTTTTAGCATTTAGCACTGTTGTTTGCCCCTCTGTCTTTCCCACAGACCTCACCCTAACAAATACAATATTAGCATTGATTGCTGTCCTAGGAAAATACATTTTATAAATAAAAAGTATTGTACATATGTATATCTCTTTAACAGAACTATTTCTTTGTATTTACAGCTGGTAGACTTCCGCGAGGTTGTAGCACGAATGCTTGGACTAAATGTTACTGCCTTGGCGCTCCCAGACTATGAAATAATTAAACGGCTTGAAGGAGTAATCCACAGCCACCACCATCTTGTCTCCTGTGCCTAAATATAGAATAGAAACAAAAATGTTTACAATGAATCTTAACTTAGCCAAACTTGCTGTTAAAGGGAATGTCCATCCTTAAAATAAGTTTTTATTTAGATTCAGCTACCCGTCAAACCCCATTTTCACATTATGGAAATTTCTCAAAAATGCCTTACCAGACCCATTCTTTCACCACTGTGCCGCGCTACTCTCTGTGCTTCCTGGTCGCTGCTGGCAGTCAAAGACCTGACAGTGATGTCTCCAGGAAATGCTTTACTGCTGTTTCTTGTGCGCAAACTGAGCTTGCTAAAGCAGCAGGAAGCGGCACCCAGGAGGCGAGGGACTGCGTCAGGTAAGTCTTTTCAGGGGTATCTTTAAAAAATTTGAGTAATGCAAAGATGGGTTTCAGGGGGTACTCAACCTAAATATAAAATGTATTTTATGGCTGGACATGCCCTTTAATATAGAGTCAATGAAGAGCTGGGTGTGAATGTTTTCCAATTAAATGCAAACAGTCAGAATGTGCCAGTGGGGTCTAAACAATCTAATTGCTCTTTAAGTTTCAAAAATGTGTGATTTTTAGTGATGGACAAGTTGAACCAAATGTGTTACTGTACCAAATGTTGATTTCTGTATATTTTTATTTAGTATACATTTTAAAGGATAAGTACACTGTAAAAGCAAGTTAAGTTAAATTGGAAGCTGCAGCTTTAAAAAATCTTTCCCCCCTTTTTTTTCTTCTAGGTCCCTCCTGAAACCTTTTCCTGCTGTAAATTTGCTGACATCTTGGATGTGCAGTGTAGACTGTTTAGTTATTATCCTCTGAGACTTGCTGGATCTCCTTGTTCTTAAGCCTCCAAAAGCAGTGATTGTTTCGTCCGTGCACAAGATTGTCAAACACGGGCACAGATGAAAGATCACTGCTTTTGGAGGCTTAAGAACAAGGAGCATTGTACATGATCGGAGGGTACTCGGCTCCTCAGGATAGACAGAATAACGGATATTCTGTCTATCCGTTATTCTGTCTATCCTGAGGAGCCGAGTACCCTCCGATCGTGTACAATTAACCTGTTGAACAGGACCAAGCTAAGGGTCCGGGGCATTTCGGCACCTGGACCACCCATAAGGACAGACGAGTCCAGCTATCCCATAGAGATATTGTGGTATTACTGGAACTGTATATATAAACCAAGCTCTAGGCCCGGGGTTTGAAACACCCAGACCTCCAGAGTAAAAGAGTTAGTAATGATTCGCTTCTCACCTATTTAAAGACAGGAGCTGTTACTAATTGTTAGTTTAACACGTGTTTTAGATACTGTGTGCACTTGTGGGATAAATAAACAGTATCAGCTAGCAGTTAATATTTAACAATTAATGGTCATTTAAGAACAAGGAGATCCAGCAAGTCTCAGAGGGGAGGAGCTAAACAGTCTACACTGCACATCCAAGATGTCAGCAACTTTACAGCAGCAAAAGGTAGGCTCAGGAGGGACCTAGGGAGAAAAAAAAGGGGGGGGGTTTAAGCTGTTGCTTCCAATTTAACTTAACGTGATTTTAGAGTGTACTAATCCTTTAATTTAACTCCGCTTCATTTCAAAGTTAAAGGGGAACTTGGTCTCCATACAAGTTAGCGATAAAGTATTTCCTTTTAAATGATCCCTGAGTCACATCTCTGACTGCGGCCTGTGAAAGATTATATTGCGGAGAATGTTCAAATTTTCTGCTTCCAGCAGCTTGAGTCACACTTCCTGGCCCTTTTCCCCTATCCCCAGGGCAGAAGCATACTCACTTAAGACTTAATGCTGGGAAAGACAGGAAGTAATAAAAGTAAAAATTTAAATTTAAGAGGGGGACCTGTTAATGCAGGCAGAAGCTAATAACATGACTACAAGCTGGTCACATGCTTCAAGCTCCTAAAAACAGAAAGTGTTGAAGCAGTATCTGTTCAGGAAGTTATATTGTTGAACCTTTCCAGCATTAACTGCTCACAAATTTTACCTAGAGATGTGATTTTGGGTTCATTTTGAAGGTACAACGGAAATCTTTTTATTTAACCCTGACTTGCTTGGAGACCACAGTTATACTTTAATATCTTACTCACATGGAAGTGTATTGGAAGGGCTTTTACTTTTTAAGTAATGGTTTGTCGCACAATCGAACACCTTTATGGACCTATCATTTTCTTTGTTTGCAAGGAAATCCTGCTACATTGTGACATCCACACAACATAATCTGTTAGTCTAGATAGCGTTAATGATGGTCCAAAATGTTAAGGGGGGGTAACAAGTAGTTGTTGTTTTCAGAATAATCCCTACATTGTTTGTTCTCTAAAATTAAATATTTACAGTCACCTGATAGTGATGGACCAGATTTCTCAGGGTCTAATAATATATATATAAGTAAATATAGATGCCTTGACAGGGGCATTTCTAGACCTTTTGTCACCTGAAATAAATATTTAAAGCTGCTCCTGAATCTTGGCTTGTGGGTGTGGTGGGGTGACTAACACTGGCTGGTTAACTAGAGGGTGTACTGGAGCGCTAACTTTACAGTGGCTGGTGAACTGAAGGGCTGACCTAACACTGGCTGGAGAACTGGTAAATATAAGTGCCCAGCCCATACAGATATGTATACAAAAGATGCCCCCATGCCCAGTCCACACAGACTGGTAAATATAAGATGCCCACATCCCCCGTCCACACAGACAGGTAAATATGATACCCACATGCCCATCCCACACAGACTGGTAAATATAAAATGCCCCTATGCCCATCTGCACACAGACTGGTAAATATAAAATTCCTCCATGTCCAGCCCATACAGCAAGGTAATTACGATGCCCTCATACCCAGCCCACACAGACTGGTAATTAAAAGATGCCCGCATGCTAACTCCACAAACTTGACAGTAAACAATTACTGGAAGTCAGGATAAATATCTCAGGTGCCACAAAGTTCTCATTTATTTATTAGAAATGAATGCCGCCTCCCTACTACATCACAGGTGTGCGCTGTGAGCAAACTATAGTTTGCTTCATGGTAGGTGCACCCCTGTTCCTTGAAAAAGTGTAATTATTATTTTAATATTAATGAAATGTGATATTCTGAGAATATTTTTTGCAATCTATAAATTAAAAATAAAGTTATTTTATTAATTCAGTTTTTGTGCTTCTATGTATTTTGCGATTTTTCCATAATAGTCTAAATTAAAGTAGTAAACAAAAGCTTGTTAGGCTGGCCATTTCATAAGATGCATACACATTTTTACAATTGCATTTGCATTGTAAAAGTTGATTTTTTTAAAATGCACATACCTGCAATGTTATACGCTTTTTAAATAATAAATCAGTGATCATAACATTTCTGGTTAAAACACTAACAGGGTTATTCAATAAAAGTTCTTTTCATTTAAAATGGTGCTAATTTTGCCCCAACCAATCAGATGTTATCTTTCAAATATTAAATAAGATCACCATTTTAAACAATAAGAACTTTTATTGAATAAGCCTGTAAGTTAAATAGATGGTATAGAAATAATGACCAACTCTGGAGTGCAGTGTATGTAATAAGTGAGTAAACTTTTTAGCTCAGTATCCAGTGATCAGTTATTTAGTTACTGATCAGCAGCAACTTCAAATACTACAAAAGTGGAGATAAAATACCTACTTCAATTGATTAGATGAGTGTAAAATTCCCAGTATCCATTGTAATATCATGTTATATTTACACACATTTTAAGAGTGCATTGAAACTTGCCATAAATCAGGAGTAGCTATCCTCCAAGCAATTCAAAATAGCAAAGATAAGAGAAGCACACTACTTTCAATAATTCAAATTTATTGTGCAGAAAATATATATTGTTTTAGGGAGCTTTCTCCCTAAAACGTTGTCAGGGTTATTCAATAAAAGTTCTTATCGTTAAAAATTTTGTTAACTTTGCCCCAACCAATCAGATCATAGCTTTCAAATATTAAATAACATCTGATTGGTTGGGACAAAATTAGCATCATTTTTAACGATAAGAACTTTTATTGAATCTCCCTATCAATATGTTTTCTGCACAAGTTCGAAAGTTCGAAAACAGACCCATTAAAGTCAATGGGAGTCAAATAGTTCGAAAAGTTCTAATGAAATACAATTAAAATATCAATGGTAACTTAATGTAAATGGCTGTGGGACCTGGGAAATGGTCTGGGGAACATGTTCGAATATCCAGGACATTCGAAAAATAAATTTTACTCTCACTCGCGCTATTTTCGATCTCGTTCACGCCTAGGTACCATGTACATTTTACTCGCGGATTCGATGCTTGCGTATAGGCATTAATGGACACTTTACTCGTAGATTTGATGTTCGTGCCCAGATACCATGGACATTTTACTCGTGTATAGGTTTTAATGGACCCTTTACTCGGGGATTCGATGCTCGCGTATAGGTATAATAAGGCATTTTACTCGCACATTCGAACGGTCGAACATTCGATATTTATCGAAAGTCCGAAAATATCGAAAATCCGGGTCCGGGATAGTTACAATTTTTATTTCAACATTTTAACGTCGCTCAGAACATCTTCATCAGGACAAAGATGAAGTCATCTGTGTCACCTGGAGGCACCTAGATAAAGCTTGTGGGAATGAGTGCAGAAGTATTCTACTATTTATTTGTATTTATACACAGTAATCAAACAATTCCATAAACTGCACCACATTCCCCAATTGAGGCCTTACCAGTGCTTTGTAAAGCGGGATAATAATGTTTTTCTGCCTTAAAATCCATACCCATCTTTATACAAGACACTATTTTGCTGTTTCTAGATGTTGCAGCCTTGCACTGCTTTTAAGCTATGTCTTACCTCCTGTTCTTTAGTAAAACTTGCAGGAGAGGAGGAAGAATGCACTTTGGATTGTACTGGAGCTGGAGCGATCCGGGTAAGTTCTTCCTCCTCTCCTGCTCCTCTCTTGCTCCTCTCTTCCTCTCCTGACAAACGGGAGGTAAGAAGTAGCTCATTTACCTCCCTTCTTCAGTTAAACAGGTAAAGAATGTTAAACAAATCAGTGTACATACCCTTTAACACAGAGCCATTTGTAGTATAAGCAGCACAAGGATTTTTAAGTCCAAAATCCATCACCTTACATTTAAGGAATAGAGCCTTCTGGATAATTTCCATGTTTCCATGGTAGCCCTTACAAAAAGCTTTATCTAATAAAAGGTTTTTACAACATTTCACAAGCTAAATGCAAAACCACGGCTCTTGTTTTTCTGCTTCTTTGAGCCATCATCAGTGTATTTATCATTATTGAATCTCATCTGCCACTTAGCAGCCCAATGTGACAATTTATCTAGACCCACCTGCAATGATTGCACATTATCTGTAGCGCTCAATGGTCGATATCTATATATCTATATATAGCTGGCAAAATCTACTTACAAATCATTAAATGTCCTTCCCCTAAAACTATAATTTAACCTACCATTTCCCCCCTCCCTCACACTTCTGGATCCATCCTCTGGGATGGAGATATCTACCATTTAATCCTTTTAGTATTATGTAGCTCACCCCTGCCCAGACCCAAATACTGCATTATTTTTAAAAAAATCAATCCTAATCATACTTAGATGCCTTTGTTCCTGCGGCATCTCCATTGCCAGCAGCCCTGTCTGTGATTGGCTGCCTCTCTGTCAATCCAGATGTGGCTGTTGGTCTGGTCCCAGTTTGCAACTTCCTGCAAACAGAGAGCCACGAGGAGCGCGCCGCGGGAGTGAAGGCATGAAGTAAGCTTCGGATTTGATTTTTAAAGAACTAATGCAGCGTTTAGGTCTGAGCATGGGAGAGCTAAATTATATTAAAAGTTTGATTTTGGGGTGGACATGCCCTTTAATAAATAAATTAAATAGAAGTGGTCCCAACACAGAACCATGTGGCACCCCACTTAGGACTTTAGTCCATATTGATGAAGCTGTATCCGATCCATCAACTATGTACAAATGTGCCACCAAAGGTCAACAGACCTTAGCTAATACATAATTCACCTATGGGGGACTGTATCAAAAGCCTTATCAAAATCCAAGTATACTACATCTACTGCTATGCCAGAATCCAAATTCCTTCTCACTTCCTCAAAAAAGCCAAGCAAGTTTGTTAGAAAAGATCGTTTTTGCACATTATATAACACTAAAAGTTACCAGTTTAAAGCTGGCAGGGCTCCACATCATTCAAAACATTTTTAGATTTCAATCTCCATCATTGATCTGTGGGTAGAAGCATCACATTCATTTCTTTAAAGAAAAAGATGGAAAATAGTTTATTCCAAGTATAACCAAGATATATATATGTATTGACATAGAAGTTAAAGGGACACCCCCAAATGTCCCTTGTTTAATGAAACGTGTAATTCTAATGTAGACAGGAGAACTTGCTGCTGTCTCCCATATTCCCCCTAAGCTGAGATCTTACTACTTACCACAACGCAATCCTGCAGTGCCACTGTGTCCCTCTGGCAAGTCCTGGCATTAAAAGCGTGTACAATGTAATAACAAGTTAGGCTTATTGTATAGGTTTGCCTTTAAAAATAAGTTTGTTTTTATATATATATATATATATATATATATATATATATATATATATATAGTAACCTTACAGACCCTACCTTTTACTGTGATCTTGCTGGCCTCCCTCCTATAGTGTATTCACATTTTTAGCTCCACCCATCAAGATTTGGAAATCATCAACACTCTGTTGTTTAGAGAATACTGTGGCCTTGTGATGCACACGTGTGACTTCAATGCTTGTGAGCTTCCAGTGACATTGCCGCGAGTGTGCGCCCCTTTGATGTCATTGTGCCACGCTGTACAGTGGAGGAGGGAGGCCAGCAAGATCACAGTAAATGGTAAGGTCTGTAAGGTTACTATATTTGAAAAAAAAAAACACCTTATATTTAAAGGCAAACCTATACAATAAGCCTAACTTGTTATTACAGTGTACATGCCCTTTAAACAAGGGTCATTTTGGGGGTGTAGTGTCCTTTTCATATAAAACAAAAGAACAAAATTAAATAACTGGCCAAACCAAACTCCTACATCTACTATTAGACAGAAATCAGATATTTAATCATTCATTAAGTAAAGTTAATTTTACAGTTAAGTGCACAGGTTATAATAACACGAGGTTCAAATGATTAGGTTATGCTCTCTATATATTAGTTCAGTTATATATTAGTACAATAGTTTGTTTCTGGATGTAAATAAAGTACCCAAAAGACAATCCAGTTCATTCATTAAGAAATGTTACCAGTACCTAACTAGTTACTACATTAAAAACATTTATAAGTTTATTTAAAGGGCATTCCCATCCCTCAAACTAAAATTTAACCCACTACTGGCCCCACTGTTTAGTTTTAAAAAAATCCATACCATACACCTCTGATCCTTATGGTTCTTCTGCAATGTCTGAAGTCCAGGAAGCTGAAGAGTATGAGCGGTTTTCCTGTTAAAAATGTTTCTGCCTCCTCCTTGTCCACTGAGAGGACAGTGGCATACACATGGGAGCTCTTTCCCACCCTCCTGATCCCTCCATGGCTGCCCTTCACCTAGCATTAAAAGCATTTTCTGTAGTGTAGGGCACCCCTGCCCTTCCCCATCCACCGTGTCAGATTATTAAGCAGAACTCTACTTACTGACCTTCTCTCCTGGGCCCTCTCCATTGACTGCAGCCATGTCTGTGATTGGCTGCTTCTCAGCCAATCACATCTGCGGAAGCCGGTCTGGCCCGTTTGCTAGTTCTCAGGGAGGCAGATCAGTGCACCGCATCAGTGAGGTGCTGCAAATAGCATTATGAATCTTTTTTTTAAAAATCTGACATGGCGGTTGGAGTGGGCAGGGATGCCCTATATTATATAAAATGTTTTCCTGCAGGGTGGAGATTACCATTAATAAGAGGGGCAAATATTTTCTCACACAATTAATTAACTGCAACCAGTCAGATCATTTCCTTTTTACTGGTCTATTACAATTAGAAAACATTTTGATAACATGTGATAGGTTGCTGCAGATTAACAGCCTGAGTAACATTTTGTACCTCATATTAAATAAGCTCCTGCAGTATATGCAGTCTTGCATGTTTGCAACTTGAAGTAAACCAGTCATTTCATTGCGTGTAGAACAATACCACCATTTAGAAGGTAAGTATAATGTGGTATAAAGTGTTTCTTATTAAGTATTATTTATTTATAGTGGGTGTGACATTAAAAAGCCTCACATTGCTAATGATATATTTGATTAAAATAATATTAATAAGGATTTGCAAACAAAATTTGATAGGCTAATAAAAAGCATAAATGTGCAAAGCAGGCAATATTTACAGTATATATCAACAAACTACTGTAAGAATAAAAAATTGGTTTACATGGTTAAGGATTAACCATGTGGTTACATTTAAAGGACATGTCCGCCCCACCAACTTAAATATTCCCTTCTGTTGAGCTAACTGTGTAGTGTTGAAAGATCCCTACCTTTCTCATCTGCTCCATATGGTTGTTCTACAGGACCTGATGAAAGTCCAGAAAAATAAAGAGTAGGAGCCTCACTGTGTAATCCGTATCTGTCTTTTCCTGCTCCTCTGAGAGATTTGTAGCATGTGCAGTGGAGCTCCCATCCCTCCAGATCCCTTTTAGTACAGTATTGCGTCTCAGCCAAAATAAATCACCCCAACCCTAGACGCTAAGTTTAAATCCCCTAAATTGGCTCCTAAGTGTATTTACCCGCTCTCGTTTCCTACTGCTTATTAATTTTTTTGGGGGGGGAGATACCCTTTACCAATTTTCAGAAGAATTGGAGATAGGCATCCAAACCTTAAAACTTGTTTTAAGGTTTAACTTGTGTTTTATTGATGATACAGATTAAAACATACTTATGTGCCCGACTAATAGGAGAGTATAGAAAGGAGAAAGAAGCACTTGATAAAGTGGTGAATGGCACAAAATGCATTGAGTGCCAAGCTCCTATTCTTCTGAATATATGTATATGCTGGCCTGTGTGAGAACCTGTGTGCAGAGTGTGAGTTGAATGTGAGCTCCCCGTTTGCTAATTGAAGGTGTGTGAACATACAGTTTTATAAGATTTAGCACCACTTAGGGTCATATTTATAAAGGTTCGTTAAACTTTTCGCCTTCTTTAACGCAGCCTAATTTAGACTTTTCACTTTTTATAAAGCAGTGATAAAGCTTTTCGCCATAAATCGCTGCGGTAACCGCTCAAGCATATTTATAAAATGGCGAAAAGTGTATTTTTGCGTTAAGTTCAGCCATTCCAATTCGCCAAGTCTGAGTGGCCATTTATTTAGCCTGCCAATGGGTTCATGGAGGTGTCAGTACAATGTGGAGTGTTTCTCAATACTAATAAGTACCCAGGGGGTATTAGACTATTTTCCAGTATTTACTGTAATACGATCTGAGATTTCGCTTTTTAAGGTTAATTTTTTGCCTTTTAAAGATCTTTTTTTTTTTTAAGTTTCCTATTTTTTTATTTACCAATAAAGTTAAATGGGGGTCTGAGGGACATATTTATAAAGGGGCATTATTTTTGCTTTTTCCCCACCAGACTTTACCACAATTTTTTAAACTTTCAACTTTTCCTTTCATCAAAGTTATGAAAAAGGGGAATTTTCATCAAAAGTGAAAATTATCTAGCAAAATGTAGCACTAATAATGCTGAAAAAGCTCAGCACATATGATGGTAAATAGGTAATACTCCCTGGTGGTTTTTCAAAGTAGTATTAAATTGGTTAATACACACTGAGCACCTATCTTTGTTATTTAAAAATAGACTAACACATGTGGTGTTTTTTTCAGCCAAAGATATAAAAAGTATAAAACTCAAAAGGTGAATTTTCTCTATTTTATTAATAGGACACATTTTTTAGTATTGCTTATTTTCAGCAAACTGCAGCTAATTATCAAACCAGTTCCATTAATATGGGAACATACCATAGTGCTGTGTAAGAAATAGTCATGTTAATGGAACATTCCAGTAAGTAATGATGTTTGGCGAAAATTCTGGTAAAACTGCAAAAAATGCAACAAAAGGGAGAAAAGGGTCAAAAAGGCGAAGATTCACCTATCTAGAAATGGGTTTAAATAAAAAAAGTGACAAAAATAGCTCTGGAATTACACTAGAAAGCAATGTCTCTTTTCACAGTGATACCACACTTAACGCAAATGAATAAGGCGAAAACTATCGCCACATATCACCTCAGCAATACTTTTCCGCAAAATCAAAAACGAGCATTTTTATAAATAAGGCAAAAATAGCGCTATTTGTCATTGCGATGTCCTGCGATAGCGAAATGGTGAAAATAGCAATCATTTATAAATATGCCCCTTAGTTTAACCTTTTTTTTGCATTGGTTGTTGGAGTCCTTGAGGATTACCACTTTGTAGCATTGCCTATAACAGGAAGCTCAACCACCTTGCTCAGATGTTAAAGAATCTAAGCTTTTGCCTTGCTGCTTTTTTTTTGTATTGACATTTGGCTATTTCATAGATCCATGTGCACTTCTTTGCACTTAAATCAGTTGGTTAAAAGAATAAGAAGAAAAGTGCTAATTATTGTGCTAATATATTAAAATATGGAAATATTATCCAGTATATTGAATAAAATACAGACCTCTTAGGTCCTGTTTGTGCAATGGATTCCAGTTGACAAAAACATTTGCATGATGTATGCATATAATAGCTTAGGGTAATAATAGCTTAGCGTTTCTCAATATGCGGACGCTGACTAGATTTGTTTTTAAAGTGTATTAAAGCCACTTCACAGGTAATATAATGTAGCTTGTGAACTCTTTTGGAGGAATTATCAAAGGCTCTGTTTTAATTCTGTTTAATGTTCTAGCTTGTTTGCTTTTGGGAGGCATTTGCATTCAATACAGTAAATATGGATGAAATAAATCCAATAAACTGGAGAAAAGTGTGTCTAAGGTGTGTGCGTGTACTGATGCATCAAGTACATTTAGATACAGGACAGAACTGAAAACTGGGCACATTTAGCCACTGGGGCTACTCATGCATGGGTTTAGTTTTACAGCAGATGAGAAGAATTCCATACCCGTTTTTGAAATAAAGCCTTATTATTTCTTTACAAAGTTGTTCACTTTTAGTGCTTATCTTAGCATATTAAGCACCCTTTGCTCTGTTGACATTTGGTGCTTATTTGGAATCAAACTTGTGAGTATGATTTAAAGGGGAACTAAAGTCTTCAGACAATGTCCCTATAGACAGAGGCCATTCACAAAGATAAAAGGCTGTGTCTCACCTCTCCCTTTGCTTGGTTCATAAGAAACAAGTAAATTTGTCTGGCACAATCTATTTCTCATAAATCCATGCTGAATACTACTAATAAGATCAGTTTTGGAGACAGTCAAGGATATGATCCCGTAACAAAGTTTCCAGCACCTTCCCTACCACTGATGTTAAGCTTACAGGTTCCTTACAAGGCTAGGAATGACTACCTTTTTTGAATATCGGTAATACATTGGCTTATTTCCAATCCAATGGCACATCAGAAAAAAGTGAATCTGAAAAGATAAGAAACATTGTTCTAGATAAAACTAGATTTAAGGTTCAAACTTATGTGCGATCGCGGGTGCCGACCCGCGACGCATTGTGTGTACGAACAGCCATTTTCGGCCAAGTATGGGCACTTTATCGCCGAAATAGCCGCTCGTTTGGAGCTTCACCCGGTAGAACGGGCCAATAAAGTGCACATACACGGGCCGACTATCGCCCAAAAAAGCCGTTTGTACAGATCGTGCGATCACGGGTGCCAACCCTCGATGTGTGTACGAACCTTAACCTCTCTTAAGATCCAAGGATGTCTTTCAACTGGTCCTGGGGCTTTATTTATATTAAATTAATCTATTTTTCTCTGTACCATATCCTCTGGCAACTAGAGTGAGTTTTCCTCATTTATACCCTTCATATTTTTACAGTCCCTGCTATAAGGACTAGGATTCTCTATAGTGACTACAGAGAGGGGGAAAAGCGGTTAAGCACATTAGCCTTTCTGGCATCATCTATAACCATCTCAGCCCCATTATTTAATGGTCCCACATTCTTAATGCTCATCTTTTTTACTACTGATATACGTAAAAACATTTTTGGGTTGAACTTGCTTTGCCCTGCCATCCACATTTCATTTTCTGTTTTAGCTAGTTTCACTGCTTTCTTGCACTCCTTATTACAGTTTTTATACTCCCTGTAAGCCTGTTCTGTTCCCTCTGAATTCAAAATTTTAAAAGCCTTTTCCTTTTTTTCCATTTCCCTTTTTACCTGAGCATTAAGCCAGGCAGGAGTGGTCCTACTTTTTTTACTCTTATTCCCTAAAGGTATAAATTTAGAAATGTAAGAGTTTAATATCCTTTTAAAAGATAGGAACAAATCCCCACAGTTTATGAGCAGGAGTGATTCCTTTAACAACATAAAATTAGTTAAATGTTTTTGTTAACCCAGTGCACTTTTTTTTTTTTGCAACCTATGTTAAATGACACTACTGTATATCATGATCACTATCATTATTATTATTGTGGCTTTATATAGCGCCAACATCTTCTGTAGCACTTCACAATTACATGTTTTCACATCAGGCCCTGCCCCTTTATTTGACATATACAACCTATAAGTATGTCTTTATGATTGTGGGGGAAACCGGAGTGCCCGGAGGAAACCCACACAAGTACAGAAAAGACCATACAAACTCAGGGCTTAAGTGCTGCAAGGCATCAGTATTAACCACTAAGCCACCGTGCTGCCCACATTTCCACTATTCCCTTAGCTTCGCATTACCTTCATCTTCAAAATGAGCTCAGGGTTATTAGATATCACCAGATCCAACAAAGCATCCTGTCTAGTAGTAACTTCTTCTATCTATGAAAAAAAATGCTCATATTTAAGAACTTGATACCTTTTGAGGTGCTGGCAGTTCCCTTACTCCAATCAATGCCAGGGTAATTGAAAACCCCCATAACCAGAACATGTCCCATACCAGCAGCCTTCGCCTACTGCATATGGAGATTCATTTCCACCTCCTCACTGGCATTTGGCGGCTTATAACATACACCAACAATAAAAATACCCACCTTCTTGCTTCTTGTAACGGCTCCACCCATATTGTTTCTGCCTTATCGTTTATACCCCCATCTATTTCATCATTTTAATTTGGCTTAAATTCTTGTTTAACATACGTGCATACTTCCCCTCCTTTCTTATTAACTCTGTCATGTCTAAATATGGAGTATTCTTCAATAGTTACTGTCCAGTCATGTGAATCATTTAGCCATGTTTCTGCTATACGGATCACAACATACCTTTCCTTTAAAGCTATTAGTTCTAGTTCCCCAATTTTTCCAGCCAGATTTCATGCATTTGTAAACATACATTTAAGATTATCAATTAATTTACTTCCATACTAGGGCGTACAAGCCTTCTTTTCTTCTATGCTCCCCCCTCCCCCATCTCCTCCCTCCATTATCTTATTAGTCCCCTGATTTTTGTTCTACCCTCTATCTACCCTTGTTTAATCTGATGTACCCTCCCCCCATACCTGGTTTAAAAAACAGCCCCCTAGCCATTCTTTCCCCCAAAACAGCTGCACCATCATCATTGAGGTACAGTCCATCTCTACTAAAGAGCCTGTAGCCAACAGAAAAGTCAGCCTAGTTTTCTAAAAAACCAAACTCCATCTCCTTACACCATCCTCTCAGCCATGCATTAATACTCCTAAGCTTCCGTTGCCTCCCTGGTGTAGCACATGGCTGCAGTAGTATTTCTGAAAACATTGCTCTTGAGGTGCTTACTTTTAACTTGGCTCTTTACTCTCAGAAATCGTTTTTAAGGAACTCACCTCCCCCTCTAACTTTGTAATTGGCAGACAACACACCTATCTACTTTTCTAATAATGGAGTCCTCTACCACCTGCCTTCCTTCCTAGACCCCAGTACTCCCTCCCTTGTATTAGAGATGGCAGTCCCCTGGGTGCTCAAGGAAATGGCCCGCTCCATACATGCTACTTCTGAGCTGTCATCCACCACATCTTCACATAAAATGTCAAATCTGTTGGGATCAACTAGCTGTGAAGAAGCAACCCTACCCTTCCATCCCCTACTTCCCCTGGTGACCCTTACAAAACTATATTTCTTCACCACCTTATCTGCCCCATTCCCACCCTCCTGTTTACTGGCTCCTGCCAGTACCTGCATTTCCCCCAGGTTTGCCAAGACCTGCAATGCTGCAGGTTTAACCTTTAAATTCTGGACCTCAGATTACAAATGGGCAACTCACTCACATCTGACACATACAAAGGGCCCTTGATGTGGCTGTTCCAAGATCCCTTACATGCAATACACAACAACAGAAACAGCAATACACAACAACAGAAACAGCAATCAAGTTCTAAATGCATTTGTTTCCTAACACACCCCTTAAAAACAGACAAACCCCTTTTAAACAAAATAACCCATTTAAAAGGAAATCGCTCAGAGCTCAGAATCATTCAGCAAGCAGAACTTATATGTGAGGTTCATGTATTCCTTTTCATTTCATACAAAAAGAAAAGTAATCTTTTCAGTTTTTCTCTTAGCTATCAAGGATGTAAGAATATTAATATTTCATTAAAAAATAAAAGTATGGGGAATTTAACCTGCAACCTAATGTACTCTCTCTTGCTAAAATCAAAGCACTTTACCACTTTCCCAATATATAAAAGTCAGTACATGTAGAAACGAGACGAGTAGACGAGATTCAATATTCCAAAGCCACAATTATTACATTTCTGCAATCCTGCAATGCAACACTGGACATACATGCGATTATGTCAGGTATTGCATCATGGAATTGCGGAAAGGTAAGACATGCGACTTTGGTGCATATGCTCACAAGGCTCTTTGAAGACTTTATGGACTGTGAGTTGTACTTGCAAAAACATGGAAGTCTTTTTCAAAATATACTTCTTACATGTATGTAAATGCAATTAACTAGAGAAGAATCTTACAATGCATAGGTGTACTAGGTAGAAAAGCTTTCACATTAGGATTTTAAAAAATTAAGTTTAGGTCTCCTTTATGGTTCCAAGTTTTACTACAAGCTTATACTACATATAAGTAGTATAGTGTTAATTTCCACATAAATTACAGGTTCCTGTGCACACTTATTTAACTGTCTGTTAAATTTATAAAGGGTTATGAGGGCACACAAGTTATGTGCCTTTACTTAAGCACAGTGCACTGACTTGCTACTATGAATTTTCCCTTCAGCAACCAGCAGGTACTTGTATTGTTTCTTAACTTTTAAGATACTTACCTTTGTCTTGCGATGTTCCTGATCAATGTGTAAGTTTGTCCAGGCATCAGAGAATGCTTGAACCTACAGACAATGGGCCTGCATTGAGAACTTCTCATAACACAGGTTAGTGACAAAGTGCGGCCAAAGACTTGGCTACAACAATGGTATTGTATAGGCATTTGTAAATTTACATTCACGGCCATAATTGTATAACCGCTATCATAATTTTGCAATTGTATGATCACGGGCGTAAAAATAGAGGCCTTTTTAAATATGGCCCGGTGTGCCTAATGTGAACCATAATCAGATGTAGCTAGTTTTGGCTCATGGGGCATTGACGCAAGTGGGGGACAAATCAGTAGGCCAGCCTTCAGTGATATAATGCTAATATCAGTGGGATTTTTGCAGATATTGGATGATGTAATTTCTTTACACAACTTTATACACTCCTGTCTTTACAATAAACAATGCTAGCTAATGCGACCCCTGCACACAGCACATTCTTCGCCTTTAAAGCGTGATGTGTCATACTAAAAAAAAACTGCACACTCACAATATGGAAATATTTAATATGGATGTAATATTAGGCTACTGTGGGTTTTGCAATGATTGTGCAAGTGCCTGAAATTTATTTATTACTAATTATTTAATTTACCCTTTAATACAAATGTTGGCAAGCTTGTTACTTGTTCATATGTGCTCATTTTCAAAGGCAACTATGGACTTTAGTTTATATTTTAGTTTTTGCATATCTTGTGGCAAACATGAAGAGATAAAGACAGGTTATGTTTACCGTGTCAACAGTTAGAAAATTGGCCACATTTAATGAACGTTAATGAACAAACTACATGTCACTGTCCCCTCTAATTAAATAAATAAACTCTGTCACTGTAAACCAGGTTTTTATGTAAAGGAAAAAACAGTTTCAGAGAACACTGGGATTATTTCATTTAATGAATGCACGGACCTACATCAAATAAAGTACATGTTCATTTTTAGGTGACGAGGTTCCAGTGGGAAAAGTTCCATGGTTTGTCCCCACCCTTTAAACCTCTGAGTCCCACTGGTATTATTTTAAACAAGTGTCCCAGGTCACTGTGACCTGTCAATCTGTTAAACAACATTATGTGATGTCGCCAAGTGGTCTGAAAAGTTAACTTTAAGTTTGGACACACATAAATGCAAAACGATGTTGGCAAGGACTTGCCATTTCATTTTACTAAAGGAGCTATAAAACATTTTTTAATAAAGCTATTTCATACATTTTAAAGTAAAGCCTGCCAGTGAACCTATTAACTAGGTATAGCTAATAAATAATATTGTTTATAAAACTATTGTTAAATATTTGTAGTGTGAGCTGAAGATTTTGCATCTTGTTGTTACTTATATAATTGAATGTGATGTGTTTCATGAAGAGAGACAAATAGAATTATTTACATGTATTTAAACTTCCACTGGTTCTTTCAAACAGCTCATCGTGCATATCTTTACGTGTGATCAGCTGTTTAAAACCATCTGATCACAGATCTTTGTTAGCAAAGGTTTTACACTGCCTGCACCATGTCACAATTTTTTTACTATGCGGAGCGCAAATCGATGCAATACATCTTGTGCCGGTTTTTGCGCTAGTTTTTTGTGCGACAATTAACGCCTCTTCAAAATCTTTAAAATCCGTGCAAAAGGTCGCCACTTATCGCTAGCGTTTTTGCAATGTTTTAAAGGTCGCAAAGTGGTTAATACATTGCGTAAACAAGTGAACGTAGGTTGCGATAACGAAATATATTGCATCTCCCCCAGTATGAGTAGAGATGCTAGTATTACATTGAAATACACTGTTAAAAGTATTTATAATTATGTATGTTCTGAGGAGGTGCAGCCTACAGAACATGAAAATGTGCTATCCATTGTATGGAGTCACATTGTCAGTTGTTAACACTGCTAATGCCCCAGGGGTAATGCAAAGGGACCCATGAACAGCAATGTAATCTACAGAAGAGTGGATGTATTTATCTCCACCTCTGACCTGGCAGCTTTGACAGTTTCAATGTAGGCAAGTTGAATAGCCATACTACTAAAAAGACTAGCAATTATAATAGGTCAGTGTAATATATGACCTATTCACTGCCTTTGGGTTTCCCAGCCTTATCCCCCAAACCACAGATAGTGGTAATATTGCTTTGTTTCACATCTGTTTTATAGAAAGACAAAACACTAAAATGTGAACGAAAAGCTAAAAATTAAGGTGGGTATCAGGGAAGCAATAAAACAGGGATCAGGACCTAAAACCTGGACCCACAAAATTGGCACTAGCAACCTTTGAGATAATAAAAATGATAGGCCCAGAAAAAATGAAATAGTCAATTTCAGTTTAGTAAATATGAATAAATCTCAAAAAGTGCTTGTTTAAAATCATTACAATATGGCATGAGATTCTACCAGTAATATAAGTCTCAAATGAGCTGGCAAAAGTCTTACAGTGTCTATGGATATAGCAAAACACACAAGTTTAGCAGGGATCAGCTTACACAGCTAACAGTGTGTGATAAGAGATCCATAGCCTTAAGGCTGTCAGTTAATGTAGTTCTTGTAGTAGAGGCTCCTTTATGCTCCTCTTTAATGGGATGTATAATAAGCTCACTGTGGGATTGTTCACACAGAAGACACGTAACAGAAAACATGGACATCTTTTAAGATCTGAAGAAAACCAGTTTCATTTCAAGATGAAGGAAGGATTAATATTTTTTTCTATTTCAAAATATCAAACCAGAAGTGTAGAAAGGTAGAGAATAAACAAAATTCAGTTACAGAAGTCTTTGTAGTTTCCATTTCAGTAGTCATATTTCGGTAGTAAAAAGGAGAACAATATTTTCTATTGTAATTTTATTATAAGTATTATCAATAACTAGCAAAACATAAGAATTTCTTCAGCATTTAACATCCAGTGCTGTATTCTATTATTTCTTAAAATATATTCAGCTTATTTAAAACTTACCATTGAAAAATCGAATATTAGATAAATTGAAAATTCAATTTAAAAAACCGTGTTCAAAAATTACAGCAAAACCTTTTTGAAAATCCAAAATTTTAAAAATTCCAATTCAGTTGGGTTCAAAACGAATTTACAGTACTTCGATAGGCTTCGTTGAACCATTTTTGGAAGGATACTCAGTTTGGTTCAGCTCCTCTAGTTCCACATATTCAATTCTATGAAAACAGAATATTTTTTTCTATACTTTACTTTCAATACTAATGCTGGAAACTACAGCGGATTACAGAGGATTGACTCTGGTTGGGCGTGAGGTTAGAAAATGCAATTAATCATGTCTGTGCCTTCTACTAATTTACACTAAATTTATGGAATTAATTAGGTATTAAGTGTAAACATTAGGACGATTTTATGTACAATCCGACATTTCCATTGATTGGCCAAAAAATTTCAATTTGCCCCATCCTATTGTCCGACATTAGATCATAATATCGAGTGTAATTACGATCGGTAAAGTAGTTTTTTAAGTCGATTGGTAAAATGATTGAAGTGTATTCTGAAGTTCCGATTAAATGTAAATGTAATGTAACCTCACAATAGTCAACATTCGACATTAATCACAAAACAAATTGAATGTCGAACAATATGTATGGTACATTTACATAAAATTAACATTGTACATCTGTCAAAGTATAGGTCAGTTTAAGATCGTAATTACGATCGTAATAGTGTATGGCCACCTTAACAGACTGTAAAGTTAATGGGGAGCAGCAGTAAAAATTAAAAAAACAAACTGTTTTTTAAGGCTGTACACAGCCCAAAGAAAAAATTTAAAAAAGAAAAACCTTATGTATTATAAGAAATAATACACCCCTTACCATTATAATATAAGGATATAAAGTCATCTTGGGAGTTCTCTACCCTGTATAAAAACACAAGGCCGATGTACCTTTATACAGTTATGGTTCTCCTCTGCGAATTTATATCCTTATATTGCACTGTAAAGGGCGTATTAAATGGATATGTGAATGGATAGCAACAGTGGAATATATTTTTATAAAACCTCTCAGCTACATAAAAATATATACCACTGATGCTCCTATTTTTGTGTCCAAAGACACAAAAGCCAGAGAGCAGTGCTAACAGCGATTTATTCAGGAGATCCAACATGACAAGTTTAAAACCAGTGTGGTCTTTCAGCTGAGGAAAGACCACACTGGTCTGAAACATGTCATGCTGGATCTCCTGAATAAATCGCTGTTAGCACTGCTCTCTGGCTCCTATTCAGTATCCAGAGCCTTACCCCTCCTAAAAAAAACAGCACTTACCTGCTTAAAAAGCGCAGAGATTCGATTCCTTAACTTCATTAGCAGAGAATCAATTTCAGAATTTCCACATCATTAAAGCAGAGCCCAGCATTTACAGTCAGCCGTTCAGTAAGAGGACACAGCACACACAACTCTTTAATGAATCATAGAACTGGAACCTCTACAACTCTGGTCAGATACCTCCTCCTTTTTTCCCCCTTTCTTACGTTTTTTTTCCCCCTTTCTTTCCTAACTTTATGTATTATAAGAAATAATACACCCCTTAACATTCCAATATATAGATATTACATCAACTCTGAGTTCCCTACCCTGTATAAAAGAACTTGGCCTGCTGACTCATGCTTTTATATGGTCAGGAAACTCCTTGTTGCCGTAATATCCTTATATTACACTGTAAGGGGCACATTATTCCTTATAGAATAAGAGTATAATATTAGAAAGACTAGATATTAAACATAGCTGTTTTATCGTCATTTTTGAGTCCAATATATTAGTAGTTTTACAAAAGAGGATTTGGGACATCTACAATAAATTAGATATCTGTAAAGGCCAAATATAGGCTTGTTATACATAGACTTATTGGACCTTTGTGGATTATGGGTCCAATAAATAATAGGGGCAGCTTGATCATATTTAGTAAGATTTAGGTCATTCAGTCTGTCCTACGATTTACTTGCCTGTTCTATAAGCTCTATGTCCTTAGATAAAGAGGATCATATCTATTTGAAGGAATCTGAACCAGTAAAATTTCAAATAGGTACAATATCATTGGCAACCAAGCCATATTAATCTCTGAAATTCTTCCATACTTTGACAAAGAATGGTTCTTTACGGCAAGAGCGATACAACTGGAGCTGTCTTTCAAAAAATGCTAAACTAGTGCAGGGATGTCGAACTTGCGTCTATCCAGATGTTTATAAATTACATTCCCTGGCTGCAGAATGCTGGGAGTTGTAGTTTTCAAACATCCGGAGGGCTGCATGTTTGACATCCCTGTATTAGTAGGTACATTTAACTGATGTTAATAGTTTTGAGTTGATGTAGAGATTCTTCCCAATGGCAGGAGTGAGGATGCCATGATCTTTTTTTTTCATCCACTGGATCTAATTTTAAATCCATCTGAGTTAGTATAAAAATAAGGTTGAACTATAGTAAAACTACTGCAACTACTACTATACGTTTAACTTGTGTTATTCAGCCAGCTTTCATGAAGACATTAATATTTTAAACTATTCCTGTGACAAATAATGTAAAATAAATTCAATTGTTTTATTAGTTACCTTTATTATGGTTCCATATTCAGTTACAGCATATTTACAAGGTAGAGCAACTTTTTCTTCGTGGACCTATCTTGCCTTAAGCCTACTAGGATGTTTTTCTGTTCTAAACTGGCTATTATGTTTAATTATTAAGTTCAAGTACAGGCCACAATGTACAATTGGAAATCATACTTTATATCACTGCAGTGAACCATCTTTTTGTGCTTTCCATACTGAGAATGGCCTTGTAGTTAATAAGATTAGAAACGTCTTTTTAATTTAGCTGTGCTGTCAGGTATTGGGGATGTTTTTATCTGCAAAATTGTTGCCAGGCACCATGTTTACTGCTGATAAAAAATACTCCTGGTACCACTTCAATTGCTTAATAGAAACACAGGAGATTATGGGCAACAACTTAATTTAAAGGGCAAATTCACAAATTTAAAATAATCTAAGCAGTTGGAAATTTATAATTATTTATTTACTTTGCTAAGTCTAAAGGTGCCCATACACTACTCTCTAGACAAATGTCTACTCTATCTAAGAACCACCTAGCCCTTTCTTTTTTGCAATCAACTTGAGATCCCAAAACGAATGGGCGAAATGGCATTATCTCCAGATAGGAATCACTGCTTGTAAAATGTGGTCTATAGATAGATAGATTCAAGATAGTTTAAACGTTTGTGTATGGACAAAAGCTTTATCTATCTAAAGTTTTCCCTGGGTATGGCCAGCTTTACTACTCTGTCTAAGGATGCAGGAATATTCAGCTGGGTTTGCGGAACAGAGCTAAGTGATGTCAGTCAAAGCTTCAACAATGAAATTGGGTTAACAATGGGATAACTAAACTAACAAATAATTCATACAGGCCAGTAATTTTGTTGGGCAGTGCATATTAGTACGAGTCTAGGCCAGTAATTTACATGGAAATGTAACAAGAGCCGATAACGGCTCTCAGTGCATAGCGAATGGGGTTTTCCCATTCTAAAGCTTTAACGCCAGCTATCTGCTGGTGTTAAAGTTTCTGTCTTAAAGAAACACAGTTCGCGACACCACCGCAACCACTGTTAGTTATGTCTTAAAGTCATGTTAACCCTTGGTACATGGATTAACGTGACTTTTAGATGGAAAAAGACGTTTGTGGCTTTCGGGACATAGTTCTGTTAGTTTCTATTTAGGGTTCAATAATCCTAGTACATATCAGTGATATTTTAAAGGACAACTATGATATTTTAACCTACCCTTTCCCAATAAAAAGTTCCCAGGGAGAGGACCAGTTTTGTATCACCCCCTTTGCAGTGGCATGTTTAGGGGGGACTACGTGTACCTACAAATGCCCCCCTTTGGTTTAGGTCCCACTATGTGTGGTGCATTTTGTGTGCGATTTTGGATTCGCAATGTAAATGAAAAAATAATGGAAATTGCGAGCATCAAAAGGCTAAAGCTCTATGTTGATCCTCAACCTGTAAAATTAATTCCACATCGCATTGTAAAGAAACAACAGGAAATTCAATTTTGAAGGCAAGCAGTTGCCATCCAAGACACACTATAAGGAGGATCCCCTATAGTCAGTTTGTCAGGGTTCGTAGAAACTGCTCTAGTGAATCTGAATTTCTAGTACAATCAAGGTCATTAAAAGAGAGGCTACAGGATAGGGGTTACCCTGACAGACTCCTTGAGTATGCCCTGAAAAGATCTAGTACCCTAGATAGGGAGGCCCTCTTAAAAAGATGTAACAAACATGACATTGGGAATACACAAACAAATAAGAGTCTCTATTTCTCTATGGAATTCAGTATTGAGTTCCATCAAATCTGCAATGTTATTTTGCAGTTATTGATTTGTTAAAAATGTTTGGAATCATGCATGATTTTCGTTCCACTTCTCACGTGTACACCACTTTGTATTGGTCTTTCACATGGAATTCCAATAAAATTGATTCATGTTTGTGGCAGTAATGTGACAAAATGTGGAAAACTTCACGGGGGCCGAATACTTTTGCAAACCACTTTATATGGGGATCCTACTACTGAAGATATCCTTATTGAGTATCTGTTAAAATTTGTTTTAAAAAAAGCTCCTACTCTGGGATCTATTTTATCCCCTTTGAATGTTCCTAAGGCCAATGATCCACTAAGCAGAGGTAATTGGCTAAGTCATTTTGGAACATTCAAATGTGGGAGCTCAAGATGCATAACGTTGGGTAATCACTACAAGCTCTACTTTTGAATGAACAACTACTAGTAGAAGCTACAAGAATAAATGTTATGCTAACTGTAACACCCAATCGGTGATCTATCTGCTTGAGTGTCAGAAATGTAAAATGCAATATGTAGGATACACCACACGTAGTCTGAAATGTAGGATAAGGGAACATATACGGTCTATTTAAAATGACAATGCTATAACTCCTATTGGAAAACATTTTGCGATATGTGCAGCCTCAAAGTGGAGATGTTTAAGTGTAAAAGTTATTGAGAAGGTCTCCTCCCCTTTAAGAGGGTGCGACTTTCTTTTTGGATTTTCCAACTACGAACAAGGCTGCCACAGGGATTAAATTCTCGTTGGGACATTATCCATTTCGTCTGATCTTTGCTTTAAGAAATTATATTGTTATTTTAATTAATGTTTATATACTTTTCAGTACAAATGTTTTTAAACTTTGATGTTTATCTGAGAGGGTTAATGCTTCCCTCTTGTATAAGAGGGAGTGTGACCGTACAGCATCATCCGTGATTAAGGGGGCGTTCCCCCCGAAACACGTTGGATGCTGGGTCCTCTAGTGTTTTTATGATGTGCTTATCGGAATAAAGCTTTTTTTCAAGACCCGGAGGTGCAGCCTATTATTTTTACTGTATGCTGACTAGACAGTGTCTGAGACTGACGGATCTGCAACTGGTCCTTGCTGTGTTGTTATCCCCCCTCTCCCGATCTCTCACTTCGGAGCCAGCTTGGAACAGCTACCGCTTATGTACTGTACTATGTACACAAATATTTGGAATGATTTGTTTAATTTCTCATAGCGCTTCCAGAGCGAGCCATGTGATGGGGCTAGCACTTTATTTTTAACTGGCTATTAATCCTATAATTTTGTTAAAGATGAACATTATTTGCTATTGTCTTAGCAAAGGCACAATAAGCATTGCAGCTCCCTCCATACACACTCATTTCATGGTTTTTCAGTATATTATGAAAGATGTGGAAGCCATTATATTTTGATGCAAGAAGGTTTTTTTTATTATCTGTACCAACCAAGAGGCTTTGTTAAATATGTTAAATATAAACTGCTCCCTATCAATATAGTCTTTTTATATGACTAATAAATATTTCATATATTTTTCTAGACAAATTTTAACCAAATGAATTATTTATAAATAGTAGAATTGTATATCTGCCACTGCAACTCCCCATCTCAGCTCACTGACACCAGTAACACTACCTGGTGACTTTTAAAGTGGTTTGATAAAGGCTGATTGATATACAGAAATCAAAATGCAACAAAAGGCAGAAAAGGTGGCAAAAAGGCGAAATTTCACCTATTTATAAATAGCTTTAAATAAAAAATGACAAAAATATCTCTGAAATTTCACCCTCTCTGGTCTGGTAATGGCCGACAGTAGAGAGCAATTTCTCTTTTTGCCGTGATACCACATTTAACGCATTGAATAAGGCCATCACACATCGCCACGGCGATACTTTTCTGTGAAAGTGAAAATTAGCGTTTTTATAAATATGGAGAACATTTGTCACTGTTATTTCCTGCGATAGCAAAATGACTAAAATATTCAGCATTTAAAATATGTATTCCTAATTCTATTCCAGCTCCTTCTTCTGACATCATAGAAAAGTTTAATATCATCAGAGGAAGTCAAAAAATGAATGCTGTTGTTACTGAGTCAGCACCTTGTGGGCTAAAGCTTTGTGCAGATTGTACCATTTTCAGATTCTACCTCCCAGTCATAAACTCATTCCTTGATTAGAAGAACAAAAACAACCCTTCAAAATAATTCACAATTAAACCTCAAGATTTATCAACTTTTCACATTCATGAGCACATTCACAATACTATTAAATGGTATGCCCCCCCCCCAAAAAAAGGTGACCTCGCAAGGTCTAAACTTCATAAATCCGCCTCTAAATGTAGTTACCAGCGCTCATTCTTCATTCTGTGCACAGAAGCAGCAGAATAGGCCGGACCAGCAGCTGCATCTGTGATTGGCTGAGGAATCGCCGCTTATGCTTCATTCACGGAAAAGGCATGCAACAGCAGCAGAAGGAAGCTGAGGGAACAAGGGCTGGTAATTACATTTGGGAGAAGATTTTAAAAGTTTTGACCTTGTGTGGTTTAGGTTTTGGGGGTGCAATTAGGCCATATACAAAATTTGTTTTGGGGTGGACATACCCTTTAAGAAGAAATGGCAGACATCTGACAAAAGATTTGCTGTATTCCAAACTTTCAATAAAACCTGTCATTTCACCCTGGGATGATTCCCCTAGGATTTATCAAAGCAGCTAAAAGAACTACCCGGGCTACTGAGGGCACTGTTAAAGATCCAATGGCCAAGAAAGAAAAGTGTGTTCTCTTTCAGAAGCAGCTGTCTATGATTTACAATTCAAAATAAATACAGAATGTTATGTCATGTGGTTAATGTATACAACTGTTTTTCATTTCAAATGCAATGATAAAACATCTAAGCTATGAAATCCAGCTCTTTCTTTAAACCTCTAATAATATTTTATAGAGGTTTATAGGTTTATAGGTTTTATAGTCCATCTGCAATTTCTTCATCACCTCATCAAATAGAATTCTCAGGAGGAATCCTTAAGTAAAGTAGTAAAAATGAAAATTGGGATTGATTAGCCAGCTGCATCCTTTACAACACACGTTTCAGTGTTCAAAATGCGTTTGCAAATATCTCCCATTCGGTTAGACATAAGGAGATTGTGTATATTTTAAGGGCATGTTAAACCACCCCCAACTAAATTTTGCCCCACTGTTGAGACCACTTTGTAGTATTATAAGATTTCTCTTCTGCTTCCTATCGTTGTCCTGCAGGGCCTGATAGAAGTCCAGTAGGAAGCCTCTCTGTGTGTAATCCGCATCTGCCTCTTCCTGCTCCTCTGTGAGGTTTGTGTTATGCACAATGGAGCTCTCCCCATTATTATTATTACTGATTTATATAGCGCCAATATCTTCCGTGGTGCTTTACAATTACATAGTCATACCTTACATTACAGGGTAATACATGTTACACAAAGTCATACATATTACATACACAGGTAATACATAATATAAGTAAACAGTGTGAAGTTTCTTACAGCAATACCGTGATACAATAGGAAAGAGGACCTTGCCCAAAGAGCTTACAGACTAGAGGATATGGGGGTGAGACATAAGGTGACGGGAATCGGTAGGCTGTAAATAATCCCTCCCTCCAGTTCCCTTTTAAATAAGAATGTGTCTGAGCCTGAAAATAGAAAAAACGAAATTCTCTCAGTCCTAGACGCTAAGTTTAAATCCCCAACATCGGCTCCTGAAGGTACTTACCAGCCCTTGTTCCCTTGGCACCCTTTACTGCTCTTCCGCACAGTGATTGGCTGGCTGTGGTATCCATCTGCAAAATCCAATCATATGTTATCAAATGTTTACTAATTGTAGTAGACCTTACTGGTCTAAAAAGGGAGCATCTTATTAGTTGCTGCAAATAAACAGCATTTGTCATAATGGCCAAAGCATTTTTAACTGAGCAAATGTACAGATCTATTGTAATAATGTTGCTTATATGACAAGTGTTTAGCAATTATTGTTAGGTAATAGTTTTCAGTGTATTCACAGATTATAATGTGTACCATGGATGTGTAAAAAGAGATTTTTAATTGTGCAATAAGCATGTGACATTTCAACAGTGACACAGGGTTGGGGCCCACCAGGAAATCTAGGAACCTGAGGTCACCAGGAAACTTTAACGGGCGCACTTCACTTTTATCTCTTTCTTTCTACATCTTTTACATTAGGGCAGCATGGTGGCTCAGTGGTTAGCACTGATGTCTTGCAGTCCTGAGTTTGATTCCACACTTGGACACATCTGCAAGGAGTTTGTATGTTCTGCCCGTGCTTGCGTGGATTTCTTCAGGGTACTCCGCCACAATCATAAAGACATACTGATAGGTTGTATGTGTTAAATAAATGTCCTTAGGTTGTAATCTCTTTAGGGCAGGGTCTGATGTAAAACACATAATTGTACAGTGCTACAGAAGATGTTGGTGTTATATAAATCCACAATTATAATAATAATAAAAATCTGCCATGCTCTTAATTAATTAATTTGCCATTGAATTGAATTGAATTGGCCAGTTGGACCCTACATTTCAACACACCAAGTCACACACTATAGTAAATGGTTGTATAATGAATCATCATTTTTATTATAACTTTTTCTATATTACTTCAAATGAAAAAAGTAGGGTTGTCCAGTAGTTAGCTAGTTCCAAGGAGTAATCCCATTTTATAAGTCACAAACACACACACACCTTTATCAAGTCACACACACCTTTATCAAGTCTAACAGCTGAAACGTCGAGTGTGTGTTTCTGCACTAATAAAATGGGATTACTCCTTGGAACTAACTAAGAAGTGGACAACCCTACTTTTTTCATTTGAAAGATTGTATATTTGGTGGAGAGGTGGCCACCTGGAGTGGACACCTATTAGGTACCCTTATGTGTAAACATTTATCTATATGTTAACATGACTCACCTAAATTATCAGACATGGAAATCAGCAAAACAGCAAAACAGACCTATGCATTCAGATATATATATATGCAGGTGTAATTCTGGCAAATTCATCCAGGAACACTTGCTGTGTGAAATGGCTGATATATTTTACATAGATATATAAAAACAAGGATGTATCTCCCCTAAATAATACTGTTGCCAGAACCCCCAACATTGTAAGTACTGATGCAATAAACCTATTCATACAAAACTAAAAAGGGTTAGTGCTTTTTGCATTATATTATAAATATTTATAAAGATCAGACACTTTACAACTCCTAAGTTCAACAACACTTCACCCCTTTCTAACCAAAGCAAACATTAGTACAAACAAGGAACAATTAAGTCTTTTACAGTCTATTTACTTTACAGCTCTGACTAAACCTGAACCTGATAATTCGGCCAGATGGATTAAAAAAAAAAAAAAACAGCCAGAAAGGTCCAAAACATGGGGCGATTTTGTCCCATTAATCCTTCACTACAGATAAACTGGCATACAAATCAGTAATTGGAATTAAAATGTAACAAACCTACAGTGCATTTTGATCAATTGTCTTACCTATTTTCCAACATGTCCAATCATTTGCACAATAATTTGCACAACTTATCACTTTGCTGATCAGACCAAAATAACATCCCTATGTTTGAATGAAGGACTAAAGAACAAGTTCAATTGTTAGTGCTGTTTATTACCAATAAAATATGATTTACAATAAATCTGTTCATATATGCTTTTTTTAGACTAGCCTAACCTCCTTTTCTTGAATTAAAGGTAATGTCCACCCCAAAAAACTTTTCACTATTGTAGTAACGGGGTGCCCCACCTGAACGCCGTGGCCGTTTCTCAAAAAACGTTTTCTATAAAAAGTTATTACCTGTTGAAGTCTGCAGCCTAAGCCTCTCCCTGACCAGCTGCTGTCAATCTGATGACGGAATTACGCTCTGCGCGCTCCTAGTCTCGTGCTTCTACCCTCCGGCCATCGGATTACAGTATTTGGCTCCGCCCACATCATTAAGTCAGTGCTGCAATGTAAACAATACACGTGGCTTCCTTGCTTAAATCCAAATAGACTGTTGATGCAGGATCGTTTTGGCAGAGCGTAATTGGCTGGCAGGTTATTACATGGTACCTCCAGGTACCGATTGGTGGAAGAAGTAAAGCTGTCATTGGCTGATGCAGTGTCTGGTCCGCGATTGGTCAATTCGCGGCCAGCATTACAGAACAAAATCTTGCTGGTTTTTTTAAGCAGACGCGTCACTGGAAGGGAGGGGGGAGCGGATTCTTCCAGGTTCGGGGTTGCGCTCCTATGCGCAGGACAAAATTCTCCCGGAGGCTGAGGAGAGGGAAGACACTAAGGGGCATATTTATAAAGCAACGATAATAGCTCTAAAAAATTATCGCGGCCGCGAAAATAGCGCTATCGCCGTATTTATAATGGTGAGCGCTATTCCCGCGGCCGCGATGTGCTGCGGTAATTTTAAGCCCCTTCGCGGCGATACTGTATATGTCCGCCGCGAAGGGACTTAAAATCCCTTCCCGACGCCGCTCCTAAGGGGGCGGGCATATGCCCACCCCCCCGGCGGCGGCGATGACCACCCGCCGCCGCTTCCCAGCAGCCCCTCCCAACCCATTCCCCCTCGCGGCAATCTCGGAACGGGAGGCTAGGAGGGGCTGCCGGGAAGGGGCCGCAGCAGGTGGTCGCGACCACCCGCCGCGCCACCCCCTCCCCGGCAAGCCCCCCGCCCCGGCCGCTCCCGGGGAGGGAAGGAGGGAGCCGCTGGGAGGGGTGGAGGCTCCCCCAGCGGGGCCCTGAGAAGGGCCTTTTGGGCTTAGGGGGTCCCGCAGCTCGAACCGGGACCCCCCCTCCCCGGCCCTTATAAGGGCCCTTGCGGCCACTGACAAGTCCTTTGGCGGGGGTCCCGCAGCTCGAACCGGGACCCCCAGTGCGGCTCTTAAAAGAGCCCTTGGCGGCGTCTTCTTTCTTCCATCCCGGCGACACAGCTCCGCCAGGCCGCCGAACCCTGAGAGGTACCCCTGCGGCCGCCAGGGGTACCCCCGGCGGGCGCCGGCGACCTCAACGAGGCCGATGTTGCCGGCGTCTTGATCCACGCGACGTCTTCGGCGCTGCGACACCAACCCCACTCAGGTCGCCGATGCCAGGCAGCCTCACTGCGGCCCGCCAGTGAGCCCGCTGGCACCGCCGGCCTCAGCGGACCGATGTTGCCAGCCGCTTCTTTCTTCTTTCTTCAGCCATCTAATGCGATGGCATCTGAGTTCCGCGGCGGAAAGCTCCTCTTTATATAGGTTTGCAGAAATCCTAATCCGTTTTCTGATTGGTCATTTTTTAATACTTACTTTACATTAACCAATCAGATTTCTGGAAAGTTCTGAAATCTGATTGGTTAATGTAAAGAAGTATTAAAAAATTGACCAATCAGAAACGGATTATGGATTTCTGCAAACCTATATAAAGAGGAGCTTTCCGCCGCGGAACTCAGATCCATCGCAGTATGGATGAAGAAAGAAGCGGCTGGCAACATCGACTCCGCTGAGGCCGGCGGTGCCAGCGGGCTCACTGGCGGCCGCAGTGAGTCTGCCTGGCATCGGCGACCTGAGTGGGGTTGGTGTCGCCAGCCCGAAGACGTCGCCCAAGGGCTCTTTAAGAGCCGCACACTGGGGGTCCCGGTTTGAGCTGCGGGACCCCCGCCAAAGCCCTTGTCAGTGCCGCAAGGGCCCATACAGGGCCAGGCAGGGGGTCCCGGTTCGAGCTGCGGGACCCCTAGGCCCCAAAGGGCTCTTGTTAGAGCCGCAAGCACTTGTAAGTCCGCAAAGGCCCTATAGGGCCGGGGAGGGGGGGTCCCGGTTTCGAGCTGCGGGACCCCCTAAGCCCCAAAAGGCCCTTCTCAGGGCCCCGCTGGAGGGAGCCTCCACCCCTCCCAGCGGCTCCTTCCCCTCCCCGGAAGCGGCCGGGGCGGGGGGCTTGGAGTGTCGGCCGATACTAGCCGAGCGAAACCAGTACCCGCCGCTTTATAAATAGACGGCGGTAACAGGTAAGTATCGCCGCGAAAGGTTAACGCTTCGTTAACTTTTCGCGGCCGTTTCTGGACTTTTATAAATCGCGGTAAACCGATTTATGCGTTAATGTCCGTGAAAACGCAGCGAAAAGTTAACGAATCTTTATAAATATGCCCCTAAATAGGCTTCTAAGCCTCCTAGTGCCTTTTTCAGAAGTTCTCTGCAGACATCCTAATCATCCTGATCGAATTAAGAGTCAAGGTAGGACTCTTTTTAAAGAGCACAATGTGGGCATTAGTGTTCAATTTTAGTTTTGGGGGTGGACATGCCCTTAATATCTAACAGGAGCCAGGAGCGAAGCTACAGAGGATTGTGCACAAGGTACATTTCTGTAGCTTTACGCCAGGATCCTGCTATATTTATTGAAGAATAGGAGGTAAGGCAAGTTCCTTTACCTCTCGTTCTTAATTAATGAATTAAAGGAATAGTTTACCTTTAAACTTTAGGGTGATGTAAAGAGAACTGCTACTATCGATGTCTATTGCACCAAGCCAATAGTGGCTTTCTATGCTGTGTCCATTTACCAGTTATTGTACCCATGCCAGGCTCTCACTATCTGTCTGCCTCTCTCTGTCTATATATCTGTATTATGTTTATCTCTTTTTGTCTGCCCAGGGCAGTTGCGATAACACCTTAAAGGGGAACTGTGGTTCAAAAATGACTTTAGGTAAATTGGAATTGCTCTCCTGAGAATTTTTGCAATTTATTTTCATTGATTGCATTGTTTTGAAGATATTGACATTTTTGTGTGTGATATGGCGCAGCATCACCAGGTCCCTTGCACTCCCTGCTTCCTGCTCTGAAACCATGTCAGTGGATGACAGTCAATCTGCTTGTGTCTCCTCCTCCCCTTGCAGCATCCTCCTCTTGTATGCCCCCCGGTCCCTCCCACTCATGGACCCCATGGCCCTCCATTTGCAGGCCCCCTTGACCCCTTCCCTTACAGCCCCATGTGGCCCCGCCCACTGATGGGTGCAGTGGGACACTCAGACCCCTCCTACAGAAAACTGTGTGAAAACTGCCTTTTCAGGCAGTGAGAACTCTGCCTTTTCAGGCAGTGAGAACTCTGCCTGAAAAGGCTGTTTTCACATAGGGAGAGAGTAGGGCTGTAGATTCCCTTACCATCTCTGTGGGGATCTTCACACAGCAGGGAGGGGGAGAGACTTCCTGTCTCCCACACACACTGAAGTCTGAGGCTGTGCTCGCCGGCGGCGAGGTGGAGGACCCATTAACTTTATGGTCAGTAATTTCTTTATATCTTAGGCTGTGGAGCACGTAGACAGGTGGTTCATGGCTCGTTTTAAAGGTAGGAAAGTGGCCTTTTATTTAAACTCAACTTGTTTGGAGACCACACTTCCACTTTAATACAATCAACACCTTGTATTCAGCAGGTTTCTAACACCTTGCTGTTATATGTTGATTAGGACACCTTCCAGGGTACTTGTTGCCAACAGATTCATTCTGAATTGAGAAAGCCAGTCAGGTGACTAGCAAAATGTCTATAAGTATCTAAGTTTAAGTCCAGTTGATATAACCAGATTCCACATATGTAACATGGGTGAATGAGAACCTTTACAAGCTTACTGAAAATTATTTTGGGGAGAGAACCACAATGATCTTGCAGCTCTGTACAATGATTGTTCTATAAGTTTTCCAATGAAATGAGTACTGTTGGAGGGTATGCTTACATGTTCTATGAAAAATGGTGTCGCAAGAGGGCTGCCTGTTTTTGCATAAACAAAAACAAACTCTTCCTACTCTCCAACCTGGGTTGCCAGATCATCTGAGCTAATAGGTGAGGTTTCTTTTGTAACATCCAGTCTGATGAAGGGGACTTAGGACTCCCGAAAACTTGCTTAATTTTTTTTATCTAGTTAGCCAATAAAAGGTGGTATCATAGCTCTACTTTTCTGAGCTAATAGGGACACACTTATAATAAATGTTATTTAAATGTAATTAGCTGGGCTGCACTGATAGCCAGGACTGGATTATCCACAAGGCCAAATAGGCCATGGCCTTGGGCACCAGGATCTACAGAGGCGGCATGCCGGAAGTTCTCAGTTTTACTAAAACATGAATTGCTTACTGCAGTACTAGCAGAGAGACAATGAATCTGAACCTGCCAATGGATTGCAAAAGAAACTAATCTTCCAATTGGTTACACTCTCACCTCATAATGTAGACTTATCGTATATACTCGAGTATACGTCGAGGTTTTTAGGCTATAAAAATAGCTTAAAAATCTTACCTCGACTTATACTCGGGTCACTTACCTGACTGTCCTGATTTCGGCTGCCGAACGCTTCCGCATCCACTCTTCTGCCTGCTGATGTCACTATTTGGCGCCGGTCATGCTTCCCAGCGCAGAGTAGTGACGTCAGGCGCCAGGAGACAGTGTGTGCGGAGCGATGCAGCCGGATTGTCTGTCCTCTATCTATCTATCTATCTATCTATCTATCTATCTATCTATCTATCTATCATCTATCTTTCATCTGTCTATCTATCCATCTATCTATCATATGTCTTCTATCTATCTATCTATCTATATATCTATCATCTGTCTATCTATTTATCCATCATCTGTCTATCTCTATATCTATCTATCTATCTGTCAATCTACCATCTATCTATCTACCATCTATCTATCTATTATCTATCTGTCTATCTATCTCTATATCTATCTATCTATCATCTATCTATCTATCATCTATCTATCAATCAATCACTATCTGTGTGTGTTTCTGTATCTCTATATCTCTCTATCTATCTCTGTATGTCTGTCTCTCTTTAAATCTCTTATCTGTATCTCTCTGTCGGTTTTGTATCTGTCTCTGTCTGTCTGTATATATCTCTCTGGCAAATGTTTGCTTTAACCCTAATGTTTTCTACCTTCTACAAATGTGTACCTACACGGTAAGGGTTTCCAGATCAGTGAAAAATCAGAGGACACCTATTAAAATCACATGCATCAAGGCTGAGTCAGCAGTAATGCAGTTTTAAAGCAATCAGTGCAGCCCTGCTAACTGCATTTATTAAGAGCGTCCTACAATCAGCAGGTGATCTAGAAAGCCTGTACACTGTACTCATTTGGCGATAAAGGGGTGATTACAAACTATGATTGAAAATTACAACCCAAACTTTCGCCCTGAATCTAAAATGGAAATCTAAAGTGGCAATGAATTGGAGGGTTACTGTGTGGGATGGTACTTTTACTATGTGAATTTAAAGGGCAACTAATACTTTAAAACAATACAGAATCAAGATGGTATCTATTGTTAAATATTGCCTTCTGATTCTGTATTGTTTTAAAGCTTTAGTTGCCCTTTAAATGGACAGAAGAATTCCCATACAGTAGTCCCATACAGTAATAGCCAATTCCAGTATGGCTATTACTGTATGGGACTACTGTATGGGAATTCTGTTGTCCATTTAAATGGCAACTAAAGCCTCAATACAATATAGAATCAGAAGGCAGTTGTCATAATTTCTACCCTCGACTTATACACGAGTCAATCATATTTTACTAATTTTTAAGGTAAAATAGGTACCTCGACTTATACTCGGATCGCCTTATATTCGAGTATATACGGTATGTATCCATTTCTGTCTATATGTATCACTTTATCTCCTATATCCGTCTCTATCTATCTATCTATCTATCCAACCATAGTAACATGTAGAGCACTCTCAGGACTTGTTCAAACAATCTTTAACTTTTATTCCATAAACAGCAAACAGATAGCGACGTTTCGGTCTTTGTCTCAGACCTTTCTCAAGCCATCTCAAGATAGCTATCTATCTATCTATCTATCTATCTATCTATCATCTATCTATCTACAGTATCTATCTATCTATCTATCATCTATCTATCTACAGTATCTATCTATCTATCATCTATCTCTATATCTATCATCTATCTATCTCTATATCTATCTGTCTATCTATCTATCTATCTATCTCTATATCTATCTATCTATCTATCTATCTATCTGTCATCTATCTATCTATCATCTGTCTATCTATCTGTCTTATCTATCTATCATCTATCTATCTATCTATCTATCTATCAAATCTATCTGGCAAATTTTGCTTTAACCCTAAAAATGTTTTCTACCTTCTACAAATGTGTACCTACACGGTTAGGGTTTCCAGATGAGTGAAAAATCAGAGGACACCTATTAAAATCACATGCATCAAGGCTGAGTCAGCAGTAATGCAGTTTTAATGCAATCAGTGCAGCCCTGCTAACTGCATTTATTAAGAGCATCCTACAATCAGCAGGTGATCTAGAAAGCCTGTACACGGTACTCATTTGGCGATAAAGGGGTGATTACAAACTATGATTGAAAATTACAACCCAAACTTTCGCCCTGAATCTAAAATGGAAAGACAAAAGTTTGGCACCCCTGTGCAGAAGGTCTTAGAATGACAGAAATATGCAATACAATATGAATTCCCTAAGACAGAAGGATCTCGCAGGACAATCATTTTTCTGTCATGGCTCTGTAACCAGAAATGTTTTCTCTTCTGTTTCTGCAGTTGCTATGATTCCACATAACTCAGAGTTGTTATGGAATGACCTTTGTACAATGAGGTAGTTTCAAAACATAAGATTCCCAGCCCCAGAGGGACATAAAGAAGACAGGGGCAGATTTTTTATGGTGCCCTCTACAGTAATATTCATCCCTGTATTTAAAAAGTGAATTTTTTATCGCTGTAACAGTAATTGAGTATTAGCCCTAATCAGAAATCCATGGAAAACTAAGTCTGTTTTGTCAACGACTACAGAACTGTTACTTACATAGAGGCAGCTTGGAAACAGGAAAGAAACAGAGGAACTAATGAATTCCAGATTCTCTTTCTGGCACACTGTAGTCATCAGTTTTAGTCTGTGTGTTACTCATAACATACTCCTCTTCAGGGAAAAATCTTTTGTGCAGTGATTGTCCTGAGCTTACCGAGGATTTAGTGCAGGAAAATAATATTTGGCATTGTGGATGATGCCTGCCTGCAGCACTAGAATTCAGTTTTGGAAATGCGGGAGGAACAAGGAAGACGTATGGAAGCATTCACGTTGACCTAGGGAAAGGGGAATTTTATATAGAAACTGTAACCAAAAGTATTTCATAAATTCTTCTCAATCATTTTGACTTTATAATTCTGATTATTTTATCTAACACAATGGTTAAATCTAAAAAATGTCCAATGTGATTACAGTAAAAGTAAAAAAAAAAAGTGGTGATCACTTAAAGGGACTGTCCACCCCTATTTTGAAAAATTAATATATGGTAGATTAGCCCCCAAAACCTAGAGACTGTTTAAGTCTAAAGCTGTAAATCGGCTTCCACACGGAGCTATTATACTTACATGCTCCTCCTCGCTCCACCGCCGCTATGAAAATGGATCAGAGCAGTGTGGTCGCCTGCATTGAAATGCACTGGCATGCAATTCTCACACAGTAATGGATCTCAAAACACGATAATCATGCTAATGTGGCCTAGTGAGTGGAATAGAGATAAGAAGGAATGTCCCACCAGTTGCAATAGAAGAGCAAAACCAGGGAATGCTGGGAGTTGAAGTTTTTAAAGATGTGGAGTGCCACACATTGGGATATAGCCAGTGAGCCTCCTGTTTAAAATTGCTTGTATCCTCTAAATCCGAGATGGACTGTTAGAACCTAAAATGTCAGCTCACTAATGTCAACAGCAGGGAACAGCAAAGGGTATAAATTCAACTGATTTTTTTAAATGGAAGAGAATATGTAGAATAACTAGGTATGCATAATACAAACCAATAATTTTTAAAATTACATTTTCCACTGAACTTTTCCTTTAAAATATGTTGATATATCATAGTTTGTCCTATGAATTCATTAATGTATGCCTGCTATGCTTCAGGATGCTTTATGGAAACTGAGCAATTTAGAAACCTGTACTGAGCCTGGGACAATGTATGAGAGTCCGCCACAACTGTACCAATACATCTGACTTTCTTACAGCAGCAAATGACCTTACACTAAGGTTCAAAGAAAGACAATATCCAAACTCTATGATCAAATCATGTAAAAGGGAACTAAAAGGTGTGTCTCAGGAAACTCTTCTACGACCAAAGGTAAGGGATTTTTCACTCCTTTCAATAACCAATGGTCTGACATCAAAAAGGTACTATCAGCTAGATGGGAGATCTTGAAAAGTGACCCACTCTTAAATAACTTCTGTAAGAGGAGGTACCTTTGAGATATTTTGAACATACCCTATGGATAATAGTACTAAGTTGTTTCACTTTGGAACCTACCTCCGGAAGTGGATGTCCTAAAGACATTTTGAATCAGATTTGTGGCTATATGTTATGGTCACACGATATTTAGTTAGTGGGCCATTTGGAACACTTTTCAATGTAATAACTGTGTATTGTAGAATAAGAGAACTTGAGGACACCTTTGGAATCATATGTTGTTATTTGCTGGATATCGAAGGAATATGTACCTCTCCGTGTTTATCAGGATCTTAGGAGTAATGGATGACCCAGCTGCTCCGGCGAAGCCTTTCCTTTTACATCCGATGTTGTGTTTGGACTTATTTATGGCTCTTTTCTGGTGAGGGGAGTCGATCGACTTATTGGTGATGTATGTACTTTGTTAGTATTTTTAGGAGTACCACAGTCCTGGCTTCTAACTAATGGACACTCTACCTCTGCACACTGCATCGGATTTGGAGTGGATCTGATAAAATATTTCTCCTCCTACTCCTCCATAGTGCCCTTTATTGTTATAATGGGTACTCATGGGTAAATGCATGAGCACTATGGACCTGAGAATAATACTGTGAGATATGTATATATAGATCGACAACATCACTAACTGTAACTATAAATATTTATATCTTTAGATGTGTGCGATATTGTGAAGTTTTGTTTTTTGCATTTATCTGTTTCTCAAATTATTGTATATATACGTGCTATTATGTGTTTATCTGCTATATTCTTGCACGTAACCCCTCTAGGTGTCTTTATTAACATGCACTGACAGTGATGTACACTCTCTATACACCCTTACCTGTCCGCCTAATTAGCTAGTTCATTCCCTGTACCTTTTGGATAGTGGATGGGTATTTAAGCCCAGGACATGATGTTATGGACCTTGCTACTGACGAAGATTGGGCTTACCGGACGATACGTGTCTGTGTTTTTAATGTCTCCCGCTCCACACTCCCTATGACTGGTAATCGGGAACTGTATCTGTTATTGCCTGTTTTAAACTGACTCATGAGACTTGGTCTGCCACACTCTCTACCCTAGGGATAACCAGGGTTATTTAAAGGGCATGTCCACCCCCAAAACTATCCCCCCAACTACTGGCCCCATCATGTAGTGTAGTTTAATCCTTACCTCACATCCCAGCTCTATATGGTTCTCCTGTAGTCCCCCCCCCAAAGTCCCAAAAACTGCCCACCAGGAGGATAGCAGAGTCCATATAGGACTCTGCCTCCTACCTGGCCTCCGGGAGAAGTTTGGCATGCGTACTGCAGCCCTTCTCCCCCTCCCTCTCAGGATTCCCTCCCCCTAGCGCATAACCCTTAATATATGATTCCCCCTGTCCCCCAAGCCCCAACCGCTCTAGTAATATTCTTAGAAAGCTCCCCAAACTTTACTTACCTTCCCCCACCGAAATGAACTCCCGGCAGCCATGTCCGTGATTGGCTGCCGCTCAGCCAATCACAGATGCGACTGCCGGTCCCGCCCCTCTACTTGCATTTTCTCGCAAGCAGAGGGCCGGCAGCGCGGAGGAGGAAAGTGGGGAGGTAAGTAAAGTTTGGGGAACTTTCTAAAAGTATCAATAGAGCGGTTGGGGCTGGGGGGACAGGGGGAATCAAATGAGCACCATTTTAAACAATAAGAACTTTTATTGAATCTCCCTGAATGTGTTCCGCTATATGCAGAGCTTACGTATTCCTTTGACTTGATCTGTGTCATGTATTTTGTTACTTTATATAATATAATCTAAGGATGGTACATATATTGTGGTCGAATACCTCTATCTACTTCTGAAAACCTGAGGCTGGATACACAAATGTTTGCATGTTGTGCCTGAATGCTAGACGAATTGGTATATACCGTTATATCCATTTAATTATTTTATGTGCATATGGGAAGTGTGCGAGAGGGATGTGTTTTTAACTTTTTGTCATTTTCTGTGTGTTTTTGTATTAGCCTATCTATCCCTATAAACATAATAAAGGTGTTACATTTAGATTACTCTTGGGGTGTGTCCATTTTTATATCCACTGCTGTTTCTTTTTTGTTTTGAACCTAATTGCTCTTTAGTGGGTTGAGCACCCCCTCTATGAGAATTATTTAACTCCACAAGATAGCTGGTACCTCTCCTGCTTTGCTCTTTGCTGATCCTGGGCATGCTCAGAAGAGGCAGACAGGGGATTAACATTCAGTCATTGGCTGTGATGTCAACTATGAAATCCATAACTGACAGTTACTAACTGGAAGAACCAGGAAGCAGAAACAGGGGAAACAGGACATTGTGCAGGATTTCAGGTTAGACTTATATATTTCACATTTCAAACTATTACCGTTTAGGGGGGCGATTTACCTTTATATAATGCAGATGTGACCAGATCAATGCAATAACCAAAAGCCCCTGAGGACACCTATTAATATAGAACCTACCGCAAGGCCCCATTAAATAGAATGCAGATTTGTCAGGTAACCTGGTAACCTGATCTCTAGTAAACCATAGCACTGAATGCATCAAAACTGATCTTCGCACCTGCAGCATTCCTAACACATGGGGGCAATAGAGCTCAACAGCGTAGCGTCATCTCCTATCTCCTTGAAAGTGGGTGACGTCAGCAAACGCGCCGACATTGTAACCCCACCCCTCAACCCGTTAATGTAGTAAGCGCGCCGGAAGTTGGTGCTCCACACAAGCCGCGGTGCTTTGAGATTATCTTGGAGGGGCGCTTTTTTTAATTTACAAAACTGGAGAAAATGGCGGTAGAGTCGAGGGTGACGCAGGAGGAGATAAAAAAAGAACCGGAGAAACCGATTGACAGGGAAAAGGTAACGAGAATAGAAGGGTTGTGGTGGGTGAGAGAGACCGGGGGGGGGGGGGGGTGTTTGAAATGCACGGAATGCTGGGAGTTATAGAGGGTTTCACTACAGCCTACAAACCCCAGAATTCTTTATTAAACGAAGGAAACACTAAATACCTAAATCAATTTTATCCCAGGTGTAATTGGTTGTCATTAAGTGCTGGTATTTCTAAACAGCCAATCCGCTTGGTAATCAATAGACCACAACACATACGGTTAGAGCACGCTATGGCCACTTGGTCGCCGACCATCGTGTGGTCACTGCGCATCTGTGCTTGAAGCTGGGTGGATGTGGCACCAATCTGTACGGTCTCCCTATATACAGGGTCTATAATGCGGAGTCAAGTGATCTCTCTCCATACTACAGAACTGGGAACCGACCGCGACCGATGGAAACTGGTTGGTCCAAAACTTCTAGTTTCTGGGAGATGATGCAAATGTTTTGCAACATCAAAATGGTAGTTTTACCAGACGTTTCACCGAAAAAGGACCATTCCCGTTATTCTCTTTATCGCCAGTATGTGTATCCAGATTTCGGCCCTCGTGTCGGACTAGAAAATACCATAAAGAGATGGCAGATTTTTTGCCTAGTAAACTGGTCAATAACTCAATTTAAAGGGACACTAAACAGATTTTATGTATATTAAAGGATAAGTACACTCAAAAAACAAATTAGGTGTAAATGGAGGCTGTAGTTTTAACTAACCATCTCACAGAGCTTAGGTGACTGCAAACATGATCCAAGATGTCCTGAACTTTACTGAAGCACAGGTAGGCTCAGAAGTACATAAAATCTGTTTTATTAACAGGGTGGTAAAGCTAGGTACACATCTAGCAATTTTTCCTCCTGACCGGCCATTCGATACATTTGAGGAAGGACTGTCTGTCGTGGCAAAAGTAGCCACGTCCGACCGTTACCGCAACCGATTGTGCGGTCCATAGAGGACCGCACGATCAGACGATGTTTTCCACCATGTCCGATTCGGACGAACGGTCAGTCGGACATGGCCGCATTCGGATGCGGTAATTTCGGTCCGATCGACCTATACACTGAACTATCTGTCGATTGGACCGAAATATCTCTGTGTGTACCCAGTTTAAGATTGCTTTTTCCCAATGAAAAGTACTAAAGCATAGTTGGACTAGGAGAATATTGGATGTCTGATTATACCGTTATAAATGCAACTGTTTAAGAAGAATACCTTATTTGTGATATAACAGGATTAACAAGCACATAAATAAGTTAATTTCTAACAGAATGACTTTTAAATCGACATTTATTTTCTAGACCTGCCCACTTCTTTTGAGAGTTTTCACTACAAATAATGGAAGACACCATCGAATGGATGAGTTTTCACGGGGTAACGTACCATCCAGTGAACTACAGATCTATACCTGGTGAGATTTTTTTCATCTAAAAAATTACAGATGGCTGAAAAAAGGAACATGACTGGTTCAAGAGAGGTGTTAAGGAGGCCATTTATGTGAAAATAAAGAAACCAAGCCTAAATAGAGGTGGGGGGGTTCGACACCAACTGTCTGCCATGTACAATGCTGTTTTAACACCTTACTCTGGGCGTTCCTATAACACCTCTTAGCCACTATCTAATCACACCTTTAACACCTGGCTGTGATATGCTAATTGGGATTTTCCAGGGTACATAATTGCCACAGATTCTTGTACAAGTCATTCTGAATTGAGAAAGCCAGTCGGATGACTAGCGAAACGTCTTCAAGAACTACATTTCAAGTCCAGTTGATCTAATTGAATACAACAGATATAGCTTCTAACCTTATTTACACAGCCCTGATCCTTCACCAGCAAGTAGAAAGCAGAGCCCACAGTAATGGAACCAGGTTGTTTAAGTAATGAAAGAAGCGTCTTTGGTAAAGGTAAGTATATTCCAAAGTGATTATGGGGGGTCCTGAATGACTTAGTAAATTTTCACTCTGAGGGCGGACATGCCCTTTAATTCAACTGTGTAACTTAGAGCTTGTATACAGTCTTCAGTGAAAGCAACAAAAACTGGGTGCTAACATCCCTTATACAAAAATAGTAACCCCTGAGATGGTCAAGAAGGTAAGTATACATAGGTTAAATAGGACTTACACTTAAAGGGCATCTCCACCCACCATAGAAGCTTTTGTCTGTATTGCAGGGCATACACTCCCACCCAACCGCTATGTTAGAAGTTAAAAAATAGATTCTAAACTCTACTTACAGCTCGTTCCAGCGTTTTTCTGGTCCAGCTTCCCTGCCTGCCGGAAATACAAGCAGGGGTCCGGACCAGCAGCCGTGGCAGCCAATCGCAGCTGCAGCAATAGGTTGGACTTGATGGACGTATGTGTTTATTCAATTACTATGTAGCTGCCACCAGTAGAGAAGATGCTGGAACAAGGATCTGTAAGTACAGTTTGGATTTTATCTTTAAAGGGTATCTCCACTGATGAACACCCCCCCCCCCCCCCCTTTTTCCCCCCCTATCTGAAAGTACACCTTCCTCCAACCCTCCTCCTCCTCCAGGAAGAGACAGAGGAGGGAAGTATGAAAGCTTCTGCCACACTGCTGTAAGGAGGCTGGAGGAACTTATGTGCAATATAGCTTGTGAAACTCCCAGCATCCCCTCTAAAATACACTTACAAGCTGTATTGCAGTAGGTGCTGGGAGTGTCACAGGCTGTGTTGCAGGGAGGGGGTGCTGTGAGTGAAACAGAAGATGTATTTTAGAGGCGATGCTAGGAATTTCACAAGCTGTATAGTAGTAGTGGGTGCTGGAAAACTCCCAGCATCCCCTCTGAAATAAACCTTTTAATCCAGTGGTCAGTTTACCCCTCCTGTGATCTCCAGCTCTGGATCTTCATTCCTCGTCGTCCTCTTCAAGCTCCAACTCTTCCAGCTGGCAGCTACACACAAGGCCATCCTCCTCCTACTTCATTGGGGCGGATTGCGGCTCCTATTTGTCCCCCATGCACTCCCACCACCACCTGCACCAACTATGCCCTATGACTACCTCCTCCATGTGAGACCCCAGGCCACCATCACCAGGGCTATGCCAGCTTGGGTTTACCATGCCGACAGCCAATGGGAACATAAGCATGGCCTTCCCATGGCTACAAGACTCTCTCCTTGCACTCACAGCCTTTCCTCCCATTCTCTGCACGATCATATTCATAGCAGATCGTGCAGGAACAGACAGAGGAGGAAGGTTTAAAAGCTTCTGCCACACTGCTGTAAGAAGGCTGGGGGAACGTGTGTGCAATACAGTTAGCGAAATTCCCAGGATCCCCTCTAAAATACTCTGGAGTGAGATGCAAGGAGTATTTTAGAGGGGATCCTGGGATTCTTGGGGCACGAGAATGAAGTGGATCAGATGCCTGTATTGCGTACATTCATCAGAAGCTTCAGATCTTCCGCAGATTGAGCTGAAATTCAGGGTATGTGTATAATTTACTTCGCACTATTATTTGAAGCAATGTTGTATTTCCCAGTAGAGATACCCTTTAAACTTCTAACATAGCGGTTGAGGGTGGGAGGGTATGTCCTGCAATATAGCTGAAGGTTTTTACGCAAGGTTAGAAATTACAAGAGAGGAATCATGAAGGGGGGAAAGGATCCTCTGCGAATGTCACCATCCCTCCCAGAGGCAGAGATGCTTGGACAAGAACACAGCCACTACTCAGTTTCTTGGACTTTGGACATGGACTACAGGGAAACCATAAGGAGCAAGAATGTAAGGTAAGGATTTTTTTTAAACTGTACTATGGGGCCAGTATTGGGTTAAATTTTAGTTTTGGGGGTGGACATACCCTTTAATAATAACGTGGTTCAGGCGCTAAAGCCCTGAATCTATGACAAGATATCAAAATCAGTTCAATCTTGAAACACAAGAATACTAATGTCTCCTGTTGATGGCCCAGGTACAAGCTGCCCCAGGCCCGTCGCTGGGTTCACAGCACAAAGCCACAATATGGATACGTCACAAAGGGTGCACACTGGGTATATAACCTACAGGGGACACTCATTAGACAAATAGGAAATATATTGTAGAATAGCTTGACTCGTTTCGGGTGTCAAGCTCCTTAAAAGATACGTACACTGTAAAATCAACTTAAGCTTAGTGTATAGCTGTGGTTTTAAATAAAAAGGTGTCAATTTTTTTTTCTATTCCCCTCCCATAGACTACCTTTACTCCTTGAAAGTCAATGCGTTCTGCGGCGACGTTGCACAGTGTGTTGCGCCGAGAGGTTGTCACAAACGCTCGCACAGAGTGCGCAAATCAAGAAAAAGAAAAATTGGACACCTTTTTATTTAAAGCCACAGCTATACACTAAGCTTAAGTTGTTTTTATAGTGCGCATATCATTTAAGCTTATGATTAAGGACCTCTGTGTCCGAAACGCGTCGAGGTATTCTACAATAAATTTTCTATTTGTTTGATGAAAGAGTGCCCCATTGGTTATATACCCGGTGTTCATCCTTTGTGATGTATCTATACAGTCTTCAGTGAGTTTTTCTGTCTCAGATGACTTTCTATCTGCCATAATGTATGAGAAATGGAATAACGTGTGATACTGTGGCAAGTTGAAATCTATCTGCATACGCTTTAAAAATACCCCTTAAATAGTTGCACTTATAGTAACATAATGTCTTTCTCACCCTGCACACCCATTCCAAAATGTTTTTTTTTTTTTACCAGGTGCTGGTACTTGGTTGGACACACAAATAATCAAACCTGTACTTTTGCACAGCTAGATTTGAAATGCTTTTTTTTTTTTTTTTTTTTTTTTGGCGTATCAGTGTAAACATACACATTTATTAGGGCTACTTAATTAAAATGTACACTAAAAAACAACATTGTGTAGAGCTGCAGGGGGAGAATAATGAAGTAAACATGATATCACAACAGCTCTGTGTAATAATATACTTCTCACTAGTGTACCTATCAAAGTGATGAAGACTTCACTATTGGAAGGTGAATGAGTGGAAAAAATGGTTTACCAGCCATTTAATGGATGGCACTTTGAGGAGTTACCAGGTTGGACAAAGGGTGGTCAACCATTATGTAATGTAACTTTACAATGGTAATTAACACAACAAATCTATTTTTTTTAACATTTTGACTTAAATGTTTTATAATAGTTATATTTGATTTTTTTTTTTTTTAGGATGGATGCCACCTTAAAAGAATTAACAAGTTTAGTTAAAGAAGTATACCCAGATGCTCGGAAAAAGGGCACTCATTTCAGTTTTGCCATTGTGTATCCAGACCCAATGAGATCAGGCTACAGGTTTGTACAAGTTGTGTATTTAATGTGTGGAAACCCTTAAGTTACTGTTTTTATAATTCTTTTACATGAACTCCATTAGACAATTGAGGAAATGGATAGCATGGAATTGTATTTAATTTTAATTTATCTGTATAATTGCTTGCACTTAAAATTTATACTCTGTATTTTATAATGTACAGCGCTGTGTACCCAAGCGGTGCTTTATAAATAAAATTTACATACATACATAGTGTGCATTATACAGATACATTCAGGCTTATTTAATAAGAGGTGTAAAATTTTGCTTGTGTTGTTAATTTTCAGGAAACAATTAGATGTTACCTTTTTTTTGTTTAATAATTTTGTGTTTTACGATCAATATTAAAAAAAATAGCAATGGCAAATTGGCTTAAAGGATTGTGTCCATAGTACAGTAATTGGAATGTACATATATAGTTCTCATTTTAACATTGGAGTCTAAATTCAGTGTTTGTAGTAGAAATAATCATATGTACTAGTTATATACTGGTGAAGCTAGGAGAAAACATTATCTGGGTTATTCAAAAAATTGTTAAAAAGGGTGCTAATTTTGCCCCAACCAATCAAATGTTAGCTTTCAAATGTTAAATAAAATCTGATTTGGTTGGGGCAAAATTAGCACCATTTTTAACGATAAGCACTTTTATTGAATCTACCTGTTTAAGCTTTGTACACACGTGCGATCATGGGTACCGACTCGCGGACGGATGATAATTGTGCTGTGTATGGGCGCTTTATCGTCCGAAACAGCCGCTCGTTCAGGACCCGGCCAGTCAGGCAACGATCCCTAGCCGTTTCGGCTGAGAAAGTGCCCATACACAGCACTATTATCGGCTGAAGCGGCCATTCATACACATCGTACTTCGCAGGTCGACACCCGATCACATTTGTGTACAAACTAAAGGGCATTTCTATGCTCAAAAATAACTTAATATATTGTAGGGCATTCCCTTCCATCCCACACCGCTATGTTGTAACTTTAAAAATAGAATCCAAACTCTACTTACAGCACCGTTCTGGTCCAGCTCCCATGCCTGCCGGAACTACAAGTAGGGGGCCGGACTGGCAGCCGGGGCTGTGATTGGCTGAGAGGCAGCCAATCACAGACGTGGCTGCCAGCAATACAGAACGCCGTGAGAGTGAGGATTTGTAAGTAGAGTTCCGATTCTATTTTTAAACTTGCAATATAGAGGTTGGGGTGGGACCACACTGAGCGATAGTGTAATGCTGGGAAATAAAACACAAACCTAATGTTAGAAAGGCAAATTTCTCAGAACCCACATCAAAATGAAAGGAGAGACCAAGATTACTGCTCTTATCAAGGTGATCTTCCTTCTGATGTTTTAGTTGCCCTTTTGCAGAATATTTTTGCTGTATTAATAAATGTGTAATCTGTTATAAACTAGTTGTGCATCAGTGTTCTCCCCAGAATTTTTTTCAAGCCGGGTGGCATGAAAAAGTAGCCGGGTGGGGTGGGACAAGGAAATTTGGTGGTGGGGAAAATTCTGCACTGCATCATGCTCATTATATAGTTTTACAACATCTGCAGGGAATCGTAGTTCTACAACATCTGAAGGTAACCCATGTAAAATGGACTGGGCAGTTTTGGCAGGAGTTTTTACAGATATATTGGCACACCTATTAAACCTACATCTAACTTTTTTTTTAAATCACAAGTGTTCTCTTAAGAAATTTTTTCCAGCCGGGTGGCATGAAAAAGTAGCCGGGTGGGCCGCCCGGCTAAAAGACCCTAGGGAGAACACTGGTGCATTATTCTGGTTTAAGAAGACAACCAAATGCCAAAGCCAACTTTAGCTGACCTGATTATCCATTCAATGGATTTTTGGTTATAGGAGAACTGAACTATTTTGCTATTTAGCCAACCTTATGTGGAGCAAAAACAGAGCTTATAAGGTTGTCGCAACAAATAATTCTAATTACTTGAGTTTCTCTTTGGATGGATTTCACTTAGAAGTTTAAAAGCATTTACCTGTAAATAATTTCCCATGGTTCATGACTTGGGCATCTTCATAGAGTTTGAGAATAATCTAACCAGGCACAGGAAATGTAGCATGACATCCATCAAACCTGTAGTGATATTAAATGGCTTCTTGATTGAAGATCACTGGTTATAACTACTGTAAACATTAATTGGAAACAATGACCAAGCTGATTATGTTTAATGTTTTTTTTTCTGGCAGGATAAAGGAGATTGGTAGTACAATCTCAGGAAGAAAGGGATCTGATGATTCATTAACCCTGCAGTCACAGAGGTTTCAGATTGGGGATTATCTGGATATAGCAATAACCCCTCCAAACAGAGCACCACCTCCTTCAGGGCGAATGAGGCCCTACTGACCTAGATGTATTGATTTTTATGACGTTTTTGTTTTTTTAAATAGACTTTCCATTTGGAAATGTTGATTTGATCTTCGGAACATTTTGTTTGAGGGTCTGATAGAAATGAAGTTTTCACTTCATACTTTATTGTATTTTTTTTTTAACCATAAAAAGTGTTTTTCTTAACAGTTTCTGTGTTGTTTTCTTCCACCCTAGAAAGTATTTAGTTTATTCTTTGTAATATAATGAAGTCGGAATGGGCGCAGTACCAAAAGGTTTAAAATGGGGATTTAAACGGCAATTATAGTGAGAAAATTGTTTTTTTTTTAATTTCTTCTAATGTATCCTATAAGTCATCCCATCCACCAGGGTACCTTTAGTTTCTTTAAATTCTACATAGTCCCCGAGATATAAGCCTTTGAATATGCTGTGATTTGTAGGAGCTGCTACACCACATCTGTCACTCAAAGGCACACACCCACACAATCCAAAGCTCCCCTGCAGTACTGTCACACACTCTCACCCACACTGTATGTACCATGTGCAACATAGTCAAATGCTGTAGTGCTAAACACAATCAATAAACCATTAACCCAGTAATATGAGCATAACACACTATAAAACAGCCCCTCCCCCCAAAAAAAATCTTATATACATACAAAACCAGTGACTCAAATGGAACACTAATACAGTATATATAATACAGACTATATACCAAACAAGACACACAGTGCAATCTATGAAATATATAGACTAAAGCAACTGAAATGTAACAGGACAACAAGCAGTGTCATTGTGTTTGTGAAGGTCTCACTACAAGCTGCTGTTACACTGACTCTCTTCAGTGATTATGATCTCAGCTAAGCAGGGGGAGAGATATGAACTTTAGGTAAAAAGTAAATAACAATTAGCAAAGTTAGAGAACAGGCAGAGTTCAGTAACTTACTTGTAAAGAATCTCAGCACCACTTGTCCTCCTCTCTCCCCCTCTGCCCCTCCCTTCAGCATATTGCTACTTTATTCCACACTTTGATTGCTTGCAGTCTAGCTCTGGAAGGGAGGGGTCAACAGGATGTCAGCACTTCATTTAAAGTCCTTTCAACTGACAATGCTCGGACTCTGTATACAGCCCGTCACTGCTTGAGGGGGAGTAGACAGAGAGGGGAGGGGGACTACACAGCTTGGTACAAACTTCTGCCAGTGTGAAGAAACGAAGCCACACAGAAACTTGAAAGTAAGGCAGCTTATACTAAGTGATCTATACATTGTATACAGACAAAGTTTTTTTTTCACTATAGTTGCCCTTTAAGCACCAAGGCCTTCAAATCTGGTTGTTGTACTGGTGCTTCTAGAAACATTTCAGTAGTGAGTATTCTGTGGTTACATACTGGGTGTAATAAAGGGATAGGATGAGGGGAGAGATTAAGTGTAAAACGGGTATAATTTACCTCTGGGAAAAAAAAGCCCCTTTTCTCTTGTACAAGGCCACACTGACGAAAGGCAAAGCATGCATTACCATCCATTTGTGGTGCGATCTGCATTGATATCGGCTATAAATTAAAGGGTAACTTTAACTTAAGTGGTCTCCAATTCTTCCAAACTAGTAAGAATTATATAAGAAGCCTTCCATCGTACTTTCAAAATAAAACCTAAATCACATCTTTAGATAAAATGTGTGAGAAGTTATTGCTGAAAAGATTCAGCAATATTACTTCCTGCTTAAACACTTCCAGTTTTCAGCCATGTGACTAGCTTGTAGTCACCAGCCTGCCTGCATTAATAGGCTCCTCTTCTCAACTGTCAATTCTCCCCCCTAGGTAATTCCTGATTTCACCAGCATTAAGTCTTAACTGAGCATGCTTCTCCCCCCGGGGCGAAGGGGCGTGCAGAGATAAGGTGATGTCACTCAACCTACTGGAAGGAAGCAGGAAGTTTGAACATTCACCTCAATGTCATTTCTCACAGACTGAAGCCAGAGATTTGATTGTCAGCTCATTATAAAGGAAATACTGCAAGTTAACCCTAACTTGTTTGGGGACCACAGTTGCCCTTTAATGATCATGTCTTTGTACAATAGAGACGTTCTGGACAGCGATGTTGCACATTCTGACTCCAAATGGTAATCGGAAAGTATCCCTGGATCAACCAGAAATAGAGTATATGTATTAACAGTAATTCTCAATATTATATAGTATCCCTGTACCAACCAGAACTATAGTATGTACTAATACCAGTAATTCTCAATATTATATAGTATGCCTGTACCAACCACAACTACAGTATCTGTATTAATACCAGTAATTTTCGATATTATATAGTGTCCCTGTACCAACCAGAACTACAGTATATGTATTAATAGCAGTAATTCTCAATATTATATAGTATCCCCGTACCAACCAGAACTACAGTATATGTATTAATACCAGTAATTCTCAATATTATATAGTATCCCCGTACCAACCAGAACTACAGTATATGTATTAATACCAGTAATTCTCAATATTATATAGTATCCCCGTACCAACAGAACTACAGTATATGTATTAGTACCAGTAATTCTCAATATTATATAGTATCCCCGTACCAACCAGAACTACAGTATATGTATTAATACCAGTAATTCTCATTATTATTTAGTTTTAGAAACTTATCTAGCCCACTTTTAAAGCTATTCAATGAACTTGCCATTACCACATCTGCTGGAAGACTGTTCCACCGTTCTCACTGTAGTATTATCCATTGGTATCCAGTGTGTAAAATGTTGAATCATATTTTACAATCTGTTAGTATTACACCCTGGTCTTGTAAAATACAGATGCAAACTAGAACCAATACTATGGGTTTATAAAGATGCCCCTACAACTTGTCATTGCAGAAATCACTGCAGTGAAGTACAGGATGGTATTTACAAAATATCTATAGTTTAAATAACAATACTGAACCCAATATCAAACCAGATGTAAACCAACAACTGATATTGTTATTTAACAGTATGGTTGTAAAATAATGATCAATATATTTAATTTTACAATAAGAGTATTATTAAAGGGTAAGTTCACCTGGAAAAAAAACCCCAACTTTTGTTTCAATCTTACCTTTTTCCGATGCTTCCATGCCAAGCTATAGGTACAGCCACTCCCTTGCCGTGTCCGCCTTCTCTTCCGGGTAATGACTGTCACTCATTGACACGACTGATGTCATGGACAATAGCCATTAACAAAGAGTGGTTACGAGCGTGCTCTGCTCCAGATTGCGCTTGTAACTTGGGATTTCCGGCAGGAGATCGTCTGTTTGCAAGTTCCTATATCTTGGCATGGGCTTCTCGTTTATGACCCATCCAAAACGGGATAGTATCTTTGTGCACTGAGATACGTGCTGTTGCGCTAGCTGGAAAGATGCCGCCCTGATCAGTAGGTCGTCTAGATATGGGATGACTAATATTCCCTGAAGCCGGAGGAAGGCCGCTTGACAGGTCATGATCTTTGTAAATATACGCGGGGCTGAAGCGAGGCCGAAAGGCAGAGCTGTGAACTGAAAATGTCGGGCGCCTATGGCGAATCTGAGGAGACGGTGATGACCGTTCCAAATAGGTACATGGAGGTACGCATCCTGAATATCCAGGGAGGCGAGAAAGTCGCCCGGCTCTAACGCCAATATTACCGAACGTAGAGACTCCATTTTGAACCTGATTTTTCGTACATAGATGTTTAGAGCTTTTAGGTCTAAAACTGGGCGAAACGTTCCGTCCTTCTTCGGAACCAAGAAGAGATTTGAATAAAATCCCCGAAATCTCTGATCTCCTGGGACGGGGGCAATGACCCGTGCCTGGAGGAGAGATAGAATGCAGTGATCGAGGATTTTTTGGCGTTTTGGGCATCTCGGAATGCGGGAAGGAAAGAACCGGGGAGGAGGAGGAGAAGAGAATTCTAATCGGTAGCCGTTGGTCAGGGTATTCAACGTCCAGGTGTCTGTGGACGGCTGTTGCCACTCTCTGAGGAAGAAGCAGAGTCGGCCCCCGACCTGTAGAGGCAGAGGATAGTCATGCCTGCTTATTCTTGTCTCCTCCTGTTCTGAAGGCTCCTCGTTTAGAGGGCCAGGGGGTGAGTGGCCTTTGTCCCTGGCGGTTAGGGAAGGCAGGACCAGGCTCTGTCTGCGCACGGTGTGGGGTGCGTGAGGCTCTAAAGGAACGAAAGGAAGGAGAACGCCGAAAAGATGGAAAGCGGCGAGCCCTGTTTTGCGGAAGGAAGGTGCTTTTGCCTCCTGTAGCTTGAGCGATTATCTTCTCCAGTTCGGGTCCAAATAAGAGGCGCCCCAAAAAAGGAAGGTTGGTAAGGGCTTTCTTGGATGCCGGGTCTGCCGCCCAGGCTTTTAGCCATAAGGATCGCCTGGCTGCGGTTGCGGCCGCTGATGATCTAGCTATAAGTCTGCTAGATTCTAGAGCCGCGTCCCCAAGAAAAGTAGCTGCATCAGATAGCTGTTGTATGATATCCACCAGGTGGCTATCTGAGGATTCCTTGACCACGGAGTGGTAAAGTTGTCCTAGCCATGCTTCCATTGCTTTGGCCACCCACGCGGAGGCGAAGGTAGGACGCAGAGCTGCGCCAGCTGCTGCGAATGCTGTTCTCAGGAACCCCTCCAGTCGTCTATCTGTCGGGTCCTTGAAAGTGGCTACCTCGGCTAAAGGGATGGCTGTGGCCCTGGAAAGGCTCGCCACTGGTGGGTCGACCGCCGGTGGTAGGGACCACCTTTCCACATCCGATTTAGGAAAAGGGAACATCGTTTGAAAATTTCGTGACAAATGAAATTTCTTTTCCGGAGCCCATTCTTCTAACACGATCTGTTCCAATTGATCATAGGATGGAAAAACTGCCGCCGTCTTCTTAGGGCGGCTGAACAAAGTCTTAGATGGATCCGTTGGTTCGACCAGATCTCGAATGTTAAGCACCTGTAGAACAGATCTGATAAGATCGTCTATAGTCTCAGGTGTGAACGTGGTCTGGAATTCATGTTCAGAAGTTAAGGAGTCTAGTTCTCCCTCTTCCGATTCCTCTCTTTCCTCCTCAGAGATCTCTTCCACTGAAGGGACTACTGGGATATCTGATGGTCTGGAGGCCCGCAATGGTCTGGCCTCCGTTCCAGAGGAATTAGCTGACTGCAGAACCTGCGAAAGGGATGTCGACAATATCGACATGGAATCTGCTAATGATTTTGCCCAGGCTGGTTCAGACTCCTGGTGGGGGGCCCCCGGAGATACTCGGGACAAGGCCGACCCCACAGGTGGATTCTGTAGAGAATCAATGGAAGCCCGAAGGGATTTTGCCCACTCGGGTTCCTGACTGTCCGAAACAGTCTGACTAGGATCTTGGTTTGCGTTGCATGACCCGCATAGGGGCCCAGATAGGCCGGCAGGCAACTTATTCTGGCATAATGCGCAGACATAGGATATCACTTGGACCGATTTGGCTGATTTAGGTTTGGGAGCGGGCTTCTCCTTGTTGGACATGATGGATTTTGACCAGACAGCAGGCAAGAAAAGCAGAAAAAAATAAATGTGTTTTTTTTTTTATTTCTATAGAAAATGCATGAAAAAACGGTCAGAAATGCTGCATGCAGTGCGTTTTTTAAACGGACTGGAACGGACTGGATTATAACGCAGCAGGTGTGAACGATATTATGAAATCCTATGGTTTTTTTTACTGTCTGTCCATTTTTTTAAACGCACCTGCGTTTGAAAAACGGATACAAACTGATGTAGTGTGAACGAGCCCTTATGGTTAACTGATTTGAATATAATTTGTAAAAATCCATTTTTTATAAATATTACACATATATTTGTTGTTCTAGGGATGCAGTGCTCACTGTTTAAAATATAATAATAATATAATAATATAACTGTGTTCCGGTGAATAGACGGGGGGAGTGTGCCCATAAAGCTGGCTTTATGGGCACACAGCCCAATCACAATGCAGCAGGAACTGCTATTGTCCTATAATATTAAAGTTGTGATTCCGCCTTTTAAATTATCGCCGCTTAAAAATCATTATTACCGCCATATCTAAAAAGATGATCTATATTGCGGCAAAAAGCAACACCACGGTGATGTGTGGTGGTAATTTAAAATCTCTTCTCTGTGATAATGTATCATAGTATCGAGGCGAAGGGCTCAAATCCTAACATATGGGGCAGGGGTGGCTGCTGGGAAGGGGTTTGCCGCGGGTGGTCACATATGCCACCAAAGGGGTGGGGTGTACACCCCCTGCCAACCCCCCTGCTGTGGGCGAATGCGACCACCTGCAGCACAACCCCTTCCCAGCAGCCCCTCCCAGGCCCCTGCCCCGTACACTTGCAGGGGGAAGGGAGGGGCCTGCTGGGGTTGACCCTCCAGCAGGGACACTGACAAGTGCCTTTTGGGGATTAAAGGATCCTGCAGCTGGGACCCCCCTCCCCAGCACTTATAAGTGCCTTTGCGGCCTTTGGAAGGGCCCTTGCAGAAGGACCATATACAACTCAGCACCAAAACCTCCGGTTCTCAAACTCGGTCCATATGTTGGTTGACCAAGTTTGGTGTTTAGGAGAACCGGAATAATTAAGGCAGAGTCATTGAACAATTTGTTGTATACATTAGTTTGGGAAGTGTGGACAGGCTTCCGACTCTGAAGCACGCCTCCGTGAAGTGATCGCGAGACCATGTGACTGCAACAACCAAGCAGTACCTGTTGGGAACCTGGGGCAATACTGTGGTAAGAGCGGGGAACTGATCAGGGTTTTGGAGCCACAGTTTTTGCATTAGAAGGCCCTTTGGGGCTTAAGGGGTCCCGCAGCTCGAACCAGGACCCCCTTCCCCGGCACTTATAAGTGTCTTTGTGGCCCTGACAAAGGCCCTTTGGTGCTTAAGGGATCCCTCTCCCCAGCCCTTGCGGCACTTAGTACCGTGTGACCTCTCCCCGGCACTTACAAGTGCACTTCGAAACAGGACCCCCATTGGTTTTTAGAAAAGACCTTGGGCGGTCTACATTCTTTCATCAGGTGACACCATCGCTGATCCAGTTAGTCTTCTTTCTTCTCAGCTGGCAACACCAACTCCGCTGATGTCGCCAATACCAGGCAGTGTCACTGTGGCGGCCAGTGACACCACTGGCACTGGCAACATCAACATAGCTGATATTGCCTACTTCTTCTTTCTTCTGCCATCAAATGCGATGATTTCTGAGCTCTGCGGGAGTTGCGCCTCTTTAAATAGGTTTGCTGAAGGACCTAATCCAATTCTGATTGGTCAATAATTCAATGCTTGCGATCATATGATTATACAGTAACCAATCATATTTCTGAAATATGAGAAAATTTGAGATGGCAACATCAGCTACTTTTGATGTTGCCAGCGCCGGCGGTGCAAACCCCGCAGAGCTCAGAAGTCATTGCAGTTGATGGCAGAAGAAGGAAGAGGTCAGCAACATTGGCTACTTTGATGTCGCCAGTGCCACCGGTTTCACTGGTGGCTGCAGTGACACCGCCTGGATGAAAGAAAGAAGACGCGCCCAAGGGCTCTTCTAGGAGCCAATGGGGGTCCTGTTTCAAGCTGCAGGAACCCCAACAAAGGCAAGGGCCCTTGTAAGTGCCAGGGAGGGGGGCCCAGTAAGAGCTGCAGGGCCCTTTAAGTCCCAAAGGGCCCTTGTCACAGCCAATATAAACAGCCAAAGTTAACGTGAGAATACAGTTACCGTCGCTTTATAAATAGAATTGACCGGTAACTGATGCCATTTTTAAATATGCCCCTTATGCCCCTTGGACATTAAAGCAGCATTTTTTTACCATTTATTTTGCAGTGGCTGTTAGGAAATTTAAATTATTAACATGAGGTGCATGATCTTTTTTTCCAACATTCTATTCGCCCACAGTTTATTAATTGACTATTATGTTTAGTAGTTTGTTACAGTAGAAAGAAGAAGAGGGCTTTAGCAACCCAAAATATACTGATACCTCCAAATTGATTGGTTGGGGCAAAATTAGCACCATTTTTTATGATAAGAACTTTTATCGAATCTCCCTGTAAGTTTATTGAACAAACATAGTAACAGCTTAGGCAGGGTTCACACGAGGGTCAGGTTTCGCAGCTCGTAGGTGTGAATGGAACCATTCATTCCGACAAGCAAATCGTTTTTGTGCGATATAAATGCTTGACATTGCACCAAAACGTTCCCTAGTGTAAAAGAACCCTAACATGTAGGCGTATTACTTTATTTAATATGGAGGAGTCAGTGTACTGCAGGTTGCTACACTCCCTCTTCTTCTGTATAATACAGTGAATTATATAGACCTTGTGAGGGGTCTGGGGCTGGAATGCACCTGGGCCGCCAACTAAAAAACTGTGAGTGCAGTTCCCTTTTCACCACCTTTTGATTTTTGTAAACATTTACAAAGAATTTTGTGAATATCAAGCCAATAGATAATTTGTATAAACGGTGAGAAAATGTAACTTTGTTGGCATGATTAGTGCTGTTAATACGTTTCTATTTAGTTTGGATCTCCATGTTAAGGATGGATATTATGCTTTATTTCGTTTTATAAGCTGCCTACTATGTTCCTACCTCCCTTTTTGTATGGATGGCCCCACCCATACTCCATATGGCCTATTGTATTGTGATATTTGTCACATTAGGTCACCACTAGAGATGAACAAACGTGAGTTTCATTCTATGGAACTTATTGGAGTTCCGAAAAACCAATAATTTAAACTCATTTGAATCAGAATTTTAAAAATTTTCAACCCCAATTTTCACAGAATGCATTGACTTCTACCCTGATTGTCAAATTTATAATATTTCTATCATTTCACACTTCTGAATTACTTAAAATTCTGCCGGATATGAAGAATTAAGAAACCGGCAATTCTGAAATAAAAACAGGTACACTTCGAAACCGAGATTCATCTATATTCATCACCTATTAGAGCATGTAGCCAATTCAGTACAGGCAATAGAGCATGTGACTGAGGTCAGTGGGTGAGACCAGAAAGTACACATGTACACAGATCTGTCTAATTTTGAAATCTCGTACCTAATAATAATATATAGTTGCTGGGACAAAAGTGACCACCAATTCTGCCCTCATTTTTCGGATTTTTACAACTTTTTTCAAGAAATGTTTTAGGAAAATGGGGATATAATATACCATGGACAAGCATTAAGTTGTTTTTTTTTATTTGCTGTACTTTGATTTCACTCTAATTCAATGCTAATTGATGGAAAAAATGTACTCCATTCCTATTTCAAATGATTCAGTGGATTAAAATAGGAGAATAGTTTTATTCTACAGTGCTACAAAATATGGCTACTAATTATCCACTGTGCAGAGTTTATGGAATGCTCCTGAAATAAAACAGTTTTATTTCTTTTTAATGCAATGAACAAAACTGATTAGTCCCAATGATTACTGATTTAGACCCAGTTTGATGTATGACGTAGTTATTCTAATATACTCGTATACGCACAGCATGCACAGGGCTGTAATAACCTGCTTTCTGATCACTCTGGCACTGCTGAATATTTGTTTATTCTCTATTTCTAAAAAGCTTTTAAACCGGTTTCTGATGTACAGTACAGAACAACCAGAAATCAATTTTCCCAACTAGGATACCGCAGTATATCATTTTTCATTAAAAAGCTAATTTAGCTAAACCTTCTACCTCACTATTTTAATATCTAGTAAATTCTGTGTTGCAATGTAGGCTCTGACACCTGTAAAAAAGGGAAACCAAAAGGTTAGTGAATCTCAACAAACAAACAAAAACAAAACACATATCAGAGACTCACAGGCCAATACAAAGGTTCCAAAAACGGACATGGAATATGTATCAGATAGCCCACAATCCTCAGTACCTGAGATACTAGAGCAAGAAGATATAACTGAAGATGCAGTAAATAACACCAGGGAAAGGAAATATACCAATGACTGTTTTAACACATTCCCTAAACATGATGAAATAATAACAATTACAACTTTGAAAGAGCTGTTTACTTCACAGCACAAAGCATTAATAACTGACTTTACCATTCTAATGAATGATCTCAAAAAAGATATATCAGACATTGGGGAAAGGACAACTCACATCGAAAACAAATTTGAACAATATGTGGAATCATATAACGAACTGGTTGATTCACACGGACAATTATCTGACACTGTGACAGAACTCCAAAATAAAATCACAGATCTAGAGAATAGATCCCGTAGAAACAACCTTAAAATAAGAGGTGTCCCGGAGCTGGTGAAAAACAGTCAGCTCATGGAATACACGCAAAACTTGTTTAAGGCACTTCTACCAGATGCTACGGAACTGGACTTGGTGGTGGACCGTATACATAGACTGCCTAAATCTAAATATGCTCCAACACAAGCACCACGAGATGTGATACTAAGATTACACTTTTTTCAGAAAAAAGACAGATTAGTTAAAGAAATGAGAAACCCCACATCACTACCACTGGAATTTCAAAAACTAATATTCTTGGCAGACTTAGCCCCACACACCATTGCCCAGAGAAGGCAATTCACAGAAGTAACTAATACCCTAAGAGCAAGGAAAATACAATACTCATGGGGATTCCCATTACGCCTTATTATTAAATATGAAGAAAATTATCACACAATAAACTCAGTGGAATCAGCCATTTCTTTACTTAAAAAATGGGGAGTATGGGGAAACCAACCTGAAAATAACAGCACAAGCAAATCTCAGAAGTCCCCACAAAAATTACTCAAGGAATGGAACGAACCCAAACCATAAGGAAAGGGGGAAAAGAGTAGAGACAATGCCAAAACTGAAACAGAAAACACCTGAAATATGAAGAGGGAGAAAGAAACAAGATAAAAAGTAAAGGTCCAAAATAACTCAAAAGCGACAAAACAGAGTTTGAAAGTAATGTTATATATGAGACGAAATAAAATATCCCTATGAGAGAACAAACAATGCACATGTATTTAAAAAGGAAAGGAAACGAATCGGGAGGAGGGAGGGGAGAGGAGAAGGGAAAGAGGAAAATGGGGAAGAAGGGATACTAAATACAGGTGCACTAAGTGAACTGAATCTCTCTGCTTTGTAACATCATAAGGGAAAAGAAAGGGAAGGGGGATACTGTCATTGAATGTAAATCTCAATAAGGGAAAGAAGGAAAGGGGGGGGGAGAGGGGAAAAAGGAAGATAAGTATGTGTAGGCACGGAGCTCCAGGTCATTTACATGTAAGAATGATGTCCTAAAAAGCGGGCATAACCACACATATCCAAAAGTTAGATAACAAAACATATTATCTATAGATTCATAGATAAAAATATATTTAAAAAAAAGGAAATGAAGAAAACAGAAAACTGTGGCGTGGAGCTCCTATGCCTATATGGGATGGGAATGCCTATGGGTAAGGGAAGAAAGAGGAAATTTTCATGTGTAAAGAAAACAAGAAATGTATATAATCTCTATAACAAAGGAGAATAAGTATATATGTGTACGTACTAAAATTCAAAAATACAAAGAAACGTGAGATTGTCTAAACGGCTTATGTATATTTTTCCACACGCAAAGAATGAGAGGAAAAGATATGTATGTGGGTACGGAACTCCATGTCACTTAGAATAAGAATTATGTATTTAAAAGATTATAAACACACACAGCCAAACGTTGAATATCAAAACATAATATTTACAGACTTATAGACAAAAAACATATAGAGATATGGAAATGAAGAAAACAAAAACCGTGACATGGGGTTCCTATGCCTATAAGAACTGGAAATGCTTATGAGTAAGAAAAGAAGGAGAAAATCTTCAAGTGTAAGGAAAATTGGAAATGCATATAATTTCTATAACATAGGAGGACAAAGACTTAAAATAAAAATGCTTAACTCCAAAAGACGGGCCAAAGATCACACAACAAAGAAATAGTAGGGAATCAATGCCCTATACTACTAAAGAAAGAATCACATTGGGAGTGAAGAAACTATCCCAACCAAATGTGATGCTCTTTCATGCTAGTTTTTATTATATTGTAAATAGTTTAATTAAAATTTTACTGTTCAAGCTTATATTAATTGATAAAGTTGTCAAGGTCTATAAACTGCCATATAGAATTCCTATAAGAACTAAATCCACAAATACCACAGAATACAATGGTCCTTAAGATAATATCATATAACACAAGAGGACTTAATACACCATATAAGCTCCAAGAGACGGGCCAAAGATCACACAACAAAGAAATAGTAGGGAACAAATGCCCTATACTACTAAAGAAAGAATCACATTGGGAGTGAAGAAACTATCCCAACCAAATGTGATGCTCTTTCATGCTAGTTTTTATTATATTGTAAATAGTTTAATTAAAATTTTACTGTTCAAGCTTATATTAATTGATAAAGTTGTCAAGGTCTATAAACTGCCATATAGAATTCCTATAAGAACTAAATCCACAAATACCACAGAATACAATGGTCCTTAAGATAATATCATATAACACAAGAGGACTTAATACACCATATAAGCGCCACTCCTTATGGAAAGAGATATCCCAAATAAAACCAGATATAGTATGTCTTCAGGAAACCCATCTATTATCACAACACACCCAATTACTACATCATAAAGAATACACAAATATCTACCATGCAACCTATCAAAAGAAAAAAAGAGGAGTCTCTATAGCAATTAAAAATACAGTAGAAAAAAAATCCGCGGTTCGGAAGTTCGGAAGGCGGAAAATCCGGAATAATCCGCCGTTCGCGGACGTGATAAATCCGCGGCGGATCCAGGTTCGGGTCCGCGAACCGGCCATCTCTACTCTTGAACATGCTACATGTAATTTATCTGGGGAAAATATGTTGAATGCATCTGAATACCGCAGTGACTGACAGGCATCACATGGTTCTTGTGTCTCTGAACTGTGTTGACTGTGTTATTAAAGCTGGGCTTCATTCTGTGAGCTTTGTGTGTTTTTAATAAGCATGCTCTATTTTTTGCACATTAGTGAGCAGTGTGTCACCTTGTTTGCACTTTAACACTTTATCCTTGCACAAGGGCCACTTTATATTGACTATTAGATCCCAATCAATAATGTTGGTTTCTAGTCCTAATTGAGAGTCCCATGATGTCTTTGTTCTTTTAGTTGTAACTATATGTGAAGTGTGTGTGATATGCGGGCAGTGTGTGTCTGAGGCAAAGTCCAGGTAATGCAGGTTGTGTAGGCCATACCCCCCAAACATCCCGGTTTGAGTAAGTGCATGGGGGCATGTCTGCGATGTTGCAGTGGGTGGGGCATGGCATTCAAGGGCGTGGATGGTCTGGGGGTGGTCTGTGATGTTGTGGTGTCCATTAAGGCGTGGACGTGGGGAATATTGATATGATATGCTTTAAGGTTAAAGGGAAAGTTTATATGATACGCTTTAAAGTTAAAGGGGACATTGATATGATACGCTTTAATGTTAAAGAGGAAGTTGATATGATATGCTTTAAAGGGTATCTCCACCCTAAATAACCACTTTTGGTTATTTTTGTAGGGCATCCCTTACCACCCCCAGCTATATTAGATTGTTAAAAAAAGAAGCAGAACAATACCTACAGCCCCTCGCACCTGCGGTGCTCTGATCTGGCCCTCTGTTTGCTGGAACTTGCAAACAGGGGCCGGACCGGCAGCTGCGGCTATGATTGGAAAGGCAGCCAATCACAGCTGCTACAGTGAGAGAATATTGTGATCCTAATGACAGGATGCATGATGCAGGTTGTGCTGCTTTTCTTATTTATTTATTTTTATGTAGTTGATCATTCTGCTGGTTACAGTATAATTGTGTAAATCCTTTAAACTCAAGGCTAATAAAAAAATTGACAAAAGAGGCTTAGCAATAAATTGACAAAAGAGGCTTAACAATAACCATAAAAAAAAAACTATTTTGTGATTTGCAATTAGCTGCACAACCAAATTAAACAAATGGATAAACAATTGTGATTTTTTTTCTTTAATAAGTCATTATTTTCAATTTTCTCTCTGCTGCTTTAACAGAAACATGTTTGTGGAATGTGCCAGTGGAAATTTATGTAAATGTTCTAGTTTAGATTTCATTGGCTTTTAAAATAATTGTAGATAAATGTTTCATTTACTAATGTAGCTCTGTCTGTATATTAAGCCAATAAAGAAAACAAGAGATATTTTCAGCAGTACATTGGTTTATTAGCACCACCATTTAAACTGCAATATAATCTGTTAATTGTATGGATTTTTTATGAAATTTAATGAACTTAGTGTAGTTAGCCTCTCAAAGAAGAACTAAATTTCATTTTTTAGCCTTAATGTAAAATCTTTCCTTTGTGCTACTCCAATACTCTAGTTGCCTTTATGTACATGTAAGAAATTGATTTTGTTACTAAGAAGGCTTTCCAGTATATCTAATAGTTTATGTAATCTTCAATCATTCTTGTAATTATGTGAATCTATTGGCCATGCCCCCTAACCACAGTATTTGCTGTCTCTATTCATAGAGCATTTCTTATACATATGTCTCCAATCTAATATTGAAGTCCCTGATAAGATTTTGAAAATTTATATTAAAATTGATTATTTTTTGTCTCCAGCAAGAATTACTCAAAGAAAGATTTGCAGACAACCTACTGATAATAATACTAAATATTTAACTGCTTTCCCCACCATTTTGTTCCTAGCAACAGAAAAAGTCACTAAACTTACATTTTCATTATCTTTTTGCTACTCAAGCTGGTTAGGAAATAAACTGCTAATATTACTTTTCTTCTTTCTATGAAAAGCAAATGAATATTAGGGTGAACAAATAAGATAAACACCTTTTTTGGTGTACAACATTGTCTTAGTAACTGAGAGAGTCAGCATTTCTGTACTGTAACATGATTGGTTTCAGTTTCCTGGGGTCAGCACAAACTGATATTTCTTTGTTTGGATCTCATCCAGAAGTGTACAACATTTAATAAGGTTCCCTGCAACACAGAGAGATAAAATGTGTGAGCAGACCCCTAGTACCCACATGTAAATTAATCACCCAACAGACACAGTTTAGGAAAAGGTGAAACACAGCTTGTTTTGTCATTTTGAATGAGTGCTGTCAATTGAGAGTTTGTTGTCTTATGACTTTATTCACCTTTAAGAGTTCAGAAACCCCAAAACATCTAATGATCTAAGTCAATTTTAAAATTAAAATCCCTGTACTTTTGTAATGTAATGAATATAATTTTAAATATGGCCTCTTGGGCAGTGTGTTCATCCTTCGGCAGTTAAATAAGTTCAAATTGATCCAGCATCCCTTGCTTTTTATATAATAGATTTACTTAATTGTGGAATAAATTATTCAGCTAAGTATTGTACTAAGCTAATTTTTAATATGCTTCACCTACTGGAAGCAGGAAATTTGAACATTCATGCCAATAAAATTTTTCACAGGTTGCAGCAAGAGATGGGATTCAGGGCTTTTTTAAAGGAAAGACTGTAGCCTTTTATTTAAAGGAATAGTTTACTAAATAGTGAACTATTCCTTGAACGCATTGATTGAATGCCTGTGGAGCCAGGAAAGAAGATTGAAGAATCTCACATTTCGCACAATCCCCCACTGTCCCACTGAAATCTTGACCGCTTCCGGGGGTCTGATTAACTATAGCATGCATTATTGTGCATGCGTGCTATAGTTAATCTGAACCATGAAGCGGTCGGGACCTTTCAGTGTGACAGCGGAGGACCGTATGAAAGGTAAGTTTCTTTTATCTTTTATCTTCAAATAGGAGGTAAGGAATAGCTGCTTTATAATAAGGATAAAGACTATGGACCATATTTATAGCAAAGCATTATTTTCTAAAAAAGAAAAAAAAAAAAACTTTGACGCCAGACTTCTCGTATTTCTAAAAAGGTGAATTGGCAAAAAGTGCTAATTTTTGCCAAGGTCCAATCCATTGTTAACATTGGCATAAAAGTTACATTCTTCGCTAAAATGAGTCTTTTCAAATAAATTATGAAAAATCTCCTTTTAACACCCCCAAACCCCCCAGGAAACAAAACCATAGGGAATTTTTAACCAAAGATTGACTTTAAAAACTATTTCAGCCAAGAAAAACCCCCCCCGAAAAATCTTCTTATCTCTTTGGATTTGGAGTATTTACTGCCAAAATATTAGCAAAAAATTCTATTTTCTCCTTTTTAGAAATAAAATGTATTGCGAAATAATATATGAAATTTTGCTTAAAGGGTGACAAAAGTGTAAAATAAAAATTTTGGCCTTTTATTGATTTAAAAATAGGACTAAAATTAACATTTCCGTTTGTAATATATATATGAGTATCTTTAGTGTGCACAGAAACCTTAATATACTCCAAACAATAGGAAAAAAGTAGTGGACCACGTGGAAATTTTCCACTTGTTCACTTGTCTTATATTTTTAAAGAAAATTTTTTTTCTAGAATGACTCTTTATGGCTACATTCAGCTTTTATACCTTTCTGGGCATCTATTCCCTTGTTCAGAACTGGAATGTGCAATTAAAAATGGGTAAAAAAAATTTAAAGCATCCTTGCAGCTGGCCCAGAACATGTTCTTTCATTCTCCAAGTCCAGCATAACCTATCTTTTTAGGTCCTCCCCCCCCCCCCTCCCCTAACATGGGTACATGTTTGGGGAGGGGGGTTTCTTAGGACTTTAGTCCCCCTTCAAGTTATTAACTGGCATTATAAGCAGAAACAGAAAGAGATACACAAGGACACTGGGAGAACTGCAGCTTCTATTAATTACTTTTTCCTCTTGAATATGGTGGTTTTCTGTTTGAGATGTTCTCTACAAAGAAAACACAAGTAGAGAACAGAAAGGTCACTTTTTATACAATATACACATAACATTTCCAAAGCTCAAAGAAAGTAATACAATGCCTTCTGCACCACAGGGCAGTAAAAATCACGATAAAAGTTGTTTGTAAGATTGATTACCTTAAATACAGAGCATTAATAACAAAACAAGAAAGGTTTAACAATAATTAGGTAAATGAAGTCCAACACTGGCTTTCAAAGCAAGGACATTTTAACAATGATGAACAAACAAAACAAAACTGGAATAAAACCAAAGGAAACATGTATTTGAGACAAAAGGTCATCAAAATAGCATAAAATAAAGAAGACAAAGAGTTTCTAGCTTGGGTCTGGTATTGGCAATTAAGGATAGAGGCTGTAATTCATAGCCTTTTTTTTCTAAAAATTTATTTAAACCCTTGACTATGGCTTGGGTACCAATATATTAGCACAACATTGAAACATCATACTATATACCAGTGATGTCGAACCTAGGCACACCAGATTATTGAAAGCTCCCAGCATGTCTTGGTTGCTAAAAATTTATAGAAAAATATGAAGACGAGTCATTTTTTTCACTTTAGCATCACTTTTAATCATACATTTGATTGATACTTGATGCTATTATTCCTTACACATGTCCATCTTATCAACCCAGCCTGTTTGACTATCTGGTATTCAGGATGACATTATAAACTCAAAAGGTTAACTACAAAACTAGAAAAGGGAAGTTTAAGATAACTTTAAATTTGTCTTGAAAGACTGCATTTTGGAAAGGTTTGTGTGTTGTGCTGAGATTTAAAACTCAATAATGTCAATGAAGAGGACATTGTTGTTTTTTACTTACCCTTTAAATATGTCACATGCAATAAAGGTAGGTCAGTTGGTGTGTTTGTATTCATATCAGGTTGGGGGATAAAATACTAACTTTTTTGATGATTGGTCAAAATTAGTTTTTTTTACTTAAGTTACCCTTTACGTATGGCTGCCATAGCAATGGATAAGTAGATCAGTAGGTGTGTGTACCTGTGTCGCGTTGAGAGTTAAAAAAAAAACTTTTTTGATGATAGGTCAAAATTAGTTTTTTTGACTTTAGTTACCCTTTAAATATGGCTGCAACAGTAATGGGGGGATATGCAGTAGCTGTCAATACCTGTATCATGCTGGGGGTTAAAAAAACAAAGTTTTTTGATTATTGATCAAAATTTGCTTTTTTGACTTTAGTTACCCTTTAAAGATGGCTTCCACAGTAATGGATAAGTAGATCAGTAGGTGTGTGTACCTGGGTCTGGTTGAGGGGTATGTTTTTTTGTGCTTACAACCATAAAACTATTTTTATTGAGGATAAATCTAAATTTGTTTTTTTACTTTAGTTACCCTTTAAGTATGGCTGCCACAGTAATGGATAAGTAGATCAGTAGGTGTGTGTACCTGGGTCTGGTTGAGGGGTATGTCTTTTTTGTGCTTACAACCATAAAATTATCTTTTATTGAGGATAAATCTAAATTAGTTTTTTTTTACTTTAGTTACCCTTTAAGTATGGCTGCCACAGTAATGGCCCTCGGCCCCCCCCTCCCCCTCCCCCCCCCCTGTTTTGTCATTTTGAATGAGTGCTGTCAATTGGGACAATGTTGTCTTATGACTTTATTCACCTTTAAGAGTTCAGAACCCCAAAACATCTAATGATCTAAGTCAATTTTAAAATTAAAATCCCTGTACTTTTGAATGTAATGAATATAATTTAAATATGGCCTCTTGGGCAGTGTGTTCATCCTTCGGCAGTTAATAAGTTCAAATTGATCCAGCACCCTTGCTTTTTATATAATAGATTTACTTATTGTGGAATAAATTATTCAGCTAAGTATTGTACTAAGCTAATTTTTAATATGCTTCACCTACTGGAAGCAGGAAATTTGAACATTCATGCCAATAAAATTTTTCACAGTTTCAGCAAGAGATGGGATTCAGGCTTTTTTAAGGAAAGACTGTAGCCTTTTATTTAAAGGAATAGTTTCTAAATAGTGAACTATTCCTTGAACGCATTGATTGAATGCCTGTGGAGCCAGGAAAGAAGATTGAAGAATCTCACATTTCGCACAATCCCCCACTGTCCCACTGAAATCTTGACCGCTTCCGGGTTCTGATTAACATATACATCATTATTGTGCATGCGTGCTTAGTTAATCTGAACCATGAGCGGTCGGACCTTTCGTGTGACAGCGGAGGACCGTATGAAAGGTAAGTTTCTTTTACTTTATCTTCAATAGGAGTGTAGGAATAGCTGCTTTATAATAGGAATAAAGACTATGGACCATATTTTAGCAAAGCATTATTTTCTAAAAAAGAAAAAAAAAAAAACTTGACGCCAGACTTCGTCATTTCTAAAAAGGTGAATTGGCAAAAAGTGCTAATTTTTGCCAAGGTCCAATCCATTGTTAACATTGGCATAAAAGTTACATTCTTCGCTAAAATGAGTCTTTTCAAATAAATTAGAAAAATCTCCTTTTAACACCCCCAAACCCCCCAGGAAAACAAACAGGGAATTTTTAACCAAGATTGACTTTTAAAAACTATTTCCAGCCAAGAAAACCCCCCCAGAAAAATCTTCTTATCTCTTTGGTTTGGAGATATTTACTGCCAAATATTAGCAAAAAATCTATTTTCTCCTTTTTAGAAATAAAATGTATTTGCGAAATATGATGAAAATTTTCTTAAAGGGTGACAAAAAGTGTAAAATAAAAATTTTGGCCTTTTTATTGATTTAAAAAATAGTGACTAAAATTAACATTTCCGCTTTGTAAATATATATGAGTATCCTTTAGTGTGCACAGAAACCTTAATATACTCCAAACAATAGGAAAAGTAGTGGACCACGTGGAAATTTTCCACTTTTTCACTTGTCTTATATTTTTAAAAGAAAATTTTTTTCCTAGAATGACTCTTTATGGCTACATTCAGCTTTTTACCTTTCTGGGCATCTATTCCCTTGTTCAAACTGGAATGTGCAATTAAAAATGGGTAAAAAAAAATTTAAAGCATCCTTGCAGCTGGCCCAGAACATGTTCTTTCATTCTCCAAGTCCAGCATAACCTATCTTTTAGGTCCCACCCCCCCCCCCTCCCCTAACATGGGTACATGTTTGGGGAGGGGGGTTTCTTAGGACTTTAGTCCCCCTTCAAGTTATTAACTGGCATTATAAGCAGAAACAGAAAGAGATACACAAGGACACTGGAGAACTGCAGCTTCTATTAATTACTTTTTCCTCTTGAATATGGTGGTTTTCTGTTTGAGATGTTCTCTACAAGAAACACAAGTAGAGAACAGAAAGGTCACTTTTTAACAATATACACCATAACATTTCCAAAGCTCAAAGAAAGTATACAATGCCTTCTGCACCACAGGGCAGTAAAATCACGATAAAAGTTGTTTTTAAATGATTACCTTAAATACAGAGCATAATAACAAAACAAGAAAGGTTTAACAATAATTAGGTAAATGAAGTCCAACACTGGCTTCAAAGCAAGGACATTTTAACAATGATGAACAAACAAAACAAAACTGAATAAAACCAAAGGAAACATGTATTGGGACAAAAGGTCATCAAAATAGCATAAAATAAAGAGGACAAAGAGTTTCTAGCTTGGGTCTGGTATTGGCAATTAAGGATAGAGGCTGTAATTCATAGCCTTTTTTTTCTAAAAATTTATTTAACACCTTGACTATGGCTTGGGTACCAATATATTAGCAACAAACTTGAAACATCATCTATATACCAGTGATGTCGAACCTAGGCACACCAGATTATTGAAAGCTCCCAGCATGTCTTGGTTGCAAATTTATAGAAAAATATGAAGACGAGTCATTTTTTTCACTTTAGCATCACTTTTAATCAACATTGATTGATACTTGATGCTATTATTCCTTACACATGTCCATCTTATCAACCCAGCCTGTTTGACTATCTGGTATTTCAGGATGACATTATAAACTCAAAAGGTTAACTACAAAACTAGAAAGGGAAAGTTTAAGTATAAACTTTAAATTTGTCTTGAAAGACTGCATTTTGGAAAGGAATTTTGTGTGTTTGTGCTGCAGATTTTAAAACTCAATAATGTCAATGAAGAGGACATTGTTGTTTTTACTTACCCTTTAAATATGTCACATGCAATAAAGGTAGGTCAGTTGGTGTGTTTGTATTCATATCAGGTTGGGGGGATAAAACTACTATTTTGATGATTGGTCAAAATTGTTTTTTTTACTTAAGTTACCCTTTACGATTGGCTGCCATAGCAATGGATAAGTAGATCAGTAGGTGTGTTACCTTGTCGCGTTGAGAGTTAAAAAAAACTTTTTTGATGATAGGTCAAAATTAGTTTTTTTGACTTTAGTTACCCTTTAAATATGGCTGCAACAGTAATGGGAGGGATAGGTCAGTAGCTGTCAATACCTGTATCATGCTGGGGGTAAAAAAACAAAGTTTTTTGATTATTGATCAAATTTGCTTTTTTGACTTTAGTTACCCTTTAAAGTATGGCTTCCACAGTAATGGATAAGTAGATCAGTGGTGTGTGTACCTGGGTCTGGTTAGGGGGTATGTCTTTTTGTGCTTACAACCATAAAACTATTTTTATTGAGGATAAATCTAAATTTGTTTTTTCTTTAGTTACCCTTTAGTATGCTGCCACTGTAATGGATAAGTAGATCAGTAGGTGTGTGTACCTGGGTCTGGTTAGGGGTATGTCTTTTTTGTGTTTACACCATAAAACTATCTTTTTTGAGGATAAATCTAATTTTTTTTTTTTTTAACTTAGTTACCCTTTAAGTATGGCTGCCAATAATGAATTAGTAGATTAGTAGGTGTGTGTACCTGGGTCTGGTTGAGGGGGCATGTCTTTTTTGTGTTTATAACCATAAAACTATCTTTTATTGAGGATAAATCTAAATTAGTTTTTTTTTTACTTTAGTTACCTTTTAAATATGGCTTCCATGGAAATGGAAAGGTAGGTCAGTAGGTGGGTGTACCTGGGTCTGTGTGGGGGGTTGGGGGTATCACCATTTGTATTTATGACCATGAAAAAAACTGTTTTGAAATATCCACATTTGAGGATTGTTACCATTATAGTCTATGGGAAAAAATGTCCAGAAATTCGCAGATAACGCCGTAACGCTTCCGCGGATTCCTTAGCTAGAAGATAGCACATATATGCCCTGCACGTCTGTACCGTCTCTAGCTCAAAAACTGTGGGAGGAGATACGGTCCAAAAAAGCGGAAGAAGAAAAAGAAGAAGAAGCAGAAGAAATTGAAAGAACAGTAATTTGGCTTTTTCAAGCCAAATTAATAAAGATTATGCTCATTATTGGTGCTTCATTTTGACAGATTGTATACAAAAATACTAATGGATACTACCCACCTAATTATAATCATGAGATAATGCAGTGAGCTCAATACTTATGTAAACCATGAGACTATAATTGTGAGATAATGTAGTAAGAATTTAATATCGTAAAATATTAAAGGTCTATTAGGCCTCTTAAGCCTTTAAAGGCTTGGAAATTGTAAGAAATGCAAACCATATTATAGATTTGGGCCTCTACACACATTGGTTCTAAAGAGCAGACATAAGGAGAATGGGGAAATTTAACTTTTAAAGATTAAGCTAATCTAGCAATCCCTTATTTCCTGCCTAACTGTTGATCCAGAGGAAGGCAAAAAACTCACACCAAATTTATGAAGGGGGAAAAAATTATTTTCTGACTCCAAGTGGGAATCGGAAAGATTTTGATCAAACAAATCCAAACTTTACATCAACACATTTTAGTTTTTGTAATTTTCAGAAGAAAATTAACAGAATAATGGAGAAATGCAAAAGTTATATATTAACATATACAATTAATTAATTACTTTAAAAAAATGCAAGGATAACTATAAACTCTAAAATGCGCTTTTTAAAAATGGAAAGTACCTGGTGCAAAGAAGGTAGGATTATTTATTCCTACCTTGCAATGTTGTTTTGTTAAGGAGCTGCAGGATAAACAGTTTTTATTTGCCAGGTTAGTCCTGGACTATTCCTGTATTAAAGGTAGTGCTGAAGCCAGGAGGAAGCCTGGCAGAAACAGTTTTCTTTGGGTTGGTTCTCCTCACAAAAACAATATTGAGAGGTACAAATTACCAGTCCTATATCCCTGTTCCAAGTACTTTTTATTTTTAATTGTTGTTTGTTGTTTTTTTAAACAAAACTTTATACACACTATAGTTATCCTTTAGGATGGAATTTGCAATAGTTTTTTTTAGCATCTTAGTACACACACAGTTAGAAGGTGTCCAGAATGTAATACGAGCCACTATATACTTACTGCATTTGGATAATGGTAGAGCAATTCTATTGTTTTCCCATATACCATATATACTGGAATATAAGTCGATGTACCTATTTTTACCTGAAAAATGAGTAAAACATGATTGACTCGAGTATAAGTCAAGGGTAGAAAATAACCACTACTGCCTACTGATTCTGTATTGTTTTGAGGCGTTAGTTGCCCCTTAAATATATGTATGTATGTATGTATAATTTATAAATCCCCACTTAGGGACGCAACACTGTACAGTAGCAAAATACAATAAAAAGTCATACAAGGGGGATAAATTCATAGATAGTTCAGTACATACAGTAAATATATAAATTATATAAATAGTAGTGCTAGAGCTTTGCCACAAGAGGAAAGGAGGTCCCTGCCCTGTAGAGATTACAGTCTAGTTTGGACATCAGAATTTATATATAGTAGTCCCATACAGTAATTGCCAAATCACGTATGGCTATTACTGTATGGGACTACTGTATGGGAATTCTGCTGTCTATTTAAAGGGCAACTAAAGCCTCAAAACAATACAGAATCAGAAGGCAATCTTAAACAATAGATACAATCCTCCTGATTCTGTATTGTTTTAAAATATTAGTGGTAATTATGGTAATCCCACACAGTAATGGTAATCCCACTCAGTAACCCCCCTAATTCATTGCCACTCCAGATGTTTGGAAACTACAACTCCCAGCATGCTTTAGTTGCTGGGAGTTGTAATTTCTAAACATCTCTAGTGGCAAGTTCAACAAAAAGAAATTCCCTTGCCCAACTCTGGCTAACCCATCTTTGTGTTGTTTTGAGGCACTCCAGATGTTTGAACCAAAGCAATACATGATAGGATTAGAAAATATTGATATAAATGCAAATAAATTAATGGGAGGAAGACAAACTGCTTGGCTACAGATATAGGCTATATTATGGTATTCACGTTAAAAAACTTTAAAGTGAAAGGAAAGCCTCCATACAACATTGTCCCAATAGACAGGGCACATACACAAACATACAACAAGCTTTGTCTCATCTCTGATGAAGTGGGACACGCCCATGAAACGTGTCAGGCAGATGGAATAGTATCATGTCTCCTTGTTTTTAAAGATGTGAATAAATACTGATCTTAAGTTCAACTATACCTCTGTGAGTAGCGCTGTGTTTTGCTGTTTATACTGATATTGAACTGTACCCGCTCCTGGGGGGTAGCCTACCTAAACAGTACGCACTTAGGAGGAGAGTCTTTGAGTGCTGCCACACATGTCTTTGATTTGTTTGTTTGTCTCACCTCTCCCTTTGAAGTGGCTGCTGGGTGATTTATGAAACTTACCTGTGGGTACTAGGGATCAGCTTTGATAATCCACCTGTAGTGCTCAACAAATCAAAACAAGAAAGTTGCAGCCTTGCTTCCTAGAAATCGTGGGAATCAAACCTGTAACCTCATTTGCTAGGAATAGAATTAAAAAAATGTTAGTTAAATCAGCTGACTATTTTGTATTACCCCAGGAAGGCTGTATGCAATTCACACTGCAGGGTAACAACCATCTTTCAAAGTCTTACCAGGGACTTCTATATTGGTGTGGAGACATCTGTATAGAATGTATGGGACGTGGCTCTTTGAAGACAACATAGGCTGTGAGTTGTACTTGCTACAACATGGAAGCCTTCTTAGTGAAAAAATGGAGAGGATTCTTACAATGTAGAGGGGTTTGGGGGGGAAATGCTTTAATATTAGGATAAAAATAAGTAGTTCTCCTTTAAATGAAAAAATAAATGGCCAATGAAACATGCTCTATGGAGGGGTGAAGATCTTTGGGGGTTTGTAAATGTAAAACTGTGATTTCATTATAAATCATCTCAGTAGACACATGGACCTCCCTCAAGATGTAAAAAAATAAAAATATTTTTTCTTTCAGGTAGTACATTAGCATGACAAAAAGTTTTCATAACCCTAGCAAAGTAACAATTTTTTAAAGGATAACTATACTCTAAAATGTACTTTTTAAAAATGGAAAGTACCTGGGGCAAAGAAGGAAGGATAAGAGATGGGATCTGGGTTCGACACGGAACCCCTCAGTTCTGAAATCCGATAGATCCTCCAGATTTCAGGACTTTGGAGGACATTTTCAATAATTTTTGAATGTACGGGGCTATTTTCGCTAAAATAGCCTCGAACGTTTGAAAATTATCGAAAATACGATCAGAGCCGAACGTTCAAGGCTATTTTCAACAAATTTCAAAAATAGACTTGAACATTCAAAAAATTAGATCGGAAACTCAAAAATGATCTCCGATAGTATTTTCGAACGTTCAAGGCTATTTTCGAGAATTATCGAAAATAGCACAGTACATTCGAAAATTATCGAAAATTATTTCTGGTTTCGGATTTTCGGATCTTCGGGATTTTCCCGAGATCCGGAAATCCGGAAACGGAACAAAACTAGTGAGTTTCGGCCATCTCTAGGTAGGATTATTTATTCCTACCTTGCAATGTTGTTTCGTTAAGGAGATGCAGGATAAACAGTTTTTATTTGCCAGGTTAGTCCTGGACTAATCCTGTATTAAAGATAGTGCTGAAGCCAGGAGGAAGACTGGCAGAGTCAGTTTTCTTTTTTGCTCCTCACAGAAACAATATTGACAAGTACAAATTACCAGTCCTATATCCCTGTTCCAAGTACTTTATATTTTTAACTGTTTGTTTGTTTTTTTAAAAACAAAACTTTATACACGCTATAGTTCTCCTTTAAGATGGGATTTGCAATAGTTTTTTTTAGCATCACCATATCTTAGTACACACACAGTTATTCAGAATATAATACGAGCCACTATATACTTACTGCATTTGGATAATGGTAGCAGAAAATTATAGCAACTCTCTGTAGATAACCCCATATAGAACTTATTATTATTATTTTGGATTTATATAGCGCCAACATCTTCTGTGGCGCTTTACAATAACATAGTCATACATTACATACAGGGTAATACATGTTATACAAATTCATACATATTACATACACAGGTAATACATAATATAAGTAAACAGAGTGATGAGTTTCTTATAGCAATACTGTAATACAATAGGAGAGAGGACCCTGCCCAAAGAGCTTACAGTCTACAGGAAATGGGGGTGAGACATAAGGTTGCGGGAATCGGTAGGCTGTAAATAGATTGGCAGTGGAGCGTGAAAGGCAGGTTGGATTATATTGAGTAGTCAGATGGGTAATATCTTGGCCAGGCTATATGCTTGCCTGAAGAGGTGGGTTTTAAGGTTACGTTTGATGGTATTAAGGGATTATTTAATTAGTTGCAAAACTTTGCCTGGTCTAATAATTTGTCAACCAACCAGATGTTATCTAACTTCAGTATTACATAAACCCCATGTGTATAACCATTAGTGTGTGTAATTGGTAACTTTAAAAAAATATTAGACACACTGATCCATTTGTCCTCTTGTATAAGGAATTTTATTAAATGGTAAAAGCCATGCTGAATAACTTTCAGATATTTCCTTATTAACAATTGTACATTTATATGGTGAAACATGATTTCTAAAAATGCTAGAAATCCATTGAACGAGAAAATGTCAGCAAATTATTATTGAAAATGTAACAAAATTGGCATTGGGATGGAAGAAAAAATGGTATTTCCCTCGGTAAAGTAATTTTTTTTCTTGCAAAACAGGCTGTTTAAAACAAGATGTGTTTGAATTATTGTGGAAATCTAACGAACATACAGAGTCTGGCACAAACCTGGTAACACTGGGGGGCAGCGTACTGTTAAAATGGCCCTAAACTAGGGAAATGTTTATTTTCCCCATAATTATTGGTATTTGGATGGTGAATTATTGACTATTGTCTGTTGCATTATGATTATGACTGTACTCACTGTCCTTGCATTCATCACTTCTACTACGTATGAGATTCACTTTGGATGATATTTTAACATTTTACTGTGATATAAGTTGTTGGTATGACAAAACATACGATTGTGAGAGATGACAATACTGGGTTATTGTTTGAATTCTTTATATGCTTCTTTTATCCATAGTGTGCCACATTATTTTTTCCTCACTTTCTTGTGATCCCATTTCTTGATTATATTGTTCTGCAGAAATTTGTAAACTTTCCTTTACGTGGTACAGTAATGTCAGCCACTTGGCCTTTATAAGATCAGAATTCCTTTTGCACGTTTTTTTGTGTTATACCAGAGATGGTCAATAATAGAATTTGTCAACTTCACTTTCATAATCTGATGATTTGTAATTTTTGGTTGTCGAACTGTTGGCAAATACTTATATACGTCTTACACATTAGTTTGTCACAGTTGTGACAGGTTTTCACATCTACTTCCCCCCCCCACTTTTGGTATGCTGGGTTTGAGAATTGAAATACTTATTTCTTGAGAAACTTTAGAAGAACCAACAAAGGTAAAAGATGAGTAATCACAGATATTTACATTTTTGAAAAAATATTTTAATCCCAACAAGGTGGCCACCCCTCAACTCTATCTGGGAGAATTATTTCCTCTACTGACAAGTCAGTGCATAGAAAATACTGTGTTGTGTGTAGTATAAGTTTTTTTATATAATTTCTATAGGAGCTACTAATATTCAGCTTGAAAGACCATTCGCAATCTGCATTTAGAACTTGTTTTGTTTTGGTTGGTTAAGAAGACCCTATTTTGCTACTTATCCAATCAGAATAAGATGATTCCGTTGTTGAGATATGATGTTTTAAATCTCTACCAGGGTGATGTAATAAAAGTTCATATTGTTAAAAATGGTGCTAATTTTGCCCCAATCAATTAGATGCTAGCTTTCAAATGGAAACTAACATCTAATTGGTTGGGGCAAAATTAGCAGTATTTTTAAAGATAAGAACTTTTATTACATCACCCTGTACATCTTTACATTTAAGTATATTAAATTTTGTTTAAAGGGTAACTGTGGTCTCCATACAAGTGTCCTCTATTCTAGTGCCCAATAGGGATGGCATAGAACTTGAACTCGAACCCGAGTTCGAGCCGAACTTTCCAGTTCTGGACGGACCCGGACTTCTCGAACTATCCCAGACGCGGACTTTCGATATTTCCCTGGCTTTTGATGATTTATCGAATGTTCGAACGGTCGAACATTCGAAAATCATCAAAATTTTTAAAAAAAAAGTGCCCACATGTCCAAAATCCCCCAATGGCAGCTAATTTGAGCATTGCCAGCCCCCTGGGTATAAAAGGCAATGCGACCAGCACCATTTAGTCAGTGTGTTGGAGTGTGTTTAGTGGAGACCTGACAGTGTAGGAGTTGGAGAGAGTTTTCTGAGCTTTCTGTGTATGGATTTCAGCATGGTGGTTTAGCTCATGTAGTTACCCACCCCTGTATTCACAGATCTTGAGACCCAACAGTCCTTTTAAGGACTAACCTTCCTTGTGAGACCCAAAAGTCCTTTAAAGGACTACCCTTGTGAGACCCAAAAGTCCTTTTAAGGACTAACCCCCCTATAAGTCCTTTGGACAATTTTTGTGTTAGACCTTTTGTTTTTTTGTTTGTTTCTGTATCTGTGTGTCAGTGTCTGTGTGTTTGTGTAACTGACAGTGCTGCGTTCAGCAGCAATCAGCAGCTTTTGCTGTCTGATCTGCTGTTTGCTGTCAGTCGTGTTAGTTGTTGCTGTTTGCTGTTTGTTTGCTGTCAGTTGTGTGCCTGCCTGGCTCCGCAATAATGTTGTCAAACTGAAGTGAATCTACTGCTACTCAATGGTGCTGTTCCTACAAACCCTATCTCCTTTCCAGCTTTCCCTTGCACGAAGCATACTCTGAGGGAGAGAAGCCAATGGGGTATGGGGTCTGTCCGGAGGGGCCAAGCCTGCCTGGCTCCGCAATAATGTTGTCAAACTGAAGTTAATCTACTGCTACTCAATGGTGCTTTTCCTACAAACCCTATCTCCTTCCCCGCTTTCCCTTGCATGAAGCATACTCTGAGGGAGAGAAGCCAATGGGGTATTGGGTCTGTCCGGAGGGGCCAAGCCTGCCTGGCTCATCAATAATGTTGTCCAATTGCAGTGGGTCTACTGCTACTCAATGGTGCTGTTTCTACAAACCCTATCTCCTTCCCAGCTTTCCCTTGAACGAAGCATACTCTGAGGGAGAGAGCAGATGGGGTATGGGAAAAGCCTAAATAATTATGTTTGTAGTCAATGTCATTTGTAAAGATAAAACACAGAGATTTGTTTAGTTTAACTTTTTTAGTAAACGTAAGCACCTTGCTTACATATCAATAATAAGTATAACAATAAAAAAAAACAATAATAATAACAAACATGGGGCCCTATTTATAAAAGATCGGTATCGTTTCGTAAAATGATCGTAATAACGACCGATATTTACCGATAACGGCCAGTATTTAATGAATCATCGTTAAATACCGGTCGTTATCGGTAAATAACGGTCGTTAACGGTAAATAACGGTCATTATCGGTAAAATCCCGGTCGTTATTTTATGATAACGATCGGTATTTTACGATAACGATACTGATCTTTTATAATTAGGGCCCATGGTGCTAAAAAAAAAAAAAAAAACAGCACCTATTTATTTTTTAAGATTTCACGCTTAATGCGCCCCTCCATGCGCCTCTGCCTGCTCTCCAAGCGCCTCAGACGCCTGTCCATATTCTCCAGCCGACGCTGGCGTGCTGGTCTCTGCTGGCGTGCTGGTGCTGGCGGTGGCGGTGGTGGTGAAGGGGAAACTGGAGGCTGCACCTGTGGCCTTGGTGGGGGTGCTGGTGGAGGTGACCCTCCCTCCTCTGTATCACTGGCAGAAATAGAGCCAACATCTGCAAATTTATATATTAAAAAAGTAAATTTTAATTATAAATAATAATAAAAAATAATGTAAATATTGTGAATATTTTTCATGTGTACTAACATTAACTAACAGTTACATTTACTAATACTAACACTAACTAACATTAAGGGCTAGGCCACACTAGCGCGTTTTTTGTGCGTTTGCGCACGCGTTTCGCATTCACGTTTGCGCCTGCGATTTTTGCTAAAATGGAAATCGCGGGAACGCGGAAATTCCCACGATTTCCGATGCGCATGCGATTGCTCGTCCGTTCGCGTTTTGGTAACGCATGCGTTCACCATTTCTGGTGCGTTAACGCATGCGTTTCCATAACGCAGAAAGGCGAAAACGCATGCACAAAACGCGAACGCAAAATGCACAATGCGATAATGCACAATGCGATAACGCTCGCGATTTGGTGCGCGATTCCTGTGCGTTGCAGTGTGGCCTCATCCTTACTAACATTAAAAAAAAACAATTAAAATTGTAAATATTTTTCGTGTGTACTTGTCCTTTAACTAACATCTACTAACATTAACTGTTAATTAAAATTTGCTAACACTAATTAACACTAACATATGCACTTTGAGTCCTTAAGGAGAAAGCACTAAAGGCCCCGCAATCGTTTGTGGCGGTTTGCAAAATTTCAAAGCCCTATCGCCAATCACAAGTGCTATAAAAGTAACAAGAAAAGTGCAGTTAGGGCTGGCCAAACTACGTGTTTTTCGCACTCGCATTGCGCCCGCGATTTTCACTAAAATGGAAATCGCGGGAACACGATGTGCATGCGATTGCACTGTCCGTTCACGTTTTGGTAATGCAAGCGTTCACCATTTTTGGTGCGTTAACGCAGCGTTTCCATAACGAAAAATGGACAAAACTTATGCGCAAAACGCAAACGCGAACCACACAAGAAAAGCGATTTTGTGCGCGATTCCTGTCCGTTGCAGTGTGGCCTCAGCCTAACTTCGTATAGCGGTGATACTTAGACAGAGCTTGTCAGAAAGATCTGCTGCAGAACTGCCTGATTAGTGGTGCAAAAGGTGGTGTTTTATACAACTCAATCACAGATAAAATTTAATATATAAATGTGATACTTGCCTTGGACATTCTGCTGGATGTCCTGGACGTAGTTTCGTCTCTGCCGTTTGAGGTCTGACCACCTCTTTTGGAGCTGAGAGGTGGTCAGATCAATGCGAAACTGCGTCGCGCTCCTTAATGTTGGGGGTGCCGATTGGCATCCCGTTATAACCCAGCCGGGTGAGATATTCCACCATCAGACGCTGCCATTGCATGGTGGCCATGCTTTCTGGTGGGGAAAGTAATGGTGGAATGATTACACCCACTTTCCAGGCTCGATTTTAGATCCTGGATTGCATATAGAAGTCAATGGGAAGAAGGGAATTATAATCGAATGTCGAAATCGAATCCGCGAGTAAAATGTACATGGTATCTAAGCGCAAATGCGAATCCGCGAGTAAAGGGTCCATTGAAACCTATATGCGAGCATCGAATCTGCGAGTAAAATGTCCATGGTATCTAGGCGCGAACGCAAATCCGCGGTAAAGGGTCCATTGAAACATATACGCAAGCATCGATTCCGCAAATAAAATGCACATGGTATCTAGGCGCGAACGCGTATCCACTAGTAAAGTCTCCATTACAGCCTATACGCGAGCATCGAATCCGCGAGTAAAATGTCCATGTTACCTCGAACGTTCGAACGCGAAAGCGCGAAAGTAGCGCGCGTGAGAGTAAAATCGATTTTACGAAAGTCCTGGATATTGGAACATGCTCCTCAGACCATTTCCCAGGTCCCACAGCCATTTACATTAAGTTACCATTAATATTTTAGTTGTATTTGACTCAATCTTTTTGAACTATTTGCCTCCCATAGACTTTGATTGGGTCCGTTTTCGAACTTTCCCAATAGGTCGAAAGTTCGAAAACGGACAGAACTTTCAATAGTTCGACCATTTCTAGTGCCTAAGGATTAGGTCTTTAGCTTCTTAAGTTATAGGTTTGTAAAGTTACACTTCCTTGTCTGTCCTGACTGTCTGAGTCTCTGACACTTATATGATGTGCTGTGTAAGAAACCCCACCCCAAAAAGGTGATCTTTTCTGAAGCTAATTAAGCTACCCATACACAGATAGATGTTTTTTTGAACGAATGTACGATTGGCCAGCATGTTTGGAAATCAGATCAGAAGAACCCGTCTAAGTTAGCCACCGTGTGCCGCCGGTCTCTCAAGGGAAACCCGCATAGAGATTTTTCGCCTGGCCTGTTCTTTTTTTTTTGATAAACAATCGATATTGTTTAGCTGACAATCAGAAAAACGACATACAATGGATCGATAATTTGCGCAATTTGATTGAATTTACAGAATCTTTCAAAATATCAGTCAAGTGTATGGGAAGCTTTATAGACCTGCAACCATTCTCTGTACTTTCCTCCCCCTATGGACAACTTTTCAGGCTTGTGACTAGCTTTAAAAATGATTTAGTAGTTCAGGGTTGGGCTTACAATGCAGCTGATGAGCTCTGTCCCAGCAGTGTGCATGCTCAAGGCTGAGACTTGGGGACAGAGAAGTGGTGCTGGTGATGTCATAGATCACAGTATTAGTGAGGAAAAAAAACCTTTATACTGCTGTAATGTTGGATAGACTGCAGCTAGAAACAACGTGTTTCGTCTATCTGACTTTATCGAAGCCTCTGGATGGGATTGTATTAACAATATACTCTTTAGTTATGCTCTTATATGCTCCTATATGGCTATTAGTTGTTATGCATGCTGCTATTTTTTGCATACAGATACTTTGTTAATGGTAACCCGCATAACTGTATTACCTTTTTATATACTATCAGGGTTATTTAATAAAAATTCTTATAGTTTAAAATTGTGCTAATTTTGCCACAACCAATCAGATGTTAGCTTTCAAATGTTAAATAGGATCTGATTGGTTGGGGCAAAATTAGCACAATTTTAAACTATAAGAACTTTTATTGAATCTCCCTTTATGTTTACTGTTGCTGTGGTGGATTGATTGTTCGTTTTTAATTATGTTTTAACCATTTTCCCATTGCACATAAAGGAATTGTAATATAAATAGAGTCCTGTGGGTTCTGTTTCTCTTTTGTATTATGTATTTAAATAAATAATTTAAGCACCTTACCCATTGAGGGGAGATACTAGGATAGTCCCAGACCCACTTAAAGGAATAGTTTTCTCCCAAAGTGAACTATTCCTTTAATGTAGTAATTGAAGCCCCGGAGGTTAAGGAGCTATTCCTTACCTCCTATTCTTCAATCAATAGCTCAGGATCCAGGAACGAAGATTCAAGAAACTTACATTTTGCGTGATCCATCGCCGCCACAGTGACAGGTCCCGACTTCTTCCAGGTTCTGTATAGCTAAAGCATGCATGAGAAATAATACACGCTATAGTTAGACAGGACAAGGAAGCGGTCGGGGATTTCACTATGTCTGCAGTCTGCAAAAGGTAAATTTCTTGAATCTTCGTTCCCGAAACCTAAGCTATTGATTGAAGAAAAGGAGGTAAAGCGTAGAATAGGAAAAAGCCTAAAGAGAACACAAAGCTAAAATATTGTACTACAAGTTAAAATATTATTGTAAACTAGACATTAAGCCCATTACAATAATGTGCGCTAGAAGCCCAGAGTGCCCCCTTAGTGTCCCAAGGCCAGAGTCCCCTCTCAGTGTCCCAAGGCCAGAGTCCCCATCTGTCCAAAATCCACGGTCCCCCCTCTGTCCCAAATCTAGAGTTCCTCCTCTGTCCCAAATTTAGAGTCCCCCCTCTGTCCCAAATCTAGAGTCCCCCCTCTGTCCCAAATTCAGCCCCCCTCTGTCCCAAATCCAGGGTCTCTTCTCTTTCCCAAATCCAGGGTCCCTCCTCTGTCCCAAATCCAGCCCCCCCCCTCTATCCCAAATCCAAGGTCACCTCCGCTTTCCTAAATCCGCACCCCCTCTGTCCCAAATACAGCCCCCTGTCCCAAATCCAGCCCCCCCTCTGTCCCAAATATAGGGTGCCCTCTGTCCCAAATCCAGGCCCCCCTCTGTCCCAAATCCAGGTGTCCCCCCTCTGTCCCAAATCCAGGACCCTGCTTATGTCCCAAATCCGGCTACCCAATCACAGTTTGTTTTATGGGTGGAGATACCATTTAACGTATTTGTTCTAATTTCTCAAGCTCTATATTTAACTCACAAGGATCAACCATCAATATGTTCAGGTGTGTAAGTGGGGAAGTATTCTAGAATCTATCATCAGTAGCAGTTGTGGAGAAGTTTATGTTTCTCTATCTTTCCTTTGTTACAGATGTAGCCCCAGTGCTCGTTAAAGGGTTTATCACACTCTGTGTATTACGACCATGTGGACCATAGTTTTTAAAATTTGACCTGGCAGCCTTTATTAAGGTATATTGATTTTATAAAGGGGATGTCTCTGTTGACCTGTTGATTTCCATTGATGCAGCTGGGGGTGGGGGGTTGGGGACATCAATTTCAATACAACGGGTTTCCAAGAATAGAATAGTGTCTGTCTGTCTTTGAAACATTAACTAATGTTTAGATATGTCCATTTCTGGTATCCCAAATATTCCTTCTACTTCTTCGCCTTTGTCAAAAGAAGTAGAAGGAAAGAAAAGAACAGGTATACCAACAGTGAAGGGGAAAAGCAAAAAAGGAGAAAGAACATGGTCATCCCATATGTAGCAGGGGTCTCCGAGAATTTTCAAAAAACACCGTATCCCTGTCTGCTTTAAACCAAACAACACACAAGACCCAATACCGAAACAGAAGATAAGCGACATCATATACGCAGTGCAGTGCAGTGAAGAATGCTCTGATTTGTATGTGGGTGAGACCAAACAGCAAATGCATCAACCTATGGCCAAGCACAGAAGAGCCAATTCTTCGGGTCAGGACTCAGCCGTATACCTGCATCTTAAGGATAAAGGACATACCTTTGAAGATCGTAATGTTAACATATTGGCAAAGGAACGTGACTGGTTCAAGAGAGGTGTCAAGGAGGCCATTTATGTGAAAATAAAGAAACCAAGCCTAAATAGAGGTGGGGGGGTTCGACACCAACTGTCTGCCATGTACAATGCTGTTTTGATACCTTACCCTGGGCGTTCCTATAACACCTCTTAGCCACTATCCAATCACGCCCTTAACACCTGGCTGTGATATGCTAATTGGGATTTTCCAGGGTACAGAATTGCCACAAATTCTAGTACAAGTCATTCTGAATTGAGAAAGCCAGTCGGATGACTAGCGAAACATCTTTAAGAACTAAACTTCAAGTCCAGTTGATCTAATTGAATACAACAGATATAACCGCTCAATTGTATTTAGAAAACACCGATAAGTGTTTCCAGATGACATTACAGCCAATCACTTAAAGCTTAGAGAGCTTGAAGAGGAGGTGGAGACTTGCTGTATAACAGATTAGTCCTATATCTTTTAGCGTTCTAACTATTGTAGTTTTGGTTTTGAAGGTGATTTACCTATATATAAAGTTAGACCACAATACATTATACGCTATGTTTATGGAGATATCTGACAGAGCATTAGATAGAGTTTTTATAAACATGTTGGCAACCTTTAGGTTACATGGCAATTAAATCAGTGAGCAGCAACTGAGCCATCCAATTAGAAGTGCTTAACCTGGTAAGTAAACTGTTTTAATGTGTGCAACTTGGCTTACCAGTTATAAGATATTCCCACCCATTTGGAGCTCCATGTGCTTTTTTTGTTGCCCTTTTCATGAATGTTATAATGGTGTTTTAGATTCCCTTCGGATCATACATATGCACCAATTTGAATGTGCTGTGAATTATTGATCTATGCTTGCATAAACTTAAAAAGTATGACCAAGAATTAGTGATCATAAAGTCAACATTCTCTGTGTAATAATGTACAGCTCAGTGATCTTTAGGATCTATTTTTAAGTTTGGGAATCTATTTCATTCTCTTTGGTGTTGAATATATTTTTTTTCTAAACAACCAAACATGATCATGCACTTTTCAGCTGATTGTCTTTCCTTCGCCTGCCTCAAACTGCGGAGTCCTTATTTCCTCTCAGTGACATCAGCCTGTTGCTGTGGGAATGGATGGTATTTCACAATGGATAATCTACTAGAACAGAGACGGAAAAGCAGACGAAGAAAAAGCAACTGTGGAAGAAAACCTTTTCCTAGGTAAGATGTTTCATTTTCATGAAGTGAACAAGACAACGTGATGTATATTTTATTCAGCCGTATGCAAGTTTTAACTACAGCTGAACCCTGAATCATGCTCCTTGTTCTGATAGTGAATATAGATTGACTTGGAATACTAAAGCTACACAGTTTATTTTACTCTAAACATAAAATATAAATATATTTGTAAATTGCTACTTGGCAAGTGCAAACAGCACGTGGACATTGGAAGTGTTAACTGTGGTCTGACTAATGATGTCCAGCCTTTATTTAGAATGGAAATGCAGCTTTGATTTCCATTGCTAATCTAACCAGGGATTCTAAATAACTGATGACAGGTTTTATAATAGGAGAAGAAGGAAAAGTCTGGGATGTGCATAATATTATGTTTTCCTATGGAAATTCTGTACATTCAGTGATTGGACCTTACTAATAAGTGTGTTGCTTAGATGCTTAACAACTGTGACTTTAATCAATGCCACGGGTCCTTTCAGTTATACTTAACTGTTTCCTGACCAGTTCTTGAAAAATGTAGGGATTTCACCCCAAGCTCAGACATTGCTATCGAGGGCGAAATAGGTAAAATATAATAAGAGTAAATTTTCAAATACACGTATAACAGCACCACTGCCGTATCTGTACTTTCTTTCCTCAAGTCGTATATATAACATCACACGATCAATATGTTAGCAAAAGAAAAACATACAAAATAAGACATCACACTTTACTTTTTCAAAATACAAATAAACTTTATTCAAACTAATTGGTAGCTAAGTATTTTAACCATGTAATCCACCATACTTAATTACATTGTAAACTTTATTCCCTGAGTCAACATTTAATTAGATGTGCCCAACCAGTGCCCTGTAAGGGGGCTTATTGCCTCAATCCACTCATTCTTCCCTAAACGCAATGTGATCAGGTCACATGTTGGGCACCCTGTATTAAATCCTGTAAATCTCACATAATTCATCTGTTATTCAAAAGAAACAGGTTCATGGTGCTGGAATAGGAAATGGATTTTAGGCCTTATAATGTTGCCGACATTCCGAAAGCCGTCTAGTTCATGATTGAACAATAGTCCAGGTCAGGGAACATTATCATTTTACAAATGTCAGCAGGTACGATTGCTGGACATTCAATATAAATCAATAAATAACACCAATAATGTGACCAGCAAATAGCTGGTGTTAAAAATTCTGCTAAATCCAGAGGAAACCCCTTATTGAATTCCTTGTGCATTCATTTGTGTATTGTAAATTCCTGTGCAGCTTGCAAAATGAAGAGGTTAAAGTTGTGCAAACTGGTATTGAATCTGTTAGCGCCATTTTAACATCTGAAATTACTATTGCGACTCTGGGTAAATAAGCAGCAAGTCTTTAATGCACTGATAGGTTACCAGGATTTTCAGTTTTCAACCTATAAAAGCGATGTCCGTTAACTTAATAGAAACATAAGAATCATTCACTAACCCACGCTAACCTGTATTATATCACTGCAAAAGGTGTTAGTGGGCCTTTTGAAATTGAAGCTCTGATTGCATCACCCAAGTTCTCTGGCCATGCTCCATATCATCACACTATGGGGCATATTTATAAAGCAACAATAATAGCGGCAAAAAATTACCGCAGCACATCGCGGCCGCGAAAATAGCGCTATCGCCGTATTTATAACGGCGAGCGCTATTCCCGCGATGTATCGCGGCCGCGATGTGCTGCGGTAATTTTAAGCCCCTTTGGCGGCGATACTATATAGTATCGCCGCTAAGGGACTTAAAATCCCTTCTCGACGCCTCTCCTAGGGTGGCAGGGCATACGCCCACCCCGCCCACACACCACCCGCCGCCGCCGCTTCCCAGCAGCCCCTCCCAACCCGTTCCCCGCTCGCCGCAATCTCGGAACGGGAGGCTAGGAGGGGCTGCCGGGAAGGGGCCGCAGCAGGTGGTCGCACCACCCACCGCCCGCACCCCCTCCCTGGCAACCCCTCCAAGCCCCGCCCCGGCCGCTCCCGGGGAGGGGAAGGGAGGGAGCCGCTAGGAGGGGTGGAGGCTCCCTCCAGCGGGCCCTGAGAAGGGCCTTTTGGGGCTTAGGGGGTCCCGCAGCTTGAAACCGGGACCCCCCCTCCCCGGCCCTTATAAGGGCCCTTGCGGCACTGACAATTGCCTTTGGCGGGGATCCCGCAGCTAAACCGGGACCCCAGTGCGCTCTTAAAAGAGCCCTTGGGCGGCGTCTTTTCTTCCAGTCCCGGCGACACAAGCTCCGCCGAGGCGCGCGACCCCCGAGAGGTACCCCTGCGGCCGCCAGGGGTACCCCCGGGCGCCGGCGACCTCAACGAGGCCGATGTTGCCGGCGTCTTGATCCGACGCGACGTCTTCGGGCTGGCGACACCAACCCCACTCAGGTCGCCGTGCCAGGCAGACTCACTGCGGCCGCCAGTGAGCCCCTGCCCACCGCCGGCCTCAGCGGAGCCGATGTTGCCAGCCGCTTCTTTTCTTCTTCTTCTCAGCCATCTACGTGCGATGGCATCTGAGTTCCGCGGTGAAAGCTCCTCTTTATATAGGTTTGCAGAAATCCATAATCCTTTTCTGATTGGTCAATTTTTTAATACTTGCTTTACTTAACCAATCAGATTTCTGGAAAGTTCTGAAATCTGATTGGTTAATGTAAAGCAAGTATTAAAAATTGACCAATCAGAAACGGATTATGGATTTCTGCAAACCTATATAAAGGCTTTCCGCCGCGGACTCAGATGCCATCGCAGTAGATGGCTGAAGAAGAAGAAAGAAGCGGCTGGCAACATCGGCTCTGCTGAGGCCGGCGGTGCCAGCGGGCCCACTGGCGACCTGAGTGGGTGGTGTCGCCAGCCCGAAGACGTTGCGTCGGATCAAGACGCCAGCAACATCGGCCTCGTTGAGGTCGCCGGCGCCCGCCGGGGTACCCCTAGGCGGCCGCGGGTACCTCTCGGGGGTCGGCGGCCTCGGCGGAGCTGGTGTCACCGGGACTGGAAAAAGAAGACGCCGCCCAAGGGCTCTTTTAAGAGCCGCCACTGGGGGTCCCGGTTTGAGCTGCGGGACCCCCCCAAAGGCACTTGTTAGTGCCGCAGGCCCTTATAAGGGCCGGGGAGGGGGGTCCCGTTCGAGCTGCGGGACCCCTTAAGCCCCAAAGGCTCTTGTCAGAGCCGCAAGGCACTTGTAAGTGCCGCAAAGGCCCTTACAAGGGCCGGGGAGGGGTGGTCCCGGTTCGAGCTGCGGGACCCCCTAAGCCCCAAAGGCCCTTCTCAGGGCCCCGCTGGAGGGAGCCTCCACCCCTCCCAGCGGCTCCCTCCCTTCCCCTCCCCGGAGCGGCCGGGGCGGGGGTTTGGAGGGGTTGCCGGGGAGGGGGTGCGCGGCGGGTGGTCACGACCATTCTGTGGCCCCTTCCCGCAGCCCCTCCTAGCCTCCCATTCCGAGATTGCCGCGAGCGGGAACGGGTTGGGAGGGGCTGCTGGGAAGCGGCAGCGGGTGGTCGCCGCCGCGGGGGGTGTGGGCGGGATTGGCGTATGCCCCGTCCCCTTAGAGAGGCGTCGGGAATGGCGCTCGCCGTTATAAATACGGCGATAGCGCTATTTTCGCGGCTGCGATGTGCGTCGGTAATTTTTTGGCGCTATTTTCGGTGCTTTATAAATATGCCCCTATGTTTGCCATGTTTATAGCAATACTACAATATGAAAAAGTGGGTTATTTACAAACAACACTCTGATGAGCATATCAGATATGGTTGCACTGCCCTGTGCCAAAAAATAGAACAAACAAAAAATGTCTGATGCTCACTTGTTTTGTTGTAGAAAGATGTTCGATTTATTCACTCATGTTAACAAGAACAAGAAAAAACAGGCTGTGTTTTCTTGTTCTTGTTAACATGGGTAAATAAACTTGTAAATCTTTCTACAACAAACAAGTGAGTATCTCAGACAATTTTTTGTTGTTTATAGCAATACTACATGTACAGTGAGATGCAATAGCGTGTAGTCCAAAAATTTCAAATCCACTGCTTACCTGTCCGCTTACCTGTACTAAGGGGCATATTTATAAAGCACCGAAAATAGCGCCAAAAAATACCGCCGCACATCGCGGCCGCGAAAATAGCGCTATCGCCGTATTTTAATGGCGAGCGCCATTCCCCGATACATGCCGCGATGTGCTGCGGTAATTTTAAGCCCCTTCGCGGCGATACTGTATAGTATCGCCGCGAAGGGACTTAAATCCCTTCCCTTCCCTTCCGAAGGGACTTAAAATCCCAACCCCGCCCACACACCCCCGCGGCGGTGGCGACCACCCGCCGCCGCTTCCCAGCAGCCCCTCCCAACCCGTTCCCCGCTCGCGGCAATCTTGGAACGGGAGGCTAGGAGGGGCTGCCGGGAAAGGGCCGCAGCAGGCGGCCGCTCACGGGGAGGGGAAGGGAGGGAGCCGCTGGGAGGGGTGGAGGCTCCTCCAGCGGGGGCCCTGAGAATTGGCCTTTTGGGGCTTAGGGGGTCCCGCAGCTCGAACCGGGACCCCCCCTCCCCGGCCCTTGTAAGGGCCTTTGCGGCACTTACAAGTGCCCTTGCGGCTCTGACAAGAGCCCTTTGGGGCTTAAGGGGTCCCGCAGCTCGAACCGGTACCCCCCTCCCCGGCCCTTATAAGGGCCCTTGCGGCACTAACAAGTGCCTTTGGCGGGGGTCCCGCAGCTCAAACCGGGACCCCCAGTGCGGCTCTTAAAAGAGCCCTTGGGCGGCGTCTTCTTTCTTCCAGTCCTGGCGACACCAGCTCCGCCGAGGCCGCCGACCCCTGAGAGGTACCCCTGCGGCCGCCAGGGGTACCCCCGGCAGGCGCCGGCGACCTCAACGAGGCCGATGTTGCCGGCGTCTTGATCCGAAGCGACGTCTTCGGGCTGGCGACACCAACCCCACTCAGGTCGCCGATGCCAGGCAGGCTCACTGCGGCCGCCAGTGAGCCTGCTGGCACCGCCGGCCTCAGCGGAGCCGATGTTGCCAGCCGCTTCTTTCTTCAGCCATCTACTGCGATGGCATCTGAGCTCCGCGGTGGAAAGCTCCTCTTTATATAGGTTTGCAGAAATCCATAATCCGTTTCTGATTGGTCAATTTTTTAATACTTGCTTTACATTAACCAATCAGATACCACTTAAAACGAAAAGTTAACGAACCTTTATAAATATGCCCCTAAGTCTTGCAAAGTGTTTAGCACATCAAGGGATCTCAGCAAGTAAGTAACCTAGCCAAAAGTAATTGCATTTCCCAATAGCACTATAGTAGATTTATTTCAAGATTTTTAAATTTTTCAGCATTTTGGGTTTTTAAATATGGAATGAGCTTTTTCCCCCTGTAGTTATAACACTCTTAAAGGAGAAATATACCCACGCAGTAAGGGCTAGGTAAACGCTTGTTACAGCATTACAGTGTGGCTTCAGCCTAACTGACAATTGACTTAATTGACATACAGTATGCTCCCCAATGTCAGAGATGGGAAAATCGTCAGTGACAGTGACTGTGGGAGGAGCCAGAAACAAGTCAGTTTATATTTTTTCAGTTTAATATTACTCCTTTAAATATATCTTAATATAATGCTGGAGAACAATTTAGGAAACAGAAGAACAATATGTAATTAACATATCATGATGTGATTTCTGTATATGGACATTACTTTAGTTTAAAGCTTTGATTGGTTTAAATTTGTTTTCTACCATTAAAATTGAATCTTAGGCGGATGATGAATAATTACGGGGCATTGTCTGGTAATTTAAATAACTGACTAACGTTTCAAATACCCAAAGCACAACTGATTTTTACAAAGTTAAATAAACATCCCTGTGGAAAAAACACAATTTCTTAGTCATTTTGAAGTGCTGCATTATTATTTCACAAGAGTCTCTGTAATTAGGCTAAAACGATTTTTTAATTATTATGTAATTGTCCCCTTGAAGGTGAAATTAAAGTACAATTCTCAAGCTCAGAAACCTTTGGGAAAATGCAGACACTTGTAATAATTAATGTGGCCTATAAATTCTTAGTCATTTAAAACAGTGTATTGAACAGATAAAACAAACATTCTCCTTTCACAAGGAATATGATGAAATTGTAACCTATACAGTAGTTCTTAAAATATTTTTTTCATAGATTTTATGTGATTTTATTTTATTGTATTCACACTGCCTACTTTTTGGTGCATTGAGCATCAAATAAAAAAAAACATGACTATGGGGCATATTTATAAAGGGCCGTAAATACCACCCAAAAATTACCGCCCCACATCGCTGTGGCAAAAATAAGAATTTTTTCGCCATATTCAATGGAGTCGATGTTGTTAGCCTCTTCTTTCTTCTGCCACCTACTGCAATAATAATGTGTGGAGGATTGCAGCTCTTTATATAGGTTTGCAGAAAGTCCTAATCTGATTCTGATTGGTCAATTTTTCAATGCTTGGTATCACATGGTTGTACAGTACCCAATCATATTTTTTATATATATTTTTTAGTTTTAGAAACTTATCTAGGCACTTTTAAAGCTATTCAAGGAACTTGCCATTACCACATATGCTGGAAAACAGTTTCACCGATGTCACTGTAAAGAAACCATTCCTAACCTAAAGATGAAACTTATTTTCTTCCTATCTTAAAGGATGTCCACATGTCCTCTGATATGACCTATTAGTGAACAATGCACCAGAGAGTACAGTATGGAACATTAATATATTTGTATAAAGTGATCATATCACCACGCAAATTTGTCTGCATAGTCAAGTCCCTCCATTCCCCTTATTAACTTAGTTGCCCATCTCTGAACTGCTTCCATTTCTAAGATGCCCCTTTTGTATATGGGATTCCAAAACTGCACTGCATATACCAAATGAGGCCTTACCAGTGCCTTGTATCCACTCCTCTTTATAAAAGACAATCAGGGAAATTCAATAAAAGTTCTTCTTAAAAAGGGTGCTAACTTTGATGTTTGCTTTCAATCAGATGTTAGCTTTCAAATCTTAAATAAGATCGGATTTTACCACTGCCAATTTGCCAACCATTTACCAATGGCTGTATGCCAAGTTTGGCACAGCTAGTCTGTAAAGAACTATCAATCACCCAGCCCCTTCCCCTGGCACACACTACATATAGAAACTATCCATTCTTTAAAAATAAAGCTTATTTTTCTGTCAATACATGGCTAATTGGTTCAGCATTAAGATCAAGAAAATGAATAAGCATTATCTGTTGCTCTGTGCTCTTTCTGTGCAGATAAACCCAATCCTGCAGTTAGCTGCTGTCTGTGTTAGTTAAGTCCCAATGTAGAACTGTACCTAAAGAAATCAATTACACAGTCCCCCCCACCATACACACACACACCTTTAAATTCCTACAGCTAAAAGAAAATCTCAGTTGATCCAAGCAGTGATTACAGTTTCCAGTGCTGCTTAGCTTCCCATAGCAAAGCAGTTTTACTTTCACTATAACACAAAATCACTGGGTAAATGCTATTGGCTGTAGTGGGGCACAGATCAGACATTTCCACTGCACATTCTCCACACTCTAGCTGTGCCTCAGTACTGGGAGGGGGTGGGTACATAGGGTGGAGATATGCATACTAACTAGGAGTGAGCTGAGCAGGACATGAGGAGATCTAGTGACAGGGAGCACTGAGAGTAAAAAGGGATCAAGATCCTTTTCAAGATCAACAGCACTAAAAATATAGAAAAGTATAAAGGCAAGTCGTTTTTTTCAGTTTAGCGTTCCTTTAATAACCTGTGGAAGTGTCCATTTCCAAGGAAAGGCACAGGGGATAATGAGAAGCATCAGTAATTCAGTGTCAGCTGTGGGTGCATCCTGTCACTTTTCCCCACTTTTTAGCTCTGCCCCAGCCCCCATAGCAAGAATGAGAACTCCAAACACCCGGGAACAAAGTAAGGGTAAGCAAATCTGTGCATTGTAAGTCAGAAGAGAGGGAGGGAAGAGTTACAGCTGCATTCTGCCAGTGTAAAGTATGTCACAGCTTCCTCTGCCACTTAAAGTGATAATACCACTGAAAATTGTGAATGAACATTAAAAATTATGGACACCATGGACTGACCATGTTTTATGCACATTTTCACGGACTGGCAACCCTGGTATGGTGGGATAGACAGGTCAAAATCAATTTGAAAATGGCTTTCGGAGGCCCAAACACTATTAGGGCTATGTACAGAGAGACTTAACGCCTTTTTCTGTCTTAAAGTCACATTAGCCCATGTACCAAGGATTAATGTGACTTTAAGACATAACATACGGAGGTTGCGGCAGTGCGCAAAAACTGTGTCCCGCAACCGCCACAAGCTATGTGATAAGCCGATAATGGCTTAGAATCTTACACGCCAGCAGACACCTGCCGTTAAAGATTCGGAATGGGTAAACCCCATTTGCTATGCACTGAGAGCCACTATCGGCTCAGTGCATTGCCTAGAGGAGGCAATAGCAAGCAATACCGGCTCCCTGTGCATAGCCCTATATGTGCCCTGAATTCTGCATCTTTCCTGTTACCTCTGATGGACTTTTATCTAGTTTGGCTTTACTGATTGCACCAAGTAACCAATCCATCAGACAATTCACCGTTTTCACAACTACTGAAAATGCTGCTTTACCTTTAAAAGCAGCATTTTCAGTAGTTGTGAAAACGGTGAATTGTCTGATGGATTGGTTAGTCAATTCACCGTTTTCAGAACTACTGAAAATGCTGCTTTTAAAGGTAAAGGTAAAGAGTATTATTGTTAATTTTTTTCACGGGAAGCTAGACAATGTTGTTTCCTTTCTTGCCTGTTAAATTATTTCTGTATCACGGATGGAAATTTTCCCTCTGTCGTGGTTAGCCCCCTGTAATAAAGTATAGGCAGTGGGCCACAATCGTTAAGTATATGGCAGACACGAGCAATCTCCCTATGCTTTATGGGAGAACACTTGTGACTGTGTATAGCCAAACATTTTTGCAGTGCACTACTTACTTCTGTATTTCTAAAGAGGCAAATTTATTCTAGTAAAGATCTTATTAAAGTAATTTACAGGACAAATCAAGTCAGGATATTGTAAGACTGGGTACACACTAGGAGATTTTTTCGCCAAACCGGCCGATATTTTCGTATATATCGGTTGGTTTGGCTGAAGAAAAAACACTGGCAAAATGCGCCTGCCGGGACCGATGTCTGCCGCAAGTTGGCCTAGAACGGGCGAAAAGGTGATCAGATGCAGTGGTAAATAAATGCCTATGAAAAAGTGATCAGTCTAACCTGTATGCTGCCATCTAGATGAATTAAGTGATCACCTAAGTTAATTGAGGATGAGATCTGACCTAGAGTTGCATCGGTTCGAGCACCTGCGGTTTGCCCGATTTGCGGGTCGGATTGGGGTAAACAACAGTTGATTTGATGCGACTTATGGGTCTCTTAAATTTTGGGTGCAGGTCTCTGGGAATGCACGTAGGATCAGGTAGCGGGTGTGGGTCTGCTTTCAGTTCAATTTTGGGTGCAGGTTGGGTTGTGCGTCTGACTATTTTTAGGTCAGGGTAAATGTGGTTATGGTACTCACTAGAGATGGCCGAACTTCATAAAGTTCGGTCCGTTTTCAAACTTTCGAACTTCAGTAAAAGTTTGAAAGTTCAAATTAGGACCCGTTAAAGTCAATGGGGGAATGATAGTTCAAAAAGTCAGAGGGATTTACAGCTAAACTAACAATGGTAACTTACTGTAAATGGCTGTGGCACCTGGGAAATGGTCTGGCGAACATGTCACTATCACCAAAACTTGTTAAAACACTTCTTAATCACGAGTGGGCAATTGTTGGGTTTTGCAAAAGCTACATTCAAGGGTTATGGCCAATTTGAGGGTTACCGAGCGATACTTTCAAGGGTTAGCGAAAATAGAACCATAAATTCGAGGATTACAGAAAACAAACGATACATTCGAGGGTTAGTGAACACGATCCATACATTCGAGGGTTACCAAAAACGAACTATACTTTCGAGGGTTACCGAAAATCGAAGGCTACATTTAAGGGTTAGTGAACGATACATTCTAGGGTTTGCGAAAATGATCCGTACATTCGAGGGTTACAGAAAATAAACAATGGGTTTTGAACCACACGTAAGTTCTTCCTCCAGAGCGATTTAGCTCTCAGAGCGGTTCACTTGAAAAGGGATTTTCTGTTTTAAAGGGGTTTGTCTGTGATCTCTCAGAAATTACATATTTTACAAACTTCTGTATAATAAACTTCCCTGTGCCCCAGCCCCAAGGATCCCTTTCTTATGAAAAAAATCTGCTTGTAGCCTCTGAAATCAGCTTGCAAAGTTCTGCTTGTTTTGGGGGGTGTGGCCTCCACTCCTCACTGCTTTTTTTCCATCTGCAATATAGCATGTAATAACCCCGCCCAGTTTGACCCCATGACTATTAGACTGTTCCCTCTCTTCACGTGCACTTTTTTTTTGCTGCATCAGAGTTTGCTGGCTCATAGAGAGGGGGATATCAGCACAGGTCATCTACTGAACTTAGGGATCACTGACAGACAACTTACACCTCACTTGGTATTGAATAGTGAAATAAAATATATGTATTTATTAATGTTTATATTGATTTCTATGTTTGTATATAGCAGTGTGTTACTGTGAGTATGTCAGTGTTTGTATAAATGTGTAAGTCTGTCATTGTTCGTGTGTCTGTCAGTGTGTTTGTGTAGCTGTGTGAGTCTGTCAGTGTGTTTGTGTAACTGTTTTCAGTGGGGCATAGTAGTGTAGGTAAGAGAGAGGCAGCCACCCATGATGCACAGCCCCATAGTGCCTGTGCATCGCTTTCAGTGTGGCATAGTAGTGTAGGTAGGAGAGAGGCAGCCACCCATGGTGCACAGCCCTATCCCATTCCCCATAGTGCCTGTGCATCGCTTTCAGTGTGGCGTACTAGTGTAGGTAGGAGAGAGAGACAGTCACCCATGATGCACAGCCCTTTCCCATTCCCCATAGTGCCTGTGCATCGCTTTCAGTGTGGCATAGTAGTGTAGGCAGGATAATGACAGCCATCCATGATGCACAGCCCTATCCCATTCCCCATAGTGCCTGTGCATCACTTTCAGTGTGGCATAATAGTGTAGGCATGATAATGACAGCCATCCATGATGCACAGCCCTATCCCATTCCCCATAGTGCCTGTGCATCGCTTTCAGTGTGGCATACTGAAAGCGATACTCTCTCTCTCTCTTCGGCTCGCGCAGAGAGGTCACTGATTACCGACTACAGTGGCCTCTCAATGCGCACACGCCTCCGACCCAGCACAGTCGCGAATCTGACGGGCAGCCAGAAAGTTTCAGGAGCTACAAGGAGGGAAATCATAACGGCCAGGATAACTGGGTAACAGAGCATCACACTCACAAACAGGAAAGAGGTATTGGATCTGCTTGAATTATCTATTATGTATAGCCTAACTTGTTCTCAGCACTGAACTATTCCTTTAAGAAACAAAAGCGTTTATTAACTGTGGTTTGCAGCCTAGCAAATCTAACCTAGCACTATTTATTTCTAGGAGTGTGCCTGTGTAAGTAATTAGCCACGTGTCTTTTTTTTTTTTAACTACTTTCTGCTTGAATAAGGTGGTAGGAATTGTTTAAGTAAATTTAAAGCACTAAAATATTTGTGTTCAACTGCATTGTTACCTGTAGGGTGGGGGCTGGTAAGGCTGGGTACACACCAGCCAATATTTCCGGCCGACCGACCGATTCACGTCACTTTCGGTCGATCGGCTGAAAATATCGGCTGGTGTGGGGAGGGTGGCCGCGACCGACATCGATCAGGCATGTTGGAAAATTTGCATGCATGTCAGCTGAATTTGCCGCGATCGACAGACATTTGTCCCGGTCGAGCGCTCACTCGTAGCGAGCTCTCGGTCGGGACAAAAAGTCCATCCGTGTGTACCCAGCCTAAGAGACAAAAGAAAGCCATTTTTTTCTTTTCTCTCTAATTGTTTTAAATTGGCTGAGGACTGTTGAAACCTTAAGTGGCTAAGAGGGTGGGGTAAGGAGATGGGGTTTGGGTTTTTAGAGAACTGGGCTGACTTTTCTGTTGGCTACAGGCTCTTTAGTAGAGATGGATTGCAGCTCAATGATGATGGTGCAGCTGTTTTGGGGGAGAAGATTGCTAGAGGGTTGGAGGAGTTTTTAAACTTTGTATGAAAAACATTCTGTACCGAAACGTCACTATGATGTCCCTGTGTGCCACACAATAAAGTACACAGGACTGCAAGCCTGGTGTTGCATGGTATTTGGAAGTAAATCAATTGATAATTTAAAATATATGTTAACAAATGCAAGAAAAGGCTGGAAAAACGGGGGAACTAGAACTAATAGCTTTAAAGGGAAGGTATAATGTGATTGGTATAGCAGAAACATGGCTAAATGATTCACACAACTGGACAGTAAATATTGAAAGATACTCCTTATTTAGACATGACAGCATTAATAAGAAAGGAGGAGGAGTATGTATGTATGTTAAACAGGAATTGAAGCCAAATCTAAAAGATGGAATAGATGGGGGTATATACGATATGGCAGAAACAATATGGGTAGAGCTGTGTACAGGAAGCAAGAAGGCGGGTAAATTAATTGTTGGGGTATGTTATAAGCCGCCAAATGCCGGGGAGGAGGTGGAAATGAATCATATGCAGTTGGCGAAGGCTACTGGTAAGGGGCATGTTTTGGTTATGGGGGATTTTAACTACCATGACAGATTGGAGTAAGGGAACTGCCAGCACCTCAAAAGATATAAAGTTCTTAAATTTCCTATATGAGCATTTTCTTTCACAGATGGTAGAAGTTCCTACTAGACAGAATGCGTTGTTGGATCTGGTGATATCTAATAACCCTGAGCTCATTTTGGAGATGAAGGTAATGGGAAGCTTAGGGAATAGTGACCATGATATAGTGTCATTTAGTATAGGTTGCAAAAAACTAAAGTGCACTGGGTTAACAAAACCTTTTAAATTTAGGAAAGCTAATTTTATGCTGTTAAAGGAATCACTCCTGCTCATAGACTGGGGAAAATTGTTTCTAGGTAAAGACAATGAGCAGATGTGGACCACTTTTAAAGGGATATTAAACTATTACATTTCTAAATTTGTACCTTTAGGGAACAAGTGTAAAAAAATTAGGTCCACTCCTGCATGGCTTAATGCTCAGGTAAAAAGGGAAATGGAAAAAAAGAAAAAGGCTTTTAAAATTTTGAAATCAGAGGGAAAAGAACAGTCTTACAGGGAGTATAAAAGCTGTAATAAAGAGTGCAAGAAAGCAATTAAACTAGCTAAAATAGAAAATGAAATACGGATAGCCAAACAAAACAAGTCCAACCCCAAAATGTTTCGTAAGTATATAAATGGTAAAAATATGAGGACTGAGAATGTGGGACCATTAAACAATAGGGCTGAGATGGTTGCCTGAGATTGATGCCGAAAAGGCTAATCTGCTAAACAGTTTTTTTACATTGGTTTTCACTATAGAGAATCCTAGTCCTTACAGCAGGGATTGTAATGATATGCAGGGGAGAAATGAGGAGTATTCACATTGGATATGGTACGGAAACAATTAGACAAAGTTAATATCAATAAAGCCCCAGGACCAGATGGATTGCATCCCCAGTTTTTAAAAGAACTTAGTTCAGCTCTATCTAGACCACTGTTTCTCATCTTTTCAGATTCACTTTGGTCTGGGGATGTGCCGATGGATTGTAATACCAATATTCAAAAAAGGTAGTCTTTCACAGCCTGGTAACTTTAGACATGTAAGCTTAACATCAGTGGTAGGGAAGGTGCTGGAAACTTTGTTACGGCATCATATCCTTGACTTTGTCTCCAGAACTGATCTTATTAGTAGTAGTCAGCATGGATTTATGAGAAATAGATCATGCCAGACAAATTTAATTGCGTTTTATGTGTTTAAGAGTTTAGATTCAGGCACAGCAGTGGATGTGGTATACATGGATTTTGCGAAAGCCTTTGATACTGTACCGCATAGGCGACTAATGTATAATCTGAGGACTGTTGGCCTAGAAGAAAACATTTGTTCATGGGTAAAGAACTGGTTATTGGATCGCAAACAGAGAGTGGTGGTAAATGGAGCTACAGCTATGTGGGCTAATGTTCTAAGTGGAGTGACTCAGGGTTCTGTACTGGGGCCGCTTCTGTTTAATCTGTTTATAAATGACTTAGAAGGGGGCATTGTGAGCAAGGTATCTGTGTTTGCTGATGACACTAAGCTATGCAGAGCTTTGGAAACTTCAAATGCAAGCAGACCTGCAAGCAGACCTAGATAGATTATCAAAATGGGCAGCAGAATGGCAAATGAGATTCTATGTTGATAAATGTAAGGTGATGCATTTGGGATTTAATAACCCCTGTGCCACCTACATACACCATAAATAAGTTAAGTGAATCTGTAATGGAAAAAGAAGTTAGGAAAGGTTTCTTTACAGTGAGAATGGTAAAACTGTGGAACTGTCTTCCAGCAGATGTGGTAATGGCAAGTTCATTGAATAGTTTTAAAAATGGCCTAGATAAGTTTCTAAAACTAAAAAATATTGAGAATTACTGGTATTAATACATATACTGTAGATCTGGTTGATCCAGGGATACTTTCCGATTGCTTTTTGGAGTCAGAAAGGAAATTTCCCCCCTTTTTAGCTGGGTTTTTTTCAACTGTTAGGAAGGGTTTAAAAAAAAGTGAATAGGTTTGACTTGATGGACATATGTCTTTATTAAACCTCAATTACTATGTTACTATGTAATACTTTCGAGGGTTAGCGAACAATACATTCTGGGGTTAGCAAAGGGTCCGTAAATTCGATAATTATCAAATTTACTATAATACTCATAAAGTTCGGTGCAAACTCGAGTTCGGTTTTGTGTCCATCTCTAGTACTCACCAGAAAAGTGGGTGCTGGTGTTTAATTTTTGGTGTCAGTAACAGTTTTAAAGTTGCGGGACTGTAAAACCACAGTATTCTTAACTGACTTTTTTTTTACTGCAATCTGTTTGCAAATTGCATGATAGCCCTGCTGAGAAATGAATGAGCCCAACGAGGTTTAGATTGGAAAAAAACAGGCAATGCCGGGTTCTCTGCTAGTGTCTTATAAAAGCAGCAACTAAGGTGCTGATATCGTCTGCTAAGCTTTTACCATTCTGTTCTACTTTAAAAATCTAACCTAGACATTAACTTTCACAATGCGTTAATTAAAAAATTCCACTTTTCACCCCTTTCACTTTAGGACTAGACAAAAAGATTCTCAAACGAGGTGCCAGATGTTTGAAATCTACAAATCCCGTAATACCCTGCTTTCCCTAAGCAGTTGAGGAATGCTGGGAGTAGAATTTTTCAGAACATCTGGTGGCATACCATTTGACAATCCCTGGACTAGGACCTAAAACCAACACTTTTGCTTTTATTTGTTGTTTGAGCGTTATAAGAATCTCCTGTGTCTCCATAGGTCACAATTATCTTGCTCAGCACTGTGAGAATCACTATTAAATAGGGCTTAACTAGATATGGGATGCAGGTCTGACTCAGACCCCTAGGTTCAGAATTCCAATTTTTCTGTCCGAAACCGGGCAGATCACTCAGACTTTTTCCAATAATCCTCGAAAATAGCCCTGAACATTTCATAATTCTCTAAAAAAAATTCGAGTATAGTCGAACGTTTGAGGCTATTTTTTGAGGGTTATCGAAAATAGCCTTGAACGTTTGATAGTTATCGAAAATGCGCTCCCGAAGTCCCGAATGTGTGTTCCGTTTTTGGCTTTTCGGGATTTTTCCTAGATCCTTAAATCCAAAAATGGAAAGAAACCACAAGTTTCAGCCATCTCTAGGCTTAACAGGACTTAACATTCTACTTTATTATGCTGTTTCTAAAACAAATTAGCTAAGAATTAACTTTATAGGTTGTGGAATAATTTACAAACAGCTGTTTTTCCTTCACATGCAAGACTGCTTTTCCTATAAATACTGATAAATAGAACTGCTGTAGTGGTATTGAGAAAGTGCTGTTCATAATCAGATGCATTTTGCAGCCCGTGTTACAAATCTAATAATAAAATATCGCTCTGCGTTAAAAACCACTTCACTTGCTGTCCCTGTTTCCTGGCAACTAACGGCAATGCTGGTACTTTAATAATTAGAAATGTATGTGTAAATAGAGAAGTCCTGGCCAGAGATATGGTGTTATCAATATTTTAGCAAATGTAACTTGTTAATCCAAACAAAAACAAATCAGCCAAATAATATACAACACTATTGTTGTAAAGGTGAATACTTGCTATTACCAAATACTGGTAATACTTACTATTACATTAAAGACTTACTATTATTATGAAGTCTAATACTTACTATAACTGTAAAAACGGAGACTATTAATAGACTCTGTGGCATTTTATAATTTTTTTTATTGCCAGACATTACAACAAAATTGTTATATTTTTTTCACTAGAAAACAACGGATTTTGACCACATTGTGGTCAAAAGTGTGTTAAGTAAAGACTGTGAATAACCCACAAGATTTTAAATAATGGACAATTTATAAAATATTTTCCTAGCCTAGATGCCCTGTAAGCACTCTGGATGTACGATATCCACTATGCTTTAGCATTTTTCTAAAGAGTATAAAGGAAAACTCCAGACAACAATGTTACAATAGACAGCACGTACACAAACTTACAACAAGCTGTGTCTTTCCCTTTGCTGCGGCTGCTGGGTGATGTATAAAATGTATGTGTGTGTACTAGGTGTCAATCTGGGAAATAATACCTGCAACCTCCTGCAACAAGCTTTTTATTATGTGCATAAGACAGTGAATACCGGGTTCAGGCTCATTGATGACTACATAGGCTGTGGTTTATACTGGCAACAACATGGAAGCCTTCTTAGTTACAGAATCTATTATTTATGTACTAAATGCAACTTACTATAGAAGAATCATAAAATGTGTAGATGAAGAAAAAAAATTACAATAGGATTTAGAGTTGTCTTAATATTCTAGGCGTTATCAGGGTGTCGTACTATGAGTATCTATTACCAGGTACAATTGCACCACTAATTTTATATATAAATGGCTTCTCTCCATGCACCACGAAGGGCCATTAACCATAGTTGTACTTTAAAGGAGAACTAAACTTAAATTTTCAAAAACCTAATGTGAAAGTTTTTCTCCCCAGAACACCTATACATTGTAAGATTCTTCTGTGGTACATTGCATTTAATATATGTGAGAAATAGATTCTGTTAATAAGAAGGCTTCCATGTTGTTGCCAGTACAACCCACAGCCCTTGAAGTCATCAAAGAACCACGCCCCCTGACCCCAGTATTCACTGTCTCTATGCACAAAGTGTTTTCTATACAGATGTCTACACACCAATATGGAATCCCTGATAAGACTTTTAAAGCTGCTTGTTACCCTGCAGTTTATTTACCAGTCAGTGTGAGTTGCTAGAAAATAAACTGCAGGGTAACAAGCAGCTTTCTAAGTTATCAGGGATTCCATATTCCATTTTTTAAATTATTCTTTTACTAGCAAAAGATAAAGTTACCAAATGTAGCTAGACTCTCTGCTTATTCAGTGTTGGCGCACCAGGTAAGGCACCAGTTCAGAAAAATACGCAGTTCAGAAGGTCACAAGTTCAATACCCCAGATGTAGCTTTTTTTGTTTCTATTATATTCCATGCAAAAGATAAAGCTTCTAAATGTTCCTAGGCTTTAAGCTTATTCAGCGGTGGCTCACCTTGTAAGATGCCAGGGTTAGACACATACAGATCAGAAGGTTATGAGTTTGATTCCCCCAATGTATTTTTATTTTTTGTTTCTATTATGTTCCTACTACAATATTCTACATGTACCAATGGTTTTTATAGTGTCTCTCTTAGCCTAGCGGTAAGACCTCTGCTTTTAGCAAGACAGGGTAAATGTACAAGTTGCAGGTTCTATTCCCCACACTTACTTTTATTTTTGCTGAAATGTAAGTATTCTGTTTCTTACATCCATGCTATCTATGAAATACACTGCAAAGATTCATTTTCTTTTTGTATGAAAAGCAAAGGATTATATCATTGTTAGGACAGGAGCCTTGAATGTGTTTGAAAACAAAAAACTGAAATCCCTGTTCTGTGTCATGGAGAGGGAGGATCTCTGTGCTATAATGTGATTGGTTGTCAGCTTCTAGGAAGCAAGGCTGCAACTTCCTTGTTTTGATCTGTTGAGCTTTATGGAGCATGTGCCTGTACGCAGACACTTAGCTGGGGGTTTACCCAGCTAAGGTGGATTGTGGGAGCTGACCCCTAGTACTCACAGGTTATTTTCATAAATCTTCCAATGGCCACAGCAAAGGGAGAGGTGAGACACAGCTTTTTGTATGTTTGTGAATGTGCTCTGTCTATTGGGACAATGTTGTCTGGAGACTTTAGTTCCCCTTTAACGCCAGCCATTAGCTGAATTTTTACTCAGAAAGTGTTTTGCATGATCACTCTCTCCATCATACAGTATCAGGCTCATTTACCCAGACTCGCTGGGCAAATATATGGAGTTAAAGTCGCGCTAACCGGTTCAATACCAGTTAGCGCGACTTTAACTCCATATTAGCGTCGGATGCGCGGGTTACGCAAAAATCACAGCGCATACGACGCTCATGATTCAATATCGTGTTTGCGCTAGTAGCGCAAATATCTGGCATTAAAATCCCGCAGTGGGTAAACCCCTTAGCAGGGTGTACCCACATTAGCAAACTCAATATTAAATCGCGGAAGGTGCATTTACCCAGAATAATAGTGTCTCTGGGTAAATGAGCCCCTATGTATGGAATGCATAGACAGCTTGCAGACTTTTTTTGACCACAATAAAGAATCGTTTTCAGTCATTACCTTTGGTGATCGGTATTATGAAGGTAAAAAAAATAATAAAATAAAAAATATAAAATGGAAAGTGTATAGGATCTCAAACAATCATGATTCAGCAAAATGGAAAGACCACTTTAAGATATCTCAAATATCTTTTCCATTCATCTATTCCATGCATCCGTAGACATGTCTGAGAATAATGACAAAGGGGCATATTTATAAAGGTTTGTTAAATTTTTCACCTCCGTTATTGCCACCTTTTCGCCAAATTTTCACCATACATCGCTGCCGTAACTGCTCGATCATATTTACTGTAAAATGACGAAAAGTGTTTTATTGCATTTCAGCCATTCAAAATCGCCATGTCTGAGGTGGCAAAAAAAAGTGGCCATTTATTTAACTTGCCAATTGGTCCATGGAGGTGTCAGTACATTGTGGAATGTTTCGCAATACTAAAAAGTACTCAGGGGGGTTTTAGACTATTTCCAACATTTACTGTAAGACGATCTGCGATTTCCGATTTTCCTAAGATCACTTTTTTAAGGTTCCGATTTTCTTTATTTACCAATTATTGGTAAATAATTAAATACATTATTTTTGCTTTTTTGCCACCAAACTTCACCACAATTTTTTAAGCTTTCAACTTTTCTTATAAAGTTAATAAAAAGGTGAATTTTCATCAAAAGCGTAAATTACATAGCAAAAAGTAGCACTAATAATGCTGAAAATGTGGAAAAAATGTCAGCGCATATGATAGTAAATAGGTAATACTCCCTGGTGGTGTCAAATTGGTTAATACACACTGAACACCTATGTCTGTTATTTAAAAATAGCCTAACATGTGGTGTTTTTTTCAGCAAAAGGCATAATAAATAGTGTAAAACTTACCTAGGGGAATTTAATTAATAGGACACATTTTTTAGTATTGCTTATTTTCAGCAAACTGCAGCTAATTATCAAACCAGTTCCATTAATATGGGAACAAACCATAGTGCTGTGTAAGAAATAGTCATGTTAATGGAACATTCCAGTAAGTAATGATGTTTGGCAAAAATTCTGGTAAAACTGCAAAAAATGCAACAAAAGGCAGAAAATGGTCAAAAAGGCAAAATTTCACCTTTTTTTTAAATAGCTTTAAATAAAAAAAATGGCAGAAATAGCTCTAAAATTTCACCTTCTCTGGTCTGGTAATGGCTGACGCTAAAGAGAAATTTCTCTTTTCACCGCAGTACCAGACTTAACGCAATGAATAAGGCAAAGTAGTTAGTATACATTGCCAATACTACCGTCACACACCGCCGCAGGAATACTTTTATGTGAAAGCGAGCATTTTTATAAATATGGCAAAAATATCAATCTTTGTCATTGCATGTCCTGCGATAGCGAAATGACGAAAATATGGATCATTTATAAATATGTCCCATTGTCCCCATCATAAATATGGATTCAATATAAAAATTTATTCCAACAGAACAATTTTTTTATCAGGAATATGTACAGAGAGTAGGACAACCAGCTAACTAATGTATGAATGGTCTGTCTCAAGGAAAAACTGAAATTGACTTTGGGCCTCTAAAAGCACATCTGGATAAACCATCTTCCTGTTTGCCTCATGTATTTGTCTCAAATATTATTTTAGAGTTTTCAAACTGTGGTACATTCTTGTTTTAAGAGGAAATAGTTTTATTTCACCTTCTGAAAAAGTTGCTTTACTGAATAAGTTTCATATTTGATTTAGTGGATTCAAAATGATAAATCAAACCTTTACTTCTATAGTCCTTAGTTTTAATAAAGTACCGTAATAGCAGCTCCTTGCAGAAGAATTCACTGGTAGTTATGATTTATAATAGCTATGATTATACAACAGCTCAATTTCTGCTTCCTTCCGGAGAACCAAGCTTAAAGTATTCTCTGACCGTATACATTAAAGGACAACAATACCAAAAAACCCCAACATCACCCCCATTACATGTCCACACTTCCAGCAGCTGAAATCACTTACTCACAGTTACAGCCGTGCTGCCCTCCCTTAGATATCAAACAGCAAAGATGAGTGCTAACAGCCCGCCTCCTAGATGGACCAGGGCCATAATTAACATATCACATGTCATTGGCTGGTGGGAATGTCTGTTACAACCTCTCTCCTCCTCCTCTGCCAGTCAAGCAAACTTGAAATTGCTAGGATACAGCCTACTTAATTAAGCTGATCAAGGGTGGGTGGAGCAGTTTTCTTGCATGCTAGCTTTGAGTGACAGAGGCAGACAGAATCGTTACACCCCCTTCACAGCATGGCTAATTAAAGGCAGAGAGAGGCTTGAAATCAGTAAATAAATGTATGGGGAGGGCTACATAACTTGTAACTCGTTTTAAAGCAACTAAAAAAAGAATGCATTGAGGCGATACAGTTATCCTTTAAACTATGCAGTTCTTTATTTGCCTTTACTGAATGGATGGAAGGATGGAACCGTTTATAACATATAAAATGAAATGCTACAAAAGGCTGTATCTTGAGTCTTCAATTGACAACATATCCGCTTTAGTGATAAATAATTATAACTGCCAGGGCTAATACATAATCAGTTTCAGCTTGAATTTCTTTAAACCTGTAGAATCGACAGATCATTTTAAAGTTGTGTGAGAATTTTCTGAACATGTTGACTGGTTTATAAAGTTCAGACATTTTGGGGGATAAATCAATAAAAGATCTGAATCTGCGGATGCAAAAGGAGTAAATGTACTGTACACTGTCATCAAACAAGCTGCACAAGTGGGCTCTGGCTGGTAGTTTACCGGTAGGCTATTTTACACAGGTGTCCGAATTGGAACATACAGTAGTTACTCTCAAATCAGAAACATTGTTTAGAAATCGTCTGTTTAATTCAGCTAATCATCCCTCCTATGAGATTGTTTCCTGGACACTAAGGGCTAGGCCACACTAGCGCTATTTATTTGCGTTTGCGCATGCGATTTTTGCTAACATTGCAATCGTGGCCCATTTGCGATAAGCGATCGCATGCTATCACCATTTTTATTCGCAGTCGCATGCGATTTCGGATCTCAAAAGGAGAAATCACATGCAATTGCATGTTCGGTGCAGTGTGGCTGTGCCCTAAGGGGCATATTTATAAAGCGCATTTTTTTTACACAAAAGCATAGCTGTTACATCATATGTGTTTAATTTCCTATTGGAAGCATATACTGTCAGCCAGATATTTGGTGTTCCCTTGTGCATATCAAAGTGGGAAAAGCTGTCCTTCATGTGTCCTTTTCCTTAGTGTTGTCTAGCCAATCAGTGAGGTTCTCATGCACCACAGCAGGGAAGAAAGCCTGGAATGCTGATGCCATGCAGGTAAGCCAGAATGAACCAGCCAAGACAAATAAAAAAAGAGACTTGCAGGTGGCGTGAAACAGGTTCTTTTTTGGGACCCCTTGGCCCTAAAGCATCCGCTGTGGTTGCTATGATGATCCGTATGCCACTGCAATCACGTGCGTTATGAACCATTCTGCAGAGTCATGCACAGAAGATGTTTCACCTTTAAAGGGCAAGTTTACGCCAAAAAAACTTCTCTAAATTGTATATTACACCCCCCAAACCCCAATTTTGCGTTATTCCTAGCTTCCAAAAACGCTCCTAAACTTTCTTACCTGACCTGGTCCCTCGTCATCAAGGTGCACCCCCTGCTCCTATTTCAAGCTCTTTTCGAGCAAAATCAAGAGTGGGGGAATTCTGTGCTGGCAGCCTTCTTTTTTCCTGGTCACGGCTGTCAGACGGTTGGGCGTGATGTCACGTCACGCCTTAACTGACAGCCGCGACCAGAAGTGGAGTGGCTGTCAGAAGCAGAGGCAGTGTCAGAGCAGCGAGGGACCGGGTGAGGTAAGCAAGTTCAGAAGCGTTTTTGGAAGCTAGGAATAACGCAAAAGTGGGGTTTGGGGGGTAACATACAATTTAGAGGACATGCCCTATAAACTGCTGCACAAAATTGGAGTTAAGATTTTGTGCAATATCTGCAAATGCATTGTTAAACTAAATGAGGCTTAAGCTCCCGAGGGTGCAAAATAGGTAAGGTATGCTTCTAACTAAAAGGTGCGTGGGGAATGCTGGAAAGGGGGGGGAAGTAAATTAACAGAAGCTGCACCCAATGAAAAAAGCTTTATATAAAGTTTGGGAAAGGGTGGTTTCCTGCCTGAGAGGTGCACAGGATTGTAGATAGATATTTAGTGAGAATATCTACGAAGAACAGAATTTGAAATTCTGCCTATATGTGTGAAAGGATGGCTCTGTTATGTAAATGAAGTTATGTAAATTCCAAAAATATATATTTGTTTATTGTCTATTGCAATTATAGCACAGCCCTAAAGTTAAACATTGGCTCCCTTAGTGGCTATTTGCTGGCCATGTCTTAGTGTGCTCTAATCAGTGTTCCCTCTAAGCTGTGCACATGTGCACGCGCACACAAATCTCCAGGCCCTCGCACACAGGTTAAAGTGTTGCGCACAAAAATCTGCTGAATATAAGTTCTGCGGTGTGTACCATACAAATTTTTATCTTTAATGCGCACAGCAAGTATATTTCTGCATACACAGCCGATTTTACGTTAGATTGAACATTGGCTCTGATGCAAGTAGGGCAACATTTTAATAGAAGAAAAATAATTATTGGGAGGCTTTATTGGTACTGGAGGTTTGGTCAAGATTTCTAAGTCCGAACCTTCTTTGCTTCTTTTCGTACAAAACTTTGTCTGCATGTATGAATGAAAGAATGGCAGTACTATGGAGCTGGATGTGTGTATTTTCCAAAACTGTATAGTTTGTTGGGCTAGTTTCTATGGCAAAGAGGTATTTAGCCTGAAAAAATGAATAGCTGCCTCTAGGGCTAAGCATGTAGCACACACTGTTTGATTCAGGTCATGTGGGAGAATTACATTTTGTGGGGTTATTGAGAAGAGGTTAATAGGCATGTCCACCCCCCAAACTCAAATTCCCCCACTGTTGGCCTCACTGTGTAGTGTTAAAAAATCCTGCTCCTTATGTCCTGTACGGCCTGATGAAAGTCCAGAAAACTCTCTCGGGGAGATTCAATATTCCAACACGCATTACTTACCTTGGCCCTATCCCGGTATTGCATTGCAGGATCAGGCTAAGGTAAGGAGCATGACTTTAACGCTCCACAACCCGTCCCATTACGTTTTGTGCTACAAAGTAGCGCAAAACTTAACGATGGGGGTTTTGGATTGTTAGCACAGCGCTATTTCCAAAAACATTTGGAAATGGCGCTGTGCTCTAAACTAACCATCACAGAGGATGGATCCGTATAGTGGGAGGGAGGGGGGAAAGGGCTCCCCTGCGCATGCCTGAAACAACTAAGAGGAGTAGAAGACAGCTACTATTCCTCGGTATCATAGGAGTGGGGCCAGTAGTAGGTTTAATTATACTTTTAGGGGTGGATATGCCCTTTAAATTTACAATCATGGCCATGGATTTATGATAGACCTTACAATACCATTGCGATACTTTGCTACTGCTTTTTGCATACCGTTCTTAAATATACAATCATGGCCGTACATTTACGAGCACCACCTTACTTTAACAATAACCCGCAGCATCCCAAATTAGCGGGTTTTTAAATATGCACCCTTTTGTGTATCAACTTGCCATTCCCCATACTTACCCTGCAAGTGAGAATATTCTTAACTCTAATGTTTTTGTCTGATTGTGCTACTATCAGGGCAGCTGGATGGCAACTGAACAAGTTACAAATTTTAGAGGTAAGTATCTTCTCACAATGACAACTCTATAAAGCAGAGAGGCAGTGGTAACAGGCTCTGAATCGCTGGCGTTTCTATAAACACACAATAAAAAGTCTTTTAAATTTTATACATTCTTCTGTGTACAATGTCTACAAATATGTCACATTCTAAGATATACTATGCTATCGTTTGTCCAAAACATTAAAATATATTAGTAATAGCTAAAGTATCAAGTAACATGATCTTGGTTGCCCATCTGTCTAGATCGGACGAACGGGTGATCAGGTATGTTGGTAAATCATGGCCGATCATGCGGTCCAATAAGGAATTTGTTTTGTCTGACCACTCGCTAGTGGTGAATAGTCAGTCTGGGCAAATCTTGGCCTATGTGTACTGAGCCTAAGGATTAAAGATGGGCGGATCGCAGTTCTGAACTTGGTTCCGCGGCTGATCTCTGTCAGTGGAGACCTGACAGTGTAGGAGTTGGAGAGAGGTTTTTTTCCTGCTTTTTGAGCTTTCTGTGAGTAGACTATTACTTGTTGTTAACCACCCCTGTATTCACACAATTTGGGAACCAAAAGTTCTTTTAAGGAGTAACCCTGTAAGTTCTTTAGACAAATTTAGTGTTAGGCCTTTTAGAGGTCTTGGTGCCCTATTTAAAAACACATGGCATCACTAATTTGCCACGGTCATACAAATACGCCAAACGTTCATTAATTAACGAACATTTGGTCGTAGAATACCATGCGGTAGTAAACATACGCAAAGGTATTTCATGGGGATCAGAAATGAGGCCTCTGCCTCTTAAGGTCAGACCACTGTCTCTGGAGGACCAAGACAGTGGTCTGGATGCCAAAATGACATGCCAGCTGGTGCTGTAGCCCCTCCATTATGGTGCAATTCTGCCCCTTTATGTGCCTGGTGCCAATTGGGAATGCATCAAATCCAGGGGCAAGTGCAGGGTTTTGTAAAGGGGGGATTTCTGTACAAGCACAGTAGGAAGTTCATGAATAGAAATGGACTAGAACCCGAGCTTTAACAGTTTGAATGAACCAGAACTATTCTGGATTTTCAACTTTTTTGAATTTTCAATAGTTATCAAACATTCAAATCAATGTTCCTCGACTTTAGCAAGGAACATAACCTATAACCTATACAAAAAGGGAGCATTCACCTACCCCCTCTATTGGTGGAGCTCCACGTCAGTGGCCTTTCAGCATGGTGAAAGAATATACACTGCAAACAATGGTCTTTCTGGAGGGTTTTAAAATGTCACCTTTATTTGTAAATGGGTAAAAGCACAGACATATCAGCACTTGAGCACAGCGTCCGGCTGCACAGTAGAGGATGGAGGAGGGGAGGGTGGGGCACTGCTTACAAGTTTAGTGACAGTAAAATGCCCTTATGTGCAAAAAGAGGTGGTATATACGTAATTAGCATATTAACAGTGAAATACACATTCTAATTATAAAAACATCAACTATAAAAACCTGCAGTTGCTGGGATTTCTAAGGACAAAAACGAACTGTACCTAATCAGTGTACAATTGCAACATAGTTTCTACTGTAGATCTAATATAGTTTCACAACATTGTTTCTATATGTATATATGTATAGTTTATTTATAAAGCGCTACTTGGGGACGCAGCGCTGTACAGTAATGAAATACAATAAAGTCATACAAGGGGAACAAATACATAGATAGTTCAGTACATAAATATATAAATTATATAAAGAGAAGTGCTAGAGCTTTGCCACAAGAGGTAATGAGGCCCCTGTCCCATAGAGCTTACAATCTAGTTAGGTGGGTAACACACAGATACAATGGAATGGGTATAAGTGCCGGAGTGAGACGTATGCAGTGCAAATAAAACAATCATAGACTGTGCTGGTTTTCAGTTAGGTAGGATGTAAGGCTAGATTTAAACCTGCTAATTGAGGTTTCTTGACGTAGCGAGAGGGAAATAGAATTCCAGAGGATGGGAGCTACAAGAGAGAAAGGTTTAGGGCAAGAGGAAGCAGTACAAGTGGGGGGTCTGTACAGGAGCTGGTTCTGCTATATCTAAGGGGCATATTTATAAACGATCGCTATTTTCGCTATTGCAGGACATCGCAATGACAAATATCGCAATCTTCGCCTTATTTCTAAAATTTTTGATTTTGTCTTTTGCGGAAAAGTATTGCTGCGGCGATGTGTGACAGTATTTTTCGCCTATTGCATTGCGTTAAGTGTGGTATCGCTGGGAAAAGAAAAAATTCTCTCTAGTGTAATTTCAGAGCTATTTGTGTCATTTTTTATTTAAAGATTTATAAATAGGTGAATTTTCGACTTTTCCCCCCATTTCTCCCTTTTGTTGCATTTTTTGCAGTTTTACCAGAATTTTCGCCAAACATCATTACTTACTGGAATGTTCCATTAACATGACTATTTCTTACACAGCACTATGGTTTGTTCCCATATTAATGGAACTGGTTTGATAATTAGCTGCAGTTTGCTGAAAATAAGCAATACTAAAAAATGTGTCCTATTAATAAAATAAAATTCGCTTTTTGAGTTTTACACTATTTACCGTGTCCTATTAATTAAATAGAGAAAATTCACCTTTTGAGTTTTACACTATCATATCCTATTAAAATAGAGAAAATTCGCCTTTGAGTTTTACACTATTACCATATCCTATTAATAAAATAGAGAAAATTCATCTTTTGAGTTTTACACTAGTCGCCATATCCTATTAATAAATAGAGAAAATTCGCCTTTGAGTTTTACACTATTTACCATATCCTATTAATAAAATAGAGAAAATTCATCTTTTGAGTTTTACACTAGTCACCATATCCTATTAATAAAATAGAGAAAATTCATCTTTTGAGTTTTACTCTAGTCACCATATCCTATTAATAAAATAGAGAAAATTCGCCTTTGAGTTTTACACTATTTACCATATCCTATTAATAAAATAGAGAAAATTCATCTTTTGAGTTTTACACTAGTCACCATATCCTATTAATAAAATAGAGAAAATTCATCTTTTGAGTTTTACACTAGTCACCATATCCTATTAATAAAATAGAGAAAATTCATCTTTTGAGTTTTACACTAGTCACCATTAGAGATGTCCGAACTTCGAAAAATCCGGTCCGCGCGAGGATCCGCGAATTTTCGGAAAAATCCGAAAATTCGAAAATCCGCGAGCGACCCGTTAAAACGTATTAAATGAAAGTTCGGCAAAATCCGCATTAAAAGTGGTTAAATAGCCTTGGTAACGTACACTTAACCACTCAGGGACCTGGGTAATGGCCTTAGAAGCACGTATAAATGGCAACAATACCTAAAAAGTACAGTCCGCTACCGTGACTTTAAAAAAACGGTATTTTTCGAAAATACGAGGATTCCCGTAAAAACGAGGATTTCCGTAAAAAAAACGAGGCTTTCCGTAACTATGATAGCTGCCATTGGCTAATTTGGATCAGTTGGCTTGCTCCGTCTGAAAAATTTACACGAATTACTCGTTTTTACGAGTATTCTCGTAATTGCGAGAATACGCGTAATTACGTTAATCCTCGTAATTACGAGAATCCTCGTGATTACGAGGATCATCGGTTTTTCCGGATCCCGAAAGTATCGTAGATCCTCGTAATTACGGAGATACTCGCGTATTTTCGAAAATTTTCGTAAAAAAAAAATCCGCAGTTCGGAAGTCCGGAAATCCGGATAATCCGCCGTTCCGGACGGGATAAATCCGCGGCGGATCCGGGTTCGGGTCCGCGAACCGGCCATCTCTAGTCACCATATCCTATTAATAAAATAGAGAAAATTCATCTTTTGAGTTTTACTCTAGTCACCATATCCTATTAATAAATAGAGAAAATTCATCTTTTGAGTTTTACTCTAGTCACCATATCCTATTATAAATAGAGAAAATTCATCTTTTGAGTTTTACTCTAGTCACCATATCCTATTAATAAAATAGAGAAAATTCATCTTTTGAGTTTTACTCTAGTCACCATATCCTATTATAAAAATAGAGAAAATTCATCTTTTGAGTTTTACACTGTTACCATATCCTATTTATAAAATAGGGAAAATTCATCTTTTGAGTTTTACACTAGTCACCATATCCTATTTAATAAAATAGAGAAAATTTGCCTTTGAGTTTAACACTATTTATATCTTTGGCTGAAAAAAACACCACATGTGTTAGGCTGTTTTTAAATAACAAAGATGGGTGCTCAGTGTGTATTAACCAATTAATACTACCGTATTACTCGAGTATAAACCGAGTTTTTCAGGCTGTAAAATCAGCCTGAAAACTTGGACTCGGTTTATACTCGAGTCACAACTTACCTTAGCATTCCGGAAAGCCGCACGATCTTTCTCTGTACTGGCGCGCCGGCCTGACGTCACTCCCGGCGCCAAGCCCGGCGCCGGGCAGTGACGTCAGGCCGGCGCTCCAGTACAGGAATGAGCGTGCGGATGCCGGAATGCAGAGCAGGAATGAGGATACCGTACCTTCATGCTGGCAGGAAGCCCTTGGATGGAGGAAGCCCTTGGATGGAGGAAGCCCTGGATGGGAGGGAAGCCCTAGAATGGAGGAAGCCCATGGATGGAGGAAGCCCTTGGATGGAGGAGCCCTTGGATGGAGGAAGATGAGGAAGCCCTTGGATGAGGAGAGCCCACAGGAGAAAGCCCACAGGTACAAACTGAACTGGGTGGGAGGGTGAGGGTGGCATTCAAGATGTTTGGGAACTACAACTCCCAGCATGCTTTATTATCTGGGAGTTGTGTTTCCAAACATCTTGATGCCAAGTGAGGGTGGCATTCAAGATGTTTGGAAACTACAACTCCCAGCTAATAAAGCATGCTGGGAGTTGTAGTTCCCAAACATCTTGAATGCCACCCTCATTGGCATTCAAGATGTTTGGAAACTACAACCCCCCGCTAATAAAGCATCTGGATTTGTATTTTCCAAACATCTTGATGCAACCCTCACTTGGCATTCAAGATGTTTGGAAACTAACAACTCCCAGCATGCTTTATTAGCTGGAGGTGTAGTTTCCAAACATCTTGATGTCCAAGTTTCTACCCTCGGTTTATACTCGAGTCAACAACTTTTTTAGGATTTTTAGCTGAAATTGGGTACCTCGGTTTATACTTGGGTCGGTTTATACTCGAGTATATACGGTACTTTGAAAAACCACCAGGGAGTATTACCTATTTTCCATCATATGTGCTGAGCTTTTTCAGCATTATTAGTGCTACATTTTGCTAGATAATTTTCGCTTTTGATGAAAACTCGCCTTTTAAATAACTTTGATGAAAAGAAAAGTTGAAAGTTTAAAAAATTGTGGTAAAGTCTGGTGGACAAAAAGGCAAAAATAATGCCCCTTTATAAATATGTCCCTCAGACCCCCATTTAACTTTATTGGTAAATAAATAAAATCAGAACCTTAAAAAACATGATCTTAAAAAAGCGAACAATAAACCTTAAAAAGCGAAATCTCGGATCGTATTACAGTTAATACTGGAAAATAGTCTAACACCCCCCTGAGTACTTATTAGGATTGAGAAACACTCCACAATGTACTGACACCTTCCACGGACGCATTGGCAGGCTAAATAATTGGCCACTTATGTGTTTTCTCCACCTCAGACTTGGCGAATTGGAATGGCTGAACTTAACGCAAAAATACACTTTTCGACATTTTATAAATATGCTTGAGAGGTAATTGCAGCGATGTAAGGCGAAAAGCGAAAAGTAGCGGTAATGACCTTACGCCACTGGTTATCGCTGCTTTATAAATAGCGAAAAGTCCCAATTTGCTGAAAAGGCTGCTTTAAAGAAGGCGAAAAGTTTAACAAATCTTTATAAATATGCCCCTAAGAGTTTATATCTTAACAGTTTATATATCTAACTGGAAACTGCTATATCTAACAGTTTCACAACATAGTTTTCACAACAGTTTCTTTATCTAACATAAATCCATATATTCTATTATATATGTATCACATAATATTATATATATATTCTCAACTTGCTAAAATTATCATGACAGTTAACCAATACAGATATATCCTTTACTTTTTTTATAGAGTATATTCATTAGCTAGGTACACACATGTGCAGATATTTTGGGTCAAAAAAATCTTATTTCAGTGGCTGGCGGCGACCTCTGGATCGGATGAAAGGGCGATCAGACATTACCGTAAATAACTGCCCATGGTGTGGCCCATAGGATACATTATTTGCAACCAACAGTGCATTGTTTCGGCTAACTGCACAATATAGGCAAGCGGTCAGGACAAAATTATTTTTTACTGAAACATCCACAATTGCACTACATTATCATTTGTGTCTTTCAAAGTCAGAGCTGTGAAACTGGCAGTGGATCTGACAAAATTTGCTTATTATTGTTGGTTTTGGAATCTATCAGGTAGATGGAAAATTTCCATTACCAGTTCACTTTGCTATAGAAGAAGGAGACTATAACATCAGACCATGTAAGGGCACATTGAATGGAATGATCATTTTTTATAATGAATATATTTGTATTCCTGTGTGTGTGTATATATATATATATATATATATATATATATATCGTATTTTTGAAAAATCGTGTGTTTAGGACGAATGCCAAAAACACGGAAGGAGTGACCAGTACCATACTGTATTTTTTAAAGATTGTGGGCATTGATACATGTTCCCTAGACAATTTCCCAGGTCCCTGAGCCATTTACAGTAAAAAAAATCCAAATTTTTCTCCCCCCATTGACTCCAATGGCGGATTTTTACGGATTTTCAAATTTTTCAATAATCTGCAAATCCTCGAGCGGAAGTTCGGCCATCTCTAGTTACAATCAGTTACAATCAAATTCTAATTGGATACAATCTAATTATTTCATAAAGAATCTGATTGGTCTACTAACCAATAGAAAATTCCTCAAAAGTTCGAAAATTTCCTTGAAAATTTCAAAATTCCTTGAAAATTTGCCTTAGCCAATCACAGGAGTGGATGCTGGTCGAGCCCCTCCTGCTTGACTTTTGTGCACGGAAAAGGCATGGAAGTTAAGAAGAAGGGGAACAAAGCTGTTAAGCACATTTCGGGGGACCTGCCAGTGCTATAAACCTTGCGAGGTTGAGGTTTATAGCCATTTCCTACCAAATACCAAAATTTAGTTTGGGGGATGGACATTAATGGGTTTTTATGCAAATTTTCCCAAAAATCCACGAATCCGCAGGAAGAACAGACTTTAGCAGTTTCACTCATCTCTACTAAGGATTAGCAGCACAATGATTAGCCATTGCACTGACCTGTAAAATTTACCTTGCTATGTATGGTTAATATACTATATAATCTTTTATTTTTTTTATAACCCTGTTTTGCATTAGCTCTTTACTTAGGAGATTGCATCAATAAATCCTGTTGACTACGAAGGTATTTATTTTCTCTGAAACAAATGTTACTTGTCCAGATGCTCTATACAAATGGATAGGTTAAAGAAAAGTGATAGCATTAGATCATAAAAATGTTTAGCTGCAGGATTTGTGTTGGTTAAATGTCAAGGAAACAAAATGGAAGAAAAATGAAAAGCAACAGCTGTGACAGAAACATGATTCCCGAGTCACTATTACTAGTATTTATTCCTAATTTGGAATTTAATGAAAATATTTACATCCTCGGTCGTGCATATGAAATGAATAGATTTCCAAAGTTTTACTACATATATATCTACAACTGCACTAACCCACTGACATATAATACGGTGCCAGTAAGATTTTAACAAAACTATTTTAAGGTTTTATTGCATTTTCCAGTATATGAGAGAAAATAAAGAAACATTCTGGAAAGCATTGATTCAAATTCTTATACAGACAAGTGACAATTCAGATTTTCTTGTGTAGGGAATTATGTGATCTACATTGTAGCCAGGGACATCAGATTGTAGTAATTTTATTATGGTACAGTCCTTATCTTATATTGTATTAAAATTATACATTTGTAGAACCATTTAAGGAATAAGCTGTCTTGCTTCCTGCCCACTCAATAACAGCCAAAGTTATTTTATTATAGATTGTAGGGACATTTCACTCCAATAAGTAAAAAAAAAAGCGTAAATATGGAATTTGGAATAAAGGGTATCTCCACTTGGAAAATACAGTACGTTTTTTTTTCAGTTTAATTGAAGAACGGGAGGTAAAGGAGCTGTCTTACCTCCCATTTATCAATTAAACTAGCAGAAGACTGGAGCAAAGTTATAGAATTCCTCTGCTGTTCCCTCAACAGGTCTGAACGGAGCTTGCACTGTGCATGCATGAGCATGGCATATTAGCATGCTCATACAGTGCAAGCTCCATCAGGACCTGTCAAAGGACTGGAGGAGGTGTGCGATCGAGGTTAAGTACTCTGTTTCTCTCTGGTCTCCTGCTAGTTTAATCAAAAAACCGGGAGGTAAGACATAGCTCCTTTTCCTCCTGTTCTTCAATTAAACTGTATTTTCCAAGTGGAGATATCCATTAAGTAAATATGCACAATGAATTACTGTGTAACGCATGTACACAGTACCTATTACTAGCCAATAACCTCCTTTATATTAGAGATGGCCAATCTAGACAATGCAATGCAAAAATTAATCTATTTTCTCCTACTTCCCTCAACAGTGTGTCCCACTCATCTAATTTTTAAATATATATATCCACAGGTGCCTCCAGGTTACACAGTTCCTTTTTACTGAGTCTATAACCCACAGATGTTATAATTGTTTATATTATTATTATTATGAATTATATGCACATTAATTGAATGATTATGAACACTGATGGAATTTTAATTTTATTATAAATTATAAATTAATTGGTCCTGCCCACAAAATAGAGGACACACTGCGTCACTTCCTGTCCAGGCTTGATATAGGGTGCAAGTCCACCCGAAAGGTTGCCTTAGAGGTATCTTGCATATGGGTCAATAAAACCTTTTTACAACTTTTCATTTGCACTTTCTCTCTTTCTAATAAGAAATATTTTTTGAAATATTTTGAAAACCCACATCGCGACTTTAACGCCAGCTAATATTGCTATAGTCATGGAGAATATATGTGCAAAAAGCATATTAAATTCCTTGCAGTGGCTACGTGGGTGTCTTTTACTATACATATGTAGCAGACACAATAAAGGGCAATATTGAATCGGTTAGCATGAATTTAACCCCTGAAAACTGTGCACCGCTTCCACGTTAGTCTAATTAGTTTCCCTCCTTGTTTTAAAATGTCAGTCTCTTGTCACTTCCCACCAGTTTGAAATACCCCAACAGTAAGGTCCCCTTCCCTTCTTACCTCATTTATATCTATTAAAATCTATAAGCAAACAATTGGGGATTTGTTTTACTTTTCTCAGCATTGACCTTTCCACTCTAAATCTCTAAATTTGTTTGCCTAAATGCTGTTTTACATTTTATTCTTGGCTCCTTTTACTTTAGGTTTTTAATTTAGGTCACCCTTTTTTTCCCTTACCCATCTCAGCCATAACATTTTCATTATACTACAATGATTTTCTGTCTACTTTTGTTTTATAAGGATATAAACATTGTTTGGTAAGTTGACGCTACGTTTACTTTCTGTTAAAACCCAAGTGTATATTGTCATTTTTATTATGCTTTATAGCATTGATGTTGATCCTTGGCACTCCAGATGTTTGGAAACTACAACTCCCAGCATGCCTTGTTTGCATTCTGCAATAAAAGCATGCTTGGAGTTTTGGTTCCTAAACATCCTAAACATCCTAAACATCCTAAACATCCTAAACCATCTGCCAAGGTTTGACATCACAGCTTTAAAGATTGTCTTAAAGGGTAACTGTAGTACATATATACTTATATACATATACTGTATACTTTTTAAACAAGGCCTTTAATGCAAGGCTTTGCAAGTCGAATCAGCATAATAATTTAAAATGATTTAATCTATTAAATGCTAGAGATGAACAAAACTGTTGAGTTTTATTCCGATAGCAGTTCGACGGATTTGCAAAAAGTTCAGAAAATTTGATAATCCAAATACAAACCCAATAGAATCAATGGGAGCCAAAGCTGTGAAAGTTCTGAAAATAAACAAGATTTAACTTCTTCATACCAATAAGGGGAGATAAAGTCTCCCAAGTAACCCATATAGAAGCACTCACACACTTGAGGCCAAATTCTGAAAATTGTATACAATAAAGTATACAATTGCATTTTCATTACTACATGACCTGCTCCAGACGTTAATTACACCTTGGACTATATGAATGGTTACTAACGACTTGCTTTACACTCCGGATCCCCCTCTCCTTTGTGACTTGGTTTTATATGCACTATGGTAACTGGGGACGCCCAGCCACTAAGTTGTACAGCAGCATTTGAGTTTTGATAGTGGAGCTATGTGTACCCTTACTTTTTATCTAGGGTATATGTTTAGCTCTATCATGTGACAATTAAGTATATAATATAGAGAATTTGGCCGCAAGTGAACCTGATCTTAGCACGGCTCTGTGTAATGTATTTCTCAATAGTTAACCTATTTAAAGGGTATCTCCACCAGGATTTTAACTTTCTTTTTTCCAGCTTAACTGAAGAACAGGAGGTATATGTGCTATGTCTTACCTCCTGTCCTTCAGTAAAACTTATAGGAGAGCAGGAGAAACTTGCCCATGTATCACTCCAGCGCTGGCTTCACTGACAGTCTCCGCCGCGTCCACGCTCCTTTGCACTGTGTGCGCACGCGCACACAATTCGAAGGACTGTGGATCCATCAGGGAATGTCAGTGTAGTCGGAGGCTGTCAGCAGCGCTGGAGCGATACGTGGGTAAATGTCTCCTCCTCTCATGTAAGTTTTACTGAAGGACAGGAGGTAAGACATAGCGCATTTACCTCCTGTTCTTCAGTTAAACTGGAAAAAAGAAAGTTAAATTCCTGGCGGAGATCTATAAATGAATACACGTAAGTAGCACTTACACTAAGGTATGTGTGTTGCTAATTCTTCAGTATAGTAGTTGTTTTGCACAGGCTCAGTTTCCCCCTCCATGACTATGTCAAAAAAAAAAAACCTGCACACAGCAGAAGTGTTTATGATAATGAGACACTTGATTGGCAGCTGAAATGCCAAATGCTTCAGATTGTATATGCAAAGAAATAGAGGACAGATAAAGAAGATTTACACTACTGGCTAGGAAATAAATAATAATAATAATAATAATAATATGGGATGAAAATTTTCTCCCAGCAAATCTTTGCATAATTTTTTTTCTGACATTGTTATCAGCAAATTGCTACCATACTATGGTGGTGGACTTCAATTCTTTCCTATTAAGAATGCTACTGAGTAAGCCATCAAAATATAATAGGCTGAGATATTTAAATAAATTGTGTCTTTGTCATTAACCAGGAAGGAAACATTAATGGGCTAAAAAAATAGCTCAGAGACACCTGATATGAAGTATAGGCTAATGTTAAAAAAGGTACAGATATATGATATATCATAACGTTAACAGTAATATTGTATTGGGCCTTGATGGCATAAATCCAGTTTTCCTAGAGGCATCAAGGTCACAACAAGAAAATAATTGACCAGGTAGTCTGAAATCTATGGTTGGGAAATTCTTTGCAGATTAACCGAGACACTATTGCACTAATCCTTTAGACTTAATTTCATATATTTAGCTTAGTTTTATGAAAAATAGGTAACAATTAACTAGTAAGGTAAAATGTAATGATGTCATCATTTGGAAATTGTTCAGAGAAATACAGACATATAGAATTGAATGTTTTCTAGGGTGTTTGTTGCAGTAAATCTGAAAAGGTTACTATCTAGAGTTAGAAAATTAAACCTAGGTCAACAAACTTTTAAATAGATAGAAAATTGGCTAAACAACAAAATTAGCTGAGTTGTTGAAATTGAATATTTTTAGATTGGACTAATGTAAATAGTGGTGTGTGGCAAGGTTGGCATTATTCTTTTTAGCTTAAAGGGCAACTTGGGGAAGAAAAAAATTTCAGGGAGATACAATATCGCTTCTCCCGTTGCTTACCTTAGCCCGATCCCGCGATATAATAACTGACGTAAGCGAGATTACGTCAGTTATTGCATCACGGGATTGGGCAAAGGTAAGGAGCGGCCTTTAATACTCCACAACCTGTAGCGTTAAGTTTCACGCTACGAAGTAGCGCAAAACTTAACACTACGGGTTTTGGATCGTTAGCACATCGCTATTTCCAAAAACATTCGTAAATGGCGCTGTGCTCGAAAATCTGTCCAAAACCCACATTAACCCAAATTTTTTTAGGGTTAACGTGGGTTTTAAACGGAAAAGGGCCATATTGAATCTCCCCCTTTGTCCTTATACAATGTACAGATCACTTAGTATAAGCTGCCTTACTTTCACCTTGCTGTGCGGCTTTGTTTCTTCACACTGCCAGAAGTTTGTACCATGCTGTATAGTCCCCCTCCCAGTCTATTTCCCCACAAGCAGAAAACGGCTGTATGCAAAGTCATGGCATGCTCAGTTGAAAGTACTTGAACTGAAGTGCTGACATCATATTGACCCCACTGAACATCCTCCCTCCCTTCCAGAGCTAATAGATTGCAAGCAAGGAAAGTGTGGGAGAAAGTAGCAGTGTGCTGAAGGGAGGGGCAGAGTGGAGGAAAAGTGGTGCAGGGATTCTTTACCAGTAAGGTTGGGTACACACAAAGGGACTATTTGTCCCAACCGAGCACTCGTTACGAGCTTGGCCAGAACAAATGTCCGTCGGTCGCGGCAATAGTGGCCACATCCGACACTTTGTGCGATCGACAGTGCGGTCCCATAGGGAACTGCACAATCGATCAGGATTTACCCACACGTCCGTTCGTCCGATCCAGGCGGTTGCGGACGCCCGCCCCACACTAGTAGATATTTTTGGCTGACCAACCGGAAGTGCCGTGGATCAGTCAGTCAGCCGAAAATATCTGGTGGTGTGTACCCAGCCTAAGTTACTGAACTCTGTCTGTTATCTAAAGTTGACCATACATTAGGTCGAATTTATGTACAATTCTACATACAATCCGACATTTCCATCGATTGGATACGTCTGAGGAAGGTATCGCACGGACACCGAAACGTCACGTGTTTAATAAATTGATTTGAATACTCAAGAATGGAGTGCGCTCTGAATTGCTTCTGTTTGGATACTATTACCATTGGCTATGGTTTTTGGAGCAGCACCCAGCGATTTCAACAATATACTATAGGTGTGCGGGGGAACTATCTACTTCTGATTTCCATCGATTGGGCGAAAATTTTTACATTTTCTCATTCTTATCATGTGACATTAGATCATGAAATCGATTGTAATTACGATCGGGAAAGTCGTTTTTTTAAGTCGATTGGTAAAATGATTGTATTGTTTTCTGACGTTCTGATTAAATGTTAATGTAATGTATCGATTAACATATACAATGTAGGGAAACACATAAGCCACCCTTTAATTAACACATGTGAAAAGCTGGTGTACATAATGTATCAAAATAGCTCTTATATCCTGACAGCACTCACTTAGTATTACATGGCGGCTCGGGTGTATTAACCCCCAGTCGTGCACTTTCAATAATCCATATCCTTATGGCAAAGCATTGTACATCCTTCTCCCTCTCCTGCCGAATTCAGATGGGTGGAGGTATGTACACAAAACCAAATTGGACTCACCCTGTGGTCTCAAATTCTTCCAAACTAGTAAGGATTATATAAAAAGCCTTCCATGGTACCTTCAAAATAAAACCTAAATCACATTTCTATATAAAATTTATTGCTTGAAAGGTTCAGCAATATTACTTCCTGCTTGAACACTTAATGTAGCCTCTGCCTACATTAATAGGCTGCTTCTCAACTGTCAATTTTTCCCCCCAGGTACTTCCTAAATTCCCAAGCATTAAATCTTAACTGAGCATGCTTCTACCCCTGGGCAGACAGGTGGGGCAGAGGTCAGGTGATGTCACTTAACCTATTGGATTCTCAACAAGAAAAACAGGCCGTGGAAAAGAGGGCACACCCAAATTTGCTATTATATTGGTAAAATATCCTTTATTAGTACGGATTATGGGATATATATTAAAGTGCACAAAAATAGTTAAAAACACACCCTGTTAAACCCCAAACATCATAATAATCAACAATATTATAAATTGGTATCAAGTATATATCAGCACATTATCATAACAGCGTAGTATACCGGTATACTATCACAGCCACACATATTCACAGCCACATAATCACTTCATCATTTTGGTATCTGGTTAGTGAGACCTTCGGTTTGATCAATGTATGCTTTGCCACTGGGTAATGTAGCCCTACCCTGTCTATTTACATCAATTACTGTTTATTATTAGTGGTTGTTTTCTATGTATATACTCATTGTGTTAATATTTGAAGTGATTATATCTCCTATGAGTGTGAATGTGTGTGGCTGTGATAGTACACCGGTATACTACGCTGTTATGATAATGTGCTGATATATTCCTAATACCAATTTATAATATTGTTGATTATTATGATGTTTGGGGTTTAACAGGGTGTGTTTTTAACTGTTTTTGTGCACTTTAATATATATCCCATAATCCGTACTAATAAAGGATATTTTACCGATATAATAGCAAATTTGGGTGTGCCCTCTTTTCCACTGCCTGTTTTTCTTGTTGAGAATATATTTCATTTAGTGGTTGGTGCACCCCATGTGATTATACTAATTATAAGGTGATTAGTGCCTTGGTCGCTCTGTTTCTATTACACTTAACCTACTGGAAGCAGGAAGTTTGAACATTCACCCCAATGTAATGTCTCACAGGCTCCAGCCAGGGATGTGATTGTCGTCTTATTTTGAAAGAGATACTGCAGGCTTTCATTTAACCCTAACTTGTTTTGAGACCACAGTTGCCCTTAAATGGTTTAGATTGTGTTTTGCACTACAGCATTTGACTATGCGTGGCACATGGTACATATAGTGTGGGTGAGGGAGTGTGGGACAGTACTGCATGGGAGCTTTGGATTGTGTGGGTGTGTTGCCTTTGAGTGGCAGATGAGGTGTAGCAGCTCCTATAAATCACAACATATTCAAAGGCTTATATATCAGGGACTATGAAGAATTTAAAGAAACTGAAGGTACCCTGATGGTTAGGATGACTTATATAGGATATATTAGAATGAATTATTGATCTAGAAATAGGTACCCTAAGCAGAGTATTAGTTTTTGTCATTGACAAGAAGCTATGAGGTCTTACTGTATATAGACTTTTTTAAGCTACAATAAAGTTGGGAAAATGGACGTGTCACTGCGCACACGCAGTTATCTCATTGACAAGAAGCTATGAGGTCTTACTGTATATAGACTTTTTTAAGCTACAATAAAGTTGGGAAAATTGATGTGTCACTGTGCACACGCAGTCATCTCACCACAGCGTGCTGTGCATAAGCACGTCGAAGCGAGATGATGTCACATGCGCACGTCTGTGCATGCACAGATGTTACGTCGTGTTTGCAGCAACGTTGCACGCGCACAGGCCCAACGTAGAGTGCATTTTGCGGATGAAGAAGGAGACTCAGAGGGGCAGAGCTAAACACTCTACAATACAGATAAAAGGTGTCAGCAACTTTACAACAGGAAAGGTAGGCTCAGGAGGGGTATAGAAAAAAAAGAAAGGGCAAAAGTTTTTTTTAAAGCTGCTGCTTCCAAATAAACTTAACTTTGTTTTACATCCAAAAACAGCTTAGAAAAAAGGGAGCTTTAATATGGAGGATTTTTTTTTATCCAGATATAGAAATAATGGTAAACTAACTGGAACCCAACAAAATGCCGTTCAGTATTCTATTGGTATATGCATCATTCCCATATCAAATACATCATAGATTACACTGCAGTAGTCTTGCAGCAATCACATTCATCCTTAAAGGGCATGTCCTCCTTTATAACAAAAAAATGGTGAGTTGTCAGTTATCTGTTCCCAACTGCTATTTTCAACAGTTTATTATATGTTATTATAGTTATTTCCCTTTATGGAAAATGTACCTGGCTCCTCCCTCTGTTCAATGTTGGTTGTGATGTCAGCAGTTACAGCCTAAATTGACTGCATGGAAGGAGGAGCCATCTTACTCAGAATTCAGGCAATAATTATTAAATAAACTTAACTTAATTTCTTTTAATCCTAATGTGAAAGCTTTTCTCCCCAGAATTCCTATACATTGAAAGATTCTTCTCTAGTTATTTGCATTTGGTAGATATAAGTAATAGATTCTGTAACAAAGGAGGCTTCCATGTTGTTGCCAGTACAACTCATAGCCCATGTTGGCTTCATAGATCCACTCCCCCTGACACCAGAATTCACTGTTTCTAAGAACAAACAGGGTTATTCAATAAAAGTTCTTATTGTTTAAAATGCTGCTAATTTTGCCCCAACCAATCAGATGTGAGATTTCAAATATTAAATAAGATCTAATTGGTTGGGGCAAAATTAGCACCATTTTAAACAATAAGAACTTTTATTGAATCTCCCTGAAAGTTTCTAGCTTCTCTATCTAGCGAAGTTTCTAAATGTACCAGTGATCACAGTTGAGTGGCTGGTGGCACACCATGTAAATGCTTTGGTTTTAGGAGCAAACAGACCAAGAAGTCACAAGTTCTAATCCCCTAGTTTACTTATAAAACAATATAACATAGTCTACTGCCTGAGTTTATTGCTTTTTATGTTTGTTTGTTTCTATGTTTCTATAAAGTTTCTATATGTGTACAAACTTTATATATAGCAGCTCTGCTATTTGTTTACCAACCAGTGTGAATTGCTGACAGTCTTCCAGTAGCAATACAAAATAGTGAACTGATTTTACTGACATTTACTGAAATGTGCATCTATCTATTGCAAGTTCACTAGTGGCGTGCTCTGCTAAAGTGTTTGGTTAGGAAACAGGTTTGATTCCCCATGCTCCCTTTTTTTGGTTTTTATAATGTGTCTAACATAAGATAAAAACTCTACGTGTACTAGCTTTTTTTTTTTTACTTTTTAGCCCTTGTGGCATAGAGATAGAAAGCTTTCTATTTAGAAAAACACAGTATAGAAGGTTGCTGGTTCGATTCCCCATACTTACTTTTATTTTTTTGCTGAAATGGTAAATGTTCCGTTATTTTCATCCATGCTAGCAAAGACATACACTGCAAAGATTACTTTTCTTGTTTGTATGAAAAGCAAAGAAATGTATCATTGTTAGGGATAGGAGCATTTGTAATGTGTTTATACAAAAAACTGCACTGAAATCTGTGTTCTGTGTCAGAGGGAGGGATCTCTGACCTGTAATATGAATGTCTGTCAGCTTCCAGGAAGCAATACTGCAGTTTCCTTAGCTGAGTGTTTCCAGATAAGGTGAATTATGGGAGTTGACCACTAATACCCACTGGTTATTTTCATAAATCTCCCAGCATCCACAGCAAAGGGAGAGGTGAGACACAGCTTGTTATGTGTTTGTGAATGTGATCTTTCTATTGGGACAATGTTGTTTGGGGACTTTAGTTCTCCTTTAAATATCTGGTTAGTAATACATCTAATAATGTGCTGAATATATCAGTAGGGTTGGGGTCAGGTGACCTGTGATTAGTTTTTTCTTTTAAGGATGGACATGCCCTTTAATCCTGCTTAAAAGTTTTTTTTAAAGGTTTTTTAGGTTCTAAGCCGGCATTTTAGTTTAATGTAATAATTAATTTATTCACTATAATTAATTTGGCTTGAAAGAGACAAATTCCTGTTCTTTCTATTTCCTCTTCCCTTTTTATCTTCCACTTTTTTGAAACTGTATCTCTTTTCACAGTTTGAGCTAGAGACACATATCTTGTCACAATAAACAACTGAAGACAATGTGAGTGTGTCCCTTATCATTTTGAATTATTGAAAGTTGTAGTTTTCAAACATCTGCAAGGCCCCTCACAAGCCAACCTACCCTTCCATTTCCATGGCAACAATACCAAAACCATCCAAAAAGTTAGTTTAATGGTGTAAAATGCAAAAACATAGCCCCTAACACCACAAAGATACACGTACACACACACCTACTGATATACCCTCACAACAAAACCTACCTTCCGTTTCCATGGCAACCATACCAACATCATCAAATAAATGCCTGAAATGCAAAAACATACCTCTTAACACTACACACACACACACATATACATACACACACCAACTGATACACACTCACAACACAACCTACCTTCTGTTTCCATGGCAACCATACCTAAACCATCAAAAAAAGTTCATTTTATGGTCTAAAATTAAAAATAAAATAGAGGTAGGACCCCCGAATGCCGCACTGACACAGGTACACAAACCTACTGATACACAAACAACAACAAAAGCCTACCCTTCTATTTCCATAACAACCATACCAAAATCATCAATAAATTATTTTTAAACCTTCAAACCTCACATAGACTAGGGTACACACCTTCACAACCCAAGCTACCCATCCGTTTCAATGGCAGGTATACCTAAATCATGAAAAAAGTTTGTTTTACAGTCATAATCCCAAAAACAAACTTCTCAGTAAGTGATACAATAAAGTAGAATACAATTACAAATACAATTACTGTAAAATCAGACTTCAAACCCCATTTGTATGTACAATATGTAATTTTTTCAGGCAAACAAACTGTTGTTTTTGCAATGCATTCATGTCAGCGCCTCTAGGAAGAGCATTGGTTTAAAAGTGCTAGAATAATGACAGTGTTCACTCTCGTGAACTTACAATAAAAATAATCTGGAAATTTAATTTTTATTTAAATAGGTTAGATTAGAATTGTCACATGTACATAGTAGATAGTAAGTTGCTTTAAAAGTGGTATGCACTGATTGTTATTAAGCTAGGAATACTTTTGTTTATACTTGTTATCATGTTCATACTTGTTATCATGTGACAAATACCGTATGAGAGCAGGAACAGCAGTCTGTCTGGCATACTAGGGGACTTCCAATTTTTAAAGCTCAGGTGCTGTTGAACAACATACTGTAGATAGAAGGCAGTTCCAAGTAATCCTTTGTGCTGACCTTCTTGTTTAGTTTTATTATAGCTCTGTAAAGAGCCATCTAGTGTTTTGTTTGTTTAGTGCAATGTTTTTCTAGAACGTTTTTCTTCTCCAATAGAGGTAGGACCTAGTGTCGGAGGCCTTACTTTGCCTTCCATATTTTGCATTTGGAGTTCAGTCTGCCAATACCTGTTTTTTTCCCTTTAAAAAAAGGTCTTCTATTACTGGACTATTGTGATACCTTTTTATTTTGAGAAATATTTCATAAAGTCAAACTGTTCTACAGAACCTAGGTGCAGGGCATTCTTTATGACTGTTTTCTTTCCACTGTATGTCATATGTAACCAAAATATAAATACAGTTGTACAAAACATGGACAAAGTTTCACGCAACCCGTCTTATAATTTGAAAAGCATGTAAAATGTGTTTTCCATGAAAAAATTAGTTCTTTAGCTTTTGAAATAAAACTTTACAAAATATGTAGAGCTAATCTATTTTAGACTGATGATCTACTTTAAGTGTTATTATTAAAGATAATTGCATGTGACCAATCAATTTTCTATTAAATCTCCATTAGTCTGCTATAGAAACATTACATAAACCAAAACAGATACAGAGGAAGGAGAAGAAAAGACAAAGAAGTCCTTTAAATGGAAGCAGGCTCACTCTGCTTCTCCAAGCGGCATTCTCCTAGTCTAGGATAGGTTTTAATGGCCTCGTCTAGGGAGCCAGAAGCTTCATCATTTACCAGGGCATTTTTAATGGAATCTGTAATTTTTAATGGAATTTAAACTAACTGTTTAAAGCACGATCATTCCATAAAGTACCCATCTGCGAAAATCTGAGGAATACTCAGCTGTATGTCTCTCTTGACAGGGCAATCCCACTGGACTTAAAGTGCAAGGTATCTGTGCTGAGGGGAACTTGTGCGCATGTGCACAATTGTGTAGCTACAGACCTATAGGCCCTGGTGCACAATTTGGTGTTGGGCCCCCCCACTCCACCGTGAACACCAATTAACACCAACATACTGGTAAAAATGCTTAGCATGCAGACAATGGTAAAAATGCTTAGTACATGGACACTGGTAAAATGTTTGGCACACAGACAAAGGTAAAATGCTTGGTACATTGACACTGGTATAATGCTTGACACATCAATATTGTTAAAAAGCTTGACACACAGAGAATAGTAAAAATGTAGTGCAAAAACCACTGGTATAATAGTTGGTACACAGACTGATAAAATGCTTGGCACATGGACACTGATAAATTGATTGTAAAACTGACACTGGTAAATGGTTGGCACACAGACATTGATAAAATGGTAAATGGCAAATTGGCAGTGGTAAATGGCACTTGATGCACGGTCAATGCCAACCATTTACAACTGCCAACTTGCCAACCATTTTATCACAGTCTGTATGCCAACTTGGCACACAGAGAATGGTTAAAATAGTTGGCATTGCCTGTGTGTGAAGTGCCATTTACAACAGGCATACAGACATTGATAAGATGGTTGGCAAATTGGCAGTTGGGCTAGTGTGAGAATTAAAATCAAAAGAAGCAAGCAGCAGCAGCAGCAGCAGCAGCAGGTACTTACCATGCAGCATGCACAAAAATAGGAGCTTAGGTGAAGGTGACATCATCATTAGAAGAAAAGAATGTGTGATGCGTGCAGGCCCCTCAGGTACACCGGCCCTGTCGCATCTGCTACCATTGCAACCCTGGTAGCTACGCCAGTACATGTGCACCAAAGATAGGCAAGACCCAGAAGAGTCACGTGAGGAAGATGATGCGCCTTGGAAGGAGAGAGAAGGTAAGCTCCACTGGCGATTACTGCTTGTTGTGGTTTAGCCAACCCTTCATTCCATCTTCCCATAGTCTGGGGAGTTGGAGCATTTAAACCTAGCAAAAACAGAGGTTGAAAAAAGGGCAACTTCCCAAAATAATTAAGTGCAACTATATATCAAATTACAGATGCATGAAAAACATATAGATTATTACTGTATGTAACTTAAAATCTATTCTTAATAGATAATTAACAAAGAGTCTATGCATTCATAATTAAAAATCTGGCATATAACAAGTTTCAAACAAAGATTTAAAATCATGAATCTCAAGGAACCAGTCGCAGACCAGATTATCAAAACTACCTTACCGGAATAAGAGTGTCAAGTGGGCATTATGGAGACAGCCTTTAAAAATACATGAGCGCCATGCCAGATGCGTTTTGTCCTTTGCGACATACTTTCTTAAATGGAAAGAAATGGAACGTGTAAGTGATTTTAATAAAGATGATTATTTGCACTTAATTATTTTGGGGAGAGTTGCCATTTTTTCCACCTCTGTTTCTGCTAGGTTGAAATATTTACATTTTAGGATGGTGCACCTCAATAGAATATTTTAGAAATTAATAGGTGGTACTTTAGTGCCCAGTGAGCTTTACTATCCATTTTATATATCTGGGGAGTTAGAGGGCACCTGTTAAAACAACAGGTGCTACCTAGAATGCATATCCACAAAGAGAAATAAATGGCATGGGGAAGGGTCTGTCCCTAAAACTATTTGATTGGTGGTCCAGAAAATGTGGACAATGGCATGTCTGCACCTTATAAAATAATGCATTGTGATGGGGCTCATTGATAATCCGCCCGGCAGATTGGGCAACAATCACCGTTTGAAAAGCCATTTTGGGAAACTAAGTACCCATACAAGATTGTCAGCCGCAACAGCCGTGCAAACACATGGTGAGTTGTGGGTTGTTTCCCATGATTGCACGTGTGTATGCACCTTAAGCATTGAATTCTTATGTCCCTTTAATGTATGTCATTAACAGTATTTTGTGGGAGACCAGACTTGTTTAGTTCCAGGAAAAGTGAGGGTTTATAATCTGAATCAAATAGAAAATAGACTAGATAAATATAAATGAGCAAAATGTATCTCAATGTTATTCTTGCAAAAAGAGACACCTATAGCTGAAGGTCGATTAGTTTCTCATTTGCTAATCAACCTATATAACCTGGTAATTGCCATAAGGGATTTTCTGTAAACAGATTACATGCCCACATTTTGTAGTTGCTCTAAATATGAGTCTATGTAGCCCACAAATACACTATATCGCTTTTAGCCATTAAAAACATTTTGAAAAAGAATATTGTGTGTTCCTTTAGTGGAAATATGTAATTCCATAATTGGTCTCCAAGAGATTTATTATTTTTAAACATTTTTGAGGGACTCAGAGTACCAACAGTTTATATAGTTTATATTTTTGTGATATGTACATGTTATTTTGTTTAATACCCTTAAGTATCACTGCTGTTGATCTTCTTACATCCCAATGCCATTAAGTGCTGCTACTTAAAGCAACACACAGTTAGCAACACATTACATATTTTATCTTTGTACATTTTCTGTGGCTCTGACACTCATTATCTTACTGCAAATGCTGTCATGTATCACTTTTATTCTGTACAAAAATGACAGCAAAGTTTGTAAATGACAATTCTGATCTAAACTGTTGTTTATCTAAATATTTATAGCATGTTTCCTTTTAGAAAACAATATTCTTAGCTAAAATTCTGCAAATAAACAGCTGAATCAGGAAGCTGATTCTCTTCCTAAAAAGTACCTGGACCACTAAATTTAAAGTGTTAAAGGAGAGAGAAATGTGTGTGTCACAATTTTAACTTAGCATTAATCATTTTTATGAAGATGCAATCAAAGCTATTAAAGTTACTTACACAAAATATTTTCCATTTTTCATCCACCGCCACAAATGACACTAATCCCTAGAGCAGGGTTTGTCAAAGGGTGTGCTGGTGCACACTGGTGTGACTTTAAAGAAGCAGAGGTGTGCCTCTGAATTTTGGAATTAGAAATATTTTTGTTTTTTATAGTATGATACAATTACAATACAACTTTACAGTACATTGATTTGAATACAAAATACACTGTAAAGTGCATAAAATATGGGTAATTACAAATTTGAGTTCAACATTAGGAACTCAGATGTGCCCCAAGAAAATTTTGCATTGCCAAATGTGCCATGGTCTGAAAAATTTTGAGAATCACTGCCCAAGAGTGACTATAACCCACATTATATAACTGTTTGCATGGCTTGTTAGGGAGAATGTTATTGGATCACCTGAGAATTCTACAAATTTAGGTGGATAATAATTGCAACATTTTGGATTTACTGCAACTATTACTTACACAAATTGCAATTCGAAAAGTGGACCATGGCTTTCTTTTCTCTTCATTTTCTCTTCATTTTCTCTTCTGCCAGTGAATATTTGGTGGTATGCACTAGACCTGTTAATTCTGCTAGATGTATTGGACAGTATTGTGTCAAAGAAGCCTGAACAGCTGAAACATTAATGACAATTTGACATTGAGATGAAATAAGTTAAATTGTTATTAAGTTAAAGTATGCTATTGAACAAGACCTGTGAGAAATGGGTAACTTTAGAGGATATAAAATATGTATAAATATGTTTATGATGGTTAAGGGTATAACTAGAGGCAGCAGAAGGCCATCTTGCAGCAGCTTAGGCCCTTTTCCATAAGGGGGTTGGTGTTAGTATATGGGTGGGATTATAGGTACCATGCAAAAGAATTCCAGCTGCATCCTTCCTTATTCCCATTTAATTGGTGCCAATGGGTAGGTGAAAGTATTGGTTACTCCTCTGCCTTCATACAGCATTATTCCCATCCAGGATACTTCCTCATTAAAGAGGAAATTCATTGGTGTCAGTTAATGGGTAGTCACCCTTTCCTTGTGTAGCACTGTTGCAGCTCAGGGGAATATTACATTGGTGTAGCGTACTGCCTGGAAAGAAGGAATTCTCTTACCTCAGTAGTGAGCCTTATCCCTCCACACAAACACAGCTATGCCTCCTTCCACCTATGTGAAGGTCGTGACGTTTGCTCATCCTCTTTAGCTGGAACTAAACCGTTTTTAAAAAAAAAAGTGGACAGATGAAAAAGGGAATATTTTTTAATCCATGCTGTTTCATCCAATTTATGTTTTCTTATGCTGTTTATCCAAGTATGTTTTCTAGGAATCGCAGCCTAGAATTCTGATCGCCTATCTTCTCAACTGCCATAGAAATAGAAAACTTATTCTTCTTATGGTAGGAATATGGGAAAAAATACTACTATTTCTACACTATATTTATGGATTTTTCTCTTTTGAATTGCAGAAGTGCATCGTATACCCCACCAGGCGTTTTGAGTGGTCCACATTGGTCTTACCCACTTTTTTTAAATCTTCCACATCCATATTGGAAAGGCTGGACTCCTTGTGTTAGATTCTTACATTTTTTTCTAATATTCTTTGGGATGCTAATGGCAATATTCCTGCAACTACCTCTTAGAAATGTTGGACTTTCTTACATCAGTAATGGTGTTTAACTGTTCATTTCCTGGAGATAGTTTATTTTTGCTTCCATAAACTCTACTTCCTTAGGTTGCACTGTACATTAATGATACCTGCTGTCATTATGACCAAGGGAGCATTTACTGCCCTCCTGTATGTTCCTGAAATTGCATATAGATTACAAAAAGTTACAAGATTATATCTACTGTTGCCTCTTTGAGTTATTTAGCCCTTATTAGTCTATTCTTGGTCTCTGCTGCTCTAACTTAATTTGACAGAAGTTCTCCATCTTCCCTATGATATTTTTGATAATTCCCCTATATTATTTACCCTTCCTCCCACAGAAAGACACCATTAGTCTAGGCTTTGGAAGTTTAATCCATTCTGGTTAAACATATTTCTTTCTGCTGATGCTATCCTGTAACAACCTGATATGTATGCGGAAGCTGACCAGGGCCCAGAATCATACAGAACTAAATGGGATGCATTTATGGCTTTTATGTGAGGTTGCCTTCATACTACTGTAGCTTATATTAAAATAGTTGTCTTTGAAGAGGAACTTGCATTGGCATCTCCTGTTCTTCATGATTAACAGAAACAAACATGGCAGACCCTTTCTAAACATGCCCTCTTACCAGAGAAAGCTCAGTTTTTTTATCTGTCAGACTTGTTTTGATTCTGATGCAATGTTTTTACCTTTTACAGCCAAGGTTGACACAACAAATAATTCTTGCCCTTAAAACTGAGAATAACATATTAAAAACCTCCACATATGGTGATTCTAAAATTGTTACACAAACCTTGAACACTGATAAAAAAAATTCATGCCAAAATGTTAACGAATAGACTTCAGTCTTTAATCCAGATGATTTTACACAAACTGGCTTCATGACCAGTAAATATACCTCTATTATTCCATAGAAAGTATTAAAGCAATTGGTGGTTGGTCATTACAACACAGGCAGAAGAATTATCATCACTTTAGAAGCACATGAAGCATTCAGTTTGGTTGATTGGCCTTATTAATAGGTGTAGCTTTGACGCTTTGGGGAGACGTTTATTACCTGGATAAAGCTGTTGTATATATACCCCATAGGTATTATTTTGGTGAATGGCACATTCTACAAACAGTTTGGACTGTTTAGGAGCACCAGACAAGGCTGTCCCCTTTCTCCTTATATTTTTGCTATCATTACCTGATCTTTGGTTGGGCCAATCTGATAAATGCATTGGGTTAGATGCTGATGACTATTTTATGTTGGGTGAAGATTATGAGCTTTCTGTGTGTGAAAAGTTTTCTGCCTCCACCCTGTCCTCCGAGAGGTTTTCATGCACAGGGGAGACCTTTCCCCCCGTACCTCCCACCCCCCAAATCCCTCCATGCCTGCCTCACCTCCTACCTATAAAGTTTATTTTCTGTAGTGTAGGGCACCCCTTCCCACCCACCAAATTAGATTAGTAAAAAAAAGCATCCAAAACATACTTACGCCGCAAGTCTTTGTTCCAGTGGCAGTCGTGGCTGGGATTGGCTGCTGTCTATCTGGAGGTGGGCGGGGGGGGCTACAATATATATATAAAAAAATTAGGGTGCAGATACATTGCAGTTTAAAAACAGTTGCATTTGTTTTTAAATGATTATGCGCCCTATTTTAGCTCATAAAATCCATCAATGTTGGCAAAAATAAAAAAAAATTCTTGGTATGCTCATTAGCAGCTATCAGTGGGGGGGCAGTAAACCTGGGTAAGGGGAAATCTAAATAATCTAAATCTACACAATACCACTAAATGTAGTACTATGTAGTATTATGGTGGTATATTAAGTGGTATATTAAGTAATACAGTGCTCTTTATTGTTATGAACACCCCTCCCCCCAGTTTAGTGGTATTTACGTACAAGAGCTGTTAATCAATTGCAAGTCATAACTGGGAGTGATTTGCAGAGGGGGCATAGTTTTGTATTAACTCTTCTGTCCTGATTGAGTAATGTTTTTAGCGATCTTATGGTAAATTAAAAAGATCCGACAATTTCATGTAGTCTGTCTTGCTGAAAGTAGAGCTCTTACCCCTATTGTAACAGAGATTCTATTTGAATTTTTAATACATGTCACTATTTAGGAACATAATGAAACAAAAAAAAGTTGAACCTGTGACCTTTTCGACTGTTTGTTTCTAAAACATGCACTCCAGGTGAACCACCTCTGTAGATACATAGATTCTAAGTACATTTAGAAGCTTTATCTTTTGCTAGGAACAGAATGATAAAAACGTCTGTAAAATGAGCTATTAAAGGGCAAGTCCAGCCCCAAAATGAAAACTTACATACCGGTAAATCACCCCCCAAAACCCTAAATGGTAATAGTTTGAAAGCTGAAATATATCACTTATATATAACCGGATTTTCCCAATATAGCACTACTAAGGTGCTTAAATAGCAATAAGATAATACTTGAATTAAATTTTGTTATCAACACACAACTTGACTCACTTTGCAAGTCAAATGATCCAGGTGCATATGCCCCGAATCAGTCGCAACGGAGATTCCTCCACTTAGTAATCCCGGCAATTTACACATGAATGATTATCGACTCACCCGTATTCCTGGGTGGCCCAGGTGCTGCATGACCCGGACCCTTCGCTTAGTCCAGATTCAAGCTTCCCATCAACCACACAAAATACCACGGCAGCGCACTCCGGTAGAAAGATACGTCAGCTTGTTAGAGTGAAATTCCAATTTATTTAACACATCATTACAAGAGGCATATGTACAACAGAACCATAACCTTTACGCGTTTCGAGCAGACTGCTCTTACTCATAGGCTTATAAGCTGAAATATATGTCTAACCTGAAATCCTGCACAGTGTCCTGTTGCCCCTGTTTCTGCTTCCTGGTTCTTCCAGGTAGCAACTGTCAGTTATGGATTTGACAGTTGACATCACAGCCAATGATTAAATGCTAATCCCCTAGCTGCCTCTTCTGAGCATGCTCAGGCTCAGTACAGGCTCAGTACGGGTTTCTAAATTGCTCAGTTTCCATGAGGCATCCAGAAGCATAGCAGGCATACAGTAATAAATTCATAAGACAAAGTAGGGTACATCAACATATATTAAAGAGGCCATTCTTTCTAAAAGATGTTATTATGAGGGTGGAGTTGTCCTTTAAGTATTTAGTATTGTTCCAGGAAGGCTATATGTAATTCACACTGGCTGTTAAATAAACTGCAGAGTAACAAGCAGCTTTCAAGTGACTTTATTGGTGTGTAGGCATCTGTATAGAAAATAATCTGTGCATAGAGACAGTGAATACTGGGGTCAGAGGGTGTGTCTCTTTGGTTACTACATGGGCTGTGGGTTGTACTGGAAACAACATGGAAACCTTCTTAGTTACAGAATCTATTAATTACATGTACTAAACACAACTTACTGGTGAATAATCTAACAATGTATAGGTGTTCTGGGGAGAAAAGCTTTCACATTAGGTTTAAATTTAAAAAAAAAAGTTTATTTCTACTTTAAAACATTCATTTGAGTTTTTATACTCAAACTCAAATATATTTTTCACTGGTTACAGACATAGCATAGATCTCATTTTACTTTTTTTAAACACACAAGTTATCCTTTCCTAAGGCTATTCCACCTGAAACCAGAGTTTTCTGTGCTGTTAACAAAGTACTTTACAATGTGAAACAGTTAATAGGGTTATGCTTGTGAAGGTTCTCATTCATCCAGGTCATGGTATATCTGTTGTATTCAATTAGATCAACTGGACTTGAAATGTAGTTCGTTAAAACAGCATTGTACATGGCAGACAGTTGGTGTCGAACCCCCCCCACCTCTATTTAGACTTGGTTTCTTTATTTTCACATAAATGGCCTCCTTAACACCTCTCTTGACCAGTCACGTTCCTTCGCCAATATGTTAACATTACAATCTTCAAGTAGTATCCTTAAGATGCAGGTACACGGCTGAGTCCTGACCCGAGAATTGGCTCTTCTGTCTGGGCCATACGTTGATGCAGTTGCTGTTTGGTCTCCCCCACATACAAATCAGAGCATCTTCACTGCACTGCACTGCATATATATGTGTCGCTTTTCTTGTGTTTGGTATTGGGTCTTTCGATGTACCAATTGCTGCCTCAGTGTGTTGTTCGGTTTAAAGCAGACAGGGATACAATGTTTTTTGAAAATTCTTCTTAATTTCTCGGAGACCCCTGCTACATATGGCATAGCCATGTCTTCCTCCTGTCTTGCTTTTCCCCTTCACTGTTGGTATTTGTGTTCTTTTCTTTCTTCTACTCTTCTTTGACAAAGGCCCAGTCTGGATATCCACAAGTTTAAGGGCTCCTCTGAGATGTTCATTTCTTTAGCCTTCGCCTCTGTGCTAGTGGGGATGTTCTCGGCTCTGTGTTGCAGGGTTCTGATGAACCCAGGTTGTGATCTAAAGGGTGGTGGGAGTCAAACATCAAATACTGATCTGTGTGTGTTGGTTTTCTGTAAACCTCTACTTCCAGTTTACCATTTTCCTTAACTTCTACTTAACTCCAAGCCTAAATAGAGGTGGGGGGGTTCGACACCAACTGTCTGCCATGTACAATGCTGTTTTAACACCTTACTCTGGGCGTTCCTATAACACCTCTTAGCCACTATCCAATCACACCCTTAACACCTGGCTGTGATATGCTAATTGGGATTTTCCAGGGTACATAATTGCCACAGATTCTTGTACAAGTCATTCTGAATTGAGAAAGCCAGTCGGATGACTAGCGAAACGTCTTCAAGAACTACATTTCAAGTCCAGTTGATCTAATTGAATACAACAGATATAGTTAATAGGGTTTTTTTTGCATTAAAAATATATTTTTCTCTGCTAGCCAGACAATAGATATAATAGCCAAACACCCACATTTTTTGAACTTCTTGGACTAGTCAGACCACGAGAGCAGTAAATTCAACATATTTATATTCATTTATAATTCTTCATCTGCAGATGTTAAATTTTAGTCTTTTCCCCAATTCATTTTAGATATATAACTTGGAAAATGTAGCCTAGCACATTCATAAATCAAAACAACCAGGATCAGAATAAAGTTTTGAAATTGTATTGTGCAAAGTCTAAACCACTAGTGGGCCATTAAATTTCACAGGGGGCCACATGAGAAACTTGGATTGCCTTGAAGGGCTGGACAAATAGACTCAATGTAATTCTCATTAAAGACATTGCAAACCTGGAACCAGGTATAAATTCATATACCTGGTTCTTTGGATGTTTTTTTATTAATAGTTGCCATTTATTATAAAAGGTGTGTAATGTTTTAGATGCATTCCATCAGGTTCTTTTAATCATTGGATACAGGTTTAGTTTTAAAGGGTATGTACACTGGAAAATTATTTTTTTTTAATTGCCCATTAGTGGAAACTATAATTCATTCCAACTATCACTGTAACATTTTTTGTTGATTTGCCCCCGATTTCATTAGATATCCAATCTGAAACATCTTATATTTTAGCATTTCTGTAAGCAGTTTTGCTGTAGCTGGAATGGTTTGACAGTTGGTGTGCTGTATACTTTATGCAGTTTTGACAGTTGGTATGTGGGAAAATAGTCAGGTCAGTGGTCAGAGCCTGAGCAAAACAAGTATTGTATTGAAGGTATGCAGCAACACACACATCTCAGAGTAAGTGCTACTTACATTTATTTATAGATTAAGATAACACTAAGTCATCTTTTCAGTTTACATACACTTTAAGGGGCCAGTCAGGGGCAGCCAAAGGGCCGCATGTGGCCCCAGGGCCTTACTTTGCCCAGTTCTGGTCTAAACTCAACAGTGTTCAGAGAATAATGCTGAGCATTTATTTGTTCGTAGTCAGTCAGCATAGAAATATATAGGCATATACATAACAGTATTGAACCAGAGATTTTTCTTTTAAAAGAAAGTCCAATAATACCATCCCAATAGTCTATTGTGATTCACAACTTTAATAGAATTAACATTTGCAAAAACTCCTGGGCAAGATGCAGTGAGGTGCACTTCTTCTCTCCCTTAAGAAACAATAGGCAACACAGCAATCCAAAAGTAAGAAGGCAAACACAACAGTGGATTACAAATCTATTGAGCTTCTGGCAAACACGCACAATGTTTTGGGGGGGCTTAATTCCCCTTTTTAGTGTTCTAGCATTGTATTGCTGATAAACATTTTGTTCTTTACATCTTTTTTATGTGCCTTTATTAAAGAGATGGACACAGAATCTGGTATGTAGTATGGTTACTCTTTAATACTTTATTGAGCCAACCACATCAATAAAGTATTGGACATTGACCTCACAGTGTGCACCTCTTTGGAAGTACTGGAAGTATTGTGTGTAAGTACACTTACAATTAAGTTTGCACCTGAAAGTCAATTTGAAAAACACACATCCAACCATAATTAATTCTCCCTACAGTGTAGAGAAATAATTTAATTTGCAGAATCCCATTGGCAAAGGCATTATTTGAATTTTACACCTTTCAGTCTCATTTCTAAAAAATATATATTGGATGAACAGAATTTACTATTATTGCTTCTCAGAGATCTTTGTTTCTGCAACTCAAAACTGAGTTTTGCTGAAGTGTACATTGACATATTGATATATTACAATGATAATATATTTAATTTATATATGTAAATACTCCCAGTAAGGAGTGTGACATTATAAAGCTTGCATTGAAGATGTTGAACCTTCATGACATTTTTACAATAGTTTTCTGTAGTGCATGATTATTAAATTACTTTGTTGGTTGGCCTCTGTCTTTTAAATGGCCAGGGTAGTTGTTTGGGTGGACCTCTAAATGGTTAACATTGGAGTAATGGTTCAATTATATTTTATCAAATGTTCATTACTAATATTGGTTTAAAGGAGAACAAAAGTGTCCAGACAAGATTGTCCCACTAGACAGAGTACATTCACAAATATTCAACAAGCTGTGTCTCACCTCTCCCTTTGTCATGGCTTTTGTGTGATTTCTGAAATTAACCTTTAGGTACTAGGGGTCAGCTCCCATAATCAACCTTAGCTAGGTAAATCCCCAGCTAAGTGTCTGTGTTCAGGCACATGCTCTGTAGTGCTCAACAGATCAAAACAAGAAAGTTGCAGCCTTGTTTGCTAGAAGCTGACAGCCTATCACATAACAGCACAGCACAGAGATCCTCCCTCTCCCTGACATAGAACAGGGATTATAGTTTTTTGTTTTCAAACACATTTAATCCTGTCATAACAATGATATAATCCTTTCATACATAAAAGAAAAACAATCTTCATAGTAAATTTCTTAGATAGCATGGATGTAAGAAACAGAATATTTATTATTTCAGTAAAAATAATAAAAAAAAAAATAAAAGTAAGTTTGGAGAATTAAACCTGCAACTTGTACATTTACTCTTGCTAAAAGCAGAACTTTTTACCTCTAGCCTAACAGATGGGATAATAATAATATATGTGATACTGGTACATCTAGAATCTTTATCTTTTAGTAGTAACATAATGGAAACAAAAAAAGACTTTGAATTTGAACATGTGACCTTCTGAACTGTATTTCTAAAACTGGTGCCTTACTAGGTGCTCGTAAGCAGAGAATCCAGGTACATTTAGAAGCTTTATCTTTTTCTAGAAACAAAAGTATTAAAAAAAATTCATTTTTTTGTCACAGATGTCTCCACACCAATATTGAAGTCCCTGGTAAGACTTTGAAAGCTGATTGTTACCTTTCAGTTTATTTACCAGCAACTCACACTGACTGGGGTAAAAAGCAGCTTTCAGAGTCTTATCAGGGACTTCCATATTGGTGTGTATACATCTTTACAGAAAATAGAGACAGTGAATACTGGGGTCAGAGGGTGTGGCTCTTTGGTTACAACATGGGCTGTGGGTTGTACTGGCAGCAATATGGAAACCTTCTTAGTTATAGAATATATTACTTACATGTACTAAATGAAACTTACTAGAGAAGAATCTTACAATGTATAGGTGTTCTGGTGAGAAAAACTTTCATATTAGGAATAATTAAAAAAAAATGTAGTGCTCCTTTAAGTATGTCACATGAATTTTGATAGGCCAATAACACCAAGAGTATCCTGTTCAAAATGTATTTAAAAGCAGAGAGACAATCAGGGCTCACTGTAAAAAATGCACATCCTTTTAAGGAAATAAAGAGAAATTTATTCTCAAAGGGCATGTCCTTAAAACAGAAAACTGGTGATCTGTCAGTTATCTGCCTGCAACCCCAACTGCTATATTTGCCAGGTTATTACATGCATTTGGAACCAGATATTTCACAAGCTCTCTTACATTCTAGAAATAGTATCCACCTCTTCTCTCTGCACAATGAATCTTTTATGAGCTTGAGCATGTGCAGGGGAGGCAGCATGTGAAACAGCAGTCAATCATTGTCTGCCAGAATGGGGACAATAATTATCCTTAAATATCTGGTTAGTAATACATCTAATAAAGTGCTGAATATATCAGTTGGGGTTATGGGTAGGTAACTGACAAGTGACAAGTGTTTTGTTTTAAGGATGGACATGACCTTTATTATATAATTAGCGGCGTAACTTACCTGACCTTGATGCGGTAAATACCTCTGCAAGACTTAACCTTTTCTTTATCAGCTGTGCAGTGCTATTTCCAAAAGATTTTGGAAATGGTGGAATAGGTGTAAATCCCGCACTAACGCGATACTAAATTGGTTGCTGTGGGTTTTACACTAATTTGGTTCAATAGCAGACGATATAGCATCACCACTAGAGATGGACACAAAACCGAACTCAAACCCGAGTTTGAGTCGAACTTTATGAGTTCGGACGAACTCCAACTATTCGAACTAGTTCGGGTTCAAACTAGTTCGTTTTTAGGACTCGTGGCTGTATTTTCGATAATTATCGTAAATTCGATAATGATCGAATTTACAGACCGTTTACTAACCCTCCAAAGTATCGTTTATTTTCGGTAACCCTTGAATGTACGGATCGTTTTCGCTAACCCTAGAATGCATCGTTCGCTAACCCTTGAATGTAGCCTTCGATTTTCGGTAACCCTCGAAAGTATTGTTCGTTTTGGGTAACCCTTGAATGTATGGATTGTTTTCACTAACCCTCGAATGTATCGTACGATAACCCTCAAAAGTATAATTCGTTTTTGGTAACCCTCGAATGTATAGTTCGATTTTGGTAACCCTCGAATTTATGGTTCTATTTTCGCTAACCCTCAAAAGTATCGTTCGGTAACCCTCGAATTGGCCATAACCCTTGAATGTAGCTGCCGCAAAACCCGACAATTGCCTGCTCATGTTTAAGAAGTGTTTTAACAAGTTTTGGTGATAGTGACATGTTCCCCAGACCATTTTCCAGGTGCCACAGCCATTTACAGTAAGTTACCATTGTTAGTTTATCTGTAAATCACCCAGACTTTTCGAACTATCACTCCCCTATTGACTTAAATCTGTCAGAATTTGAATTATCGAACTTTCAAACTTTTACTGAAGTTCGAAAGTGCAAAAACGGACCAAACGGACTATGATGTTCGGCCATCTCTAATCACCACCGTAGAGTGCTAAAAATCTAGAATAGGCGCATTTAGCAGAAATAATAAAAGCACAATGAGAAATCTGTCACTGGGCTGCATTATTAGGGCCATTTACAAAGTCTCTGTGCAGAAACAGTTAAGCAATTACACAAACAGGAATAAGAAAATAATTTTCAAGGCCACAGTTTATATAAATACTACTTTTACATACACACTCAATCTGCTCTTTCATATCTTACAACCAAGACACATTCAGGGTCATTGTAATATAATAACAGAGTGTTTTCCTTTACACATTAAATTAACAGCAATAAATTATAAGGGCAGTAAAACTGGGATTTAGAAATAAATGTTAGAGAAAAGTGACAACGTTTTTTGGCATTCAGATACATTGGTGTCTGTTGCAAAAAACAAGCAGTTGAACTTATCAGTTACAGGAAAAATAACTTCCAGGAATTCAGTTAATATGAGGGATGCTTCAAAACTTGACAACTATTATATGTATTTTTAACAGCAATGGACATTTTCTCAGCATCTATGCAATGCATGTAATTTAGATAGGGGAGACTGAAATTTTGAGAAAGACAGAATCAGCCAGGATAAGGGAGAGACAGTTTTTGTGTGGTGTGTTCTGATTTCACATGTACCCTCCTCCTTCTGGAGCTTACTGACTACCTGTGCAATGCTGAGCTGCAATTTCATTTCTGCTCAAGCTCACATCAGGTTGTGCTCTGATTTCAGGTGGTTATAAAAGTGCTGACTCCACAAACTAGCCGAAGATACAAGGCAAAGCCATGTCACGTTTTCACTGCCAATAGCTTTGACCATGCCCCTACACAGTAAAACCACAGGAGTTACTCTGTTGCATCAGATTCAAGCCACAGAACTGGAGACCTTAAGCAGACCTCCTCTAAAGATAGCAACCGAGAGACCGCTCAGTGAAATGTATGTGGAAAATAACAGGACGGGCATTTTCAACTATCCTGAGGGCACGACTTATGACTTTGCTGCTGCAGCTGCCCCAGTATATAGCTCTGCCAGCCTCAGCTATGCAGCCAGCTCTGAAACATTTGGATCCAGCAGCCTGACTGGACTACATACTTTGAATAATGTACCTCCAAGTCCAGTAGTATTCCTTCAAACACCCCAGTTATCACCCTTTATCCACCATCATGGCCAGCAAGTACCTTACTATCTGGAGAGTGAACAAGGAACATTTGGGGTAAGGGAAGCAGCGCCCCCAACATTTTTCAGGTAAATCAACTTCAAATAGTAGGAAATTCTGCTTCATTGCAATTATTATGTATTTTCCGTTTACAATGTTTTCAATAGAAATGTGGTGTTTATTACTTTTAAATGCCATTTTGTCAAAAAACAAACTACGCTTACGCTAGCCCTTTTTGTGGGTTCACAAAATCTGGACAACATATGTGCAAAGCAAAAACACAAATGAGAGTTAAATGATTTCCTCTAAGTTCAGTAGATGACAAAGTATTTAAAGAATTAAAATAACTTGGAAGCAAAAAAATGCACATAAAAGGATCTGTTTGATCTTCTCCAGGATTCCAACTTCACTGTTGTTGGGTAAAGTGAAACTAGCATATTGTTTCAGTCAGGAAAGCCTAAATACTTAATACAAAATAGTGAGGGAATGTCTGGGAGCTTTAACTTGTAGCAGCTCTGCTCAGCTGGTGGGAAATAGGTAGACTTTAAAATCAGGTGGGGAAAAAAACAAGGAGGGCCAGACCCAGTCAGTTATAGTGAAAAAAAGTTAAATAAAACAACTAAAAAGTAGTGAGTTAGTACATGGAACGGTCACACTGTTATCAACAGCTTATAAGTGTAGGGAAAATAATGGATCCAGTATTAACAATAAGACAAACAGAAATGATTTTTTTTTTAAATCCCAATAATTAACATGTATATATTTCTACTTTTGCTGGTAAGAACTGAAAATGGCTACCTGTTTTGTGCTTTTTTTAACCAATTCCAAGACTGTATTTTAAATAAATTCATTGTACGGTATCGAATATGTTTTAAGAGATCACTTGAAGCTCTGTCCATTTTCAGGGAATGTATTAGCTGCTTTTACAGTACATTTAGTGGTTTATTTATGACTTCCTTTAGTTAGACTTTATACAATTTCTTAAAGAAAATGAAATCCCGAGATAAAAAACGAGGGATTTCTAAAAATCTGAATTTAATAAAAAGGGGAATAAAAAAGTCTGACTTTAAAGCAGTTTTTTTGTTCTGTGTCAAACTAACTTGTGGGGTTTATACCCTTATAATTTCCATATAGTTACCTAAAATTGACATTGAATGTATCCAATTGTATATTATTTTTCCTAGATTTTTTTTTACCTGCATTGTTATCATTTGAATTGTAATTGCATATTCTTATTCTTCAGTTGTATTATAATGAATCATTCTAAACAAGCTAAAAAGCATGTTTCTGTACATTCGTTGTATATGTTTTAAAGGGTGTTTATTTTTTTTTTTTTAAAAACTAGATAAATAGTAAGATTTCAGTATTCTTCTTAACTTTTTTTATTATTAATTTTGAGCTAAAACAGAGATTCTGGGTGTATTTGTGTCACAGAAAGAGATTGATCTAGAAATGTACATCACCTTCCATTAAGGTTCTGTAGCAATACAAAATCTAACAGATGGCTTGATCAGGTCATTGTGACAAAATGAGACTTGTTTTTAATACCAAGAAAAAGGTTAACCTTTCAATGATGACAGTAGGTGTGTGGAAGTAGTGTTATTACTAAGTAAACTAAATAGGGACAATCTATTTGTACCAGTTGTCTGGGAGTTAAACTTGATGATATTTTCCATTTTTATTATAATATTATATATTATATATATATATATATATATAATTATATGGATATCATCAAGTTTAACCTTTGAACTTAAAATTTAATAATATTAGGATATTAATTAGGTTCCTTGAAAATGTATAAAGGGTTAAATATATAAATGGTTTATAATGAAAGTGGTACTTAAATATAATCTTTATTTTAATCCTTTTCAGATGCTGTGAAAGAAATATCTTTTCTACAAAGCCAGAATAGTCAAATGCACTTGTACAACAATAGTTTGCTATTTAGAATTAATAGTTTGCTATTTAGAATTAATAGTTTTCTATTTAGAATTAATATTTCGCTCTTTGGAATTAATAATCCTGGATTTTTTTTGTTGTTAAAAATTCTGAATAAAATATTTTCCTTCTTTTTATTAGTCCTAGGAATAGTCTAGAATCCAAGATAAAAAGCTTAATCTTGAAGAGGTTAAATATGTTTACAGATGGTCATTGTACCTGTTAATTATTACAGTAATGATTTGTGGTCTATCTATAATATTGTAAGAAAAATGTTTAATAAACAATGACAGTCTGCAGTTCTTATCCACAGAGGTTACCCAATAAAGATGTGAAATAAATAGTCCCACTTTTTAGTCCTCCAATCAAATGATTTTTTAATCTAATGTCTGGGGGACTGATTAAGTGTGTAATTTTACCTTCAAGTACTGGTGTTGTTTACGTTCTTCTATTTATGTTTTATAGAAATATTGTATTCTTAGATTTTAACCTATTTTGAGTTTCTCAAAAAAGAAATACAAATTGGGCAGTATATTAATATGCTTATAAAGCATTGAGTGTACTCAATGAATTAAATATTTTTAAATATTTTCAGGAATTCATAATGATAAGTATCAAATGTTTTTTCCACAAAATTTATATTTCCTCTATTATACACATTTTGATGAGAAATGCTTTGTCCCTGTGTAACCTTGTTGAATGTTTTATGTTTACTTAGTTCCTCGCCTTTGGGTGACCTTGCTAGATGCGTATTTCCTCAGTGACATTTAGGACAGAGATGAACAGAACAAATAAATATGCTTATATTCATGAAATCACTGTTTCTCTTATAGTTTAGAACATTGAAATTATTAGTCGTTTAGAAATCAAACATTATTGAACCTCTACAGAGTTTTGCAGTTATTTTATGCAAAGAATTTCTGGAGGCCGTAAGACTGTAAGGTTATCTCTGTTATTATTTACTTTCTACAAATTTACAAAATATAACCAATGAACATACTTTTATGTGTTGGGCATTTTAGGTGGTTTGTAAAGAATTCCTGCTATGTGAGGGGTGTATCTTTCTTAAGTCTGGGATGTAACTATTAAATTCTTGAGATTATGAAAAAACTCATTACAGAATGATCAAGTTTGTAGTGTGTAAGTTATGGATGTACAGTCTATGGTTTTAAATAAAAAAAATCTCCCAGCAACCTCAGCAAATCTCATGCACAGAATATCATCAGTTTGTCTGCCAGATAACTATAATTAAATCATATCTCTTATAATAATAGGCTATACTGTGATATAATGCTCAAGCAGTCGTGCAAATTAAATTTGACCTTGAGATATATCAATAATATTTCAAGCATAAAAAAAATCACATCATGATGATGATAATTATGCAAATGACATCCATTTTTTACGCTGACTTGTAATCACTTATCAATGTTCAAGTCTTTTTAGCAATATCACAAAAGTCACATTATGTCAAAATGCTGTCATGACAATCATCCAAATGATGTCCATTTTCGACACTGACATGTAATCACTTATCAAGTCTTTTTAGCAAAATCACATGTCAAAATGCTGTCATGATAATCATCCAAATGACGTGCTTTTTTGATGCTGACGTGTAATCACATATAAATGTTCAAGCCTATTCAGTAAAATCTCAGAAATGATGGGCAACATCATGGTCAAAACACTTACTAATTTGCTAATGTAAGTTTAGAAAGGCTTATACTTAACTAACAATTTATATTATTTTGATAGCATTGGCAGTTACTGCTTGACTCTTTCATCTCTGTGTTTCCCTGTGGCTGGTAACACCTTTCAGTTGGCCAAACCTTCATTTGGCACCAGCCTTCCAACTGTAATGGGGCTATTTTCACCAGCCACAGAAAACCATGTGAAACAGCAACAAAGTCAATGATCCACTTGTTTCCAAATTAAGATTATTATGTAGTCAAATAAACAAAACACTAAAATGTGAGTTAAAGAAATTAGCACACTATTCTAAAAAAAATGTAGCCCTTCAGATTTAAGCAGAGAGAATAAAGCACAGAATAAAATATGTTTTGGAATCCGGTGTACAGCTTTGGAAGCATTTATTTTATATAATGATATATAATCCCCCTAATATACTTCAGTCATCAATTATGGTTATTGTCTTGATTTAACGTCTTGAATAATTAGCTATTTTATCGCACCTAATCTTTAGTTTAGTAGAACTAGACTTTTTGGGATTCAAGTAGACAGAGACAGGAATTGCTGTCTCTGTCATTACTGAAACTCTAATCTCCTCTGCCATCCATGTAAGTATGGCAAATCTTGTTTTGTTACTTCTAAGTGAAAACCCCAATTATAGGGAGTACTATTCCAGACTGATTAGAAAACGTTATTCCTCACATTTATGAATGGTAGTATTAAATAGTAGATTATTTTGTGCTGACAGGGATATCAGCCCACTCTGCCATCAGCAAATCTGTTCTGGAGTTAACTCATTTATTTCAGTCATGCACAGAAATAATACAAAAGAAGGGCATATCTGTGGTATTCAGTTCAGATCAACTGGACATGAAGTTTAGTTCTTGAAGACGTTTCGCTGGTCATCCAACTGCCTTTCTCAATTCAGAATGACTTGCACAAGAAACTGTTGGCAATAAATACCCTGGAAAGTGTCCCAATCAGCATATAACAGACAGGTGTCAGGGACCTCCTGAATGCAAGGTGTTGATTGCATTCCAGCTATGAGGTGTTATCAAAATTTCCTAGGATAAGGCATCAAAAGAGCATTGTACATGGCTAGAGTGGGGATCTCTGACCCAGATCTGACACAGAACCCCTTGGTTCCAAAATCCAAATGTTCTGTCCGAAACCGGGCGGATCATTCGGATTTCGGGACTTCGAAACGCATTTTCAATGATCGAATGTACAAGGTTATTTATGAGGATTACCGAAAGTAATCTCATAAATTCGATATCAAAAATGTGGTCTCAAGTCCGTAAATCCGAAAACGGAACAAAACTTGACAAAACGAATACCTGACAATGGGGAAAGCATGTTTTCTCCTTTTTACAGGAGAATAAACACATTTAACTAGATTCTTTTTGCCATTCTTCTTATATGAGATTGTACATATTGGATTGGCTGGATGATTAAAAGTATTAGGATTTGGAAAATGAATGTTGTATATTTTTTTTTTCAGAATTAGATTCTGTTCATGAAGGGGTTACCCTGTTTTTAAGGGGGGCATAGGTGTGTTAAGAAACTAAAGCTTTTAGAACTTGAGAGTTTAAAAACAATATTGCTGTTTATCTGTTGTGAATTACTGCTTAGTATGGACAGTTTTGTTGGGGCCATGCAATGTGCATCCTGCCACATGTATGGAATTTGGAAGTAGCCATTTCAAGGGAATATTTGTGTCCGGTGTCAATCGGTGTAAAGGGGAAACTTGCAGCATTTAAGCTCTTGGCAAACCTGGGGGCAGTGCTGGTACTGGCAGGGGCCAGTAACCTGGATGGAGGAAATGGGGCAGATAAGGTGGTGAAGGAAGGTAGATTTGGAAAGGTCACCAGGGGAAGTAGGGGACAGAAGTTTATGGTAAATAGATAAACAATGGTGGAGGTGCACTCTGTCCAACTGTGGGTGCAGACGCCTTGTGGGTTCTTCCCTTTGGAACCAGTAGCTTTACAGGAAAAAGGCAATAGAGGGTCGCACTCCAAGAAATTATAACAACTTTATTGTGATCCACACATCACACGTCACAACATTTCGGGGGAATACCCCCTTCTTCAGGTGATAAAGTGCAACTGTGCTCAGGGAAAATTTAAAGACTGTGAGGGACCAAATGGGTGGGTGGGACCAAATGGAGTCACAGTCTTTAAATTTTCCCTGAGCACAGTTGCACTTTATCACCTGAAGAATGGGGTATTCCCCCGAAACGTTGTGACGTGTGATGTGTGGATCACAATAAGAAGGGGTATTCCCCCGAAATTTGTGACGTGTGATGTGTGGATCACAATAAAGTTGTTATAATTTCTTGGAGTGCGACCCTCTATTGCCTTTTTCCTGTAAAGCTACTGGTTCCAAAGGGAAGAACCCACAAGGCGTCTGCACCCACAGTTGGACAGAGTGCACCTCCACCATTGTTTATCTATTTACCATAAACTTCTGTCCCCTACTTCCCCTGGTGACCTTTCCAAATCTACCTTCCTTCACCACCTTATCTGCCCCATTTCCTCCATCCAGGTTACTGGCCCCTGCCGTACCAGCACTGCCCCCAGGTTTGCCAAGAGCTTAAATGCTGCAAGTTTCCCCTTTACACCGATTGACACCGGACACAAATATTCCCTTGAAATGGCTACTCCAAATTCCATACATGTGGCAGGATGCACATTGCATGGCCCCAACAAAACTGTCCATACTAAGCAGTAATTCACAACAGATAAACAGCAATATTGTTTTTAAACTCTCAAGTTCTAAACTTTAGTTTCTTAACACACCTATGCCCCCCTTAAAAACAGGGTAACCCCTTCATGAACAGAATCTAATTCTGAAAAAAAAAATATACAACATTCATTTTCCAAATCCTAATACTTTTAATCATCCGCCAATCCATATGTACACACTCATATAGAAGAATGGCAAAAAGAATCTAGTTAAATGTGTTTATTCTCCTGTAAAAGGAGAAAACATGCTTTCCCCCATTGTCAGGTATTCGTTTTGTCAAGTTTTGTTCCGTTTTCGGATTTACGGACTTGAGACCACATTTTTGATATCGAATTTATGAGATTACTTTCGGTAATCCTCATAAATAACCTTGTACATTCGATCATTGAAATGCTTTTCGAAGTCCCGAAATCCGAATGATCCGCCCGGTTTCGGACAGAACATTTGGATTTTGGAACCAAGGGGTTCGTGTCAGATCTGGGTCGAGATCCCCACTCTAGCCATGTACAATGCTCTTTTGATGCCTTATCCTAGGAAATTTTGATAACACCTCATAGCTGGAATGCAATCAACACCTTGCATTCAGGAGGTCCTGACACCTGTCTGTTATATGCTGATTGGGACACTTTCCAGGGTATTTATTGCCAACAGTTTCTTGTGCAGTCATTCTGAATTGAGAAGGCAGTTGGATGACCACGAAACGTCTTCAAGAACTAAACTTCATGTCCAGTTGATCTGAACTGAATACCACAGATATGCCCTTCTTTGTATTATTTCTGTGCATGACTGAAAAATGAGTTAACTCCAGAACAGATTTGCTGATGGCAGAGTGGGCTGATATCCCTGTCAGCACAAAATAATCTACTATTTAATACTACCATTCATAAATGTGAGGAATAACGTTTTCTAATCATCTGGAATAGTACTCCCTAAATTGGGTTTTCACTTAGAAGTAACAAAACAAGATTTGCCATACTTACTGGATGCAAGGAGATTAGAGTTTCAGTAATGACGAGACAGCAATTCCTGTCTCTGTCTACTTGAATCCCAAAAAGTCTAGTTCTCTAAACTAAGATTAGGTGCGATAAATAGCTATATATTCAAGACGTTAAATCAAGACAATAACCATAATTGATGACTGAAGTATATTAGGGGGATTATATTCATTAATAAAATAAATGCTTCCAAGCTGTACACCCGGATTCCAAAACTATTTTATTCTGTGCTTTATTCTCTCTGCTTAAATCTGAAGGGCTACATTTTTTTTAGAATAGTGTGCTAATTTCTTTAACTCACATTTTAGTGTTTTGTTTATTTGACTACAATAATCAAATTTGGAAACAAGTGGATCATTGACTTGTTGCTGTTTCACATGGTTTTCTGTGGCTGTGAATAGCCCCATTACAGTTGGAAGGCTGGTGCCAAATGAAGGTTTGGCCAACTGAGGTGTTACCAGCCACAGGAAACACAGAGATGAAAGAGTCAAGCAGTAACTGCCAATGCTATCAAAATATAAATTGTTAGTTAAGTATAAGCCTTTCTAAACTTACATTAGCAAATTAGTAATGTTTTTTGACCAGGATGTTGCCCATCATTTCTGAGATTTTACTGAATAGGCTTGAACATCGGGGGGCCCCGGGGTTTACTGGGGGGAGGGCTGGGGGGACAGTATGCCATGCAGACACCCACATTTTCTTTTTACTATAGGTGGTTGGAAACTACAACTCCCAGCAACCAAGCATGCTGGGAGTTGTAGTTTCCAAACATCTACAGTGGAAAGGTATTAGGGTGGGGGACAGTATGCCATACAGTAACCCCAATACCTTTTGCTATAGGTGGTTGAAAACTACAACTCCCAGCACCAAGCATGCTGGGAGTTGTGTTTCCAAACATCTACAGTGGAAAGGTATTAGGGTTACTGTATGGCATACTGTCCCCCACCCTAATATCTTTCCACTGTAGATGTTTGGAAACTACAACTCCCAGCATGCTTGGATGCTGGGAGTTGTAGTTTCCACCACCTATAGTAAAAGGTAATGGGGGTGTCTGCATGGCATACTGTCCCCCCAGCCCTCGGCTTATACTCGGGTCAATCATCTTTTCTAATTTTTGAGGCAAAAATGGGTGCCTCGGCTTATACTCGAGTCGGCTTATACTCGAGTATATACGGTACATTTTTTAAATCAAGGCACACAAAATACTTTACCATAGCCTAGCAAAACTATTCAATCAGAGTCAACAGTATTTCTAAACTTAAAATATCCTCAAACCTTACATTTCTTAAATAGCTGACACTGGTAAAATGCTTGGCACACAAATGGTAAAATGCCTAACACATAGACACTGGTAAAATGCCTAGCACATAGACACTGGTTTAAATGCTTGGCACACAGACATTGGTAGAAATGCTTAGTACAGGACCACTGGTAAAATGGTTGGCACACAGACTAGTAAAATGCCTGGCACACAGAAACTGATTAATTGGTTGGGAATCTGATACTGGTAATGTTTGGAACACAGTATGGTAAAAATGCTTAGTACACAAACTACTGGTAAAAGGGTTGGCACAAATTAGTAAAATGCTTGACACACAGACACTGATAAATTGGTTGGAAAACTAGAAGTAGCAAAATGGTTGGCAACAGACATTGCCAACCACTTACAACTGCTAATTCGCTAACCACACAGAGAATGCCAACCATTACAAACTGCTAATTCGCAACCATTTTACCAATGTCTGTATGCCTCCCTTTAGGCCACTGCGCCCATAGACAGATGTCACTAATAAATTAAATAAGATTTTTTTCAAGACCAACAAGAGTATACAGGTATACAGGAATCCCCTATGTGGCATTGTATCAAAAGCTTTAGCAAAATCCAAGTATACTACATCCACTTGAATCTAAATTCTAACTCACCTCTAAATAAAACGAAGTAAATTTTTTCTGACACAATCCATGTGTGTTGCTACTTATAAGATCAGTTCTAGAGACAAATTCCAGGATATGATCCCATAATGACTACCTTTTCTAAATAATGGTATTTTTTCCAATCCAGCACATCACCAGACAAAAGTAAATCTGAAAAGATAAGCAACAATGGTCTAGATAAAACTGAACTAAGCTCTCTTAAGATCCGAGGAAAATATTCATCTGATCTGGGGCTTTATTGATATTAAATTCATCTAATTGTTTCTGTACTAATCATTCAGTTAATATTCCTCATTCATACACTTCAAATTACTATCCTAGCTATAAGGACTAGGATTCTGTATAGTGTATACAGAGTAAAAAAAACACATTATCCTTTTTGCCATCCTCTATAACAATCTCAGCCCCATTATTTAATGGTCCCATATTCTTGGTGCTTATCTTTTTCCTATTAATATATTAAAAACATTTTGGGGTGGGACCTGTTGGTCTCATATTTTATTTTCTATTTTAGCTAGTTTAATTGCTTTCCTGCACGCCTTATACAGCTTTTATACTTCTATAAGCCTGATCTGTTAGTTTAACTTTAGTTCTAATTACTAGAGATGGTCGAACTATTGAAAGTTCGGTCCTTTTCGAACTTTCGAACTATTGTAAAAGTTCGAAAGTTCGAAAATGGACCCATTAAGTCTATGGGAGGCAGATAGTTCGAAAAGTTCGAGTCAAATACAACTAAAATATTAATGGTAACTTAATGTAAATGGCTGTGGGACCTGGGAAATGGTCTGGGGAGCATGTTCAATATCCAGAACTTAAGTAAAATCGATTTTACTCTCACACGACGCTACTTCGAGCTTTCGCGTTCGAACGTTCGAGGTAACATGGACATTTTACTCGCAGATTCGATGCTCGCCTATAGGCTTTAATGGAGACTTTACTCGCAGATTCGATGTTCGCACCAGATACCATGTACATTTTACTCGCGGATTCGAACGTTCGAACATTCGATAAACACCGAAAGTCCGGGAAATATTGAAAGTCCGCGTCCGAGATAGTTCGAGAAGTCCGGGTCGTTCGAACTCGAACAGTTCGGCTCGAACTTGGGTTCGAGTTCGAGTTCTATGCCATCCCTACTAATTACCCAATTTTTCCAGAAGACTTATTGCATTTGTAAACATACATTTTAGATTTCATTTAGTTTACTTAGTGCTCCCCCCTCCATTATCTTATTAGCACCCTGATCTCTCCAACAACCATGTTTAAAATCTCTTCCAACCCTCTAGCCATCTTCCCCCAAAACAACTGCGCCACCATCAGTAAGGTGCAGTCCAACCTTACTAAAGAGCCTGCAGATGACCAAAAAGTCAGCCTTACTAAAGAGCCTGCAGTGACCAAAAAGTCAGCCTTACTAAAGAGCCTGCAGATGACCAAAAAGTCAGCCCACTTCTTTAAAAACCCAAACCCCATCTCCTACACAAACCCTTAGCCACGTATTAATACTCTTAAGCTCCTATTGCCTCCCAATTATGCACGTGGCTGTGGTAGTACTTCTAAAATACTACCTGGAGGTTTTACTATCAATTAGCCCCTAAAGGGCATCTACTCCTGCTCTTTTTTTTTGTCATCTACCCAATGTGAACCAAGACCACTGGGTCACTCCCAGCCCCACCCAATAACTTTTCTACATGATCCACCACTGTTGAACCTAGTACTAGGCAGGCAACACACTTTGGGCAGTAGGTTCTTTGCGGAGATTACTCAATTCACCTTTCTAATAATGGAGTCCCTACGACTACCACAGCCTAAACTTTTGGCCAAAGCTCCCTCCCTTGTATTTGAGATGGAGTTTCCCTGGGTACTCAAGGTATTGGCCTGCTCCATACATGCTACTCCTGAGCTGTCCTCCTCTGCTTCTTCCACCTTCAGATGGAAAATCTGTTGAAATGACTAGCGGAAAGAAGAGACCCTAAACTTCTGTCGGGAAAAGGCAATAGAGGGTCGCACTCCAAGAAAGATTTAACACTGTCAGGTGATAAAGTGCAACTGTGCTCAGGGAAAATTTAAAGACTGTGACTCCATTTGGTCCCACCCACCCATTTGGTCCCTCACAGTCTTTAAATTTTCCCTGAGCACAGTTGCACTTTATCACCTGAAGAAGGGGGTATTCCCCCGAAATGTTGTGACGTGTGATGTGTGGATCACAATAAAGTTGTTATAATTTCTTGGAGTGCGACCCTCTATTGCCTTTTTCCCGACAGAAGTTTAGGGTCTCTTCTTTCCTGCTAGTCAATTTCAACAGATTTTCCATCTGAAGGTGAAGAAGCAGAGGAGGACAGCTCAGGAGTAGCATGTATGGAGCAGGCCAATACCTTGAGTACCCAGGGAAACTCCATCTCAAATACAAGGGAGGGAGAACTTATGGCCAGAAAGTTTAGGCATGTGGTAGTCGTAGGGGACTCCATTATTAGAAAGGTGAATTGAGTAATCTGCCGCAAAGAACCTACATGCCCAAAAGTGTGTTGCCTGCCTAGTACTAGGTTCAACATGTGGTGGATCATGTAGAAAAGTTATTGGGTGGGGCTGGGAGTGACCCAGTGGTCTTGGTTCACATTGGGTAGATGACAAAAAAAAAAGAGCAGGAGTAGATGCCCTTTAGGGGCTAATTGATAAGTAAAACCTCCAGGGTAGTATTTTCAGAAGTACTACCACAGCCACGTGCTATAATTGGGAGGCAATAGGAGCTTAAGAGTATTAATACGTGGCTAAGGGGTTTGTGTAGGGAGATGGGGTTTGGGTTTTTAAAGAAGTGGGCTGACTTTTTGGTCATCTGCAGGCTCTTTAGTAAGGCTGACTTTTTGGTCATCTGCAGGCTCTTTAGTAAGGCTGACTTTTTGGTCATCTGCAGGCTCTTTAGTAAGGTTGGACTGCACCTTACTGATGGTGGCGCAGTTGTTTTGGGGGAAGATGGCTAGAGGGTTGGAAGAGATTTTAAACATGGTATGTTGGAGAGATCAGGGTGGCTAATAAGATAATGGAGGGGGGAGCACTAAGTAAACTAAATGATAATCTAAAATGTATGTTTACAAATGCAATAAGTCTTGCTGGAAAAATTGGGTAATTAGTAGGGATGGCATAGAACTCGAACTCGAACCCAAGTTCGAGCCGAACTGTTCGAGTTCGAACGGACCCGGACTTCTCGAACTATCTCGGACGCGGACTTTCAATATTTCCCGGACTTTCGGTGATTTATCGAATGTTCGAACGTTCGAATCCGCGAGTAAAATGTACATGGTATCTAGGTGCGAACATCGAATCTGCGAGTAAAGTCTCCATTAAAGCCTATAGGCGAGCATCGAATCTGCGAGTAAAATGTCCATGTTACCTCGAACGTTCGAACGCGAAAGCTCGAAAGTAGCGCGTGTGAGAGTAAAATCGATTTTACTTAAGTTCTGGATATTGGAACATGCTCCCCAGACCATTTCCCAGGTCCCACAGCCATTTACATTAAGTTACCATTAATATTTTAGTTGTATTTGACTCGAACTTTTCGAACTATCTGCCTCCCATAGACTTTAATGGGTCCATTTTCGAACTTTCGAACTTTTACAATAGTTCGAAAGTTCGAAAACGGACCGAACTTTCAATAGTTCGACCATCTCTAGTAATTAGAACTAAAGTTAAACTAAACAGATCAGGCTTATAGAAAGTATAAAAGCTGTAATAAGGCGTGCAGGAAAGCAATTAAACTAGCTAAAATAGAAAATAAAATATGGATAGCCAAACAGGTCCAGCCCCAAAATGTTTTTAAATATATTAATAGGAAAAAGATAAGCACCAAGAATATGGGACCATTAAATAATGGGGCTGAGATTGTTATAGAGGATGGCAAAAAGGATAATGTGTTTTTTTTACTCTGTATACACTATACAGAATCCTAGTCCTTATAGCTAGGATAGTAATTACATGAAGTGTATGAATGAGGAATATTAACTGAATGGATATAGTACAGAAACAATTAGATGAATTTAATATCAATAAAGCCCCAGGATCAGATGAAATATTTTCCTCGGATCTTAAGAGAGCTTAGTTCAGTTTTATCTAGACCATTGTTGCTTATCTTTTCAGATTTACTTTTGTCTGGTGATGTGCTGTTGGATTGGAAAAAATACCATTATTTAGAAAAGGTAGTCATTATGGGATCATATCCTGGAATTTGTCTCTAGAACTGATCTTATAAGTAGCAATCACCATGGATTGTGTCAGAAAAATTTACTTCGTTTTTATGTAGAGGTGAGTTAGAATTTAGATTCAAGTGGATGTAGTATACTTGGATTTTGCTAAAGCTTTTGATACAATGCCACATAGGGGATTCCTGTATACCTGTATACTCTTGTTGGTCTTGAAAAAAATCTTATTTAATTTATTAGTGACATCTGTCTATGGGCGCAGTGGCCTAAAGGGAGGCATACAGACATTGGTAAAATGGTTAGCGAATTAGCAGTTGTAAATGGTTGGCATTCTCTGTGTGGTTAGCGAATTAGCAGTTGTAAGTGGTTGGCAATGTCTGTGTGCCAACCATTTTGCTACTTCTAGTTTTCCAACCAATTTATCAGTGTCTGTGTGTCAAGCATTTTACTAATTTGTGCCAACCCTTTTACCAGTAGTTTGTGTACTAAGCATTTTTACCATATCTGTGTTCCAAACATTTACCAGTATCAGATTCCCAACCAATTAATCAGTTTCTGTGTGCCAGGCATTTTACTAGTCTGTGTGCCAACCATTTTACCAGTGGTCCTGTACTAAGCATTTCTACCAATGTCTGTGTGCCAAGCATTTAAACCAGTGTCTATGTGCTAGGCATTTTACCAGTGTCTATGTGTTAGGCATTTTACCATTGTCTGTGTGCCAAGCATTTTACCAGTGTCAGCTATTTAAGAAATGTAAGGTTTGAGGATATTTTAAGTTTAGAAATACTGTTAGACTCTGATTGAATAGTTTTGCTAGGCTATGGTAAAGTATGTTTGTGTGCCTTGATTTAAAAAATGTACCGTATATACTCGAGTATAAGCCGACTCGAGTATAAGCCGAGGCACCCATTTTTGCCTCAAAAATTAGAAAAGATGATTGACCCGAGTATAAGCCGAGGGCTGGGGGGACAGTATGCCATGCAGACACCCACATTACCTTTTTACTATAGGTGGTTGGAAACTACAACTCCCAGCATGCTTGGATGCTGGGAGTTGTAGTTTCAAAACATCTACAGTGGAAAGATATTAGGGTGGGGGACAGTATGCCATACAGTAACCCTAATACCTTTCCACTGTAGATGTTTGGAAACTACAACTCAGCATGCTTGTTGCTGGGGTTGTAGTTTTCAACCCACTATAGCAAAAGGTATGGGGGTTAATGTATGGCATACTGTCCCCACCCTAATACCTTTCCACTGTAGATGTTTGGAAACTACAACTCCCAGATGCTTGGTTGCTGGGAGTTGTAGTTTCCAACCACCTATAGTAAAAAGAAAATGTGGGTGTCTGCATGGCATACTGTCCCCAGCCCTCCCCCCAGTACCCCCAGCCCTCCCCCCAGTCCCCCCCCAGCTCAATTACCCGTACCTGGTCTTCAGTCTTCCTCTCTCTGCAATCCCGAAGCAGCCGCAAGTCCGGCCGGCAGTTCCCATTACTGCTTCGCAGCTGCGCGATGACGTCATCCCACCAGCGTGCGTGATGACGTCATCGCGCAACCGCGAAGAACTACTGGGAACTGCCGGCCGGACTCGCGGCTGCCTCTGGATTGAAGGTAAGTTGCTACTGACTCGAGTATAAGCCGAGTCAAGGTTTTTAGGTTAATTTTTAAACCTAAAAACCTCGGCTTATACTCGAGTATATACGGTAATGATGAATTTAGATGTTTTTTTAATGGAAATTTGTTTTGTGTTTGGGCGGTATTGGGAGGGGAGGGGAGTATGTTAAAATTTTCATAAGGGCTCATAGGTCTGTAGCTATGCCATTATATAGGTGCTTTACTTTGCAAAACTAGTGGCCTTTGCTACACTGATGATTGCTCAATATAGCCGAAACTGGTCTGTTTCTGTCTCTCTGTTTCTGTATTTAGTTTGTGGAATGCTTTAAAAAGACCTTAGTAGTAGATAATTGTACCGTGTTAGCCATTGATAAAAGTGAAGACATCTTGGATATAAAATAATACCTTTTATTGGCAAACTAAAATGATTGAAAATGCAAACTTTCGAAGCACTAAGGCTTCTTCCTCAGGCATGATACAATACTGAATCTTGTGCGCCCACTATTTTATACATACAAGAGGGGAGTTTCAAAGCCTTTATTCTCTCCCTACCCTATTTAATTTATTGGTGACATCTGTCCATAGGGGCTTCACACTGTAAAACCAGAGGCCTGTACTACACTGATGATGGCTCAATAAAGCCGAAACCGGTCTGTAGTTGATGCTCTGGTTTTGGATTTAGCTTGTGGAATGCTGTAAAAGTCTTTTTAAAGATATAGCTTTCCTACGAGCTTCCATGGAAACATGGTTAATTCCCAGAAGTCTTTGTTCCTTATTTGCATACATACAAGTACAAAGACTTTCTGACATTATACAGATGTTATTTGATGATTTGCAGGAGAAAGTTCCCTTTTTTTCAAACCTTCTGGAAATGATTATTTGATTTCTGTTTGGGCGGTGTTGGGAGTGGGGGTATGTTCAAAATTTCATTAGGGCTCATAGGTCTGTAGCTATGCCACTATATAGGTGCTTTACTTTGCAAAACCAGTGTCCTTTGCTACACTGATGATTGCTCAATATAGCTGAAACTGGTCTTTTTCTGTCTCTCTGTTTCTGTATGTTGTTTGTGGAAAAAAAACCTTAGTAGTAAGAATTGTACCGTGTTAGCCATTGATGAAAGTGAAGACATCTTGGATATAAAATAATACCTTTTATTGGCTAACTAAAATGATTGAAAATGCAAGCTTTCCAAGCACTAAGGCTTCTTCCTCAGGCATGATACAATACTGAATCTTGTGTGCACACTATTTTATACATACAAGAAAGGGGAGTTTCAAAGCCTTTATTCTCTCCCTACCCTATTTAATTTATTGGTGACGTCTGTCTGTAAGGGCTTCACACTGCAAAACTAGAGACCTGCACTACACTGATGATGGCTCAATAAAGCCAAAACCGGTCTGTAGTTGGGTTCTGGTTTTGGATTTAGCTTGTGGAATGCTGTAAAAGTCTTTTTAAAGATATAGCATTCCTACGAGCTTCCATGGAAAGATAATAGATTCCCAGAAGCCTTTGTTCCTTATTTGCATATTGCTGAAAGGGGAGTTTCAATGCCTTTATTCTCTCTCTATCCTATTTAATTTATTGGTGACGTCTGTCCATTGGCGCTTCACACTGCAAAACCAGAGGCTTGCACTACACTGATGATGGCTCAATAAAGCCAAAACCAGTCTGTAGTTGGCGCTTTGGTCTTTTTAAAGATATAGTTACTTATAGCTTTCATGGAAACATGGTAAATTCCCAGAAGTCTTTGTTCTTTATTTGCATATTGCTGAAAGGGGAGTTTCAAAGCCTTTATTCTCTCCCTACCCTATTTAATTTATTGGTAACGTCTGTCCATAGGTGCTTTACACTGCAAAACTAGAGGCTTGCACTACACTGATGATGGCTCAATAAAGCCAAAACTGGTCTGTAGTTGGCGCTCTGGTTTTGCATTTAGCTTGTGGAATGCTGTAAAAGTCTTTTTAATGATATAGCTTTCCTAAGAGCTTCCATGGAAACATGGAAAATTTCCAGAAGTCTTTGTTCCTTATTTGCATACATACAAGAACAAAGACTTTCTGACATTATACAGATGTTTTTTTATGATTTACAGGAGAAAGTTCACTTTATTTCAAACCAATGTTTGGAACCTGATATTGGTATCGTGTCTCCGGTGTGGATGTACTTGCAGGTTTCACACCTTTTCTGCAAACAGGGAATTGTTCCATTTTGTGTGGGGCTTGTTAGGGAACTTTTTCAAGCAGTTGTTTTAAATTGGGTACTTGTTGGTACTTGTCGGCACCTATAGACGTCTGTCTATAGGCGCTTCACATTGCAAAACCATAGGCCTGCACTACACTGATGATGGCTCAATAAAGCTGAAACTGGCCTGTGGCTGGCTCTCTGGTTCTGCATTTAGCTCATGGGATGCTTTAAAAAAACTTTTAATAGATATTTGCATACAGATTGTAGTTGTCAATGAAACTACATCTATGTGGGCTTAAGTTCTAAGTCAAGGGCTTTGGGTTCTCCTCATGGCCACTTCTTTTTAATCTGTGTATAAATGACTTAGAAGGGGGCATTGAGAGCAATGTTTCTGTGTTTGCTGATGACACTAAACTATGCAGAGCTTTGGAAACTTCAAATGATGTGCAAATGCTGCAAGCAGACCTAGATAGATAATCAAAATGGGCAGCAGAGTGACAGATGAAATTCAATGTTGATAAATGTAAGGTGATGCATTTGGGGTTTAACGATACAGTACTAGTGCCACCTACACCATCATTAATGAAGTGAATCTTTAATGAAAAAAAGATTTTGGTTAGTATGCCAATCAGATTCTTTCTGAAAGAATATGAATGTAACTAATTCTGATTAGATGCAATCAGATTCTTTTAGAAAGAATCTGATTGGTATACTAACCAATCAGATTATTTTCCAATTAGAATTGGTTGCAATTAGATTCTTTCAGAAAGAATCTGATTGGTTAGTATACCAATTAAATTATTTCAGTTAGAAACTGATTGGTATACCAACCAATAATATTCTTTTCCAATCAGAATTAACTACAATTAGATTCTTTCAAAAAGAACATTTCCGAGGTCCCAGAACCATTTACAGTAAGTTACTGTATAATTTTTACAATATGTTTGAAAATTAAAATTTTTGAAATTTGAAGAATTTTCGAAAATTTTCAAATGCGGCTCGAAAAAAGAATGCGGAAGCTCAAAAACAGTGCGATCGTGTTCCCCAGACCATTTTCCAGGTCCCAGAGCCATTTACAGTAAGTTAACATTTTACCATATATTTAGGCAGATCTGTGCGTTTTTATTCTCTCATTGACTTTTCTGTGAATTTTCAGATTTTTTCTAAAATCCGTGAATCCACAGGCAGAACCAGGTTTTAGCTGTTTCACCCATCTCTAGAATTGAATCTAGAATCAAGTGCGAAAAATATTATTCTCCCTTTTTACAAGGCAGTGGTAAGGCCTCATTTGGATTATGTGGTGCAGTTTTGGAATCCCATATACAAAAGGGACATCTTGGAAATGGATGGAATCCAAAGAAGGGCAACTAAAATAATTAAGGGAATGGATGGGCTTGACTATGCAGGCAGATTAGACAAGTTAGGGCTGTTTACATTGGAGATAGGTCATATAACTCATGGACATTCTTTAAGACTAGAAGAAAAGAAGTTTAATTTTCAGGTTAGGAAAGGTTTTTTAACGGTGAGAATGGGGAATCTGTGGAACTGTCTTCCAGCAGATGTGGTAATGGCAAGTTCATTGAATAGCTTTTCAAAGTGTGCTGGATAAGGTTCTAAAACTTAAAAATAAAAGTATTAATGGTATTAATACATATACTGTAGTTCCGGTTGATACAGGGTTACTTTCCGATTGCTTTTTCTAAATTATTAGTGTGTGCAGTGACACTATTCTGTCATACAAGTATAATCTATACTAGTGTGTAGAGCAATGATTCCTGCCATAAACAAAACTTCATCCTAAATTGTAAAATGATAAAGAAAGGGTTAAACATTTTTGCATATCCATTTATAGCTTTATTTTTTCTTACTATATTTACAATAGCAAAGTTCTTTCATTATTTTGTAATGGTATTGTAAATCTTGTTCTGGATCAAAGTGCTTCATGTTGAAATCACAATTTATTCACAGAACAGACATGGTTGTTCTTTCAGCACTTGCCTAAACTGATATGAGGACCTAGACCATGTCAAAAACAGTGAGAATTTGCCAGAAATATTATTCACTGTTTGGCCTACAGTACCTCCCAGTAGAGATTACCAATGATTCATTTGCATATATGATTTGGTTAGCATTAGTACATTGAACCTTATCTTAGAATAAACATTATCTAAGTCTAGCAAAATGTAAAAGGACCACCCTATGCGACATGATAGACAGAAATAGATGAACAAGCAATAGGTGTTCCAATTGGTGCATGGTTCAGATTGTAAATTGCCATTTTTTTCCTGCTGAATGGTATGAGTATCTCTCATATATATGTAACTCACCATATTGGAAGGCACTCATAGGGCTTCACATAATGGAATCAAAGTTTACACTTGTTGGAACTGTTGATCAATGCATTTAGACTATGAATGCAGCCGTCATCAGGATCATCAGTTCCTGTTGTTTTGCACCATCCTAAAAAGCCAAGGTGACACCCTCCCGGATCAATTAACCCCTAACACTTCCCTAAGCTTTATTAACCCTCAGTTAAAATGTTTCCACAACCTGATGCGACATTATGGCAACCAAATACAATAATGACATCAAGGACAACTGAATAACACTGTATTAAAAACACACTTAAACTTACAGGAATACAAATACAGGCAAAGAAGAGGAGCACTCACCTGGATTTGATAATTCAACTTTATTCAAGCACAGTGGTCACATTGACGCGTTTCTGCCATCTTGTCTTCCTTTTTCCTTTGTACATGCTGATCCATACTGTTGGCACCCGGGCACAACAATTGCACTGGAAGTGCCTACTTGCCAAATAGGATAATCCTGCAGGTATGAGAGTAGACCCAGGCAATCCTGCCATACTGTGTGGTTCAAACTAAACATGCTATGTTCATACTTATTATTATTCACCACAGCAAGTGCCACATTTACGGCTGCTTATGTTACGACTCGGGAGCACAGGATACTGATTAGCTTTATAGATTAAAACTATAAAGCATTCTTCACTGCACTGCACTGCGTATATGATGTTGCTTTTCTTGTGTTTTGGTATTGGGTCTTTCGGATGTACCAATTGGGTCTTTCGGATGTACCAAAAGCGACATCATATACGCAGTGCAGTGCAGTGAAGAATGCTCTGATTTGTATGTGGGGGAGACCAAACAACAACTGCATCAACGTATGGCCCAGCACAGAAGAGCCAATTCCTCAGGTCAGGACTCAGCCATGTACCTGCATCTTAAGGATAAAGGACATACCTTTGAAGATTGTAATGTTAACATATTGGCAAAGGAACGTGACTGGTTCAAGAGAGGTGTTAAGGAGGCCATTTATGTGAAAATAAAGAAACCAAGCCTAAATAGAGGTGGGGGGGTTCGACACCATCTGTCTGCCATGTACAATGCTGTTTTGACACCTTACTCTGGGCATTCCTATAACACCTCTTAGCCACTATCTAATCACGCCCTTAACACCTGGCTGTGATATGCTAATTGGGATTTTCCAGGGTACATAATTGCCACAGATTCTTGTACAAGTCATTCTGAATTGAGAAAGCCAGTCGGATGACTAGCGAACATCTTCAAGAACTAAACTTCAAGTCCAGTTGATCTAATTGAATACAATGGAGAGTAGGATCTGTCTTCCCATGTAACAGGTTTCTGCCTCTGATCCTGTCCTCTCAGTTGTTTGTGTCATGCGCAGGGGAGCCCTTTCCCTCCTCTCACCATCCGAATCCCTCTCTGCCTACCCTTCATGTAGTGTAAATTCGTTTGGCCATAATGTTCCTCCCCCCTGCCCACCCCCAACTGCCATATTTGTTCTGTAATAAAAGTTTCCCAATCATACTTACCTTCGATCCCACAACTGTCTTCTTAACCAACAGCCGCATCTGTGATTGACTGACCGGCAGCCAATCATGGATGCGGTTGCCAGTCCGGCCCCTTTCTGCAGCTTCCGGTTTGCAGAGAGGAGGAGAAGAGACCTGGGAGCGCAGGGACTGTAAGTATGATTGGGAAACTTTTATTACAGGACTAACACAGTGGTTGAAAGGGGCAGTGTGGGGGACATTATAGCAAATAAAAGTATTTAGGGTGGACATGCTCTTTAAGGTGAGATGGATTTAAAGGAGCTAAAAGCTCCCCACAGAGTTTAAAATAAAACAGAGCATTATTATAACAGAAGGTACCTCACGGCCTCATGTCATTATAATAGCATTGACCTAATAATGAAACATATAAACAAATATTTCTCATTCCCATGTTAGCTAGAGAAATAGTTTTATCCTTTTTATACTCTCTCATACAGATCTAATTGCATCAGAGCACTTTTTAATAACCAATAACTGCTTTTTATTTCAGTATTAAATACTTGGTATACCTTCCAGGCTAAACCACTAAGCAAAAAGCTAAACACTTGCAAGTGAGCACCTTTATTCCAACCATTAATAGTGGCTGCCAATTCAAATTGTTCTAGCCAATCAGTCTACTCCCTAGTAACCCCATCAAATTGATCAGGTTTAAAAAAAGTTTTGGCAATTGGGCCTGGTAGAGCTACTGAGTCTAATTGGAGCTAGAGATGGAATAAAACTCGAACCTGAGTTCGAGCCAAACTATTCGAGTTTGAACGGACCCAGACTTCGCGAACTTTCCCGGCCCCGGATTTCTCAGACTTTCGATAATTTCAAACGTTCGAGGCGCGCGAATATGCGATTAAATATCGAATTAACGAATATGCGAGTAAAATGTCTATATACCAATAAGCGAGTAAATATCGAATTAACAAATATGCAAGTAAAATGTCTATATACAAATATGCGAATAAACCGAATAAATGAGTATGCGAGTAAAATGTCTATATACCAATAAGCGAGTAAATATCAAATAAACAAATATGCCAGTGATATATATGAAGGTACATTCCATGATGCATGATGGAGAGTTCGATAGCCCTGAATAGTTTGGTAAACCCCGATACGTTCGGTAAGCCTCAAATCTGCGAATAGTTTATGGGAAAACTATCAAATCTGTGAATTGTTTATGGGATAATTATCGAATGTTCAAACGCGGGAGCTCGAAAGGAGCGTGCGTGAGAGAAAAATCGATTTACCATTGATATTTTAATTATATTTCATTTGAACTTCTCAAACTATTTGACTCCCATTGACTTTAATGGGTCCTATTTCAAACTTTAGAACTTTCCATATAGTTCGAAAGTTCAAAAACGGACCGAACTTTCGGAAGTTCGGCCATCTCTAATTGGAGCATTTCATCTGCAGGTACAAGGACAGGAGGATTTAAATTAATACTTTCAGTAGCAGCCTCCATAGCTTAATACAGAGAAAAAAATATACAAAGAAAATGGAGAACAAATGGTATAACAGCACCGCTGACACCAATTTGTACCAGATCATTGCTTTATGGAATGATTATGGGTAGCATGGCACTCTGGTGGTCTGGCACAAAGCAGACAGTGCACTTACTTTCTTTAAACAATATTAACCAATTTTAATTACATTTAACAGTGAGTATTGCAATGATTTAATAACAAAACATAATCAGTTTCCCCACATAACATGTGCACTAATGTAGTAGTCCCTGCCTATGATGCAACAATTTTTCAATATTGACCATGCCTGTATATTGTGTGTCCTTGTAAGTTGTTGTACACTTATCTGTTGCCTCAGATTTTGTATCCAATAAGGTAAATTGTCTGTTCAATAATCTGTCCTCCCAACAGGTGGTAACAGGATCTTATACACAGGATCTTGGTTTACATTCAATATCACTCCAAACAGATCAGTCCTATGACTCCCAAAGGATAATACCACACACTTCTATCTACTTTCACTTTCCCTCCTCCTAGCCATAGAGAGCAGGGTTGTCTTGTTTTTTTATTACTCACTGACACCACCTGCAGGCTGGAGTTGGTATATAAGAAGCCTTGGTGTATATGTCCATTACAGTACACATCACGTCCTGTTTAGCAGACAGAAACCTTTTTTGGATTACACTTACTTTCAGTATTCACATGGAGCCGACCCAGGGGTGTGGTTTACACTGTGCCATTTTGACCAAATCATATTGAAATAGGAATCTGTACCTAATATAAGTCAGTGCTGTACTTTATATACTCCTAAAAACTAAATGCAATCTCCTATGAAGATATAAATGTATTTATATAATATAAGGGATAAGGGATATATGTGTGTGTGTGTGTTTCTGTATAGATCTCTGTGTGTGGTTGTATGTATGCAGGTTCATGTGTTTGATCATATTTTGTTTATTTGTGTACACATGTGTATAGTTGCACTTGTGGGTGGCTAGAAAGTATTTTTGTTTGTTATTTGTGATATTACTGTTATGTGTCTGCAGGAATGCATTTGTGAATGCACTATACTGAAAAAAATTACTTTTCCTCATCTTAATCTATAAATAAATATGTTTAAGTAGCACTTACTCTGAGGTGTGTGTATTGCTGCATGCCTTCAATCCAGCACATGTTTTGCTCAGGATCAGTATCCCTCCTCCCTCTTTTAACCACCCCCACTTCCATCAGACCTCACTTTTTTCTCCACAAACCAATGGTTAAAACTGCACACAGCATACAGTATTCCAACTTTCAAAACTCACCATTCCAGCTACTGAAAAATTGCTCACAGAAGAATAGTTTATGAGAGCAAGGCACTTGATTGACAGCTGAAATATAAGATGTTTTAGATTGATATCTAAAGGAATAGGGGGCAGATCAACAAACAAAGTTATAGTGGTGGTTGGTAAGAATTATAGTTTCCAGTAATGGTCAGTTTTAAAAAAAAAATTTCCAGTATAGATTCCCTTTAAGTGTACAGTATGTGTGTAGGCGTATATGAAATAGTGTTTGTGCACACGCAAATGCTATAGTTGCTTTGGTGCTAATATTTAATGTATAAAGCACTCAGCCTAGCTACTGCTCAGATCAGAACAACCTTAACCAAACTAACCATACCAGAATAGAAATAAGCAGGGAGATTCAATAAAAGTTCTTATTGTATAAAATGGTGCTACTTTTGCCCCAACCAGTCAGATCTTATTTAACATTTGAAAGCTAACATCTGATTGGTTGGGGGAAAATTAGCACCATTTTAAACGATAAGAACTTTTATTGAATAACCTTGCAAGTCTTTTTTAAAAAAGACAAGCATAGACACCATCTGAGTACTGTCTACAGGAAACTTAAAGGAGAATTGTACTCTGCAAGCTATTGACTTCTTTCTGGCTCTTCCCACCGTTATTGTCATTTGCGATTCTCCAATCTTTGACATAGGAGAACTTATGTTAATGAAAGAGGGGGAGGAGCTTGAAAATAAACAGTTACTTCTAGAAAGAAGTTAGTGACTACATAACTATAATTCTCCTTTAGCTACTCTCCCAAGCAGACACTTTTGCAAAATTCACCTGCTGTGTGTTTCCAGATTTACTGTCCTAGCTCTTTTAAAGAAGAACAAGAAAGGTAGAGTACCTGAAATGCAATGTCCGACTATGAAGACAGATTGTACCAGGAAAGACGATGGTGAGCTTTCTGAATCTGTGGGCACATGCTCACTTCATATTAAGTTTGCCTCAGTTCCACCCCTTAAAGGGAACCAATGCTCTCCATACAAAATGAGCACACACCTACCTTTAAAATGAATCCAGGATCATTCTTCAAGCTGCAATCTATCTTACAGCAGTATAGGGACATGGAGTGGTGCTTGTCTGAGATAGAGATGGACTAGAACTCAAACTCGAGTTCGAGCCGAACCTATCAAGTTCGAACTGACTCAGAGTTCTTGTACTATCCCGTACCCGGAATTCTCGGACTTTCGAACATTCGATAATTGTCCCATGAACAATTGAACATTCAATAATTATCCCATAAACAATTCGAACATTCGATAATTATCGAATTCGAAAAATCAAATGATCTTCGAATCGTTTATGGGATAATTATTGAATGTTCAAATTGTTTATGGGATAATTAACGAATGATCAAATTATTTATGGAGTAATTATCGAATGTTCGAATCATTTATGGCATAATAATCTAAAATCGAACGCGGGAGCTCGAAAGTACAGCGCGTGAGAATAAAATCGATTTTTAAAAAAAGTTCTGGATATTCAAATGTGTTCCCCAGACCATTTCCCAGGTCCCAAAGACATTTACATTAAGTTACCATTGATATTTTAATTGTATTTCATTAGAACTTTTCGAACTATTTGACTCCCATTGACTTTGTTCGAAAAGTGGACCAAACTTTTGGAAGTTCGGCCATCTCTAGTCTGATATATAAAATATGTGTGTGGGTACGTAAGAGAGGGTGTACGTACTGGCTAGACAGTGTAGTATCTACCTGCAATAATAATGTAATGATTTAGAAAAGGTGTCACCCCAACAGACCTCAGTGCTTTGAGGTCATTTTCCATAAACATTGTGGTTTTAATCAATTCATTTTAAAGTAATTGCATTAGTATTTTCCAGTTTTAACCAACAAGCTGTCCTACTACATTGCTACTTGTGTGGCCAGCTGAATGGAAAATTCTAATCATCCCTGTCCTTCATGATGGCTTTAAGTGGATTATTTCATTCCTTTTGCAAATGAAATATTAACAAAAATATTTAATGTATTAAATGACCCCAGAACTATTGTATCTGTTCTAGGTAGCAATGTTAAAAAAAATATCAATATAACAGTATTTTAAAACTGGATCCTTGAATCCTTGAGAGATTTTTCTTGGCAAATTGTAATTAAAAGAGGCAATACTTGTGCTTTTCCAGTGACATGCAGAGAAATTAGAAAATACTGGCTCCTGGTTTTAGTAAATACTGTGTGGTCTTGCACCAGGTCCAGCACTGATGATGTTTTATCATTCTGCTTGGTTGATATAAGTTTTTCTCGAAAATAGGCCAAATAAACATCAGAAAATTCAAAACAAAGTGCATTTTGCATTTAGAAAAATAACTAGGGAACATCAACCAAAGATGTGTGTTTCTGTATAACGATCTCCTCCTTTGCCTTTTATTTCTAGTTATTTTAAATTTTTGTGCGATCACAGAGGCAGTGCAAAAGGGGAAATCTTTCATACAGCTGGATACAAATTAAAGGGCAGGTTCACCCACAAGCAAAATTTTAACGTTTGAACTACCACCCCCCAAACCCCCATTTTTGTATTATTTTCAGAACATTGTCCCTAAAGACAGAGCAGATTCACAAATTTACAACAATCTGTGTCCCTCCCTTTGCTGTGGCTGCTGGGTAATTTATACAATTAATTTATTGGTACTAGGGGTCAGCTCCCATAACCCACCTTAGCTGAGTATACCCCCAGCTAAGTTTCACCATACATGCACATACTCTGTAGTGCTCAACAGATGAAAACAATGAAGTTGCAGCCTTGCTTCTTAGAAGCTGACAGCTACGGGGATCCTCTCTCTCTCTGACACAGAAGAGGAATTTCAGTTTTTTGTTTATTCAATGCTCCTGTCCTAACAATCATAAAATCCTTTATCTTTACTTTTCATACAAAAAGGAAAAGTGACCTTTACAGTGTATTTCTTAGATAGCATGGATCTTAACATTTCAGTAAAAGTTAGTAAGTTTGAGGAATTGAACCTGCATTTACTTGAATTCTGTCTTGCTAAAAGCAGGACTCTTACCCACAGTAAAACAAAGATTCTATGTGAAACACAAGTACATGTAGAACGGTAATTTTTGTGACTTTCTGGACTGTTGCCTTACTAGGTGTCCCACTACTGCAAAAGAAGAGAATCCAGGTACATTTAGAAGCTTTATCTTTTGCTGGGAACAGACAAAAAAAGTCCAAACCAATATGAAAGTTCCTGAAAAAGACTTTGAAAGTTCCTTGTTGCCCTGCAGTTTATTTTCCAGAAACTCACACTGACTGGTAGAAAAACTGCAGGGTAACAAGCAAACAAGCTTTTTAAGTCTTATCAAGGTCCATATTGGTGTGGAGACATCTGTATAGAAAATACTCTGTGCATAGAGACAGTGAATATTGGGGTCAGGGGTTGTAGCTCTGTAAACTACATGGGCTGTGGGTTGTACTGGCAACAACATGGAAGCCTTATTAGTTACAGAATCTATTTCTTACATGTACTAAATGCAACTTACTAGAGAAGAATCTTACAATACATTGGTGTTCTGAGGAGAAAAGCTTTAATATTAGGATTAAAAAAATTAAGTTTAGTTCTCCTTTAAGTGCACACACAGTGGTGTAACTAGGAATCACTGGGACCCCCAGCAAGACTATGATGGGGGCCCATTCCGTGCCTTCACATTCAGTGTGGTTTTTCTGGGAGGAGTCTATATCTTTCATAGGAAAAATAAGAAGATGGGGCCCCCTGGGGTTGCTCCCCCTGCTCTCAGTTAGACCTGTCAGAGGAGCAGTGGAGGATCAAGATTGCAGGTAAGGTCTTTTCTCCGGTCTCCTGCAGTTTTAATTGAAGAACAGGATGTAAGACAAACCTCCTTTACCTCCCTTTCTTCAATTAAACTGAAAAAAGGAAAGTCATATTTTAGAGTGCAGATATCTGCCTGATGTTCCTTTACCGCTCTTTCTGCTTCCTGACATAGTAAAAACAGTAATGAGTAAAAAGAAGGGTAATTTCCCATGTCTAGGTTGTAACTGCTGTTCATCCATCATTAAAGGTAATCTGATCTCACATCCTCTTAAGGGTACACCTATATCATTAAAAACATTTGCCACATGTGTAACAAAACAAGTGGTATGTATGTTGAAATGTGCATGCGGTAAATGCTATGTGGGAAAGACACAAAGAGAGATCAAAGGAATAAAGGAGCATAAATTGGATATTAAAAATTACAAACTGCAAACGAGATACGATACTCCAGTAGCGCGACATTTCAATGAAAACAGGCACATACATTGTCAATTAAGATTGGTAGTGCTGGAAAGAGTGTATACACCAATACGTGGGGGCAACATAACCAGGATGTTGTTCCAAAGAGAATGTTTTTGGATACAATATTTAGACACATTGATACCAAATGGGATCAATGAAGCATGGTCGCTCAAATGTTTTTTATGAGGCTACTTTGTGTAAAGTAACAATGTTTTTTTAATCCTCAAAAAGGCAATGTTTGTAACTGCATGTTGATACCTCTGTATTAGACATTTAACACAATTTATTATTTATATGTCTTTTTCAGATAGCTGCTTTTTGAGCCTATTAGAAAAAAAGCTGCCAGTTGTGGTATAGTTCTATCCTTTCAAAAGTGGGTTATAGTAGGCCTAGATATGGCAGTACTTTTTGCAAGGGTAGACTTGGTGCGGAGTAGTTCCCTGCATAGTAGTGATCAAAGGATCAAATAAAGTATTTTTTACTGTATATATGGGTCAATTTGTTCACATTGTTATTTATATATATTTATTTACACTGTTTGGATACTGGAGTACTATTACTAGACGATATGGACAATATGGACTTTTAACCAAAAAACCCTTCAAAGAGGAAAACAACCCAGAAGGAATTTGAAGAAAAGGGGGATTCAGTTTTATTCATAGACCCTTAAGTACAATTATAGTACCAACTATATAAACCTTCTATTACAATTATTCTAAAGTTGGCTGGCCAGCCAAAACCCACACAATAGTTCAATACACAATACAATATAAAAATTTTTATAAAATACTCAAACTCTAAAATCCTGTGCCCAGGTCTAAATTTAGTGACTTAATATAACTATATCAATGTCTCTTGAAATAGTTCAATACACAGCAACTGTTGAAGATCGATACTTATCGTTCCTGTGTTTCAATCGTCCCTGTTATTGAATTTTGACAGAGATTTATGCAGAGCTATTGCGGCTCTGAGTAAATCTCCCTGGTAATCTTTTGAGAGGCAGAAGGAAGGGGAAGAACAAAATAATTGCATAACAGTGACTTAAGGGGGGGATTTTAAAAAGGGAGGAGGTTGATTAATGCTGGGTGGGGACTGGTGCTGGGGGGGAAAGTAATACTGAGGGGTGATTAAATGGAGGCAGACTGTGGGAGATTGGATCTGGGGGGAGATTGAATTCAGTGGTAAAATGAAGAGAGCTGACTGGATGAAGGGACAGTTTAAATGGAAAAAGAAGCAGACTGGAGGTAAGGAAGAGTTGACAAATAAAATAAAATATGTGAACAGATTGATGGGGGAACAGACTAGTGCAGTGATGGCGAACCTTTTAGAGGCCGAGTGCCCAAACTGCAACTTAAAAGTAAAGGAGTTTTTACTTTAGAAAAAACAACTCAAATAGACACAGACCAATACAGTAGAATTGATTATAGATTACCTATTAACCTCTACATTACCAGATCTAGAACAGTGACCATTAACCCTACATTATTAGACAGGAGTTTGAGATCCAAAACAGGGACTCAAGCAGAGCTGAATGTTATAGCATGTGACCTCTCTCTGCTAGACAGCCACTACAGCTTTTTCTGAGAGGGCTCCTAGTGCCACCTCTGGCACGTGTGCCATAAGTTCACCATGTCTGGACTAGGGGGATAACTGACTGGGTGGGTTGAAAAGGGAAGAGATGAAAGAGGAACAGCAAAAAGGAAAACACTATGGGTAACAAAATGGAATTTAAAAGGGCAAAAAAGGGTATTTTAGCAAATTAGCCAGGGATGTTTTTTTTCATACAGGGGTGAACAAAAGAAAGGAGCCCACCTATACTAGAGGATGGTATTTTCAGCTTTAGCAATACAAATGTTTTTTTCTGTGCGAGGCAGTAAGCTTGTGGAATGTGCTGCTTGATAATGTTGTGAAGGCAGAAACTATAAACACGTTCAAAGTAGTCTCGGGTGTCTTCCTGGAGAGACAGAATATCCAGGGTTACAAATCGTTAACTGTATCCATAACTATGTAGAAGAAGAAGGGGGAAGAATTAAGCTGGGGTCCCACTGAACACGCAAGAAACACAATGTGATTTTTTTTTGCCCACGTTTTAACCCTGCACTTGTGCTTTATACAATAGCCATAAGGGACCACATGCATTGTCATGAGGAGATGCAGCTGAAATGAAAACAAAAAAAATATAGAGGTAAAGTAAACAGTTACATTTTAAAATGGAGAAATCAAAATTTTAAGAAAAGCAGTAAAAGAAAAAGGAGCAAAATTAGAAGTAGTAAGAATGAAAGAGAAGAATTAATACAGAGAATGAACAGTAGAACAGTAGAAGATGCAGTGAGCTGTACATTGTAGCTAATCTGATCAGGTAGTTGGGGCTGTAGAGAATATTGTCAGCTCTGCACTATACTGTTTCTGTAAGTGTCTCACTTTAAATGGGAGCGTTGGTAGGTGTGCTATAGATAGTATTACTATGTAGGATCCCAATGACAGGAGGGTAATAGATGTCCGGGCACAAATAATTAAGATTATAAACATAAATACTAATACCGGAGATCAAAAAGCAAGCAAAGTATAATGTGTAAACTGCATGAATTAATCACATATCGTATTATACCTCGCTTGCTTCCTGATCTCTAGATAATATTACAATTGTATTTAGAACATACAGTAACATAGCAGCACAGTGGCTCAGTGTTTAGCACTGATGCCTTGCAGCGCTGAAGTCCTGAGTTCAATTCTATCCTTGGACACATCTGCAAGGAGTTTGTATGTTCTCCCCGTGCTTGCGTAGGTTTCCTCTGGGCACTCCGGTTTCCCCCACAATCATAAACACATACTGATAGGTTGTATGTGTCAAATAAATGTGCTTAGATTGTAAGCTCTTCTGGGCAGGGCCTGATGTGAATGTATACATGTAATTGTAAAGCGCCAAGGAAGATATTGGCACTATATAAATCCACAATTAAAAAAGTAGAATACGTCTACACTGGACTGGATTGTAATGTGCATGAAAAGCATGTGCGCAGTGGCCACCCACATTGAGAAGCCCTGTCATGTGTTTCTCATGCAACATTTTGCATAACGCAATCTTAAGCACGTGAGAAACGCATATGTAGCCTAGTCCTTATGGAGATTTTTGAGCACATCCAGCACAATACATACTGTACTTAGCAATGCGCTAAGTACAGTATCGCTGCAAAGGGACTTAAAATCCCTTCCCAACGCCTCTGCAAAGGGGGCGGGGCATATGCCCACCCCGACCCCCCCGCGGCGGAGACCACCTGCCGCGCACCCCCTCCCCAGCAGCCCCTCCAAGCCCCCGACCCCCCCGCGGCGGCGGAGACTACCTGCCGCGCACCCCCTCCCCAGCAGCCCCTCCAAGCCCCCTGCCCCGACGCTGGCAGGGGGGGGGAAGAGAAGGGCCCACTGAGAGGGGTGGAGGTACCCTCCAGCAGGGCCCTGAGAAGGGCCTTTTGGGGCTTAACGGGTCCCGCAACTCGAACCGGGACCCCCCTCACTGCGGCTGCCAGTGAGCCCGCTGGCACCGCTGGCCTCAGTGGAGCCGATGTTGCCAGCCGCTTCTTTCTTCTATCTTCAGCCATCTACTGCGTTGGCATCTGAGTTCCGCAGCGGAGTGCACCTCTTTATATAGGTTTGCAGAAAACCCTAATCCATTTCTGAATGGTCAATTTTTTAATGCTTGGTTTACATGCTTTAGATTTTATGAAATCTGATTGGTTAATGTAAAGCATGTAAACCAAGCATTAAAAAATTAAAAAAATGTAAAAAATCAGAAACGGTTAGGGTTTTCTGCAAACCTATATAAAGAGGTGCACTCCGCTGTGGAACTCAGATGCTCGAGTAATAATAGAGATATGAAATGTTAGGTTGGCCCCTAAACTTGTCCTGGTGGACCCCTGGTCTTAGATTTCTTGGTTGGTCCCAACAGTCCAGTCCGACTCTAGCCATAGTCCCGGGCTATGAGGACTGACAAATGGCAGAGTGCACCTTCCCATTGGTTATGTGACTAAGCACTAGCCATGTAATCTGCACTGAGAAGTAAGGTGCATAACATAATCATACAGTATATAGATATGAGAATAAAAAAATCAATTCATAGGCACACTCTAAAGGTACAGTTTAAAAAACTTTATTATCATCCTGATGGGTTCAAAACATTTAAAAAATGTAGTGTGTGGTTTTTAAACTCATTTTTGATTAACCCCTTTGTGATGATAATGAAGGTTTTTAATTGTACCGTTAGAGTGTGCGTATGTAATCTTGTTTTTTAATCCTTTCCATTGTGCTGGGGGTGCGGTAGGGGCATGTTCAGAGCCAGCTTCACAAGCCAAGTTTGCATGGCTCATAAGTAAGGTAAGGCAAGACCCAGGAGTTAAGACCTAGCAGTTTAGGTGCTCTTCCAGCAGTTTAGATTCTAATGCTGGGTACTATAAACAGAAGGGTGGTGGGGAGGGGGGCGGGAAGAGTTTAGACATAATTGTCCTTTAAGTGGTTGCAGTGCACTTCACATGCTCACAGATCCCTCTTTAACATGCAGTATATCTCAGCTAAACTCCAAATGCAACAATTAAGCAGACTATCAGCCCGAAGCACCAAAAGCTGCTATTGGCAACCTGTTGCAAACATGTAGGCGATGCTATATGGCGATAGCGGCAATAGTGCATCGTATTATAAGTGCCGGTATCCATTTTGGACCCTTTAGTGAGTTTGACACCCCTGAATTAGATCTAAGCCAGTATGCACCATAGTTATGTTATGCAAAATAGGAGGTAAAGATCCATGTATACAATTGTTTGACTCAGAAACTGACCCTCTAAGATCTAAAAGTAAGCAAGTAATTCACAGCCAACAATTCTGTATTAAATACAGAATGCAGTATACACATGGGAGTTGGGGACAATAACCCCCACCCCCAGCTTAGTGGGAAAAAATAGGCCAGCTATGAAGATAAGTATAAGTTCAAGGCAAAGGAGCTGAGTGTTTCCTTAAAGGCTTTGCATTTTTATTTCCCCTTTCTGTGTTCCAAGTTAGAACATGGGATGGGCCATAATACCAAGACATGATAGTGGAAGAACCCTGTCTATGGCTGAGTGCACACAGATTTTCAGCCCAATCAACTGATAATTGGGCCAGAAAATCTGCGGTAGTTTGTCTCGGGGCCGCGACCAATGTCGGTCTCACGTTCAGACAATCGGACAATCACGGGTGGTCATGGCATTCCCTATGGGACCGCACGATCATTTGTGCGAACTGTCGGTCGCGGCCAAGCGCTTGCTATCTGTGTACCCAGCCTTACAGTAAAGAGTGTTACTAGTTAATATCTCCTTACTGATTTACTGATCGGATATCTCTAGACTAAAAGCATTGAGCCAGAAAAAATGTTTATTGTTATTTTAACTCCTGCTATAAACTAAGCAAAACAACTCATTCTTTGAATGGCAAAAAACTAATGAATGTGATTTTATCAATGCATTTACTAAGGAATTAAAAAACTACAGAAATAAAAGGTTTCTTAGTGTGCTCCTCGGAATTTCCCTTTTCTGTCTCAGTCAGGTCTTTCATTATCTTGAGTGCTCTAGGATTTGCCTTTACAACATACAAACCTAACTATTAAAGGGAAACTGAAGCACTACTGTAAATGAATCGTTATATTTAGCCAAAATGCAGCAATTTAAAATTACATTGACCTTATACTGGTCTGTATGGCTGCTGTTCTTTGCCTAGTCACAGATTTATTACTGTTTAAAAAAGCACTTATTGCCTGTGAAATTGATTATACTAGCTAAAGAGATCAATCTCTTACAAGCAGGGGAACCTGACTATGTAACTTAGCAACTAAGCCTGTGAGTCTCTTTTGCGACATGGGATTAAAAGATGCTTGTTAACATCATCTGTTTAATGTTGACTTCTTTCATTTCATGAGCATTGCGTTAAACATGCAGTATAGGGGCTAATGCAATAAGTTTGCATATGCTATTCATTTGCAGAAACCTATCAGATGTTAGCTTTTTACTGGGCTAATGTAGTTAGATAATAGCTAATTGGTGTTGCATATTAATAGCTAGGACAAACCTTTGCACCTGTGTCAAAACATACATCCTATGAAATGTGGTTTATATTTTTGAATCGCAGAATGTTTCATTAATAATATGGTATGAATTTTAGTGTGCTATCTTCTTCTACACATTGTCCATCAACTAAGACTACATAATTATGTTACTCACCTTCTACTAACCTCCATGGCTGGGTTTTATTATTGATATAAGCCAATAATCTTCCAATTTTATCTCACCATCAGTGAAGTAATGTACACCTCCTCCCCATACATCTTCTCTACATCTTCCCCTCTTCTCTCTGATATAAAAGTGAAATGGAAGGTGGCATTATCCAAAGATGAGTTTTAATCAGCACAGGAGGTACACGGAGGGAGGAGACGCATCATCTCCTTACAATATGCCTTTAATATACAGATTAAAAAGTTTATTTAACACTTTGTCAAAGCGAATTTTTATGTAATTCATTAATAATCAACAATAACTTTTCTGGTAGTTAGTACACACTGGTGTTTATTTTGTACAATGTTGTTGCATAAAAAATATTGCTTATTGATGCAAACAAATGGAGTAGACATATCTATGGTTGATAATAAGGGATCTACCCACTGACATGCACAGATTGCCTTGTTAAATTACTCCTGATAGAGAGTTAATATTTTTAAGTGTTATCAGGCCAAACCTGAGTAAAAACATGTTTATGTGCTTGTAGGTCTTCCCACAGAATTAATTGCATAATTGCTGGACAAAATAAGATAAACAGCTAAAATCATTTGGATGGCAAATTACAGGCGCACAGTCTGTGAACAGATGCATTTTCCGATATTCAGGTTTAGTTCTGAAAAACATAATATAACAACATTATCAGGGCAATTCAATAAAAGTTCTAATCGTTGAAAATGTTGCTAATTTTGCCCCAACCAATCAGATCTCATTTAACAAAATTAGCACCATTTTTAGTGATAAGAACTTTTTTTATTCAATCTCCCTGTATGTTTGCAGCTGTTTTATATATATATTGTTCTTTATTGTAGAAAACCAGGTAACTAAAATAAATAAATAGTGTCAGCTTACTGGATTATTTTATATATATTTTTGTAATCATATTATTATAATTATATTAATTTATAGTCATTTTAATACTTTTTTTGCAGTGTTTTTATCTTTATTGGTTGTCTCTACTCATTTTTCAATTTCTCTTTGAATAACATATTTATGTTAATCTTCATGTAAAGCCTTTAGGACTGTAACAATATTGTTTGACATTGTTTCTTTAAACTGTACTGGCATAAAGCAGCCATCAGAATGAATTAACCAAAGCTTGGGTTTAGGACGTAGTGAGAGAATTTATAAAACTATCAGGGAGATTCAATAAAAGGTCTTATCGTTTAAAATGGTGCTAATTTTGCCCCTACCAATCAGATCTTATTTAACATTTGAAAGCTAACATCTGATTGGTTGGGGCAAACGATTTTAAACGATAAGGACTTTAATTAAATATCACTGTTTGTCTACAATATACACTTCACAAAAACTTTTTTTCAGTACTAAAATCATCAGGTAGGGTTGTCTTTTTTTTAATTCACTTTAAGTTTTTGTACGCCCCCATCTTTCTACAGACATTTTTTGCAAGAGAATATACTGTATGGATTACAGAACAGCTACAATGAAAACTAAAGTAAAAATAAGTGGTTCCAGTTTTCTGACCTGAATACAAATTTCCTACTAGTAACATAAAGTATTTTTAAGAAAATATTCTATATATCAAATAGGGACCACAGAACCACTTATTAGGCAAAAATACATATGGTGCTATTGATTTGACCAAAATATTTGTAAAAAACAAAAAAATGCACATTTCTAGGCCCCATAGTATCTGTGCTAGTTCATATAAAAAAAAGAAAAGGGATGTTAGTTCAATGGCCTTGCAACCATGACAAGGTAACTCCTGTATAGATGCCCTAAATTATTACCTTGGGTCAATTCTGTTTTCCTGGAAGGCTTGTCTCCCTGACATTGCAATGGATTACAGTAACAGGCTTTCAATTCCCTCTTCTAAAAAAAGCCCAATCTCCAGATAGCAATTAGAAAAATCCCTGCATGAACAAGAACACTGTTTGTCAATAACAAATAAATCAGCTTTCTTAGATTCTAAAAAGAAACAAATTTTTATCCAAATAACTCACCATTACCACATATTTTGGTAACAGTTCCATAGTAGAAATGTTTCAGAAATAATTGGCTTGTCCAACCATATCTAAGCTATTAAATAGTATACATACACTGAAATTGGATCTATAACTGATCTGCAAAGTGGGTGCGCAATTGTAGTGCATGCAATTGCGCAAAAAATGCAGATCACATGCGCTCCAATTAACGGATCGCAGTGCACCTAATTTGGCCACAACAATTGGCTCGGGTCAGATTGCTTGTTAAAACGTGAGAGTGCCTTGCCCTTACACTGCACTTTGTAACATAAGTTACAGTACTTCCAAAAATTTTTTATGAATGTACGGTAAGGATCTATTTCTTTGTAAATGTTGAATATGTAAAAATAAATCCAATTTTATTCAGTTACACCGGCAATAATGTTAATTATAAGCCCTTCTGGAAACAGTGCATTTTTTTGTGTAAATGAACTTAATAATTACAATGTACTTAAAGAACACAGTGAACATTGTTTAAAGGATAGGTTCACTTTGTGAGTGAAGAACTGTCCGCCACAGTATAGAATAAGCCAGAAGCATTCGGGGACTGCTAGAGGAGTCAATAAAGGTGCGCGCTAGTGGGTACATTTTCATGCTTCATTCCCAGCTCCTTTTACAATTGTTGAAGAACAGGAGGTAAGACATAAGTACATAAGTCCTTTACCCCTCCCATTTTTAAGTTAATGAGAAAAGAGATAGGTTCACTTTAGGTAGAACAAGTGGGTATGGTGATAAAGTTTACGTTTTTTTATGTTATTCATCTCTAATCAATTAATCATAAAGTTGGCTTTATGCTAAATTATGTGCAATGAAAGCTTTATTGTGTAGATATAATTTTAAAAAAATGAATTGTTTATTTAAATTTTTTGAAGGTCAAGTACAGACAACAGAAGGCAGAATGGGAGGGAACGCATATCAGCAGCTAATGATAAGGGTCCTCCATCAATGGAATCTACCAAAGAAACCAGATACTGTGCAGTGTGCAGTGACTATGCATCTGGGTACCACTATGGAGTCTGGTCCTGTGAAGGCTGCAAAGCCTTTTTTAAAAGAAGTATACAAGGTAAGGCTTTTAGTATTCAGTAAAAAAACATATTAGCTGAAAACAATAATAATTTAATATATCTAATTTAAAATAATTGCGTTTAAAAAAAAATGAAATAGCATGATAAATGTCATGTCCGCTCTCCTCATGAAAAACTATTCTTAACTTCAGGACCTCTTAAAAACTAAGGACTGCACTACTTAGCCATCCCTCCAGTGCCCTTAAATTGAGAAATCCTTCTTAACTGGCCACAATATGAAATGTTCTCTTTAAAACCATACACAACTGTAAAAGCTTGGTTATCAGCTGTCAGTGATTGGCCGTGACGTCACCATAGTTGTGACTGAAAGCTGCTTTATGGATATAAAGGCAAGAATCAAGACATGAGAGGGATGGGTAGGTATTGCTATTTCTAGGTTTTGTCAGGGTCCTAAAAATAAGTATACAGTTTTGTTGGGGGGGGCAGACGTGCCCTTAAAGGTTTTATATATGTTGTTGATTCTGATCCACCGGGCAGGACCCTTTTAACAGTATTACAATGAAGTTTTCCTCTTTTAAATTTACATAATTTAGGCAACATAATTATCTGCATTGCTTGATTATTGTTTATAGTGTTATATTACATTATACATTACATTATGGTGGTCAGACGGTAGATTTGATGAAAAGTACTAAAAAATATGTATACATAGAAAAAAATACAGTATAATTATATTTTGATATTTTTAATGAGGTTGCTCTATAGTTTACATATCTACAGGTTATAGAATGTTACTTGTCCTGAGTCCTGACATTTCATACATACATACATACAAGTAAAAAGAAGTGTTATTTCTACAATAACATTTAAAACTGCTTTTCTACTATGTGGCTCAAAGCGAATGACGTCTTAGATTAATAATTTGTTACGGAGGAAGGGATTAAATACTGTAGATAATTTTTCTGTCTGGATATAAACACCTCCAGGAATAGAGTACTCCTTATTGAATTGGGTAAAGAGTTCCACAGGGTGGGGGTTGCATGGCAGTAGGCTTTTGTTCCAAAGGTTTTGGGATGGCCATTAAGTATTAAATCCTGTAGATCTGAGGGTGCGGGAGGTATTATGGGGGTGTAGCAAGTTTTTAAAATAACCTGGGCTTGATTAGTCATATAAATACCAGTAAGCCAATCTTGTAAAGGATTCTCCATTTTTATCAGCAGCCAGTGCAGAGACTGAAGAACTGTGTAGTAATGTGGCAATGGAAATGGCAGGTTTTTAATAGTTTGACAGCAGCATTATGTACTTATTGTAGGTGGTGCAAGTCCTTTTGTGAATGTCCTATGTAGAGGACATTGCAGTTATCTAACCGTGAAGAAATAAATGCATAGACTTGGCAGAGGTTGGCAAATCTTCTGGTGGTATAAGGTGGGTTTTTTTTGCAGTAGAAGGAATAGTTGAAGATAGAAGGATTTCACAGGAGGTCCCCATTAGTTAGTACACCCAAGCTGCGCACTTGGTCGGAAAAGTGTAGATCTGAAACCCCCACTCCTACTGGTATGGATAGAGAATGGAGTTGTTTTGCTGCAAGGTGCTTACCTCCAATAAAAAGAACCCCTGTTTTGTCAGTGATCAGTTTCAGACAGTTGACACCCACTTGTTTTAAATAGATAGGATAGATAAAATGGCATGTTAGATTACTAAAAAAAAAAGCAGAATGAACATCCTTACAGCCCTTCTCTTCCCTGGCGCTCTGCATTGCCGGCAGTCGCGTCTGTGATTTGCTGCCTCTCAGCCAATCACAGACGTGGCTGGTGGTCCAGCCCCTGTTTGCAGCTTCTGGCAAACAGAGAATCGGGAGAAGATAGCCTGCGGGAGCGAAGGGCTGTAAACATGTTTGACATGCTTTTTTTAGTAATCTAACATGACGGTTGGGGGTGTGCAGGGGTACCCTACAATATCTTAAAAAGCTTTTTTTTAGATACCCTTTAATGTTTCTTTACATTGGGTGTCAGACACAAGAGCAAGGTAAATGAATGTACTTTACTTCTTGTATAATAAAACCTCTCACTTTGTGATACAATTACATTTTGGAACAGTGCACAGTAATGAGTTGGCATACTGTGAATTTCATCGTTTATCTGACTTGTTAGTACAAATATTTTAATCTTTAGTGGGGGAGTCTTCAGCATCAAAGTGCAGTTAAAAGATTTGCACTTTTAAGATTCAAACAAGGCAATCTCCCGCACTGTTTTAACTTTTTTATTGGAGAATCTAATAAAAAAAAAATGGACAGCTGACATTGCTTAGTAATTACGATTCATAACTGTAATCTTCTTAGTGCAAGCTGTGAACATTAAAAAAACAGATGCATTACTGTTGGAGTTTAATGGGAAACATTGTTCTAACAGGTGTCTTGCAAGGGAAAATTGGATAGTGCCCTAACATTCTGCCAAGGTCAACAATAGATTCAGAGTTTAAAATAGATTGAGGTTTTAAATATAAAGGGTTCCACCTCTGATCCATCCTCTGATCATTGGGGGAAAGAAAAAATCTAGGGAACTGTTGTAATATAGAACTGGAAGAGACAGAAATCCTTCTCCAGAACTACAGAGATTTATTTTATTAATATGCATACATATAAGACTTCATAAGGAAGCAGTGATGCATATTGCATATAAGGGTTAACAAACATGGGAATTTTAATGATAAAACCTGTGTTTTTTTATTCCAGACAGGCATGTAGTATGTGCAAATTAAAAGTACAGAGGAGCATTTTATTCTGCTCAGAAAGAAAAAATTGATTACTTCTAAGTGATTATTTTATTACAAGTTGTTCTTTTCACAGCACTGAATATTCACAAACCAAATCCTATGACCTGAGCAGTTAAACTGAATATATCAAACAAAAGAAGAGCACATAGGAAAATGTATCCAACATGATATGACCAAACTACCTAAAGTGTAGATGCCCTATGCACATTCACAAGTGTGGGTTCAGATACTTCCAGTTCCTACCCCAACTAGGGCGAATATGTCCAATATAATGATAAAAAATATGGAAGGTCGCACACCAAAAGTTCAACATGGACATTTTTATTGAACCATTACAACATCAAGCTCACAACATTTCGGGGGCCTTCTCCCCCATCATCACCTGATGAAGGGAGGAGCCCTCAAAATGTGATGAAGGGGGAGGAGCCCCCCTGAAATGTTGTGAGCTTGATGTTGTAATGGTTCAATAAAAATTTTCACATTGAACTTTTGGTGTGCTAGCTTCCATATTTTTTCTGATTATATATGACCAAACTACCCCAAAACTCCAAAAAGGTGAAAATTACAAGTTTATGACAAACGCCATGTGGTATCCCAGTAAATGCCCATTTTCATGTGGATAGGGCCCAGGTGAAATGGATACATCAATTACAAACAATGGTGTCACTATAAATATAGAGGATACAAGCCAGCATTGAAGCAGTCATAGTCGACTTGTGGGCAACTAAAGCAGCTTGCTGTCCAGTCCCAGCATTTGCAGTTATGCATGTGATGACATTTTAGTTTTAATGCAACTGTGGCTGCATGTAGAACAAATTCCAAGTACAAATCTTAACAAAGTAGTCTGAACAAACAGACGTTTATAAGCCAACATTTAAGTCCTGTAAGGTGTGGAGCTTACCTCCCCACTCGTTCCGGTCCTTCCAAGATGGCAGCCCCCAGGATGCCAGCAGCGCCAACATTTAAATTTGTCCAGGTGCCATAATCGGATGCTCGATTATAGGATCGCTTGCCTGTTATCTGTCCAGGGTTTCCTTGTGTTTGCCTTGTTCCTAGTGGCTGCCTTGCTTCTGTTCCTGTGCCTCATTCCTGTGCATTGTTCCTGTGCCTATTGCTGCCTGTTCCTAGAGTTGCCTTCGAAAACCGCATTGCATCCTCCTTTACTTTTTGTGGGCGTCACTTCCTCCTTGGTCCAGACTTCTACCTGTCTTCTGACTAGGTAATCCTAACAGTATAATTGGGCCATGGACCCACCTGAGGAAGCGTATGGCCACCCAAATGGATGCCTACAAAGCCCAGCAGAACAGAGTCAGCTTGGTATTTGACACCTTACTTGCTTAAACCCCTGGAGCCAGTGTGGCACCTGTCATACCGCCTCAGCTGCTTCCTGCTGGGGCACCCAAGGAACCACGTATTCCACACACTCCCCGTTACAATGGTGATCTGCAGACCTGCAGAGGATTTGTTGACCAGTGTCTGATTCATGTTGAACCCTCTCATTTCACTTCCGAATGGGCCAAAGTTGAGTACATCATTTCTTTGCTCAAAGGGAAACCCCCTTGAGTGGGCATCTCCATTATGGGAAAAGAATTTGAATTCTCCTTTAATTAAAGGGCAACTGTGGTCTCAAAACAAGCGAGGATTAAATGAAAGCCTGCAGTATTTCCTTTAAAATGAGCCGACAATCACATCTCTGGCTGGAGCCTGTGAGAAATTACATTGAGGTGAATGTTCAAACTTCTTGCTTCCAGTAGGTTGAGTGACATCACCTAACCTCTGCCCCGCCCATTTCCCCCAGGGAAGAAGCATGCTCAGTAAAGACTTAATGCTGGGGAAATCAGGAGATACCTGGGGAAAAAATTGACAGTTGAGGAGGGGAGCCTATTAAGGCAGGCTGAGGCTGGTCACATGACTAAAAACAGGAAGTGTTTAAGCACTAAGTAATACTGCTGAACCTTTCCAGCAATAACTTTTCACAAATTCTATCTAGAGATGTGACTTTGGAAGAATTTGAGACCACAGTTCCTCTTTAATGATTCCTTTGAATTCCTGACTACCTTTAAAACAGTGTTTGATGCTCCAGGTCAGATTAATATTGCCTCCTCTCGTCTCTTGCAATTATGACAGAATAATTTTAGTGCTAGTCAATATACCATTGAGTTCCGGACACTTGGTTGCTTGGGATAACGAGGCTTATGTAGCAGCCTACTGGCAAGGCCTCTCGGAGAGGCTGAAGGATAACTTTGTTTCCAGAGACCTACAGACTATTGTTGATGAATTAATCACCCTCAGCATCAAGGTTGATACTCATAAAAACACTAGAGAAAAAGAATCATGGCACTCCCAAAATAGCTTACACAAATATCCATTTATTCACAATGAACCTGTCTATACAAAATATTTTAAAAAGTTGCGGTAGAAGCCCTCTTTCTAGGGGTTAAACACGATCCAGACCCTCTTGCTACTATCTGACATGACATTGTGTTAAGTATACCTCTATGTATATGTTTGTCCATGCACTTGTACTTTAGCTTTGTCTGATTATCGATGCTGCCTGTAACTGTTTTACCTTTGTCTCCCCCAGCTTCTGCTTTAGGGAGTCTTTTCAGATGGGCTAGATTTACTAGACATTGCTTATCATTATATATATTGGTCAGACATGGTTATGCTTTTAGAGAGGGGCTTACCTTGTACATTGTCTATATATCCTGTGATATCTTTTTCCTAATACTACAACATTATTTATTTATCTGTATCATACTTTATATTGACTGTTGTATATATACTAGGGATAATTATATATTTATTATAGGTGTCTGGTAGGGTGGTACCTTTTTTGGTTTTATGTGTATTGCACTTAGTCACATTGTATTGCACTTTATCTTTGCACCATGCCACTTTTGTATAGACAGGTTCATTGTGAATAAATGGATATTTGTGTAAGCTATTTAGGGAGTGCCATGATTCTTTTTCTCTAGTGTTTTTATTAGTCAATGACTAGTCATAAAGCACCCCACCTGATTTGAGGATTGATTTTGCCTTTATCATAGATCCATAGATGTTCTGTCATTCCTTGACTCGGCGGCTGCTGGCAATTTTCTGGACTTCACCTTTGCTAAGTAATTGAGGATTCTACTCCTTCCTATTTCCACCCCCCCCTTCGTGTGTTTACCATGGATGATAAGCCCCTATCCTCTGATGTAATTTCCAAGATTACTGGTTAAGTTCTCCCTTCACAGAGAAAGTATTCTTCCATACCATTTTTTCTATGTGTCCCTTGGCTTCGCCTTCACAATACTTGCATTGACTGGTCCACTAATTGTTTTTCCCATTGGAGCTCCTTTTTCCAACACAATTGTTTAATTTCTTCTTCCCGCCTCTCAATTCCTGGTAACTGTTTATCTGGGTTCTCTGCCTCACCAATATCAGGTCTTTGCCTTTGTAGAAAAGAAATAAATAAGATCTAAATAAGATCACCATCAAAAACTGCTACCCCCTTCCGCTGATTTCCAAACTATTTGAACAATTAAGGAGTGGAGTCTTCACTAAACTAGTCCTATGAGGCACTTACAATTTAATCTGTATCCACGAGGGGGATGAATGGAAGACAGGGTTCAATACTCGGGATGACCACTACGAGAATCTTGTCATGCCCTTTGGTCTCTGCAATGCCCCCATTCTTCCAGGAGTTGGTTAACAACCTATTTTGGGATCTCCTGGGTCACTGTGTAGTAGTATACTTGGACGATGCACTATTTTTCTCTGAAGACCTACTCTCCTTTAGGGGCCAGTAAAGGAGGTTCATATGCCAAGTTGAAAAATGTGTCTTAGAAGTTCCCACAATTCCATTACTGGGCTACTTCATTTCCCAATGTTTTTTTTTAGATTGATCCAGCTAAGATTTCTGCCATCAAAGATTGGCCCTTGCCTACCAACACCTTGCCATCCAGAGGTTCATCAGCATCACCAATTATTATTGGCAATTCATTAAAGGCTTCTCCACTCAAATATCTTCTATCCTAATTCTTATCAAGAAAAGGGGTAGACCTAATGCATGAACCCCTCAGGTCTTAGAAGCATTTGAATCCCTGAAAAAAAACCTTCACCTCTGCCCCTGTGCTCAAATATGCCAACCCTTTTGTGCCTTTCTTTATTGAAGCTGATGCTTCTAATATCAGTGCAGGTGCTATATTATCCCAACAACTTGTTGGGATAATATTGATGGGAAACTTAACCCTTGTGCCAACTTTTCCAAATAATTCTCTGCTTCTGAACAGAATTATGATGTAGGGAATCATGAGCTTTTAGCCATCAAATTGGCCTTAAAAGAATGGCCAATTTAACCTTATACTTCCCTCTCCCAAGTTAGGTCCTAAATTCATTGGTCCCTTCTCCATTATTGAAGTTATACACTCCAAGGCCTTCAGTTTACAGCTCTCTCCTGAGATGATGATTTCTAATGACGTTCATGTATCATTACTTAAATGTCTACTAACCATCTTTCTCCTGCCCAGCCCTCCCTAGTTCCAGTAATGTTCGATGGTCAACAGAAGTATGAAGTAGAGAAGTTTCTTGATTCCAGATTCTCTAGGGACTCATTCCAATATCTCATCCAGTTGAAGGGCTTTGATCCTAAAGAATGTTCCTGGGTCAAATACTCGGATGTCCATGCTCCTCGTTTGGTTCAAAAGTTCTACAAGTGCTTTCCACTGAAACCCAGTTCTGAGGAACCCAGTCCCCACTCATTCTGGTCCTTCCAAGATGGAGGTGCCCAGAATGCCGGCCCATGGACTGGACATCATCTTGCAGTTTGCGCGACAAGTTCTATGTTAAGCACCACAAATAGATTTGATTTGATACTGTGCCACATATTATGTATAAAGTATGCACTGTTGGCCTTATAAAACATATAGATCACATTCAGAGATTAGCTGCCAATGGAGCCTTATAGATGGTGACTAAATTGGGTGCCACAAAGTTCAGTACTGGAGCCACTAAAATTGTATCTGTTTATAAATTACTATATATTAGGAAAGCTTTCTTTACAGTGATAAAGGTGAAATTGTGGAAATGTGTGGCAGCAGCTGTGGTAAAGGCAAGTTCATAGCTTAATGTGGGCTGGATACATTTTTAAAATTCAAACCTATTCATGAATTTAGGGGGCCAAGCTTTAATGGCCGCTAACTGGCCAAATCATTTTTTATTCGGTTATTGTGACCTTTACAAGGAGGAAGTGGAAACACAGGCGCTAAATAACTTCAAGGACGCCACTGGTTCAGATACGTGAATGACACCTGGGTTAAAATCCACCAGAAGGAAGTACAAACCTTCACAGAACATATCAATGCCATAGACCAAAACATCAAATTTACAAGGAAAGAGGTACAAAACAACACACTGGCTTTCTTGCACTGCTTGGTATAAGTCATGGAGAATGGTAAACTAAAAGTAGAGATTTAAAGAAAACCAACCCACACAGACCAGTATTTGATGTTTCACTTCCACCACTCTTTAGATCACAAGCTGTGTGTAATCAAAACCCTGAAACACAGAGCAGAATACATTCCCACTAGCACAGAGGCTCTTAAAACTTGTGGATATCCGGACTGGGCCTTTGTCAAAAAGGGTAGAAGGAAAGAAAAGAACCTAAATACCAACAGTGAAGGGGGAAAGACAGACAGGAGAAAGAAAATGTGTATCAGGGTTCTCTGAGACATTAATAAGAATTTTCAAAATACCATATCTCTGTCTGCTTTAAACCAAACAGCACATTGAGGTAGCAATTGGTACATCCGAAAGACCCAATACCAAAACACAAGAAAAGCTACATCATATACGCAGTGCAGTGAAGAGTTCTCTGATTTGTATGTGGGGGAGACCAAACAGCAACTGCACCAACGTATGGCCCTGCACAGAAGAGCCAATTCTTCGGGTCAGGACTCAGCCGTGTACCTGCATCTTAAGGAAAAAGGACATACGTTTGAAGATTGTAATGGCAACATCTTGGCAAAGGTATAGGAGTGGTTTAAGAGAGGCATCAAGGAGACTATTTATGTGAAAATAAAGAAACCAAGCCTGAATAGAGGTGTGTGTGTGTGTAAGGGGGGGGGGGTCGACACTAAATGTCTAGCATGTACAATGCTGTTTTAACACCTTACCCTGGGCAATTTCAACAACACCTCTTAGCCTCAATGCATCCACACCTTGCATTCAGAAGATCCCTAACCCCTTGCTGTCATATGCTAATTGGGACTTTCCAGGGTACTTAATTGCCAACAGATTCTTGTACAAGTCATTCTGAATTGAGAAAGCCAGTCAGATGACTTGCAAAGTCAAGTCAGTTTATTATATGCATATGTAGCCAGATATTTAATGATAAGTCCTATTCCATTTTGGAATATAACTTCCAAAATGGTATCTGCCTTCTCCCTCTGCTTAACATGTTTTGTATAAGCTTTAGCTTTTGCACAGGATGCAGCAGGCGAAACAGCAGTCAGTCATTGGCTGTTATGTGAGTTCTCAAAGCCTTGATTGACTGCATGGAGGGAGGGGCCAGCTTTTTCTGCCAGAAGGGGAATAATAATTATCCTTAAAAATCTGGTTAGCAATACAGGTAATAAAGTGCAAAAATATATCAGTTGGGGTTGAGGGAAGGTCACTGACCAGTTTTTTGTTTTAAGGGTGAACATGCCTTTTAAGTCTATCTACCAAATTAACTGTAGTGGTATGGACCAGACTGGATACTCCTGTTACAGCCACTATGGACATGAAGTTATGTAAAAATTATTCACGTATTCATGTATGAATCTTTCCCAAATGTGTTTGTACAAATTAACAGCAAAGTGAATTCACGGAAAAGTCAAAATAACCAAAGCTCTGGTACATTATCTGCAGAAGAAATATTCAATGCTGAAAGGTATTCAGCTTATCTGAATTCAGTGTGTACAGTTTGTACACTATATCCTTCTATTAGTCTGTTGTAGACTCTAAATTGATAGGTACAGATAATACTTTATTTTGTAAAAATGCTTTATTAAAGAATTGATAAAGATAAAACACATTTTATTGTGTTAAGTATTTTGTCTAAACCTTTCAGCTTCAAACTAATTCTGAGTCTATTGCTTACAGATGTGGGATTGATCAAATGCCAGCCTTTTAAAAGAATAGTGATTTACAGTACAAAAATCCGATAAAAGAACTAGCATAGTACTTTGCCAAGCTTTAAATAAAGATTACAATCAGCCATTAGATTGCGGATGGACTTAATATATTTATTTTATTTGTTTGTATTTTAATTTGTGAACTGGGTAACTAGAACATTAGTTAAAACAATCTCTGGAAAGCTACAGAATGGAAATATCTAGTGTTATCAATTTCTTCTATGTCATTGAAAAATAACTAAATTGCTCAGAAAGGCTTAACCGGGGCACCATAACAATTGTTTCCCCTCTATAAACTGAAGGGAAAGCTATCTTTCAGATGGGTAGAGACTAGGCAGCCATATAACAAAAATAAATACGAGTATTACAATTACTACTACACTCAAATGGCATTTTTTTAATATTAAAAATGGCATTAATGTCATGTAGAAATTTTACCTCCACCCTATAATTTACAATAAAATCTGTAATTTCACAAAGATCTCCAGAAAATTAAAGATCTACCGGTATTCTCTTGACATTATTTAAACTGCTCATTTAATATGATAAAATCGTATTATGCTTCCTGCAGGAAACATTATTAAAGAACACGCGTGTTATTTAGGAAAAAATGAATTGCAATTTAGGGAATATGCCCACTCAATCCCAAGCGATTAGCAGAGCCTCTTCACACACTGTGAGGCATTGGTAAATTGGATGTCATTTCTGCATCCTATTTGATGTTTTAATTATAATATGCATTGAGCTTTTATTAAATAAATTTGTCCTTTTTTTCAAATTGAAATGAACTGCTGTAATATCTCCTATTAGTGACCTCTGTGCTCTGCTTTGTAATGATTTTATACATAGGGGGAGATGCAATGTATTTCGCAATCGCAACCTACGTGCACTCGTTTCCGCAATGTATTAACCACTATGCAACCTGTTAATACATTGCGAAAACGCTAGCGGTAAGTTGCGATCTTTTGCGCATATTTTAAACACACCATTGAAGAGGCGTTAATTGTAGCACAAAAAACTAGCGGAAAAAACGGCGCAAATAAAAAAAAATTGCTACATCATGCAGGCAGTGCAAAACCTTCGCTAACACATAGGTTAGCGTGATTTTAGCGCTTAATTTCTCATTAGCTTGGGGTATTGCATCTCCCTGTTAGTGTTTTCTGAAATGAATCATTATATTAATCTTTACATTCCCTCTATTTCTTGTCAAGGATCAGGTTTGATGGCCAAAGTGGGAAGTTAAGAAGTTATTAGTTTGCATGATTATTTTCGCTCCCTTCACCTGCTGAGATGTGGGGTTAACCCATTAGTGATATATACATATATATATGTGGCAAAATTGTGTGCGTTTCCTTTCTCCTTTTTTATATTAAGGAGAATTTGGACAGCTCTTGGAGCTCGGCACATGCTACAGCCCGATATACTAAAGCGCTGCTGACTCTCTACTATGTATACACAGGTATAGTGTGCACACAGTCTACAGGTAACTGAATTGCCTGTTGCTGCTGATGATATCCTAGTATACAACAATCTTCACAAATTATCAACAGGTCTTTCATTAAAGTGCTTTTATTTAAACATAGTGCAAAGTGCAACAGCAGCAGCGTTTCGGCCCTTGTATATCGGACTTTATCATGATTTATTAAGGCCAATATACAAGGGCCGATACGTTGCTACTTTTGCACTTTGCACTATGTTAAAATAAAAGCACTTTAATGAAAGACCTGTGGAGCGCTGATAATTTGTGGAGATTGTTGTATATATATCATTGTTTATGGATCAAGGTAGCATACATTTGTATCCATTTTTTAACAATGTGTATTCCATAGATTTCTATAGAAAATGAATGAAAAAATTGACAGAAATGCTGCATGCAGTGCGTTTTTGAAACGGACTGGAACGGATAATACCGCAGCAGGTGTGAACGATATTGTGAAATCCTATGGGGTTTTACTGTCTGTCCATTTTTTTAAACGCACCTGCGTTTGAAAAACGGATACAAACTGGTGTAGTGTGAACGAGCCCAGGAACCCTAAATGTTCCCATCATAACAGAATTCAGCTTTCACAAAAAAGAAATGTATAAACATTGGAGATATTTACTTAAAAATTAGCCTACACATAATGATCATGGCATTGCTAATCACAGCAAACAATTGCAATTATTGTACACAGTTTTCCTTTTCCTTGGAAGGTGTCAATACTAATAAGGGTCCAAGGGGGATGTTACTTTTGTACCTTTGCTTGCAGCCATTTACTCTTTTCGCCGTGATCCCGTACACAATGAATATGGCGAAGTAAACAGCGCAAATTGCTGATTCTACTGCCGCACACCACAACGGCAATACTTTTCGCGACTAAATCATTGGCTTTATCAATATAGTGAAAATAATGATCGTTACCATTGTGATGTCCTGTGATGAAAATAGCGATCATTTATAAATATAAAACTTAGTAAAGGCTGACCTAAAATCTAAAAGCAATGTTTCAGTACAAAACATATATAATCTTAATTACCATTAAGATTATCCTGTGACATCAAATTAATTTTATGAATTATTACCGATACCATTACCACAGGTTGGGTAGAAACACAACAGCATTTTACAACATGCACATGGATGACTGTTGCAGTCTTTACTTTTTTTTCACAGTTTAGGGAATTTATATATCGTGACAGTTAATATACAACTGCAGCCTTTGTAAAATGGAATACCAATTTTTAGCTAGAAAATATATTTATTCGTTGTTACAGAGGATATGGTACGGAATCAATTAGACAAAGTTAATATCAATAAAGCGCCAGGACCAGATGGATTGCATCCTAGGATTTTAAAAGAGCTTAGTTCAGTTCTAGCAAGACCACTGTGTCTCATCTTTTCAGATTCGCTTTTGTCTGGGGATGTGCCCCTGGATTGGAAAAAAGCCAATGTAATACCAATATTCAAAAAAGGTAGTCGTTCACAGCCTGGTAACTATAGACCTGTAAGCCTAACATCAGTGGTAGGGAAGGTGATGGAAACTTTGTTAAGGGATCATATCCTTGACTTTGTCTCCAGAGATCATCTTATTAGTAGTAGTCAGCATGGATTTATGAGAAATAGATCATGCCAGACAAATTTAATTGGTTTTTATGAAGAAGTGAGTAAGAAGTTAGATTCAGGCACAGCTGTGGATGTGGTATATTTGGATTTTGCAAAAGCCTTTGATACTGTGCCACATAGGCGACTAATGTATAAACTGAGGACTGTTGGCCTTGAAGAAAACATTTGTTCATGGATAGAGAACTGGTTATTGGACCGCAAACAGAGAGTGGTGGTTAATGGAGCTACATCTATGTGGGCTAAAGTTCTAAGGGGAGTTCCTCAGGGTTCTGTACTGGGGCCGCTTCTGTTTAATCTGTTTATAAATGACTTAGAAGGGGGCATTGAGAGCAAGGTCTCTGTGTTTGCTGATGACACTAAATTATGCAGAGCTTTGGAAACTTCCAATGATGTGCAAGTGCTGCAAGCAGACCTAGATAGATTATCAAAATGGGCAGCAGAATGGCAGATGAGATTCAATGTTGATAAATGTAAGGTGATGCATTTGGGATTTAATAATCCCTGTGCCACCTACACCATAAATAACTCTGTGTTAGGTGCATCTGAAATGGAAAGAGATTTGGGGGTTCTGGTAGATAACAGACTTAGCTGTAGCAAACAATGCCAGGTAGCAACAGCTAGAGCTAGCAAGATATTGTCTTGTATAAAGAGGGGAATAGATTCAAGAGAGAAAAATATTATTCTCCCTCTTTACAAGGCACTGGTAAGGCCTCATTTGGAATATGCGGTGCAGTTTTGGAATCCCATATACAAAAGGGACATCTTGGAAATGGAAGCAGTCCAGAGAAGGGCAACTAAATTAATAAGGGGAATGGAGGGGCTTGAATATGCAGGCAGATTAGACAAGTTAGGGCTGTTTACATTGGAGAAGCGGCGGTTGCGTGGGGACATGATAACCTTATACAAATATATTAATGGCCCATACAGTGAACTCTCTGGTGCATTGTTCACTAATAGGTCATATCAGAGGACTCGTGGACATCCTTTAAGGTTGGAAGAAAAGAAGTTTCATCTTCAAGTTAGGAGAGGTTTCTTTACAGTGAGAACGGTGAAACTGTGGAACTGTCTTCCAGCAGAGGTGGTAGTGGCAAGTTCATTGAATAACTTTAAAAAAGGCCTGGATAAGTTTCTAAAACTAAAAAATATTGAGAATTACTGGTATTAATGCATATAGATCTGGTTGATCCAGGGATACTTTCCGATTGCCGTTTGGAGTCAGGAAGGAATTTTTTCCCCACTTTTTTAGCTGGGGTTTTTTGCCTTCCTCTGGATCAACTGTTAGGTAGGGTTAAAAAAAAAAAAAAAAAAAAAAAAAAGGGGAATAGGTTGGACTTGATGGACGAATGTCTTTATTCAACCTTAATTACTATGTTACTATGTTACTATGTTACTTGAATTCAATGGTATCTTCATGAATTCTATAACCTATATACTTACCGAAAGGTGTCAATATGCAAGGCTCACGGACACAGAAGCCCGAGTGCCGTGTCATCAATTCCTCCTCCCACTGTCCGTGCACCACTGCAGAGAAGCTGACTCCTACTTAAGCGCGGGGGGGGGTAAGAGAGTGAGAGAGGAGGGAGAGAAAGACAAAGTGAAGGGGAAGAGAGAGAGAGAGGGGAAGAGAGGAGGAGTAGAGAATGAAAAGAGGTAGAGAGAGAAAAAGAGGGGGGAAAGAGAAGGGAAAGAAATGGGAAAGGTCTTTAAATGCAGGGTTGAAAGATTCTTTAAAGAATCGGGGGTTTGCTAGTTTTTCATATACTGTATGTAAATTTGTAATGTAGATATAGAAAAGAAGCTTTTTAACATTGAGAATTCTGAATATTTTTATACAGAAACAGACACAGAAAATAAGGAAGAGTTTTCAAGATTCAGAGTGGGAATGTGATAGAGGCATATTAACAATGCATGTCCACCTTTAAAACAAAAAACTGTTGACTTGTTAGTTATCTGTCCACAACCCCAACTGATATTTTTTGCAGTTCATTACATGCATTTGTAACCAGATATTTAATGATAAGTTCTATTCCTCTCTGGAAAAGGTATCCGCCTCTTCCCTCTGCCCAAAAAGCTTTTTATAAGCTTGAGCATGTGCAGTGGAAGCAACAGGTAAAAAAGCAATCAATCATTGGCTGTGATGTCAGAAGTCACAGCCTTGATTGACTGCATGGAGGGAGGGGCCAGCTTACTCTGCCAAATATCTGGTTAATAATGCATTTACAAAGTGCAAAATATATCAGTTGGGGTTGGGGGCAGGTAACTGACCAGTTTAACAGGAACAAATGACCAGTTCTTTGTTTTAAGGGTGAACATGTCCATTAAGGTTTATCAAATAACAATAAAGATGTTTAAAGGACAATTATACTCTGATAAAGGATATGTCCTGTTAGTTTCAATCAGTAACATGTAATGTTATCTTATACAGTGCCTTACCAATTGGTGACTTTTAATCCAATGAACATTTAACATTGGTGGTATAAATGGTAATTTCCTATTGGGCTCCCCATCAAGAGGTATTAGAAGAGTCATCTGGGCTGTGTATTTCAAGGTTGCTGCAGGTAACTGGCAGAATATGGATTCTGCTTTGTAATTTATAGTGGATAATGTACCCCCTACTGTAAATTATAAGAATATTAGAAGTCACAGTGGAGGTTCACGACCATATAAAAGCACAAAGCTGCACGGGGGAACATCCAATTATCCATTGCATTTGGGAATTTCGGCTGTCTAAAGCTGGCCACACACTACTAATATGTTGAACCCACTTAGAAAATTATTCTGAGGAATGTCTAATCAGCTTTGACATTTAGCTGGCCAGTGGTTCTTACCTGTGACATTCCCATGATGTTCCCTGGCCGGAATACACTTTACGATCGGCGTTACAGCTGTAACATTGGTTGGAAATGGTATCAGGAAATTACAGGGAATGTTGGAGGAATGCCACAGGTAAATTAGTAGGGTATCAGCACCTTCATTCAACAGATTTTGCAGCCCCCCTGTAGATTTCAACAACAGAGTAATTCTACACTCTACAGCATAGTAGTGAGCTGCTAATTTGAATATTCTTTACAGTTGAGCCCTATGGGTTATATCACAATAATACATATGTATGCCCATATTTGGACAACAGTGGCTGGCAATCTTACGGTTGTTACACGTGTCTGAGTGCAACTGTTTGATGTATGTTGCAAATATAGCCCTACTTAATACTGTCTTTGCTTTACAAAAGAGTAAAGCAGGGAATGTAGGGTTACTGCAAGGACATTACTGTTTATGCTGAGCCTACACTTGTTGTTAGATATTATACCAGCAGTTAACCTACATTAGCACAAATGCTTCCTAAAAATATACTTACAGTATGGGCATGCATGACAGAATATGCATTTGCATATAAAATAAAGTGTTATTAATTAAAACACAAATATACCAATCCAAGGTTGTCTAGGCAAACTCAGGCTAGGAAAGGTAATGGATATTTCTATTTCTGTAAAGTTGTTTCATTTCTTTTTATCAAAAATTATACAAAATTGTATTGTTTATATCGGACAAAATTTTTTTGTTAATGGTTAGACATGCCATAATAATTTTCTAAATGCATTACCAGGAGATATTTATGTGAGGGGGCTTATTAAATATATAAACAGGACCTTGTTTATATCCATTTAGATGACTAAGACCTCTAATTTTGTTACTAAAAAAAAATAACAAATCTTTTACACAAAACTTGCTTACCCTAGTTAAAGAGATATAATCACCACGTAAAAAGCTTTGACAAAACCCCTCTTGCGTATTTACTGTAACATTAGTTTTATTGAAAATGTTCACAGATTTTTTTTTTTACTTAGTCCTTTTGTAATATCTTAGCTACACTTAAGGAGTTGTTTCTTAGTCAATGCAACCACAGTATATGGACCTCAGATTTGACTGTGGGACTGAGGTCAAAAGTCAGCATTTTAAGTGCTGTATTTTATTTTTTTTAAAAATGTGTTTATTTTAGAAGAAAAGTTTGAATGAGAACCTTTATTACATTCCAGTGTTTGGCAATGCTTTTATTGTGGTGCTTACAGTGAAAAAGATGATATACAGAAAAATTATATTATAGTAAAAAATGAACGATCATAAAAGAGTAAATCCTTCCAACCACGTCAAGGTTACCCCAGTATGAAAGGTTCTAACTAATTGCCTTGGGTCATTTATCTTGGTTGCATTTTCTTGAACCATTTGTTAATTGATCACTGACATACATCCCTTTTCCTACTTCTTCTAGTTTTTAAACTGTTAATCATTCTTAATAAATATTTTATACTTCTATTTATAAAGAATTATCTTTTGGGTATATATATATGAACTAATGATGCATTGAACAGTTTGGATTAATAGCGATTAATGCAATATACGGGGTGTATGTCAGATGTGATGTTACTCAACCATAAAAATGAGTCTGAATGATTTAAAATAAATGTATTTAAGTATAAGCCTTCATGAATCTCATTTATAATGTGCTACGGAAAGAATTTGGATACAAATGTCAACATGACATGACACAGCAAAGCTTCTGAACAGATTATTATTGAACCCCCAACTATTAATTCTTATTTATTCATTATGGTCAATAATATTTCCAATCTTTTTCTTTAATATATTCTATCCATGATATGAATTCTATGGTGATGCTTCATTTTGTATGTAAAAATAATTATTTAAATTAACTTTGAAAGTGACATTAAATAATTTTGTAAAAAATCAAAATAAAAATGTTGCGTTTTGGATTTAAAAGACAGAAGAAAAAGTGAATAAGCTGAAGTGAATCTTTTCTTTAATTAGTAAGTTACTTATTTTTATGGATGTTCTGGTACCATTATTTTCTTTTACACCTAAGCTGACAATACACATGCAATGTTGCATCCTGTTGCACATAAAAATCTAATTGAATTAATATATAATTTGGCTATATACAACTTCATTCCTCTGAAGGGGAATTGGCTGTTTGAATTTGCTTACAGCAACTGCTATAATGTAAGGCACAATTGCAACTGACATACTTCATGTCTAGAATCCATTCATCTGGATCAGCAGAATATCACATTGATTTACAAGCACAATTAATTGTTTTCCTTTTCAGAGGGCAGTTTGCAAGATTAGAAGGGACTATTAAATTGGATACACACAGTACTGACCTTTGACAGATGTAAATCTGTAAGATTCTGTCTGTCACAGTTCTAAATGGTCTTCCTATATTAAAGCAGAACTGTGATCTCCAAACAAACTGATTTTAAATGAAAGGCCAGGTACCTACCTTTAAAACAAGCCATCTACTACCTCCCTACATACAGCAGAGCCCGAGATATGAAGAAGTCACTGATCAGAAAGTTAGGGGGTGGAAGGTTTTGAATCTGTGGTCTTCCCCTTTACTGCGTACCACACCAACCCCCCCTTTAACACGTGCCACACCAACTTCCCCTGTAGCCTGTGCCACACAAACTTCCCCTGTAGCGTGTGCCACACAAACTTCCCCTGTAGCGTGTGCCACACAAACTTCCCCTTTAACGTGTACCGCACCAACTTCCTCTTTAACGCGTATCACACCAAATAAGGCATCAACATCCTTTTTAACAATGGGGTGCAACATCTCACATTAATTTATTTTTTAAAGTAAACAAAAATTTAGCCATTTTGCGATATCCGTTTATTAGTGAATATGTTTCACAATATCACCTACATTTAAAACTGCAATCAATGCAAAGTACTGCAATCAATAAGATGCAAAAATTATTGATACACAATGTCTCCCAACAAACACAATTCAGATGCCACACTCACATAAAATTCATGCTTGCAAAAAGAATGACACATGGAAAAGAAATGGCAAACTACTCAATTTCTAGCTGCTTTCTTTGACCTCTGCACCAGACTGCTGGAAACTGTGGTCGCCATTAATAGCTGCCTGCCCAATCCCCAGTACAAGAGACTTATCTTGGATTGGCCAGTTTGCTTTACTTTTTACCTCTTGACTCTGGGTGAACCACAAGTGAGAGGAGGAGATTGTGTGTTCACATGGCATTGTGACATCACATGTTCTGCTGCTCCTCATGATTATTTAGATTATTTATCCTCAGTTATTTAAACCGTTCCTCAGAAAGTCAATTAGAAATAATGTAAATTTCTAGAAACAGATTTTACATCTGTTTCTTAGCTTGTGTTGCCACTACCATATATATACAAAATAATTTCTGTTACTAGGTAAAATTCTTTTTTTTGTCTTGACTGGTCAAGAAATCCCCCCCCCCCCCCCCCATTGCCTGTCTGATGCCTTTGTTCTTCAGTGCATTGGTGCTGCCTCAGACAAATGTCTCACTCTGCTTCATGGTAGAAGTGGCCCTGCATAAACATTATGAAATAAGAAATATTGAATTTTTTTGCTGCGTTCTTTTTTGAGCGGTGCTTATCTGTAGCATGCAATTAGCTCATTGTATCAGCAAAAATCCTAGAACTGTGTCATTGAATATCCTTGAGTGGGATAAGTATGTAATCAAGATGACTTCTACTTATAATGTATTATTTTCAAGTAATAATGTTATTACATGTGTTTGATACATCTTGAGGTTATGTACAAAGAAAACTGTCCAGTTGGTGGCGGTTTGACAGGTGTTGGCTTGTGAGGTCCATATCCCAGGTTGAGCTGTCTGTAGGTAGGTTTGGTCAATGTGTTGACAGACCCCACCTATGCAGCCCATCTCTCCAGGCAAAAGTAGGGAGGCATATAGAACAAGCTTATTACTGCTTACCATATAGTGTATGGCAATGTTTAACCTTTGTCAGGGCATAAACATGTTTACTTTGTCTTTTGTTTTAGGACATAATGACTACATGTGTCCAGCAACCAATCAGTGCACTATTGACAAAAACAGAAGAAAGAGCTGCCAAGCCTGTAGACTACGCAAATGCTATGAAGTTGGAATGATGAAAGGAGGTATGTAAAGCTATGAAAAAGAATAATAAGGAACAGCTTTGTTAACTTGGTCAGCAGAAATTTGTCTTTTAGGGCTAAGCCACACTGCTGCGTTTTCTCACACGCTAACCTTTGTGCTTGCATTCTGTTGGTGCATGAGAATCACAGTGCATGTCAATGTGGGTGGGCAATTTTTTTTCAGATTGCATGTGAACCAATTGCGGATTATTGTGCATATTGCATCGCAAATGGTCAGTAACTGCGCTTTTGACATAGTGTGGCCTCAGCCTAATACCAATGTAGAAAGAGCTTTTGTTGGATTAATCATATTTAAGAAATGAAACATGAAACTAATTCTATATTAGCCCCTTTGTGCTATAATACAGACTCAGCAATTTCTCATTAAATATCTAATATGCCACAAAGTATGTAGGATAACTAATTACTAAGCCATGCAGGTATATTTAATTGGCACCTAAAGGTCATATCCACCCCCAAAACTAAAATTTAATCTACTACTGGCCCCACTGTGTAGTGTTAAAAAAAACCTTACCTTACTCTTTTGCAATTTATGGTTCTCCTGCAGTGCTTGTCCAAAGTGTCATCTGTTCTCTGCTATTTCCTTGTCCTCAGAGAGGACACTGGCATGCACAGAGGAACCCTTCTTCCCCCAGCCCCCTCTATCCAGATTCCTTCTGCCTGCTTTGTTAAAAGACCTTTTCCATAGTGTAGCCCACCCCCAACTGCCGATCTGCCGATTTAGTTTTGTAAGGGAACACGTTAAGTAAGGTTCACTACAAATGGCAGATGTCCATTTTGCTGACATTTCTAGTTCCGTGTAGCATTTTCCTATTTGATTCATATATATATATATATTCGTATATATATAAGGGGGACAATATCCCCAATACAAACAGCACCACAGCAAAGTAGATAGTCACATAACGTAGAATAAGTAAAAATGTTATAATAAAAAACGTTACAATAATATAATAAAGAGATCAAGGAGGAGCTCAGTTTGCCAATCATAGACGCGGCTGACGTCACAAGAAAGCGCCACGGGAACGAAGGGCTGTAAGTAAGGCTGCAAACATTTTTTTTCAAAAATAATCTGGTGTTTGGGTCTGGGTAGGGCTCCTCTATCAAACCCTAAAAGGATTAAACGCTAGGATGCAGGGGGACCGAGGATGGATCCGGATGGTGGGAGGGGGGGGGGAGCACCAAGGGAGGCAAAAGGCACGGGAAAGGTGACGTCAGATTACAGTGAGCTGCTCCTGGTCTGCAAAAAGCATGGTGTAAAAACGTAGGTATCTTAAAAATGGCTGAACGGAATATGATGGGGGATGGCTTGTTTTAAAGATATAATTGTGGCCAATAATATGTCCACGTGTCCTCTTACATGCTCTATTGGTTAACAATGCCCCAGATACTGTAGTTTATTGTATGGCCCGTTAATGTATTTATACACAGTAATCATTCACTTAACACAGAGCCATTTATAGTATAAGTAGTATCAAACAAACATATATGATGTGTAGAAACCGTGCTACCCAGGAACATGCTGAGGCCTGCCAGGTAAGTTAAATGTAGATTTTCTTACAATAATAAAATGGTGGGTGTGTTTGTTACTCTAATTAGCATTTCCCTAATGACAACATTTGTAAACCTCCATAAAAAACACAAAATAGGTTACATCCTATGACTAATCTAATTGCATACAAAAATGTTAATTACAATAAGCCTATCTTTATAAAAGCACAAATAATAATTCAATTGCCCACACAAGGATCTATATTTTAAAATAGTTCTCAAAACTGGAAAGGCAAACTCCTCAATCACATTTAGCTGTATTATGTATCCACCATAAGGTTTACTGGGAAATGTTATCATGTCTGCGTTTGATATCAATATACTATAACTTCCTGTAAGGTACAGAGCTTAAAACAGTGACAGCTAACATGGGGTTAAAACCAACAGGCAAATAAATGAGAAAAACATTGAAGCCATATATTAGCTTAAGTTACTAATAGGTTTTGAGCCAACAATAAAATCTTCAATGGATTACAGTTACAGTTTGGGCTTTATGTTTTTCCCCAGGGGAAAATGCAGGAAGTTTCTAATATATTGAAAATGGTGAGAAACTGAGAATAAGTTGGAAATAAAACAACCAGAAATCCTAAAATGGTTTTGTGAAATATGCTGTTTTTTTCGGCATTCATATGTCACGTTCAAGATAATCTTTCCTGTGTGCTTGACCGCTGTCTAGCTTGCTGAATGTACAACCAGTGGCTCATCTACCTGGCAGGAACCTGGTGAAGCATTTCCAGCAAAAGTCTTCTACTAGAGCCAACCAAACAATTGCTAACATGTAAGAGAAGAGCCAGATAAATGTCAGTTTATCATATAATAAAGTATGATATATCTCACACAATCCCAAATCACCACCTAAATTAGGGAGTAAGCAAGTGGCACTGGTTCAGATGCCCAACCCTGAATGGGAGTTAACTCTTGGCATAGGCTTATTCTTATCTAAATTTGCTTAATCTGCTTTGTGCTATGGCATCTCCCTTTGAAGTAGAGTTTGGCTGTCTTAAGTTGTTACAATAATGTATGTTCATGTTTGCTTCAAAGTTAACATACCAAAATAGACTAATGAATAACATTTATAGATAACTCCATTATACCATCAATGTTACAACTGCTTAAAATGTAAGGGGTCATGTGATTAGTAGTTCGAAAAAGATCTGGTTGGCTGTATCATTTTGCTGGGGCAAGGGAATTACTCTAGACAAGGCCAAGTTAATTGGTATAATAATTATAAACAAAATAGAAAATGCTTTATTGTCTGACTATTAAAATGTTTTGCAATGCTAATAGGAGCAGTATCTATCTACAATATAAAGAAGAAATCTTGTATGTATGTATGTATGTATATATATGTGCTCACCTCCCAGCCACACCCCTGAATACATCCACATAACAGTGATGTCCTCTGAAAGGGCCGACACCCATGAAGTCTAGCTTGACCAATAAAAAGCCTGCACGTCACTTGCAGAGTGTAATTCCCCAATTCTGTAACTGGGCTCCGTGTGCAGCCCGATTTCAACAACACAGACAGAGTCCACTTTAGTGACACAACAACAGTGTAATGTACGGCTACATAACTCAGAGAGCTGCACACATATAACAACAGCTTCTATAACAGAGGGAACCAGACATTTCCCTTAAGGTCTGTAACACATTACAATTTGCTCCTGGAAGGTTTCAAATATACTATACTATTGGTGATATGAATCACATTTATATACAAATATAAGCCCTGGAAAGACTATGTTACTATTGGTGATATGAATCACATTTATATACAGATATAAACCCTGGAAAGACTATGTTACTATTGGTGATATGAATCACATTTATATACAAATATAAACCCTGGAAAGACTATGTTACTATTGGTGATATGAATGACATTTATATACAAATATAAACCCTGGAAAGACTGTGTTACTATTGGTGATATGAACCACATTTATATACAAATATAAACCCTGGATAGACTATGTTACTATTGGTGATATGAATCACATTTATATACAAATATAAACCCTGGAAAGACTATGTTACTATTGGTGATATGAATCAATATTTAGATATCCCAAATATAAACCCGGAAAGACTATGTTACTATTGGTGATATGAATCACATTTATTACAATATAAACCCTGGAAAGACTATGTTACTATTGGTGATATGAATACATTTATATACAAATATAAACCCCGGAAAGACTATGTTACTATTGGTGATATGAATACCATTTATATACAAATATAAACCCTGGAAAGACTTGTTACATTGGTGTATTGAACCACATTTATATACAAATATAAACCCTGAAGACTATGTTACTATGGTGATATGAATCACATTTATATACAATATAAACCCTGGAAAGACTGTGTTACTATTGGTATATGATCACATTTATATACAAATATAAACCCTGGAAAGACTATGTTACTATTGGTGATATGAACCACATTTATATACAAATATAAACCCTGGAAAACATGTTACTATTGGTGATATGAATCACATTTATATACAAATATAAACCCTGGAAAGACTATGTTACTATTGGTGATATGAATGACATTTATATACAAATATAAACCTGGAAAGACTATGTTACTATTGGTGATATGAATACAATTTATATACAATATAAAACCCTGGAAAGACTGTTTCTATTGGTGATATGAACACATTTATATACAAATATAAACCCTGGATAGACTATGTTACTATTGGTGATATGAATCACATTTATATACAAATATAAAACCTGGAAAGACTATGTTACTATGGTGATATGAATCACATTATTATACAAATAAACCCTGGAAAGACATGTTACTATTGGTGATATGAATCAATTTATATACAAATATAAACCCTGGAAAGACTATGTTGTTATTGGTGATATGAATGACATTTATATACAAATATAAACCCTGGAAAGACTATGTTACTATTGGTGATCTGAATCAAATTTATATACAAATATTAACCCTGGAAAGACTATATTGCTATTGGTGATATTAACCACATTTGCGGTTATTTGTAGTTATTTGAAGCAGAGCCTCCTGGAATGTGACCACGGCCCAAGATATTGCTATCACAGCCACACCCTAAAATATCCCAGTCACTATAATACCCCAACCATCACGCCACACCCCCAAATATCACGGTCACACTCATACCCCAACCATCACGGCCACGCCCCCAAAGATAAATGCCATGCCCCAAACATCACAAAAATGCCCCCAAATATTGTGACCACGCCACCAGATATTGTGGTCACCCCCCAAAAAAACATTATGGTACGCCCCCATACATCATGGCCACATCCACAAACATCCTGTCCATGCTACCAAACATAACAGGCACACCCCCAAACACCACACCAATACCCCCAAACTTGACACCCACACCCCAAAACATCATATCCATGCCTCTAAATGTCATGGCCACACACACGCTGCTCAAACCGGGACAGTTGGGGGGTATGGACTACATGGTAATTACCTGCATTACCTGGACTTAAGCACCAGACACACACTGCCCACATGTCACACACTTCACAGACAGTTTCAACTAAAAGAACAAAGACATCATGGCACTTTCAATTCGGACCAGAAACTAACTTTATTTATTGGGATCTAATAGTCAATATAAAGTGGTCCTTGTGCAAGGATAAAGTGTAAAGTGAAAACAAAGTGACATACTGCTAACTAGAGATGGTCGAACTATTGAAAGTTCGGTCGGTTTTCGAACTTTCGAACTATTGTAAAAGTTCGAAAGTTCGAAAACGGACCCATTAAAGTCTATGGGAGGCAAATAGTTCGAAAAGTTCGAGTCAAATACAACTAAAATATTAATGGTAACTTAATGTAAATGGCTGTGGGACCTGGGAAATGGTCTGGGGAGCGTGTTCCAATATCCAGGACTTTCGTAAAATCGATTTTACTCTCACGCGCGCTACTTTCGAGCTTTCGCGTTCGAACGTTCGAGGTAACATGGACATTTTACTCGCAGATTCGATGCTCGCCTACAGGCTTTAATGGAGACTTTACTCGCAGATTCGATGTTCGCGCCTAGATACCATGTAAATTTTACTCGCGGATTCGAACATTCGACCGTTCGAACATTCGATAAATCATCGAAAGTCCGGGAAATATCGAAAGTCCCCGTCCGAGATAGTTCGAGAAGTCCGGGTCCGTTCGAACTCGAACAGTTCGGCTCGAACTCGGGTTCGAGTTCGAGTTCTATGCCATCCTTACTGCTAACTAATGTGCAAATAGTAGAGCACGCTTAATAAAAACAGTGCTCAGACAGCGCCCGACTTTAACAACATAGACAAAGGGCCCGCACATCTCATGATCAGAAACACAAGAATAGCGTGACACCAATCAGTCACTTAAGTCATGCGGTATTCAGTTGCAATCAACATGTTTTCCCCACAGCAAATTCCATGTAGCATGTTCACCACAACATTTGTATATTTACGCTGCAAGTGGAAAAACTTATAACGTATATAAAATTTTGCTATAGATAAATGTAACTTTCCGCGTCTATGATAACAGTTACCGCCGCTTCTATTTATAAAGCGGTGGTAACTGTTCCACATGGCTAATATTGGGCATTTTATCGATGTTGTGTGGTAAAACACCCGATGTTGTGTGGTAAAAACGCCCGCAGTGGAGTGCACCTCTTTATATAGGTTTGCAGAAAACCCTAATCCGTTTCTGATTGGTCAATTTTTTAATGCTTGGTTTACATGCTTTACATTAACCAATCAGATTTCTGAAAATCTGATTGGTTAATGTAAAGCATGTAAACCAAGCATTAAAAAATTGACCAATCAGAAATACCCAGCAACCAGCGCCCGGCCTGTGATTGGTAACTGGGTCTGAGCAGCCAATCACGGGCGCCCGGGCGCTGATTGGCTGGATCCCCCCTGCAGGCAGAGCAGGAGCAACACAGGCGTCGGGAGCTGTCTGTGGGGAAGCTTCTGAGGCACTAGGCAAATGAAGGAGTTGGTGTCGGAGGTCTGGGCCTTATCCTGAGGAGGAGAAGCAGCTGGGTCAGGATGGCAGAGGTACCAGAGGCGGTTATAGAGTGGCTTCGCGGCGCAGGGAGGAAGAGAGCAGAAGAGGTAATGATGTCAGCCTTTCAGCCAGCAGTAAGACGAATCCGAAGTGGCAGCAGAGAGTGCTTCCCCTCATAAGGCAGTAAGGCGCGCAGTGGGGAAAATCTAGGAGAATGAAAGGCCCAAGCAAAGCAGCTACAAAACCCAGATGCTCTGCAAACAAGAGGGCATGTCAGACACCAGGGGTCCTGGATTCAGTATGGCCAGCAGTGCTCCAGGGGCCAGAGGGAGGGGAGGGCTGCAGCTGGTGGTCTCAGGATGAGGGTCGAAACAGAGAGGCACCCGAAACAAGTGGAGCAAATGTCGCAGCAGGGAGCATACCAGGAATACAAACGGAGTCGATTACAGCAGGGCAGTCACCGTCCGGTGGACTTATGGCAGCACCAGCGGTCCGGGTTCCTTCGCTTCTGGATATGGCAGGCTCGGGTAGATCTGGGGCAGCAGATCCTATGGACATAAACCGGGTTAGTGGAAGCCGCGCGACATCGGAGGTAGCAGGTAACAATCTAATCACTACTATTCCGGGACTTAAGCAATGCTTGGAAAATTATTTAAAATTGCAGACTCCTGGCATTGCCCCAGAGCAAGATAATGCAGGAGTACATGAGGCCAACTATAAAGACCCAGCAGTTTGCGAACTTACGCCGATTGGGCTGCATTTAAGCAGCGCAGTGAGGGAAAAAATTCTAAAAGGGGATTATGAAGATATTTTAGCTCTGCTACCCACAGTTAGGGAGTTTAAAAAAGAAGGGGAAAAGAATAAGGAGGAGGATAGGAAGCGTTCTGTACCTAGAAGCTTCCAAAATTGGCTGCAGGCATTTTGCCAATATCATATGTTCTAAATACCCAGAAAAAAGCCCGGGTTTGTTCAAACATCTGGATGCGGTAGCGGATGCCTACAGAACGTATGGCGGTCTGGGGTGGTTCTTTTATGACGACAGAGTTTGTCAAAAAATGTCCTTACACAAAAACCTGCAGTGGGGGGTTAAGGATGTTGATCTGTGGCTTTCAATGATGACGTCAAAAGCACAACAGGCGATGCATGGTTTTGGGGCAAGATTTCAGGAGCAACCTCTGGCAAACCCACAAGTGCCCATCAGTAACCCGTGCTGGGCATTCAATGAGGGACTTGCAAGTGGCAGAACAAGTGCTTTCGGCACGAGTGCTCCCTAAGCAAGGGTCCTCACCCTTCCACACAGTGCAGCAGGAGATTTCTCAGTAGTGGGGGGAGGCAGGGGTTCAGAGCGACTGGACAGCCATCTGTGCACTCCGGTGAAATTGCCAGAAATGCTACATTTTCTAAAGTTGTACCCTACGAAGCAGCATGCAAAAATTTTGGAAATCGGCTTCAGCAGGGGGTTTTGGATTCCATTCGAAGCAAAAGGGGAACCAATACACAGTGTAGATAATTTGAGTTCTGTTTGTCACAATGTTGACATAGTAAGGGAAAAATAGTAAGGGAAAAAATCCAGAAAGAATTGCTGGCAGTCGCTGGCCCATTTGCAGTGTCTCCATTTGAGGAGTTTAGGATATCCCCTTTGGGATTGGTTCCCAAAAAAGGTTTAACTGAATTTCGTTTAATACATCACCTTTCTTTTCCAAGTGGAGGCTCTGTTAACGATGACATAGATTCAGAACTGTGTAAAGTAAAATACGCTTCGTTTGATAAGGCCCTTGAAATGTTGAAACAAACCGGGCAGGGCTCCCTTCTCGCAAAGTGCGATGTAAAATCGGCCTTCAGACTATTGCCCATACACCCTGACTGCTGGCACCTTCTAGGCTTTCAGTTTGAAAATCAGTTTTACTTCGATAAATGCTTGCCTATGGGCTGCAACATTTCATGTTTTTTCTTTGAGGTGTTTGCTAGCTTCCTTCAATGGGTGGCCAAGGAGCTGTTGGGTTCAGTTTGGATATTACACTATCTGGATGACTTCCTGTTCATCGGCCCAGCCAACACGCTGCACTGCAATAGGGCTTTCAGGGCCTTTCTATTTCTTGCGGAAATGTTTGGGATCCCCATTGCTCAAGATAAGACCGTGCAGCCAGTCGCTGAATTGCAATTCTTGGGGATCTTCATCGATTCGGCAAGAATGGAATTTTGCCTTCCAGATGATAAGTTACAGCAGTTGAAAACACTGGTAAGACAGGCTATTGGCAGGAAAAAAATGAGGGCTAAGGAAAACAATCCCTTTTAGGCCATGTTAATTTTGCCACTAGGATAATCCCCATGGGCCGTGCGTTCACGCGCAGCCTGTGCCAAGCTTTAACAGGTGTTGCAAATAACAGCTGGCATGTCAGGGTAACCAGGGAGGTAAAGGAGACCTAAGAGTATGGCATTGGCAGGAAGATTTTGTTGAGAATGATGCCATCCAGATATTCACTGACGCCTCTGCCTCCTTTGGCTGCGGGGGTTGCTTTCAGAGCAAGTGGTTTTCGGTCCCATGGCCAGCTCACTGGCATGGGCTTGAATCCATTAAGAATTTAGTGCTATTGGAAATCATCCTGATTTATTTCACTATATCAATATGGGGAAAATTATTAGCAAACAAGCGAATTTTATTTAATTGTGATAACCTATGCGTATTAGTGGTCCTGAATTTGCTGGCAGCCAAATCACTCCCAGTAGCACAAGTAATCAGGCAGATAGTCTTAACTCGCTCTCCGCTTTAATATTTGGTTGAAAGCTAAGCATTTGCCAGGTTGTTTTAACTCGAAAGCTTGTGCAGATGTTAAAAGGTTTGGAAAGGAGTAACCCCTCCTTGGATTCAAGAAAACCAGTTACGTTTGGCAAGTTATGGGGGCGTTAGATAAAGTTTGTACTTCCCCCTACGAAGTTTTGTTATTCAAAGTGGCATTTCTCCTTATGTTCTTTTTAGCCTTAAGAATTAGCGAATCGGTCAGCGGTTCGAGGAAATCACAGGGGGGACTGCTAATGTCGGATGTGTGTTTGACAGGTGATAAACGTAGAGTCTTAGTATCGAAATCAAAGACAGATCAGAAAGGTAGGGGTAAGGTGCTTTTTATAGGAGCATTCCCATGCGAGGCGTTGTGCCCTATTTAGGCATTCAGGGATTTTTTGTCAGTAAGGGGTACAGGGGTAGGGCCATTCTTAATACACCAGGACGGTTCCTTTTTGTCTAGGTTTCAGCTCAGAAGGGTTTTGCAGTTTACAATTGAGAAGATTTAACCCAGCAGAGTACAATTCCCACTCCTTTCGTATAGGGGCTGCAACCCAAGCTTATGTGCTGGGGCTCCCAGTTCACCAGATTAAAGACTTAGGTCAATGGGAGTCGGGCAGATATAAGTCTTATATCCGTCCGGGTTTGGCTGCTTTGCTGTAAACAATTCTGTTTTGCAGGTCTCCCAAAGGCCAAGGTATGATGTTTGGGACATTCTTATGTGTTTTGGGCAAAACGCAGAGCAAGTAGAAGACCGTATGGAGTCAATCTAGGAGCAAGTAGAAGACCGTATGGAGTCAATCTAGGATAGCAAAGAGGAGCTATGTAGTTAGATTTATTTCCAATGATCTCCAGAATGTTATCTAAATGGGGCAAACCTGCCATTATCATCATCCACCTGGGAGGGTATGACTTAGGGAGGGTTAAAACAGTGGAGTTGATCAAGAATTGCAGGAGGGATGTAGCTCAGTTGCAATTTTCCTTTCCAGATATTATTTTCGGTTGGTCTGAGGTGGTCACTAGGCTGATTTGGCTGAAGGTTAAAGAGTTACAACCTCTAGACAAATGCAGAAAAAAGCTTAACCAAGCCATCTTTAAGTTTTCACAAGTTAAGGACCTTTGCACATTGATTTAGAGGATGGAGGTCCTGGCCTTTATCGCCCAGATGGCGTGCACCTTTCAGAAATAGGTGTCGATATATTTTGCCCTGGGCTTCAGTTGCTGGTCGAAAGATGCTTGGTCAAGCGTCTTTGGTCCACGAACGGTTGATCGTTATCTAACGTTCGTGGAATGGAGGTAAGGTAACATTTTGATTGGCACTGTGCTCTTGAGAGGCAGTGCCACTTCACAATTTAGGGGCAGCTTGTTAAGCGGGGCTGGCCTCAGTTATGAGAATTTTATGAGTTTTAAAAAAGAAGTTTTAAATAAAAGAAATATTGCGGTTTTAAATAAAGTTATTTAAATAAAGTTATTTAAATATTTATTTTAATAAAGCTGTGGCCATTTTCTCCATCCTCAAAAAAGGTGTCTTGTCTTATTTATGGGAGGTAGGTTAGGTCAATGTTATAAGGTTCACAGAGTGTTGCCTTACATATCCCATGGAGAGGGGATGGCTTTGTCATCCCGGAACATGGGATGGTAGGCAGCCAAGGGGTTAAGGGACGCCAGCCGCGAGCGCTTCCGCCCAGCAACCGGGGCTGCACAGCCAATCGCAGGCGCCCGGCCTGTGGGCGGCAACCAGGGCTGCGCAGCCAATCACAGGCGCCCGGCCTGTGATTGGTAGCTGGGTCTGAGCAGCCAATCACGGGCTCCTGGCCGCTGATTGGCTGGATCCCCCTGAAGGAAGTTCAGGCAGGAGATACAAGCAGGCAGAGCAGGAGCAACACAGGCGTCGGGAGCTGTCTGTGGGGAAGCTTCCCACCCTCCACACCCAGTTGGTAAGTCAGAAAATGATTTGCTTTCACAAGAATATGCATTCTGGTCATAGATAGTCAATGCACTGACGCAATCTTATTTCTGTTTATAAAAAAAAAAAATATATATATATATATACATATATTTGTTAAGTGGGGTAGTGGTATGATATTGTCACAGTTTTAAATAAAAGAAATATTGCGGTTTTAAATAAAGTTATTTAAATAAAGTTATTTAAATATTTATTTTAATAAAGCTGTGGCCATTTTCTCCATCCTCAAAAACATTGTCTTGTCTTATTTATGGGAGGTAGGTTAGGTCAATGTTATAAGGTTCACAGAGTGTTGCCTTACATATCCCATGTCTGATAGAGGAAGTCAATAAATGCACTAATATCAAGCATCATATCCAGTGATTGACTTTTTATGGCCCTGCTGCTTCCTCTGCATGTTAAGAAGCTAGTAAAGAGCTCATAGAGTGACAACAACAAAGAGAATTGGGGTTAAGTACATCTCCTTCAACAGCCCATTAGTAGTGCATTTGTTCAAGTTAAGTGGTACTTCTGTCAGCCATGATACCTTGCAGCACCAAGTCCTGGGATTCAAATCCACCCTCTTCGAGGACGGCACAATGTCTGCATGTTCTTCCTGTGTTTGTATCAGTTTCATAAGGTCCTCAAAGGAATTCTGATTGATTGTGTGTTCAGTGCAATATAAGAAAAATAAATACAATACAATGCAACTCTATAACTTTATAGTCACTAATATTTCTTAACAATGTATACTATATCCTGTATTTCTAGACATGCTGGTAAATAAAACCTCACTAGCAAATCATTGGACTCTATAGACCATATTTAGGGTGTAGACTAGTGTATATACTCCACAATTTGATATCAGTTGTGGGGAGCTGTAACAAATCTAGGTCCCTGCATTCAAATCTATAAAGCCCAGTATGACTACCCCTTTACCTTACCTGTTTCATTATGGTTTTGTTGTTCAGCCTACATTTTCTTATTATTTAGTGAAATTACTCATCATTTGATATCCCTATAACTGGACCTGCTAGGACATTGTGAAACTTTACAATTTCACAGGCAATGGAGAACAACTAATTGGAGATGTCGACTTATTACATAAAATGATCAGTTTGCGCCCTTATAGCCTGAGTACTGTGATCAAAGTGTTATCATTATTAACTCTATGAGAACTGGTAAATAGGTCCAATCAGAAAGAGCTTGATTCTTGACCTTCAGCAGTGTCTATTATCATCATAATCATCCTCGTGAAATCTAACAATAAGAATCAAAGGGTAACAGAAGATGTGCAGTTTTCGTCTATTATGTTATTTACAGAATAAAGACTTTTTTTTTTGCTTTTGAATTTTCCAGATCTCTTCTATTTTTACTGACAGGAAGAAATCCCCCCAGAATATTTTGTTTTCAAAAGACAGAATATGAGAACCTTTGAAATCATTATGTGACCAATCTTACTTTATTATTAACAGCACAAGATTCAAAGTCATGTTTAACTTCTCAGATCTTACTGGCAAAATGACTGCATTTAGGGCCTATACAGTTACACACCTTTATGGTTATACACCACCAATTGCTAGACCAAAAATGTGTTGCAAACCATAATATTGGTTTGCATGACTTTAACACAGAGTTTGCAGCAGTTTGTGAGTTTTGCAAAGGACAACCGCATATCTGCTGCAAGCAATTTTACATCCCAATAGTAGGACATATTGTAGGACTATTTAATGGCTACTGGTTTAGTAGAGATTACAATGCACCAGGAGCTAATTTTATTGTATTAGATAACAATTCCACAGTGGCTACCATCACCATGATGTAGGTACCACCGCAATCAATCTCAATCTCTACCTATTGAAAATCATTGATTTTTTAACATTCTATTAAAATAAAATTTCATTTTTTCATATACCCTCAATTTTTTATTTATAAAACCTTTTTCCATAACAAAATCCCAGAGATCCTTTTCCCACCTCCATGGGTGAGCTGTCAACATACCAGCCGTGCAGCAACTAACAGCTCACCACTCTTTCCAGTGTGAATGTTGGACTATCTCCATTAATATTAGGGATAAGGGAGATAATCACACTGTATGTATGCATTGAAGAAAGTGGTGAGCTGTCAGCTGCTGCATGGGAAATATTTCAGCAGCTCACTGCTCAAACGGCCACCCAGGAAGATGGGAACACTACTTCCCAGGGATAGAGATTTTGGAATGGAAAAATGCTTTATAGGGTATAGTTGCCCTTAAAGTTTTGATTTTAATAGAATGTTAAGCAATCAATGATTGCATACTTTATTTAGGACTGCTGAGTTTTTTTTTTTACCATACATACAATTCAGCACTGTCCATTGTCTTATTCATTACACCTGTCAGTTTTTCAGAAATAAAAAATGACCCTCAATTAAAATGGTTATAAAAAATATATTAAAACGGTAAGAGGGATTTTTGTTTTAAAGGGCATGTCCACCCCCAAAACTATAATCCCCCCCCACTAATGGCCCCACCATGTAGTGTAATAAAATCCTTACCTCACATCCCAGCTCCATATGGTTCTCCTGTAGTCCCCCCCAAAGTCCCAAAAACTGCCCACCAGGAGGATAGCAGAGTTCATATAGGACTCTGCCTCCTGTCTCGCCTCTGGGAGAAGTTTGGCATTCGTACTGCAGCCCTTCTCCCCCTCCCTCCCCCTACCATAAAACCCCTTGCCCATATCATAGTATATCTTCCCCCAGCCCCAACCGCTAAAAAATAATTTTAAGAAAGACCCCCGAACTCTACTTACCTTCCCTCTCTCCCACGGCATTCTGAGAAGCCGGCAGCCGGCTGCCTCTCAGCCAATCATGGATGCGACTGCTGGTCCCACCCCCTGCTTGCAGTGTCTTGCAAGCAGAAGGCTGGGCGTCGGAGGAGAGAGGGAAGGTAAGTAAACATCGGGGCACTTTCTTAAATTTATTTTATTGCGGTTGGGGCTAGTGGAAGATATACTATGATATGGGGGAAATTTTTTATAAGGGCGGACATGCCCTTTAAGCTCAACCTGTATCACACCTTTATGTAAATTGATGCTTTAACCAAAATGCTAAAAAAAATATATGTTATTGCTATACTAATCTTACCATAAGGTAAAAATGCTGATTAAATTAGTAACCAAGTTTGTTGTATATATTTTATATACAATATGTCAACAGTATTCCAGTTCCTTCTAACTATAATGTGTCCCATCATAATATGAATGTATTTGAGTAAGTACAGAGAATATATCATTACTCATGGTGAAAAATCAGTAAAAAATGTAAGACGATTTGGATAAAAAGTCCTTCAAATAGAAATAGCAAGATATAATTTATATCACAGCATTATATAATCCAGACATGTTTATGGTCAATGGCAATGGTAAAAATGTATTTGCCTCATCGTAATCTATCACTGAAGTGTGTGTGTTGCTGCATGTCTTCAAACCAGTACAGTTTTTCTGAGCCAAGTATTCCCCTCCCAACTCCTTCCATCTAAGTCAAACGTGCTTAGTAATCACTATGAGTGAGCACTAGGATTTTTTATATATTTTTTAAAACAATGCACTTCACACATTCCAACAGTCATTACAGTTACAGCAAAACTGCACACAACAGAAGAGTTTATGATTAAATTGGCTTGATCTTGATTGGCTTTTTGTTTTTAGGATAGATTCCCTTTAATTTCTGTATGTTCCATGAAGCATACTGTTGAACAGGATGAACTTAAAAACAGATTCTTGTTCCTGGAAAGAATGAGAGGCTATCATTTTCAACGGCTTTCCTTACACTGTCTTTTTCCACCTAATATTTCAGTCATGTTCCATGGTTAGCTTGCCAAATAAATGTCATTTTGCATTAAATAAATATGCCCAGTCAGCTTTGTTTACCTAATGAAAGAAACCTTTGCCCTTTTGTTCAGCAAGAATGAATGGAATATTCTACCTTCGCATTTGGGGTATTACCAGCGAATCAGTAGCAGAAAATTATAAATCTGATCTAGTGCAGTTTTATCTAAAATACTTACTGGCCCTTACTTGTGTTATCTATAAGGGGAGGGTTGGTTCCAAATTTATGTTGGGAAATAGGAATTTGAAAACATCTTAAGGAAGCAGAAGCTACTGCTGTATAATTACTATTTATTAGTGATATTTTGTGTAAGTAATTACAGATGTTCATTGCAACCTAAGAAAATGATTTCTATTTTAGTATTGTGTAAGTAGTGAATACACAATACAGAAGATGATACATTTATATAGAGGTTGACTGGCAGAATTGGTAAGTGTGGGGGGCAAATTTGCTTGTTTTTTAGAAGGAAGAATTTAAACTCTAACATAACAGTAGATGGGGTATACTTACATTTTTCTGAGCATTTTTATACTGTTACACATAGGTGACTAATGTACAAACTAAGATTTGTTGGCTTTGAAAAACATATTTGTTTGTGGATAGATAATTGGTTGTTTGTTTTTTATACTTAAAGTAGTTGTTTATGGAGCTTTATCTATGTGGATTAAAGTGGTTAAAACGGGTGTTCAGCCACGTCTGTTTAAACTGTTTATTTGTGATTTAGAAATTGTTATCTTTGATTTCTGATACAGATTATGTGCAATTGTTGCAGGCAGATCTAGGCAGTTGAGCAATGAGGGGATAAATTAAATTTATTGTTAATTAAAGGGCAACTAAAGCCACAGAACAAAACTGAACCAGAAGTCAGGACACCTTGATATAAAACCAGTAATCTTACCTCTCATTTTGATACAGGCGCTGGGAAATTTACCTAAATAACATATGGTTTGTGCTTTACTTCTCAGCATTCTAGTATCAGACAGTTTGGTCAACGACCATTATGTTCTGCACATGCTCAGTCCTTAGCTATGGCAGAAACTTGTTACAGTTGGTCACACCCATTAATAATCTCTAGCCAATCCTTTTACAAGACAGATAAAGCAAGGAAGTATGTGACTGAGGTCAGGAGGTGTGGTCTGACACTGCACATACACACAGATACTTCATCCAGTTCTTAACAGGCTTTGATTTACTTTAACAGAGTTTACTAAAGTGGCATTTTATAGTTTATTGGTGTTTTTAGGGGGGTTGTTTTCAGATTCTGGAGTATAAAAAATGGGGTTTAGTTCTCCTTTAACATAAGGTGAAATATTTGTTGCCTATACTATAAATGGTAAGATACTATAAGTGAATCTCTTTTAGAAAAGGATATATCTGTTCTAGTAGATAAAAGGCTGAGTTGTAGCAAACAGCCAGAAATTATAAGATATTGTCTTGTATTAAGAGGGGTATAGATTCAAGGGAGAAAAATCTGCACATATTAATGGGCCATACAATAATCTATCTAGTGCAATGTTCATTAGTATGACATGTGAGCCTCACTTAAGATCAAAATGAAAGGGCCAGGACATTAGAGAATTAAACTGTGGAACTTCCTTCCATTACACATGGTTTAGATGTGGTTTAGCTACAGATGTTAATACATAAAGATATTTTTGATCCAGGGATTCTTAATTCCCCATCTTCTTCAGACTGTGTTATTTGGTTAAAAGACTTGAACTAGATGGACATGTGTCTTTATTCAACTTCCACTACTATGCTACTATTTTATGTTACTATGTCTTTGGAGTCAGTGCAGTTTTGACACTGAATTGCAAACTAGTCTTTATTTAGGTATATAAATAAGTGCTTGGGTCACTGTGACATATTTATCTGCTCTAATGATTGATTAACCTAGATCTTGAGGATTTACAACTGACAACTTTATTAAAAGTGTATTCACTACATAGAAAGAGAGATGCAGTAGCAGCTGGCCTGTCAGATATTTCTACATATAACTTATGTAGGTTTGTTATTTAGTTTAGTTGATACTAGAACAGATTGGATAACAAGCCCTCCCACACACACAACCCACCCCTGAACCTCTCCAATGGACAAAAATAACCACTCATAGTACCTATCCCCATACACCATGTCCCTGATAGGGACACAAATAATAAATGTAATTAGCAGGGTTGCTCTGATTCCAAATAAACATCATTCATTCTAACTTAGCCTTGCTACATGTGTGATTTTTTACTGATCTGGCAAGCCTGACTCAATAGCTCATCCCCTCAAATATGATTCCTAGAGTATCTCCCACTAAAAGACAAAACTGACCCCAATAGCATCTCCCCCATGGACCACAACTGATCTCAATAGCATCTCCCTCATGGACCACAATTGACCCCAATAGCATCTGCCCCATGGACCACAACTGACCTCAATAGCATCTCCCCCATGGACCACAACTAATCCCTAAATAATTCCCACCAAGAGCCTCAACTGTCTCACCATCTCCCTCCATGGACCATAACTGAACACCATACACCATGTCCCTAATAGGGACACACGTAATAAATGTAATTAGCAGGGTTGCTCTGATTTCATTTAAACATCATTCATTCTAATTCAGCCATGCTACATGTGTGATTTTTCACTGATCTTGCAAGCCTGACTCGATAGCTCATCCCCTCAAATGTGATTCCTCAAATGTGATACATAAAGTAGAGTTGATCCAGGGAAATTTCCGATTGCCACTTGGAGTCAGGAAGGATTTTTTTCCCCCTTCATAAATTTGGTGGGGTTTTTTTGCCTTCCTCTGGATCAACAGTTAGGCAGGAAATGAGGATATTGCTAGATGGGTTGGGCTGGATGGACGTATGTCTTTATTCAGCCTCAAATACTATACTATACTATACTATTTGTCCCCCAAATCACCTCACTGTTTGTGTTGCTGCATGACTTCAATCTAGTACTTGTTTTTCTCAAGCTTAGACCCCTCGGTCCCTGCCACACTATCTGACTCTCTGTGAGCGCAGGTGTGCTCAGTAATCCCTAGGAGACAGCATTGGAAGAGGGATTGTGGATTTGGTAAATTGAGTTGTCCTTTAACAAAAAAAGGCACAGTGATTGTTGGGAAGAATTATAGTTTCCAGTTATAGGCAATAAAAAAAACAAGTTTCCCAGTGTACATATCCTTTAAATCTTTTGAATGAAACAACATTTGCTTTGCAACAGCATTAACTGACTTTCTATTTTTAAAGGCATTAGAAAGGATCGGAGAGGAGGACGCATGATAAAGCAAAAGAGGCAGAAAGAGGATCAGGAACAGAAGACTGATACCAATCCATCAGAGATTAAGACAACCGCCATCTGGGTGAATTCTAACATAAAAAGCATTAAGCTGAACCCAGTATTGTCTCTGACAGCTGAACAGCTAATTAGTGCCTTAATGGAGGCTGAACCACCAATAGTGTATTCAGAACATGACTCAACCAAACCACTTAGTGAATCTTCCATGATGACCCTGCTTACAAACCTTGCTGATAAGGAGCTAGTGCACATGATAAACTGGGCAAAAAGGGTGCCAGGTAGGTAACTCTTAAATCATCTCTTAATACACAATTTTATTCACAATTAAAATGAATGTCCACCCCTTAGAAAAAAAATTAGGATGTTAAGCAGAACCCCCTAAATCTAGAGTCCGTTTTGGTTATAGTGTTTAAATCTGCTCCCAGCAAGAGAAATCATACTTACAAGTTTGCACGAAGTGCAGAGCCATGGTGGTGGATCACAGAGCTTGTAAGTATGAGTTCTCTTGCTGGAAGCAGATTTAAACACTATAACCAAAACGAACTCTATGTTTAGGGGGTCCTGCTTTACATACCAATGTTTTGTCTTTAACATCACATACTGTTGCCAGGGAGATGTTGTCAAGGAGAGGTAATATTCCATGGTATGGGGTAAAATTATATAATATTGGTTGTGGTTTTAAGTCCATTTTTCTGGAGCCCGTGCTGTTTTGAATGAACGGCACAGGCACTCAATGCAATACAACCTAGGGTTTGTTTTTTGTACTGCCTTTACCGTTGCGCTTCCTACCTGCCAGGTTCCCTGTGATGCAGTAAATTACGCCAAGTGATTACTGCAACACGAGAACCCAGAAGGAAAAAGAGCACAGAGGGTAAGTATTACATCTCCCGCGATTTCCATTTTAGCCAAAATCGCGGGCGCAATTGCAAGCATAAACGTGCTAGTGTGGCCTAGCCCTAAGTGATCCACATACGCTTAAGAACAAAACAAACATCACCAAATGTTAATTTCTTTACGGAAAGCGAACATACAGTATAGATTGCTTAAATGATTATTTATTCCTGTATATTAAAAGGCCATGACATCAGCACCCAATAATACGTAGAAATAAATATACCATATTTCATTATTTTCTTTGCATTATTCTGGGCTACCGATGTCGAAAGGACTACTGTGTTTGGATGAGAAAAACAAAGCCAGGAATAGTGGGAATTTGATGTGCATTTTGCAAAATGTCGAAACCAACATTAACTACATGTGCCATTGCTACATAGCAGTCTATCGGTCTATCACAGCTGCACATTTATGACAACTTTGTCAGCCTAAACTAATGAACAAGTACTAAAAGTTATCTTAATTCTAAATTAACTGCTCAGACTGTCCAAACATCAGACCTGCATTGGATTTAGACCAAATATATATGTGCTCAAAATCAGGTTCGAAATGATCAGGGTTAGATCTGATTTGACTTGTTTACAGATCTGGGTCAGATTTGAGGGGAAGAAATTGGGTTTGGGATACTTTTTTCTGAAGTGTAATCTTAGAGACTTGTGACAGAGTCAGACTCTGCTTCAAGCTATCCACAATAGACCCCCGGACTCTGGCTTACCTGGCCCTGTTGCAGTATGTGCGCAGAGCAAAGGCTTGCATAGCCTTTTTAATCATTGCTTCCTTAAGTAAGTCAATTGTTTAGATGTTAGTAAGAGCTTGTGGAGGTTCTACTTCATCCAGGTCATGGTATACCTGTTGTATTCAGTTAGATCAACTGGGCTTAGGTTTAGTTCTTGAAGATGTTTCGCTAGTCATCCGACTGGATCTCTCAAGAACTAAATTTTAAGTCCAGTTGATCTAGCTGAATACAACAGATATGTTACTAAGAGCTTTATAATTCTATCATTCTAATTCTAAAGAGATTGTCTTATAGACACACAAGAAAATAATAACATTATTAACCCAGTCTGATTGGGATATTTTCCCCCACTCACTTGGTGGGGCCCCTCCTTAGTGATTTATAGATGGTAGCATTGTTGAAAATGGTGATCACATTGGAATAAGGACCTAATGCATTTTTTAAGGTACATGCTTAGTGAACCAAATCTCTCCTTACTAGTAGGATGAAGAAGCTGCTTTAGTATTGGGAAGGGTGACAAATCATTTTAGGCAAATTGTCCAACCATATTTTTCTTATACACCTCCCTTCCGCTCTCCCAGACATTAAATAGGTTTTTGTTTTACTTTGCACCTCACCTTAATGATTAGGCTGTTAATGTCTAAATGATATTGCTGTCCACACCCAGTTTTCATGTTTGCTTGATAAAATAATTCCTGTGGTCACATTTATGGAGAGTTGCAAGCGTTGTCCTTAATGCTGTCCTTAACATTGAAATACCATTTTGTTCTGCCCAGCTATTTGCTGGCTTTAATATGTTGCTCTATTGAATGTTGCTCCTGTTTTATAGATTGTGTAATAGTAAAGGGTTGGTGGTCATGTGCAAGTCAATGGGGCATATTTCCTTGCCAATTATGTAGGAAAACCTGTTAAAAACCAAAAGATTGCCGGCTCTAGAAGGTGAATAAAAATAACATTTAAAACATTGCTGCATTAGGGATATAACTAGCAGCTTCCTACTGTTGTTGTGAGCTGGTTTCGGGCATGCACAGCAGCAGTAAGGCAGTGAGTCTGCTGCCAGCTATTGGCTGTGATGTCACCAGCACGCCTCAGACTGACAGCTATGACAAGGAAGCAGAGCAGAGCGGCTAGGGAACGGGTCTTGTAAGTACAGTATCGTCTGAGGTAAAACGAATATAGGGTTGTAGGGGGTGTTAGACCTATAGGTAAAATTAAATTAGACTGGATATGCTCTTTAATGTAATGGTTAATAATAAATTTAACTTGCTTGTTTGGAGTGCATTACTACATTATTTTAAATTTGTTATATATTATTTTGGGATGGGGTTTAAGACGTCTGCACCCACGCAGGTTAGTATGCATTGGAATAGAAGGAATCCCACCCTGCCATTTGAGGCTTCCGGGCTGGGAAGTGGGCATGGCGGGGGGAGTGTGCCAAAGTAATTTCATTTGTGATGTCACTTAGGGGTGGAGGGAGGTGGAGTTAGTGGCCTAGTGGGTGGAGGTGGGCAGGGTTAGTGCATTCCATTGGTGTGGTTAGCAGAAGAAGGTGTGACCAGGGAGGAGATTAGAGTGTCCTCTCGGTTGCGGGAGTCTGGGGTGGTCTTGCGGGAGTGTCAGAGACCACCCCAGAATTAGGGAGACTCCCACAACTCACGGGAGGAGTGGAATACCTGGAATATTAGTCAACCAATTTTGTAGATGTTTCTTAGAGATGCTGACAACTATATTGAACATTGAATTTACAAAAAGATGGGTTAAGTAACTGTCGGTGCCTTTTACAGGCCACCATATGCTAGTAAAAAGGAAGAATTTCACCTCCATTAGCAGATGGCAAAGGCTGCAAGTTGGGTGCAAGTTTGGCACATGCTTAGTGCAGGAGAAAGCAGAAGAAACAAGGAAGAGACCAAGCTACAGTGACTGAAGGAGAAGTGGGAGGGGCCACAGGAGGTTTCAAGGGGACTGCAAGGGGAGGGACCATGGAGTCCACGAGGAGGGGGAGACACAGGGAAGAGGGACTGTCACATGGTTTCAGAGCAGGAAGCAGGAAGTTAAGGGGATCTGGTGATGCTGCTACCATATCACACATAAAAATGTAAATATCTTCAAAACTATTTAAAAAAAATAATGAAAGCAACTCCTGTCAATTTACCAGAAGTCCTTTTTTGGACCACAGTTACCCTAATTTGCTATATGTGCATTTTCTGATACACATTGTTGAACTTGATAAGATGCTTTCTTAAATCTGCTAATATTAATAACATACATATATTTAGTCCAACTTCTAAACCCTACCTAGCAGTTGATCCAGCGGAAGGCAAAAAAAAAAACAAAAGGGAAAAAATTGTTCCTGACTTCAAATAGTATTCGGAGAGGAATCTTGGATGCATTAATACCAGTAATTTTCAATATTTTTGAATTTTAGAAACTTATCCAGCCCACTCTACTGGCAGACAGTTCCCGAAATTTCTGCTCTCACTGTAAAGAAATATTTCATAAAAAGAGAAAACTGCTTTTCATCTAATTGTAAAGGGTGTCGAAGAGTATTCTAAAATGATTTATTGCTGAACAATGCATCAGAGTGCTTGTGAATGTTCTCATTCATCCAGGTCATGGTATATCTGTTGTATTCAGTTAGATCAACTGGACTTAAAGTTTAGTTCTTGAAAACATTTCGCTAGTCATCCAACTGGCTTTCTCAATTCAGAATGACTTGTACAAGAATCTGTTGGCAATTATGTCTGGAAATCATGTTCCAAATTAGATTTAATCGGTAATTCTGATCCGTTGTATCAGTAGTCAATGACTAAGTAGTCGAATGTCAGTCATACGCAATGAATGACTTGACAGTCGTGGCAATTGTATGAATTAGCATATCACAGCAGTGTAGCGTGATGATAGTGTAAGAGTGTTATAGGAACGCCCAGAGTAAGGTGTCAAACAGCATTGTACATGGCAGACAGTTGGTGTCGAACCCCCCCCACCTCTATTTAGGCTTGGTTTCTTTATTTTCACATAAATGGCCTCCTTAAAACCTCTGTTGAACCAGTCACATTCCTTTGCCAATATGTTAACATTACAATCTTCCTTTATCCTTTATCTTTAAGATGCAGGTAAACGGCTGAATCCTGACCTGAGGAATTGGCTCTTTTGTGCTGGGCCATACGTTGATGCAGTTGCTGTTTGGTCTCCCCCACATACAAATCAGAGCATTCTTCACTGCACTGCACTGCGTTATGATGTCGCTTTTCTTGTGTTTCAGTATTGGGTCTTTCGGATGTATCAATTGCTGCCTCAGTGTGTTGCGCGGTTTAAAGCAGACAGGTATACGGTGTTTTTTGAAAACTCTTCTTAATATCTCGGAGACCCCTGCTACATATGGGATGACCATGTTCTTTCTCCTGTCTTGTTTTCCCCTTCACTGTTAGTATTCATGTTCTTTTCTTTTCTTCTACTTCTTTTGAGAAAAGGCCCAGCCTGGATATCCACAAGTTTTAAGGGCTCCTCTGAGATGTTTCATTTCTTTAACCTTCACCTCTGTGCTAGTGGGGATGTTCTCAGCTCTGTGTTGCAGGGTTCTGATGACACCCGCTTGTGATCTAAGGGTGGTGGGAGTCAAACATCAAATACTGATCTGTGTGTGTTGATTTTCTGTAAACCTCTACTTCCAGTTTACCATTTTCCTTAACTTCTACCAAGCAGTCCAAGAAAGCCAGTTTGTTGTTTTGTACCTCTTCCCTTGTAAATTTGATGTTTTGGTCTACCGCATTAATGTGTTCTGTGAAAGCTTGTACTTCCTTCTGGTGGATTTTAACCCAGGTGTCATCCACATATCTGAACCATTGGCTGGTTGCTATGCCCTTAAAGGTATTAAGTGCCAGTTTTTCTACCTCCTCCATGTAAGGGTTGGTCACAATGGGTGAAACTGGGGATCCCATAGCATATCTATGTTTTTCCTTATAGAACTTATCCCTGTATTTGAAATAGGTGGTATTCAGCCACAAGTCCAGTAAGGAACACACCTGTTCTGGGTTGAGATCAGTTTTGCTGGTAAGAGTGCTGTCTTGGCCTAGCCGTTTTCTCACCATGTCACAGCCTCCTTGGTGTGTATACAGGTGAAGAGAGATGTTACACATAGGACACCATAGTTCTTCTTCACCAAGTACTATATTTCAATCTTGTTGGTGAAATCCTGAGAGTTCTGGATGTGATGGTTAGAACTTCCCACCAATGGTCCTAAGATGTTGGCTAGGTATTTTGCCACCTTGTATGTTACAGAGTTGATGCTGCTGACTATAGGTCTTAGTGGTGCCCCTTCCTTATGTATCTTTGGGAGTCCATATATCGGGATGTGCCTCACCAGGGTAGAGGCGTTGATACATTGCTCGATCAATGGCTTTATCCTTTTGAAGCTGTTGTAGTAAGTCTATGACCCTTTTCTTGTAACGGTGGTGGGATCCCTTGTTAAAGCCTCAATGTGTTGTTATCGGCCAGGAGCATGGTCACCTTAGCATGGGTAGTCTGAGGTGTTGAGTACCACTGTGCATCTTCCCTTGTCTGCCGGTAGAATGGTGATACTGGAATCTTTCTTGAGGGATGTTAAGGCTCTTCTTTCCTGTGTGGTCAGGTTAGATGAAGGAGTTTTAGCACTGGCTAAGGCTGCAGATACCTTAAGGCGAAGTTGTTCTGCCTCACTCTGTGGTACCTTATTATTTTGGATTGAGGCTTCTGTGGCTGCTATAATATCCACCACAGAGATGGTTTTAGGAGTTATGGCAAAATTCAAGCCCTTAGCAAGGACTTCCTTTTCTGGCTGGGTCAGGGTCCTGTTAGATAAGTTTCTCACCCATTCCTCCTTGTTTGATGAAGTGACACTTCCCTCCTTTTGTATCCAAGGTAGTTGTTCTCCCTTGGGGGTGTTCTTGGATGACAGAATAGAGAAATTGTTCTGTTGCCTTTGTTTGCCCTTACAGTGCTGAGAAAGCTGTGCTTGTTTGGTGAACTCCATCACTCTTTCCCAGATAGCCATGGGTAGCTGTGAGGCCAGGTTCTGTTCTAGTTGACTAATGTTAAAGCATCGACTGTAAAATGTGTCTGTCATACCCGTTCATTTAGGAGCTGTTTTTGAACCTTTTGCAGTATCTGTTTGGCTTTGATGCCTTTAACTATGGAATCCAGACGTATGCTGCATGGTACTAGCCTTTGTTGTCTGCATCGGAGGTTAAATCGCAGGTGGTTTCTGTAGTCTGCCAATTTCCTTGCTGTCCTTTCATATTGCCGTACAAGTTTGAGGGTTTTCTCCCCAAAATGATTTGTCTGCCATGTACAATGCTGTTTTGACACCTTACTCTGGGCGTTCCTATTTGACACCTCTTAGCCACTATCCAATCACGCCCTTAACACCTGGCTGTGATATGCTAATTGGGATTTTCCAGGGTACATAATTGCCACAGATTCTTGTACAAGTCATTCTGAATTGAGAAAGCCAGTCGGGTGACTAGCGAAATATCTTCAAGAACTAAACTCCAAGTCCAGTTGATCTAATTGAATACAACAGATATACCATGACCGGGAAGTATGAGAACCTTCACAAGCATATCTGGAATATTCTGTTTTGAAAGTTCAAAAATCCAGGAAAAGCAAAAAAAAAAACCCCACCTTGCCTTATATCTCTAGATTTGATAGGGTTGATTGGTCCTTTCTAAAACTCACTTTATCACAAATTAGATTAAAACACACATTTACCCAAAAAATCATGGCACTATACACCCAAAACTCAGCTACAGTAAGAACAAATGGATCCCTTTCTAAACCCTTCCCCATAAAAAATGGGACCCGTCAGGGCTGCCCCCTTTCCCCATTACTATATGTACTTTCAATGGAACACTTTACTAATGCAATACGCAATAACCCAGATATTAAGGGGATCACAATTGGTTCTTAACAATATAAACTAGCAGCTTATGCTGACGACCTCCTTCTCTTTATTACATCACCACATATTTCGCTCCCATCCCATCCAAGAAATACAAAATTACAGTAAAGTAAGTAAATTTCTACAAATCAGAATGCCTTAACATCACTTTAACCCTCAATGATACACTCAGAACACAAGAAAACTTCCTATTTAATTGGGAAAAAGAATCACTTATTCCAGGAACTAGAATACCTAGAGATCTCTCCAAATTATACATACTCAACTATCTTCCAATACTGAAACGTATCTCCTCTGACTTAAATAACTGGAATTAGAAAAATTATTTGTGGTTTGGTAGACTTAATATTGTTAAAATGGACATACTCCCAAAGCTGCTATATACTTTCCAGACCATCCAAATAACCCCCCCCCACCAGAATTTTTTCAATCAACTACATATCCTAATAAACTTTATATGGGCGAGAAAACACCACAGGATAAGTTATTCCACTTTAACAGAAACAAAGAATAGAGGGAGCATTGGCCTTCCAAAAATCCACTCATATCATGAAGCGGCACAATTAAAACACATTCTGGATTAGATATATCATCCCAAAAATAAACAATGGGTCCAAATAACAAATACAATGGCTTCAATCCCAATGAAATCCTTACTGGCACTCTCCAATACGGAAAGACCACCCCATCCAAATCTATCATTCTACTCCACTACGGTTCTGAAGCTATGGGATAAAAAAATTAAATTATCGGCTCTTACAACTCATCCACTAACTATGATGATGCACAATAAATCACCAGGATATTTATCACAGACATTTTTAAATTGGACAAAGATTGAAGATCCAATTATCATTTCTCTACGGAAAAGTAATAATCTTATCTCAATAGAGGAAATTATCAAAGAAACTACTATGGACAAAATACATAAATATCAATACATCCAACTGTCGCACTATGCAAAATCTATAGAAAACAATCTACCTCCACAAAAACAACTAAAAGACTTTGAGAAATTGTGCACTACCTTTTCACCACCCAACTCTTTTCTTGTAACGGCTGGTGGGATCCCTTGTTAAAGCCTCAGATGTGTTGTTATCGGCCAGGAGCATGGTCACCTTATCATGGTAGTCTGAGGTGTTGAGTACCACTGTGCATCTTCCCTTGTCTGCCGGTAGAATGGTGATACTGGAATCTTTCTTGAGGGATGTTAAGGCTCTTCTTTCCTGTGTGGTCAGGTTAGATGAAGGAGTTTTAGCACTGGCTAAGGCTGCAGATACCTTAAGGCGAAGTTGTTCTGCCTCACTCTGTGGTACCTTATTATTTTGGATTGAGGCTTCTGTGGCTGCTATAATATCCACCACAGAGATGGTTTTAGGAGTTATGGCAAAATTCAAGCCCTTAGCAAGGACTTCCTTTTCTGGCTGGGTCAGGGTCCTGTTAGATAAGTTTCTCACCCATTCCTCCTTGTTTGATGAAGTGACACTTCCCTCCTTTTGTATCCAAGGTAGTTGTTCTCCCTTGGGGGTGTTCTTGGATGACAGAATAGAGAAATTGTTCTGTTGCCTTTGTTTGCCCTTACAGTGCTGAGAAAGCTGTGCTTGTTTGGTGAACTCCATCACTCTTTCCCAGATAGCCATGGGTAGCTGTGAGGCCAGGTTCTGTTCTAGTTGACTAATGTTAAAGCATCGACTGTAAAATGTGTCTGTCATACCCGTTCATTTAGGAGCTGTTTTTGAACCTTTTGCAGTATCTGTTTGGCTTTGATGCCTTTAACTGTGGAATCCAGACGTATGCTGCATGGTACTAGCCTTTGTTGTCTGCATCGGAGGGTCAGGGGGCGTGGTTCTTTGATGAATTCATGGGCTGTGGGTTGTACTGGCAACAACATGGAAGCCTTCTTATATACAGAATCTATTTCTCACATATATTAAATGCAATGTACCACAGAAGAATCTTACAATGTACAGGTGTTCTGGGGAGAAAAACTTTCACATTAGGTTTTTGAAAATTTAAGTTTAGTTCTCCTTTAAATGGGAAAATGAACTTAAAACTCAATTTTCCACAGAACAATGGGAAAGAAGCTTCACCCTAACTCATGGATTATCAATATCGTGCAAAGCCCAAGAAACAAAATTTTAAACTGTTATCTAGATGGTACAGATACCCATCAATTTTCCATACAATATACCCCACGACATCAGAAAATTGCTGGAGGTGCCTAATACATAAAGGCACCTTGCCACAAATCTGGTTCTTTTGTCTGAAAAACCAAACCTATTGGACAACAATAATGCAAATATAAAATAAGATCACAGCAAACTATATACCAATATAAGCACAAATCATTCTATCAATAATACCAGGTACAACTACACAATCGAAAAACAGTCTACTTAAAATCTTCCTCACAGCAGGGAGAACAGTGCTCCCAAGATATTGGAAGCAATCTACGTGCCCACCAAATGCAGACTGGATTACAGAAATAAACCATATCATGCGTATGGAGGAATTAACAACATCACGAAAAAACAAAAATAATACATTTACTCACCTATGGACCCCATGGATTATGTTTAAAGAGACCAACCATTATAAAGAACTCTTACTCACCTAAAGACACCTCTGAATCCTATACAGTTTCTAAGTCCAATTGTTTGATCACGACTATTAGACTAAGGGACATATTTATAAATGGCCATTAACTTTTCGCTGCCGATTTTCCCGACGTTTTTGCCAAAATTGGTATAAACGCGATTAAAGGGCGAAACCCGTCCATGAAAATTTAACGCCTCATTAACATAGCATCAGTTACCGCTCGCTTCTATTCATAAGGTGGTGGTAACTGATGCACGGCGTTAATCTCGGCCATTTCACTTCGAGATCACTGGAGGTCAGGCGGGGGGTACGCCCAACCCGCAGCGGGTGGTTGCACCTGCCACAGGAGGCACTCCCACCTCACCGCGGGTGGTCGCATTCAGCAGAGGGGCGTGGCTGGCGCATACGCAGTCCCTCCCAGCCCCTGCTCTGTACGTCGGGTTTGAGCTCTCTTTGCTGCGATACTGTACTTAGCGCCGGTATAAAATATCTTTTCCGGCAATTTAAAAAGGTGTTGTGTATGTTTAAACTATGATTTGTGGCCTATGCGAGGGGTTTGTAGATATCACCAACGCAGCCACTGCAAGCAATTTAATATTGTATTTGCAGCCGTTATATTAAACTCTCTAAAAGGCTCCCTGTTTGTTTTTTACTGCAGCAAGCTATACGATTAGGCTTACTGAAAGGTTTGGAGACAAATCTTATTAAATTATCATGGAGGTGGGAAGTTTTTGGATGTCTGCACCCACATGGGTAGTATGCACTTGGACTACTTACCTCTTTGTATCAAATTCATCTTTACTTTTTGCCACACTTTTTAAAGGTTTTAAAAGTTAAAACATTTTTACATAAAACATTGTGCATTAAGTTATCATTTTATACCTCTAAATACAAAGTTCTTATCTGTAAAAATATGGCAATCCCATTTTATAGTTTGGCACTAACTTCAGAAGAGACCTGCACGTTTAACTGATCTCCATTTAATCTCTGCGTGGACATTGTGTATTAACCATATTTTCATTAGCATAACCATCAGATGAGTTGTCTGTTTGTGTCATCCTGGTTCTGAAATAACACTTCTGACCTGACTTACATTATACTATTAAGAAACAAATCATTTTTCTTTTCTATTTCCCATTCATCTTGCTCTTCAGATCTGATGCCATGTGTTTTCTCATTAGGGAAAGTCTGAATTCTTCCATATTTAACCTCAAAGTCATAAAGATATTGTTAGGTTATAATTATAAAAGAAAAATACACAAGTAGAAATTCCACAGAAAACACAATTTAGAGGCATGTTTATAAAGCAGAGAAGTCATTTTATTGCAGACTTTTTCATTTACATGACGATAGTGCCAAAAATTAGCCATGGTCAAAATGAGCTATGTCGAAAATTAGCCATGGTCAAAATGAGCTATGGCAAAAATTAGCCATGTCCAAAATGAGCTTGGCAAAAATTAGCCATGTTCAAAATGGCTATGGCAAAATTAGCCATGTTTCAAAATGAGCTATGCGAAAATTAGCCATGTCCAAAATGAGCTATGGCAAAAATTAGCCATGTTCAAAATGAGCTATGACGAAAATTAGCCATGTTCAAAATGAGCTATGGTGAAAATTAGCCATGTTCAAAATGAGCTATGGTGAAAATTAGCCATGTTCAAATGAGCTATGACGAAAATTAGCCATGTTCAAAATGAGCTATGGTGAAAATTAGCCATGTTTTCAAAATGAGCTATTGAAAATTAGCCATGTTCAAATGAGCTATGGCGAAAATTAGCCATGTTCAAAATGAGCTATGGCGAAAATTAGCCATGTCAAAATGAGCTATGGCGAAAATTAGCCATGTTCAAAATGAGCTATGGCGAAAATTAGCCATGTTCAAAATGAGCTATGGCGAAAATTAGCCATGTTCAAAATGAGCTATGGCGAAAATTAGCCATGTTCAAAATGAGCTATGGCGAAAATTAGCCATGTTCAAATGATGCTATGGCGAAATTACCTGTTCAAAATGAGCTATGCTGAAAATTAGCCATGTTCAAGATTAGCTATGCAGAAAATTGTCCATGATCGAAATTAGCAATGCCAAAAGAAAAACATGTTCCAAATTAGCTATGTGAACAGATAGCCATGTTCAAAATTAGCTATGCAGAAAATTGTCCATGATCAAAATAAGCTATTCCAAAAGAAAGTCATGTTCAAGATTAGCTATACCAAAAATTATCCATATTCAAAATTAGCTATGCTGAAAATTAGCCATGTTCAAAATTAGCTATGCCAAGATTTACTGCATCATGGTCAGGTAAGATGTGCAGGTTTGCGCCTCCATCTCTGTATGGCATTGGTAGCTACTTGGTAGCATAAAACTTAAAGGGCATGTCCACCCTGAATATAAACCTTTAGTATAAGGTAGGCACTCCCTGCCCACCCCCAACCGCAGATACATTTCTTTAAAAAAAAATGTTTAGATCGATGCTTACAGTCCTTACACTACCACAGCATCTCCTCCCGAATCCCTGTTTGGAGGAAGTCGCAAACAGGGTCCGGGACGGCCAATCACAGACGCGTTTGCTTTCAATGGAGATGCCATGGAAGAGAAGGGGATGTAAGTATCAATCTAAACATATTGGAAATATTTTGGCGGTTGGGGTTGGGCAGGGGGTACCTACCTTATTTTAATAGCATTTTAAGGCTAGGTGCCACGGCTGCAGAGGATGGATCCGGATGGTGAGTGGGTGGGTTGGGGGGGAGGAAAGGGCTCCCCTGCACATGCCTCAGTCTTTGCTGAGGTTGAGGAAGAAACAGGCACTGGATGACTCACTGACAGCTTCTACTCTTCACTTTACTGGACTTTGAAAAAGCACTGCAGGAGAACCATAAGGAGCAGGGATGTTTTTTAAACTACAGAGTGGAGACTGCCTATTTTCAAGTACTTTTAGAAATAGCGTAGCCACTGCAAGATGAGTTTAAAATCCATGCTATAGCATCGGCCCCATAGTGTGTTACAATATTGAGAAAACAGAGAAATGGGTGAGTTTCTCACTATGTGACACATCTATTGATAAAAAAAACCACGTGTTACCTATTTACAATCAGTAATCAATCCTAGTACCATATATACTCGAGTATAATCCAACCCGAGTATAAACCGGGATACATATTTTTACGTAAAAAAACAGTAAAAGTGATTAACTCGAGTATAAACCGAGGGTAGAAATTATGACTATTATTGCCTACTGATTCTGTATTGTTTTCTAGCTTAAGTTGTCTTTTAAATGGACAGCAGAATTCCCATAGAGTAATAGCCATACTGGATATGGCTATTACTGTATGAGAATTCTGCTGACCATGACAACTAAAGCGTTGTCACTCCAGATGTTAGGAAACTACAACTCCAAACATCTGCACCCTCACCCTCCCACCAAGTTCAGTACCTTCTGTGGGCTTCCTTCTACTTCGTATCTCCTTCCTCTTCCCCAGAGCAATGAATGGTTTTTTATCACTGCACTGGAAATCCAGGGTTTCCTCCCATAATCTGGACATGGCTGAATCTGCTGCATTTCAATTTACTGGTATGTTACACACGCTCGCTCCCTGTAAGATGCATCGCTCCCTGTAAGATGCGCCAGCTAACGTCACTAATCGGCACCGGGCAGTGACGTCAGCTGGTGCATCTTACAGGGAGCGAGCTGTCGGATTTCTAGTAAGTAAGTACTGACTCAGGTACTCAGGTATACCGAAGTTGGTTTTTCAGGCTGATTTTACAGCCTGAAAAACTCGGTTTATACTCGATTATATATGGTAATAGGATATGTTCTCTGTGTATTAACCCTTTTTTCACTACTATTAATCGTCCCCAGGGTGTGTTACCTATTTACTATCAGGATGTCTTGATCTAGTAATGTGAAATGTGCTGGTTTCATTTGTGTTCTTTTCTACATTAACCTGAATTTTTGCCACATTTGCAGTGTTATCAGCACTTTTCGACACATAAATTTCATCCCAGCTGAAAATTTGCCTCTTAATTTATGATGAAAAATGTATAAGAAGTTGGGGAAATTGTGGTGAAGTGTGGTGGAAAATTAACTGCAAAAATATCACTCGTTTAGAAATATGCCGCTATGTCTCCTTGGTTCATTAAGATAAAGCAGAGGATTGGCAAGGATTTCTTATAGAACAGAGTGTGAATAACCCTTCTTATTACCAGATTTGTTTAAAATAATGGCACAAATAGATGATGCTTTCCAGTGGTTTCAGAACTTGTGATTTAGAACTGATTTACATACTAAAGGGCATATTTATAGATGATCGCTTACTTTGTTCATTTCATTTCGCTATCGCTATTAGTGCCGCATGTACAAAGCAGCTCGTCTTCACAGTGAAACGTATTGGCACAGTGATATGCGGCTATACTGTTTTCTCTTTTCGCCACAGTAAGTATTGTAGCGTCGAAAAGAGAAAAATAGAGGCACAGATAGCGGCGATGACTTTGCAGTGCTCATTCACAGCAACAAGCTGGGATCCAGGGGTTAGGACACCTTGGTTTTAGTACTCAAATGGTACTATTAACTGGGGTGGTATGGAAGGGTATAAGACCAATAATAGTAAAAACATTATTCTCATGTCACAATTTTTTGGTTGTATTTTTTTATAATAAAAATTTCATATATGTTGTTTGCCACGTATTAAGTTATAGCTGTTGTTTGATTAACACAGTCACAGACTTGTCTGTCAGCCATGCTTCTTAGATTCATCTGATTCTATCTTTAATCTTTCAGAGATATCACGTCTAATGTAATAAATGTATATAATTATAAGTTAATTGATGATGGTGCCATGATAAGTCACTTGCATCTTCATTTTACTATCTATATTTCCTTTTAAGGGCATGTCTACCCGAAAATTAAAATTTGTCCCAGTGCTGGCCCCACTGTGTAGTGTTAAAAAAATCCTTACCTTACATCTCTACTCCTTACAGTTCTGCTGTAGTGTCTGTCCAAAGTTCCAAAAAACAGAAGAGTAGGTGCTGTCTGTGAGTCATCCAGTCCCTGCTACTTCCTTGTCCCCTGAGAGGTTTCTGGAATGTGCAGAGGAGCTCCTCTCCCCCCTCCCCTTCTTCCTCCAGATGCATCTTTGCTGCTTGCTGCCCTATCTATAATTATTGAGACATTTCTCCTGCATTTTTAAAAAAATGAACATGGCGGTTAGGGGTGGTCTAGGGAGCCCTACACTACAAAAAACTTTTTTTGGGGGTGGAGATACCCTTTAACATGTGATTATAACTGTCTACTAAAAGCATTTTGACAATACGTTTTATTAGCTTTTTGTGGAAATATGTTCCATGATATCTTGTTAAGCTTCATCAGAGAGGAACACGATTCCAATTTGTCAGTTATGTTTCTTTTTCAGCCTCTCCTCTCGCTAACATCTTCTAATGGCTTTCCATAACTCTCCCACACAGAAAGTAAAATACTCCTTTACTACACAGCTAGCAGGAAATTGCTGTAATTAATTACAAAGACTTCACTCCTTTGATGTAGCCCATACTTAGATTCTGTGCCTGCCTAGCACTGAATGTGGTTTTGCATAGAAAGAAAGTCTGGAAATAATACTAATTGATAAACCTAAAATTGAAAGTAATGTTGATTTAACATCTTGTTAGATTTTTAAAGTTATGTCATTAGTTTTTTTTATGTGTATATCTGAAACAAAAGGGAAAACCCCTAACTGTAATCTACTAAAATAATTTATATCTTCTGGAAAAATTTCACATGTCTCAATAATTAGTTTTAGAACAAAAAACATCTGAGCATGAAAAACGTTTGCAGGTGCATTGGTCAAAGAGTAATTTTATTTTCTAATGGCTGAATTCAGTGACCAGACCTTGAACTCATTGGGCTATGCTTCAGTCTTCGGGTACAGTACATTCTGTTCTGAAAAGTTTCTATTTGCAGAAATTAAGCTGTGTTAGACTTCAAATTCATTCCATTTCCTGGTATGTTATAAAATAAGATGATGTTTAGCCCTTCTATATATATATCTAAATTAGACTTATTTGGTTTGGTTTGTGTAGGAAGTGAACAGCATAGAGAAATGCTCAAAATCTTAGCCTTGGAAAACAAATTTTGGTATAATGCCTCATATACAATATATATATATATATACAGACTTGTGTGTTTGTGCACAGTAGGGATTTTGGTGTGTACAGTATGTTCCGTTATGTTTGAATATATGCAGCTAGAAATCACTGGACCCTGTAGCAAAATTTTAGATGGGGCCCTACAGCTGCTCCTTCCTTTACCACCAGAACAAAAAAAAAGTTGCTCTCATTTCTCCAACCCCAGCAGTAAAAACAGCCAGTTATCCCCTTACTACAGACAATTACCTTCTTCCCCACAGTACAGACAGTTAACCCCTTCCCCTCAACAGTACAAATAGGCAATTACCCCATATCAATATTCCTTCACACTCTATCACCACAAAATGCTGTTCCTTCCACTAATTCCAAACATCCCAGGAATGTTTCAGTATAAATCCTTATCCCAACTTCACTCCCTGTTTATTATTCTTATTGCTTGGGATATTACTCCCAACCCTGGGCCCTGCAACATTTCCATCTGCCGTCGCCCTCACCTTTCTACCCCCCTCTACTTATTCTATTTAAAGGGTTTTAATTAAAGGGTTTCTAACATCATAAGCATCCCTAATCTTTCACCTTCACTTCTTCCTTTTTCCTGTGGCCTGCTTAATACATGCTCTCTTGCTAACAAACACACCTTTATTCATGACCTGTTCTGTTGGGAGACTTGGATCTCCCAACATGAAACTTCATTTGAAGCCTCTATTACACATGGTGGTCTATCTTTCTCTCATTTACCTCATTCCTCAGGATGGGATGGAGGTGTAGGTCTTCTGTTTTCCCCTATCTGCTGCTTTAAACGTGTTTCTCTTCCACCCTCTGTTGCTTTTTCCTCATTTGAAGTCCATGCTGTCCAACTTTTCCACCTGGCTAATACAGTACACCACCTTTTGCCTTAAAACTTGCATGCATCCAATCTCTTCTTAAAAAACCCTCCCTGAGCCCAACCTTTGTGTCAAAAGTCTTAGAACATCTCTACACGCATTACTAATTACCTCCATGCTAATAACCTAATGGTCATTAAACTGAAATGACCCTCTGCAAAGTCTCAAATGACCAACAAACTGCCAAAGCCAAGGACCAGTCCTTTTCTGTAAACCCCCAACGAACACTGGTTCCTTCCGTCTTAAACCATTGTCTGTTGCTGCTCCCTACCTTTGGAACTCTCTCCCTCTCTCACTTAACCAGGTGACATACTTTAGCTCTTTAAAATCTTAACTGTTATCCTACATTTCTGAAAACCAGCACTATTAATGATTGTTAACTGTCTGAGCACTTTATCCCTCCCCCCACTTAAATTATATTATAGTCACTCCCACTTAAATTGTAAGCTCTTCAGGGCAGGGATCTCTATCCTAATATGTCAAGGCACACCACACTTATTATATATATATATACATTTATATATATATTTTACTATATATATACATACATAAATAAAAAAAAAAGTCTGTGAATCTTGGAAAGCGTTTCCCTTAAGGTAAAGTTTTTTTCCCTTCTCCCCTCCAAATTGGAGGAAACATTTATTAATATTTAGAGTATTACAATGTTCAACATGGTAATATTATATGTTACATATGTTTCATAGGCTGTTGTTATAAATGTCAAGTATATTGTAGTGGTTAATTAGGCATTTGGTAGTTACAATGACTTACAATAAAAACAAACTAACTAAAACTTGTTTCTCATAGCCATGGTTTTCTTTCATAAAATCCTCAGAGTTTGGATTTGAGGGTGGGGTGGGTGGGGGTGGGGTATAGAGGGAGGGGGGGGGTGGTTATATTTATATGCAATGGGGTTTAGATTGCGTCGTCTGTATATGGTGATATCGTCCATCTGTCCCAAATTTTTCTGTTTTTGTAGATTAGTTCCTTGTATGGTAGAGTTTTGTTGATTTGCAGTTTTCATTGTGTTAAAGTGGGAGGTGAGGACTGCATCCAGGTTTGTGCAATGTGTTTCTTTGCTATATATAAAATTTCACACACGAAAACTTTGAGGAATTTGTCCAAGTTTAAATAGTCTTGTACTTGTAGGATCCCTTAAGGTAAAATTAGTAAAGATTTTTGAAAGATGACGACAGGATCTGCAAGATCCTTTCTGTCATTTTTTAAAGATCAGTGAACACACAGTCCCGAGCGCCGCACTCTATTCAGGCAGGCCAAGCAGATAAAAAGTGGTAAGTAAAACTTCACTTTTATTATCACCAGTTAAAAGCATTGTCTATGGATCAATCCATCCAATTTTTCTGGTAAGTATGACTTGGGGAGGGAGAGAATTCAGGGGTAAAACGGTAGGCACTTTCGGTCAATCGGCTGAAAATATTGGCTGTTGTGGGGCGGGCAGCCACGACCGACATCGATCTTTCGTTCGGCCAAATCAGGCGAACGAACGATCGGACGTGTCGGTAAATTCCGATCAATTGTGCGGTTCCCTATGGGACCGCACAATTGGTGGCCCACAAATTTGTCTGCGGATGAATTTGCCATGTCCGACGGACATTTGTCCCGGCCGAGCGCTCACTCCTAGTGCTCGGTCGGGACAAAAAGTCCCTCCATGTGTACCCAGCCTAAGTCACTTCCTCAGAGGCTGTAATACAGACCTAGTGTACGCCCTTAAAAAACTGGCGTGCAACTGACAATTAGTAAAAGATAATGGTATGGGTAAGGAGAAAAAGGAAAGGTTAAGTAATACGTTCAGATTAAAAAAAATTATTATATACATAACCTTAACCACCAAAATGAACAATGTTAGTAAAGTTCATATTATATGGGAAAGCATTAGCAGAAACAAGAATTACAACAAGTTGAAAGGATGAAGCTCCTCCATTTGTCTTTTTTTAACCCCTCCCACACAGGGAGGGACTGTCACATGGTTTCAGAGCAGAAAGGAAGTGCAGGGGATCTGGTACTTCTCCTCCCATATCACACATAAAAATGTAAATATCTTCAAAACTATGAAAAAAAAATAATGAAAGTAAATTACAAAAATACTCAGGAAAGCAATTCCTGTCAACTTACCTAAAGTCATTTTTGGACCAATTACCCTTTAAGAGAGTAGAAAGAGGTACCACAAACAGATGCACTGGTGTTGTGAGTAAAATGCCTGGGTCAGTCTCATAATATAAATACTTTGCATCCATCCTTTCCATTGCTGTTTTAGATTTTATTGTATTTCCTGCTGTTTATTGTACAACCAATACAAATAACTTCATACTCAAACTTTGCTTAAAAAAGCAACATTTTTACAGAAATAACTCTAATCAGTATTTGTAACTTCTTTCAATAAATATTAATTACCCTGATGTAGTTATGTATAATAGTGTTCATTATTGTTATAGACAGTGATAACATAGTCTAAGGGCCATATTTATAAACGGCCGATAGTTGCGCCATAAAATTACCGCCGTACATTGCCATGGAAAAAAAATACAGCTATCGCCATATTTATAATGGGGGTCTGGGAGGGGGTCGTGGCGGGTGATCGCATTGATCAGAAGGGCGTGGCGGGGTTAAGAAGGGCTAAGTACAAAACCGCTGCAAATCCTGAGACGGAGCAGGGGGCTGTGAGGGGATGCCGGGAAAGGATCGCCGCGGGTGATCGCATTGATCAGAAGGGCGTGGCGGAGTGGAACGCCCACCCCGCCCTCGCACCCCCCCTGTGATGAGGACGGGGGTGTAGCCCCCCCGCCCTCATCCCCTGCGGCAGATGCGACCACCCGCCGCGACCCCCTCACTCTTGGGGCTTAAGGGGAGCCAGGACCCCCCCTCCCCGGCCCTATCAGGGCCTTTGCGGCACTTACAAGTGCCCTTGCGGCTCTAACAAGAGCCCTTTGGGGCTTATGGGTCCCTCAGCTCGAACTGGGACCCCCTTCCCTGGCCCTATCAGGGCCCTTGCGGCACTTACAAGTGGGTTTTGGGGCTTAAGGAGTCCCGCAGCTCGAACCGGGACCCCCCTCCCCAAAGAGTTATGGCCAAGGTTAGGGGACGCTCTCTCCTAGCACAGCAGGACATGTAAGAGCTAATTGTTTTTTAAAAAAATGTAAATCATTTAAAAACGCAGTAGCAATGATAATTATTGTTATATATTGTTATTGTTATCTTTACAGAAGGTTTTATATGTCCCTCCAGTTCTCCTTTACTTTTTTTTAAAACCATTTCTAAGAAAATCCAAAAACCTATTGTTTCCAGTCTTCTGCAGTATTTATTTTTAGTCTGTTCAAAGGACTTTCGAAGAATTTCTATACTTCATTAGAAGTCATTTTGTGGCAAATATTTTAATTACATGCAGAATCTTACTAACAAAATACTCTGCATTTGATTAATTCAAAATTGAAGTCAAGAATTGCTCCCGTGTAGTTATAATCACCAGTGGACTCTTTTCCTTTACAGCAAACTATTCACTGCCAGTCACTGACAATATAAGGTTTAAATATGCTCTTTACTAATACATTCGGAACTATGGGCCCTATTCGTAAATGCGCGGTATAGCAATGTGTTATTGATATATGTACGACTGTGGCCATAAATGTACGACCACGAATGTACATGTACCCTGAGCGTTTGTTAATTAATGAACATCTGGTCGTAGAATACCATGCAGTAGTAAACTACTGTAATTGTATACTATTAATCGTTAATATAGATAACAATCGTAAATTAACGATCGGTTTACCAAACGGAAATTAAGGATCAGTACTGATAAAAAGCGATACCACCCCTTTATATATATATGGCCCTTCGTCTTGAAAATAACATGGAATTCCCAGACATTTTACTTTTACCGTTTTTTTGGTTTTGAATCGTTTCATTTTTGTTTTTTTAATTCTCTCTTAATATGCGGAGGGATTTTATATGAACTATACATGCTATATAAACAATACATGCTATACATGCATACATATATATATATATTGTAGTTTCCATGCAATTGCTCATTAACATGGGAACCCTGTCCTTTGGGGGAAACTCTCTTCTTAGAAATAGTCGAATACAGTTCGATAGTTGGTAGTGCCCTATTGGTTGTATTGTGGGTTTTTTTGCTAATTTTTTTTGCTGATTTTTATATTTAATTTAAATACATTGGATGAAGCCAGAATTCTAAACTGAAGACACATACAGGGCAATTTAAATATTGCAAACGCTATTTGCCGGCTTAAAAATCATGCTCTAAATGTAGCGCAAATGCTATATTGAATCGCGATTGCCGGATGCACGGGTATCTTTTAAGTAACCTGCGCATCCGGCATTAACACGGAGTTAAAGTTGCTCTAAGTGGTAGCAAACCGCTTAGCGTGACTTTAACTCCAAAGACCTGCCCAGTGCCGATGGGAAAATCACCCCAATATAGTTGGTTAAATAAACCATAATTAATTGTTGGTAGATGGGAATGCTTGTGAAGGTTCTCATTCATCCAGGTCATGGTATATCTGTTGTATTCAATTAGATCAACTGGACTTGAAATGTAGTTCTTGAAGACGTCAAGTCCAGTTGATCTAATTGAATACAACAGATGTAGATGGGAATGACAAATCTGTATTTAAATATATACGGAAATAGTTGTTTTTCTATATAAACTGTCAGGAAATCAAAGACAGACAAATTCCTACTGACTTGTGTTGATATTCTGTATAATAAGTGATTATCACCACTGTTTATTGTATGACCTGTTAGTTATTATTGTGCCATATCACACAATATAGATGTGGGGAATTCCTGATTAACGCTACTGTCTTTTGTTTTAGGTTTTGTGGACTTAACCCTCCATGATCAGGTACATCTCTTGGAATGTGCATGGCTGGAGATTCTAATGGTTGGATTAATATGGAGATCTGTAGAACATCCGGGAAAACTTTCATTTGCTCCTAATCTATTATTGGACAGGTTTGTATTGGTTTCCTCTTTAATATATGGACTATATTTGGTAAACTTTTTAATTTTTTCTAAATGCAACCCCCAAAATACATTTTAACTATCTAAGGGCTAGGCCACACTTTTAAAAAAAGTGCGCTTTTAAGCATGATCCGATCGAAACGGACACTAGTGTGACCAGTTGATGTGGCCACACTAGTGTGCTGCTGTTCATTGCTGCACGCTGCGCATGTGATCTGTTAATCAGAGCGAGTATGATACGCATTTTTTGCGCAATCACATGCATGCGTGTTTCCGGAGCATTCGGATGTGCTCTAGTGTGGCCTCAGCCTAAGGGCTAGGCCATACTAGCGTGTTTTTCACATGCTTATGATCGCATTTCATGCGTGGCAGCGCATGTCAATGTTAGTGGCCACATAGCATGTGGTGTGATGCAATCTGTTACCTTTTTGTAGCGTGTGCACTATTGCGAAGATTGCAACAAAAATGAAGTGTTATGCGCACTGCTGGGCACGCACTTTTCATGTGCGTTGACATCCGTCATAGTGTGGCCTTAGACTTACTGTATTTTAAAATAATGTATAGAAACTATATACAAAGTATATCTGTTGGATTTAGTTAATGTAATAATAATGTATAAAAACTATATACATATATGTATAATGTATATCTGTGGGTTTCAGTTAATGTTATAATAATTAAAGGGCACGTCCACCCCATTTAATAACTTTTGATATACTGTAGGTCTCCCTCCCCCAGCCCCACCCACCATATTAGTTTTAGCAGAAACTCCCCCGACCAAAGTTCTTACCATTAAAAATCGTTCTTATTTTGCCCCAATCAATCAGATGTAAGGTTTCAAATGGCAAATTACATCTGATTGGTTTGGGAAAAACTAGCACCATTTTTAACCATAAGAACTTTTATTGAATCTATATCTGTGGGATTCAGTTAGATCAATTGGACTTGAAGTTTAGTTCTTGAAGACTGGGTTTATCAATTCATAGAATATATCAAACAAGAAAGCCAGTCAGATGACTAGCGAAACATCTTTTAAAGAACTAAAGTCCAGTTAATTTAATTGAATACTACAGATAATACATGACCTGGATGAATAAGAAACCTGCACAGGCGTATATATTATGTAGTGTATACAGTGTTGTCTGGTTAAGATATGTCAGAATTATACAGTGTATTGTTGCTACTTACACAATATTTAATTACTTTATGCTCAAATTACATTCCACCTAGTTTAAAGTGGTACTAGCTATAGCAATGAGGAAGATAATATGGAGCCAACTGCAGATGGACTGCAACTTGTTAAAGGGACACTTAACTCCCCTAAAGCCAGAAAAATAACTATTTGCCATTCGTTTCTATTATTCACAGGGAGGTGAGAACGCTTATTCTCACCTCCCTGTGAATAATATTATGCTCAGGGGACCTCGAACTTACCTTAAAGCCGCTCCACTGCAAGCCACTCCTTCACTGACAGCCACTCTGTCCCGACCAGGCGCCCTATCTTAGGCGCATGCGTGCCAATACAAAAGATAGGGTGCATGATCGGGAGAGAACAGCTGTTCAGTGAAGGAGCAGCTGCGAGTGGACAGGCTGTAAGGTAAGTTCCAGGTCCCCCGAGCGTTCTCACCTCCCTGCTGTGAATAATACAAACGAATGGCAAATAGTTATTTTTCTGGCTTTAGTGTTCCTTTAAGGGCTCATTCACACTACATCAGTTTGTAAGTTGAGATAATGATGACCGCACACATCCAATCACTGAAAAGGGTCCTTAACCCATTTATTAAAGGTGAAACAACAACGTTTCGGGGGGGCCTAGCCACCCTTCATCAGATGCTGGTAACGAGTGCAATACACAATTTATAAAAACATAAACCCATCCCCATTCCAGGCTCCGCCTGTCCAGTGGGGAGTCCAATGGGATTCCAGTGACCCCACCCCATGTGAGCACATAAAAGCTGATGTGCTAAGTCCAGTATGTCCATATCTGGAAAGAGTCCCAAGTCCAATAAGAATCCAATGGAAGTGTGGAGGATCCAAAGTGAAAGTACAAATGACAAGTGTATACATGTGGGGGAAAAAAAACACATAAAAAATAAGCAAAAAGATAAGCTATGAAATTCTACATAATATAGACATACCAGCTGGGTTCTAGCCATACCAATATTCAGTTCAGTGTGTCATATCCCAGCCGGTTATCTGCAGAGGAAAGTAAAAAGGAGGTATATCAGTAACAAATACATACAAACATTATAGGAAGCAATTCATATTCCATTGTTTGTTAAGACCACTGGGGGATAATGTATCCAATCTCCAAATCAGTGACATTCCTCTTTTAACAAAGTTTAGTTATGCTTTCCCCCTCTTTTTTCTGTACCTTTTTCGAGATTTGCCACCTTAATTGTGAAATATTATGTTTGCTCTCAAAGAAATGTTTAGCCAGCAATGTTTCCCTTTTGTATGGTTCTGTTTCTTTGGTTTCTGAAATCAGAAAATACAAACCCGACAACGAAGTACTTAAGAAATTCTCGAAAAATCCTTTTTGTATCACAGTCAATTGATTCTGGGTAAAGTCAATGCCTGATAAATTAACAACTAGGGGAAAATCAACTGTTTGTACCCTGGGTGCAATCCCATCCATTAAACCCATATTATTATTAGTACTACGTCCAGTTGGAGACTCAATCACATCTCTCATATCATAATTAACAGACATATCTGTGGACTGTAAGACAGAGATTAGGGATTGCTCACCCATCATCGACGTCTGCTTCTCTCCTGGAGTCGTTTGGCACGTTCTTTCTTCCGCCCTCTCCTTGTTCCTTTCGTTTGCGGCGGTCTCTCTTGGGGTAGCGCTCCCCTAAAAAAATAGCTCCCGGGGTGTTGGTGCTGCTATCCGATGGCAGGCTATGTGTCTCCGATGCGCTGTCCTCCCGGGTGCTGGGCTGTATCCTGGTGTATCGGCGTTCCTCTGGGCTCCTGTGTTGCTGTCCGAGGTTGTGCTACTGTTGTCACGACTTCAGTCCTTACTTTGCGGCACCACGCGGTTCCTTCTTCGCTCCTTCGCCCACTGGTAAACCTGCTGACTTCAGTCCTACTTGCGGCACCACGCGGTTCCTCTCTCGCTCCTTCGCCACTGGTAAACTGCTGTGTTAATGCATTTTCTATAGAAATCTATGGAATACACATTGTTAAAAAATGGATACAAATGTATGAAAAAAATGGATACAAACTGACAGAAACACATGCTGTGCGTTTCTGTCAGTTTCTAGTGTGAACGAGCCCTAACATGTTCTATTTAATTTCAGGAACACGCCTGAGATACTTTACCAACCTCAGAAACATGTTTCTGTAATTAAATTAAATGTGTTAATGTGTTGCAGTAAAACTGCAGTTAGCTCTTTTATATTGTGTTTTTTTTATTGCTGTCAGACACAGTAGAGATAAGACAAATTTTAGTTACTTCCAAGAATAGGTAGTAAATTAATGTTGCTAAACAGTAATTTTTCTGTTGTGGTGGTAATTATTGTGTATTTCAAGTGTAATCTTTCTATGTAACCTTTGTAAATCCACTCCAAGTACATGCAAAGGGTAATAGGCAAAGCTTCCTTTAGGCAAATTTTAGAGGCAGCAACTATGGAAATAGCATTCAGTCAGTGGTTGTGATATCAACTGTTACTCCAATGACTGACAGCTGCTAACAGGATGAACCAGTTTTTTTTTGTTTTGTTTTTTTTTACAGGAATTTAAGATTTTTTTTTACCACATTTATAATAAGGCAAATTTTCATAGAATTGTTTTTTGCCAAGGCAAATTCCATTATTAAGCATAAATCAAGCATATAGTTGAATCATCTTGCAAAAATTATGAAAAACCTTTCATTAAGGAAACTTCATATTTGGAGAGAATTATTGACCAAATGTTTGCTAAAAACCTGATTCACCTCTTTATTAATACCATACATGATACCTGTGGCTGGTTTAAAGGACAACTCAACCCTCATAAGAACATCTTTTAGAAAGAATGGCCTCTTTAAAATAAGTTGATATATCATTGTTTATCCTATGAATTCATTACTGTATGCCTGCTATGCTTCTGGTGCTCATGGAAACTGGAATTTAGAAACCTGCACTGAGATGTACTGAGCCTGGGCATGCTCAGAAGCAGAGAGGGAGAAGTGGATAACATTCAATCATTGGCTATGATGTCAACTGTCAAATCCATAACGGACAGTTGGTAACTGGAAGAACCAGGAAGCAGAAACAGGGGAAACAGGACATGGTGCAGGTTTTCAGGTTATATATTTCAGATTTCAAACTATTACCGTTTAGGGTTTGTGGGCTGATTTACCTGTATGTAAGTTTTTATTTTGGGGCTGGACTTGCCCTATAAATACCCTACCTCCTCCTTCAAGTGGGAGGGGTATTGTACCTTTATTAAGTGCTTATACAAATAGGTTAATATACAAAAAAGTGCTAACGTGCTTAAGGTGCTCTCTATAAAGTGCTTCAGTGTATTAATATTACTATCCATAATACATTATTATGTTTCATTGTGCTAGATTTAAAAAAAAGTTAATGCTGCTAAAATTCATACATACTTAAAACAGTATCACAAGCATATTAAAATCCTATGTAGTGTGGTTAAGAGCTATTTATTTGCAAACCTACATATTTTAACATGTGTATCACTGTGTTTATTTATTTCATTATAAATACTTAATTTGTGGCTCTTAACACTACTGTGATTGAATACACATATCTGAAACTTAGGGGCATATTTATAAAGGAACGAAAATAGCGCCAAAAAAATACCGCCACACATCGCGAGCCGCGAAAATAGCGCTATCGCCGTATTTATAACGGCGAGCGCCATTCCGCGATATGTATGCAGCGCGATGTGTTGCGGTAATTAAGCCCTTCGCGGCGATACTGTATAGTACCGCCGCGAAGGGACTTAAAATCCCTTCCCGAGCCATCTCCTAAGGGGGCGGGGATACGCCGACCCCGCCCACAACCCCCCGCGGCGGCGGAGACCACCCGCCGCTTCCCAGCAGCCCCTCCCAACACGTTCCCCGCTCGCCGGCAATCTCAGAACGGGAAGCGAGGAGGGGCTGCCGGAAGGGGCCGCAGCAGGTAGTCGCGACACCACCCGCCGCGCACCCCCTCCCCGGCAACCCTCCAAGCCCCCCGCCCCGGCCCTCCCTCCAGCGGGGCCCTGAGAAGGGCCTTTTGGGGCTTAAGGGGGTCCCGCAGCTCGAACCGGGACCCCCCCTCCCGGCCCTTGTAAGGGCCCTTGCGGCACTGACAAGTGCCTTTGGCGGGGGTCCCGCAGCTCGAACCGGGACCCCAGTGTGCGGCTCTTAAAAGAGACTTTGGGCGGCGTCTTCTTTCTCCATCCGGCGACACCAGCTCCGCCGAGGCCGCGACCCCGAGAGGAACCCTGCGGCCGCCAGGGGTACCCCCGGCGGGCGCCGGCGACTCAACGAGGCCGATGTTGCCGGCGTCTGATCCGACGCGACGTCTTCGGGCTGGCGACACCAACCCCACTCAGGTCGCCGATGCCAGGCAGACTGACTGCGGCCGCCAGTGAGCCGCTGGCACCGCCGGCCTCAGCGGAGCCGATGTTGCCAGCCGCTTCTTTCTTCAGCCATCTACTGCGATGGCATCTGAGTTCCGCGGCGGAAAGCTCCTCTTTATATAGGTTTGCAGAAACCCCTAATTATTTCTGATTGGTCAATTTTTTAATGCTTGGTTTGCATGCTTTCAATTAACCAATCAGATTAGGAAAGTTCTGAAATCTGATTGGTTAATGTAAAGCATGCAAACAAGCATTAAAAAATTGACCAATCAGAAATGAATTAGGGGTTTCTGCAACCTATATAAAGGTGCATCCGCTGCGGGGACTCAGATCCATCGCAGTAGATGGCTGAAAGAAAGAAGAGAAGAGCGGTTGGCAACATCGGCTCCTTCAAGGTGGCGAAGTAAAACAGCCGATACTAGCAGAGCGAAACCAGTACCGCCCGCCGTTATAAATAGAAGCGGCGGTAACAGGTAAGTATCGCCGCGAAGGGTTAAGGCTTCGTTAACTTTTCGTGGCCGTTTTCGGACATTTATAAATCGCGTTAAACGCGATTTATGCGTCAATGTCCGCGAAAACGGCCGTGAAAAGTTAACGAACCTTTATAAATATTCCCCTTAGTACTCTTTCTTTCTAGAACTTTGTCATAAATGTTTTACGTTCAATACTTAATAATACAAAATAATCGAATTGGCACAAATACAATTAACTATTTCCATAAGGTCTTAAGATATTATTTTACAAAAAGCATTTAAAATTCTGTTCTTCATTCAGGGCTAGGCCACACTAGCGCGTTTTACCGCGTTTGTGCCCGCTTTCGCGCCGCATTTTGTCCGCGATTTCGCTAAAATGGAAATCGCGGGAACGCAAAAATTCCCGCGATTTCTGATGCGCATGCGATTGCGCGTCCGTTCGCGTTATGGTAACGATGCGTTCACCTTTTTGGTGCGTTAACGCATGCGTTTCCATAACGTGAAAAGGCGAAAACGCATGCGCAAAACGCGAACGCGAAACGGCAAGAATGCACAATGCGTGCGATAACGCTCGCGATTTGTGCGCGATTCCTGTGCGTTTGCAGTGTGGGCCTCACCCTTAGACCTAATGGCTGGATGGTGTTGAGGGTGTGTATCCAATACACTTCTCTCTGGAGTAGTTTTTCTCATAGTTACCCCCTCTGGGGGATCTTTTAACTACCTCCAACACCAGTCACCTCACCTGTGCAGCATTATGTCTTTGGTTTTTGAAATGTTTGGATACTGAAGTTATATGTGTGTTTTGTCTAAATCACAGGTATGATGTTTTATGCACCTGACGAAGGGGTACGCCCCCGAAACATTGTGCACATATCTTTATTTATTAACTATTGTAAATGCTGGGATTTGTAGTATTCAAACATCTGTACTATACATTACCCCTTAAATGGTATGTCCACCCTAAATTCAAAATTTTAAATGTGATCCCCCCATGGCTCCAGCCCCAACCGCATAATTTTATTTTTAGAAAGCCCCCAAACTCTACTAGCTCCCCTCTTTCCTGGCTGCGCTCCCGGCAAATGCTGGGATTTGTAGTATTCAAACATCTGTACTATACATTTACCCCTTAAATGGTATGTCCACCCTAAATTCAAAATTTTAATATGTGATCCCCCCATGGCTCCCAGCCCCAACCGCATTAATTTTATTTTTAGAAAGCCCCCCAAACTCTACTTACCTCCCCTCTTCCTGCGCTGTGCTCCGCCCCTCTGCTTGCTAGGAAATGCAAGCAGAGGGGCGGGACCGGCAGCCGCGTCTGTGATTGTCTGAGCGGCAGCCAATCACGGACGGGGCTGCCGGCAGCTCACTTCCGCGTTGGAAAGCGGAGAGGTAAGTAACAGATTTGGGAGCTTTCTAAAAATAAAATGTATGCGGTTGGGGACATGGGGAAGGCTGACATAAAGGGGTTTTAAGCTAGGGGAGGGGTATAGTAGAACGGGAGGGAGAGGGAGGGGAGGTAGGGGGAGGGAGGGGGGAGAAGAGCTGCAGTACGCATGGCAAAAATCTACCTGAGGCAAAGTTAGGAGGCATAGCCCTGCTAGCCTCCTGGTGGGCAGTTTTTGGCACTTTGGGGGGACACTACAGGAGAACCCTATGGAGCTGGGATGTGTGGTAAGGATTAAACTACGCTACATGATGGGGCCAGTAGTTGGGGGGATTATAGTTTTGGGGGTGGACATGCCCTTTAAAAATATAATAAACTAATACAGTTAAAATTGGGCCCATTAGCCATTTGATTATGTATCATATTGAAGTATAATGTAAGAATATATATTTCTGCACCTGAAAATACACAATGTATAAATTATTTTACATATTCATAAAACCATTGAAGAGATCTTTCTCAGAAATAGGGCAGGAAGAACTTGTGAGGGTCAAGTGCTTAGGAAAGAAGCGTGAAACCAGATTGAAGAGCAAGCTTTTAATCATTAAGGAAGATCTCAGAAACAGATATATAAAATGTGGAAAGACCGAGAAGCTATGTCAGTTTCCGTGAGTCTATATTTTTTAGCTTCCATATTGGTAGGTTAGAGAGTTCTTTGTCTTTTTCTGTAGAGAAGTGTTTTCTTAGCTTACGCATTTTGGTTGGAGTGCCTTCGTTTTTCTCCCCTTATACACTTTGTCCTTTCTACTTAACCACCTTGAGGTGTTTCTTTTTCATCTCTGAAAGCAATCTTATCTAGGCTTTTAGGTTTATACTTCTGCTTCTCCTTGATACATTTAGTCCTTTTATTAGAAGAACTCTATGCCTCTTCTTCCATAAAGTACTTTGTTTACTGAGTTAAACAACTACGATCATAAGAAAGATATACCTGACGAATGGTAACATTGTGTAACATTCTCAACCAGGATCATATACTGTATATAGTAAAATGTAGCATATGATACAGAGTATTGGAAAGCTTTAGTGATCAGTATGATAAAGTATGCAATTTTAAAGGGTATGTCCACCCTTTAAACTAACTTTGTGCCATATTATAGTTATTGGTCCCCCAGCCCCAACCGCATTACTATTATAGCAAGAAAGTCCCCCGATCTTTACTTACCTTACGCAAAGGCGTTTAATGCTAGGGGGAGGGAGACCAAATCGGGAGGGAGAGGGAGGGGGGGCTCTTCTGCGCATGGCAAACTTCTTCTGGAGGGGAGACAGGAGGCAGAGTCCTATATGGACTCTGGAGTACTCTTGGTGGCCAGTTTTTGGGACTTTGGGGAGGGATTACAGGGCAACCATTTGGATCTGGGATATAAGGTAAGGATTTTTATACACTACAGATTGGGGCCAGTAGTGGGGGGGATTATAGTTTTTATAGTCAATTCAGAATTGAGAAAGCCAGTTGGATGACTAGCGAAACGTCTTCAAGAACTAAACTTCAAGTCCAGTTGATCTAATTGAATACAACAGATAATAGCAATAATAGTTGAGTCGGTATTGCTCCTTTGTACTTGTCCAATTTAAATCCATCACATTTGCATTATGATGTTGGCTATAATTTCTAGATAATAAAGATATCTTAGATAATAAGGTTAGAGTCTGAAATGTTCTGTGTCCGGAAGATGCATTATATTGTCTGTAGGCTTGTTGTGTGGAAGACTGATAATTTGCATTTTTCTACCATTGGCCAACACCCTGAGTTGACAAGATACAGCCCTGTCAACAGTAGGGTTGACAAGATACAGCCCTGATACATGTTACAATTGGTTTTAACGCAGTCTTGTTGGAACTCGATGTTTCTTGTTTTGCTAAATCTGTTTAATATCTACATTGCCACCATCTTTTTTTACAATAGCTTCAAGATGGATGAAACTTTCTGTGAAGTGCAGGCCTTTGCTATTCATTTTAACTGGTGCTGGTGTTTTAAAATTTAAGACCATAATTCCAGTTATTTTTAGGCTGCTCTAATTTTGCCCAATATTTACTTATAGCAGAAATAAGTGTGAAACTATATCATTTGGGATATGCGCATGTGCGATGCGCATAGAATACAGAGTCCGTCGGGACCTGTCAGACTACGAGGCAGAGGAGCGAGTGATCGGTTAAGTAGCTTACCTTCGTTCCTGGCTCCTGCAGATTTTATTGAAGAACAGAAGGTAAGACACAGCTCCTTTACCTCCCGTTCTTCAAAAAAACTGAATATTAATTTTTTTTTTTACCAGTGGAGATAACCTTTAATCTTTATATTAATACATGTAAGTAGCCCTTACTGAGGTGTGTGTTAATGCATGTCTTCAATTTAGTACTTGATTTGCTTAGGCTCAATATTCCCCCCCTCTTTTTCTTAGCCAACACCCCCTTCTATTTGACCATACTTTTTATGAGGGCAAACATGTTAAATTATGACTATGGGGCATATTTATAAATGATCGCTGGACATGGCAATAACAAATATCACATTTTATAAAAGCGCACATTTTCGCTTTCGCCTTTGCGGAAAGTATTGCTGTGGAGATGTGTGGCGATAGTTTTGGTCTTATTCATTGCGTTAAGTCTGGTATCACTGCGTAAAGAGAGATTGCTCTCTAGTGTAATTTCAGGGCTATTTTTGTCATTTTTTATCTAAAGCTATTTATAAATAGGTTCAATTTCGCCTTTTTGCCCCTTTTCTCCCTTTTGTTGCTTTTTTTGTAGTTGTACCAGAATTTTCGCCAATCATTATTACTTACTGGAATGTACCATTAACATGACTATTTCTTACACAGCACTATGGTATGTTCCCATAATAATGGAACTAGTTAGATAATTAGCTGCCAAAAATAAGCAATGCTAAAAAATGTGTCCTATTAATAAATTAGAGAAAATTCTCCTTTTGAGTTTTACACTATTTATTATATATTTGGCTTTTTGCTACATAACTTTCACTTTGGATGAAAATTCTCCTTTTTAATAACTTTGATGAATAGAAAAGCTAAAAAAAACTGTGGTAAAAGGCCGATGGGGAAAAAAGCAAAAATAATGCCCTTTATAAATATGTCCCTCAGATCCCCATTTGACTTTATCGGTAAATAAAGAAAATCGAACCTTTAAAAAAAAAAAAAAAAACGATCTTAAAAAAGCGGAAAATAAACATTTAAAAAACTAAATCTCAGATCGTATTGCAGTTAATGCTGGAAAATAGTCTTACACCCCCATGGGTACATATTAGGATTGAGAAACACTAAATAATGTACTGACACCTTCCATGGACCCATTGGCAGGCTAAATAAATGGCCACTTACACTTTTCGCCATTTTATAAATATGCTTAAGCAGTAACCACAGCTATGTAAGGCGAAAAGCGAAATGTAGCGGTAATGACCTTTCGCTACTGGTTATCACTGCTTTATAAATAGCGAAAAGTCCATATTTGGCGGAAAGGCAGTTTTAAAGAAGGCGAAAAGTTTAACGGACCTTTATAAATATGCCCCTATGAGGCAGCACTGGTAGAGGGAATTTCCTATCATGCAATTCACACACATAAACAAGAGTTTATGGTAAAAAGGATTGACAGCTGTAATGGAGGATGGTTTAGATTGGATATCTAAGAAAATAGGGTACAGTGATAGCTAGAAAGAATAATAGTTTCCAGTAATGGGCTATTTGATTCATTTTAGATGCCCTTTAATAAGAAAGCGGGTAAAAACTGCAGCACCGTGATGTTTTGGGATCTAAGCCCTTTCCTAAGTTTTTTACACTCCTTTATCCCCCACAAAATTAATCCGCAAGCCCTATGGGTAAATGTCCCTTTTCAAATTTAATATTGTGTTAGTGCTTGAGAGTAAATCATGAAAGGGATATACTCACAGTGTGATTTTTATTCAAGCTATCTGCTGCCATTAAAATCCTGTGCAAAATGTAGCGCAAACACAATGTTAAATCACGAGTGACGGCTGCACAAGTCTCTTCTGCGAAAACCGTGCACCCGCCGCAAAGATGGAGCTAGAGTCGAGCTAAACGATATTAAATCGGTTAGTGCGACTTTAACTCTGCAAGAGTGCCCAGTGCTCCTCTATTAACACACAGTCTGTTTGAGGTCTTTTTCACATTTTCTTAAAGGGCATGTCCACCCTTAAAAATTGTTTTTGATATGCTGCTCCCCCATGTCTGGTAGCCCCAACCGCATGGTTTGTATTTTCCAAAAGCTCCCCAAACTCTTACTTACCCTCGTTCCTCCTCGCTGCACTGGCGCCCTCTGCTTGCGAGAATGCAACAGAGGGGCGGGACCGCAGTCGCGTCTGTGATTGGCTGAGCGGCAGCCAATCACGGACGCGGCTGCCGATCATTCAGTGCAGCTGAGAAAGAGGAGAGGTAAGTAAGAGTTTGGGAGCTTTTGGAAAATACAAACCATGCGGTTGGGGCTACCAGATAGGGGGGAGCAGCATATAAGGGGGTTTTACGCTAGGGGAGGGGATAGTAGAACGGGAGGAGAGGGAGGAGAGGGAGGGAGAGGGGAGGGGGAGGGAGGGGGGGAGAAGGGCTGCAGTACCGCATGAACAAATATCTACCGGAGGCAATGAGCAGGCAGACCCTGCTAGCCTCCTGTGGACAGTTTTTGGGACTTTAGGGGGGGTCTACAGGAGAACCCTATGGAGCTGGGATGTGAGGTAAGGATTACACTACACTACATGGGTGGGCCATTATGGGGGGGATTATAGTTTTGGGGGTGCACATGCCCTTTAAACACAATTGATCTGGCCTTCTATTTGTTCATTCTGAAAACTCTATTCCCCCCATCTCTTTTATTTCAATATTCTGACAGATTATCCTCAAGTACCCGGCTAAGCCTCCCCCCCTCAAAATCTGATATTTAAATACCACTGGCCATTCATTATTGCAATCCAATGTCAATCACAAAATGATTGGCCCAGGTGGTTGTTAGGACATTGGTAGGCAAGTCGACTAGTGCATGTCCTAGATCTTTTCTAACAATTGTATCTACTAAATGCAGTTTTTATATTTTAACTTCTTGGTATATATTATATTAAAAAGTAAAATTTCACTCACGCACACCCACATTTTCTTTTGTGTGTGAAAATCCACTACACAGGATAGTTTCCATGCTTAGAGGTAAACAAATTAAGTTAAGGTGTTGTAAAAACATTCAGTGCTGCTACAAGTGATGTCTATTATTTCAAAATACATTCTAGATTTTTTAAGCAGAAAGATTGGTCACAGCAAGTGAACTATAACAATGAATCTCACAGGGAAATACATACCCCCTGCCTGAACCTTCCTCATAAATGGACAATTAACGGACTGGGAAAATTACTTTTCTCACCTTCCAACAGCATTTTCTGATTCGAAAAATATAAAGAGGGGTTTTAGGTTTCTTCCCAGTGTTCCATGGGGGTCAACTTGTAAGTTCATTGTGGAAAAGTTTAAACCAGAACAAATTCAGGATTCCAAGGACAGTTTGGTGTATTTTAATGCTTTCGGTCACTGTTACTTTTACAGATATGATTATAATAGAGAACAGCATATACTTAATATAAGAAAGGACAATTTTCTGTATACCTGTGATTTTTCTCATATTCCTCCTTTTATGTTTGTTTAATTTTTCCTGCAGGAAATATATAATTTCCATTACAAAAACTGTATTAATGCAATCATTTTCAATAGTAGGTTTGATAAAAGAACTACACCTAAAATATGACAAGCTGCATTGATTCTACAGCAGTGATGTCCAACCTGCAACTGTCCAGAGGTTTTTCAAACTACAACTCCCAGCATTCCCTGACTGCATATACAGTACTGGTAGTTATAGTTTGCAAAATATCTGGACATCCCTGTTCTGTAGCAAAAGATGAATTAAAATCAATTATTTCAGATTTATAACAAATAACATGGCCATACTACTAACATGGCCAAGATACCACAATTAAATAATCCCTTTGCAAGATTTACTGCTTTGCAGGATCGTGGTCAGGCATGAAGCACCGACTTACACCTCCATTGAAAAGGCAGTAAGTTTCACATTTCATAGTAGCGCAAAACTTTACTTAGCTTTACTTAACTTTTAAGCAGACTCTGTTACCACAGGGGCCCCCGGGAGCCAGGGGGCCCTATCTTCTTAATTTCCCAATGGCAGATACAGCCCCTCCCAGAAAACCACTGTAGATGAAGCATGGATAGGGGCCCCATCATAGTTTTGCTGGGGGGGGGGCAATGATTCCTAGTTACGCCACTATCCTCTAAACAACATTTTACATTTTTATAAGTCAAAAGCAATAATGAACAAATCTCAAATCAAGAACCGCACACACAAAAGCTTGCAAAGGTTCCTTAACCCTTTTTATCAGGAATACCACATGATTACGTTTCGGGGGATCACAGCCAGTCTTCATCTGACGGTTCCTAATTTGATATTTGCTATGTATTAAAGGACAATTATACTCACCTTCCTTCTGCTCCTCTTCTTAAGTCAGTACCTTTTATCCAGAGTGAGGTTCTCACCCCTGGGTTCGTGTAAATTGAAGCACAGCGTTACTGAAACGCTGCTCTGGTAGGCTCTGCCCCCTCCTCCCGTCGGCGATGAGGCCAATCGTTGCGCAAGGAGAGGAGGGGCGGAGCCTACTAGAGCAGCGGTTCAGTAATGCTGTGCTTCAAGTTACGCGAACCCAGGGGTGAGGACCTAGCGGTTCAGGTCCTCACCCTGGGTAAAAGGTACTGACCTAAGAAGAGGAGCGGGGGAAGGTGAGTATAATTGTCCTTTAAGGACGTTGCAGGACGACTCAGTACCAGCACCACATAAGACGATAACAGCACAAGTTATTGCTAGGTGTGTGCATTATCCTCATTATTTGGTACTTATAAAAGCAATAATGAGAACATAGGTGTTGTTTAAAGTAATAACAATTATAGCAAGAGCCAGCACTTGTTTTAAGTTTAAAGGTTTAGCTCAAGAAAAAAAGAAATATTTTCTTATTTCAATCCTATTTCAATAACCGTAATCTGACTTCCTGTCTGCAGGACCCCTCATAGTGTCCGCTATGGTAGATTCTGCCTGGGTAGATTCAGTTGTTCATTAGAGATTTGAGCTTGTTTGACTCATCCAACGGCCAATCAGTTGAAATTAAATTACTGTTAGAAACATTCCTAAGAAGAAGGACCCTAATAGAACCTGAAATCAATTACATTTTCAAAAATGAAGACAATGTATAGAAACTAGGTATGTTCAACGTGAATAAATAAATAAATAATTAAAATTACAATTATTTTTATTCCCACTGAACTTCCCCTTTAATGGTAGAGAACCACCCAAAAGGTCAGTTAGTAAAGGACTGTATTTTTTTTTTTTTCACAATGCAGAAATCAAGGGCGCTGTGTGGAGGGCTTAGTGGAAATTTTTGACATGCTTGTAACTACAGCTACACGATTTCGCATGATGAGATTACATGGTGAAGAATTTATATGTCTAAAATCTATTATTCTTCTCAATTCCGGTAAGATAATATATATTACATACATGTACATTTTATAGATGAAGTTCTTCATCCCTGTTGTAAGATTTTTCTACTGTATACATTGCTGTCAGCACCTACAAATGTTGCCATTCAAGAGGACATATATTCAAAGAAATTTAATATTGCAAAGCAGAGCATCTTTCCATATCGAGATCCTGTGATGCAATACGCAATTTCATCCTTTATTGAATCGTGGGATGTCGGCAAGGTAAGACGCTCCGCAAAAATTTACTTTAAGGGTATTGTATCGGGATTGCTTCGCTATTTCCAAAAACATATGGAAATGCCGCAACCCCTAGGAAATAATTGCGAGTCATTTGTGGAAATGTATTTTGTATAAAAAAATTGCCACAGGATTGACCAGTATGGGCATTAGTACATTTGTTTTTAGTTCTTTAATACCTGTTAAGGGCTACATATAAGTAATATAATTATTTTTGTGTAATATGTTTAATTGCTACCTGCAGTATCTGATGCTTAATAGTCTTGCAGTTTTGAGGGTTAAGTTCTGATATCATGTTGTTTAGCTTTCAACAAGTTACATGTTAAATATGGTACAGAATGTTGGAAGTTGTCAAGTAGAAGGGCCGCAAATTTCATGTTGCTGTCTCCCTGTGTGTGTGTGTGCGCATTGTTCTTTTTTATTGCAGTGATGTCATTACTTTTACTTCAGATGTCTAAAGGTCCGTACACATCACGGGTGCTGACCTGCAACACACAATGTGTATGAACGTCCGTTTCGGCTGATAATCGCTCAGTGTATGGGTACTTTATCAGGCGAAACGCCCGCTCTTTTGGAGATCCGCCCGGGGGAGCAGGCAACAATCCCCAAAAGAGCACCCATTTTGGGCGATAAAGTGCCCATAAGAGGGCCGATTATTGGGGAAAATGCCCTTTTGTACACAATGTGTGTCACGGGTCGGCACCCGCGATCGCACGTGTGTACGAACCTTAAATTAAACTTAATTTTTTAAAATCCTAATGTGAAAGTTTTTTTACCTAGAACACCTATACATTGAAAGATTCTTCTCTAGTTATTTGCATGTAGTAGATATAAGTAATAGATTCTGTAACAAAGGAGGCTTCCATGTTGTTGCCAGTATAACTCATGTTGACTTCAAAGAGCCACGTCCCTTGACCCCAGGATTCACTGTTTCTGTGCACAAAATTTCTAGATTTGCATTCTAGTTTCTAAATGTACCTGTGATCACAGTTGAGTTGTTGGTGGTGCACCATGTAAATGCTGTGATTTTAGAAACAAACACACCAAGAAGTCACAAGTTCTTATCCCCAAGTTTACTTATGAAACAATATAACACTACTGCCTGAGTTTATTGCTTTTTTTGTTTGTTTGTTTCCATGTTTCTAGAAAAATATAAAGTTTCTACATATGTACAAACTTTATATATAGCAGCTCTGTTATTTATTTACAAACCAGCGTGAATTGCTGACAGTCTTCCAGTAGCAATACAAAATAGTGGCCTAGCGGTAGAAAGCTTTGTTTTTAGAAAGACACAGTATAGAAGGTTGCTGGTTCGATTCCCCATACTTACTTTTATTTTTTTGCTGAAATGTTAAATATTCTGTTTCTTACATCCATGCTAGAAAAGTCATACACTGCAAAGATTACTTTTCTTTTTGTATAAAAATCAAAAGAAAAATTTTTTTTGTAATCATTGTTAGGGACAGGAGCATTTGTAATGTGTTTACAAAAAACTGCACTGAACTCTGAGTTTCCTGTAAATGTGTACTGCACACACTTAGCGGGGTGTTCCCAGAAGAGGTGAATTATGGGAGCTGACCCCTTGTACTCACAGGTTATTTTCATAAATCACCCAGCATCCACAGCAAAGGGAGAGATAAGACACAGCTTGTTGTGTGTTTCTGAAAGTGCTCTGTCTATTGGGACAATGTTGTCTGGGGACTTTAGTTCTCCTTTAAGTTTGCTGGGAGCTACAGTATAGTTTATAAACAACCAAGGTGAAAAGATTGGGCTTCCTTGCAATGATTGGGCAAACAATGAATTGATAAAAACACGGGTAATTAACTTTACCCAATTGGCCACATAATTAGACAAATGCTTCTATCTATCTAAAAAGTATATATTAATGGTATTCACAAACTTTACAGATCCCAGCTGCAATCCAATAAATTCATTATTTCAAGGTTCAGATTACTGAACTGGCCCGATCGACCATTAAGTTGAACGGGATTCACTTCCTATTCTTCCTACTTTTAATAAATTACATATATTTAGGGAGTTGCATATAATTAATAATAATCAGAGTGGTATCTTATACTAGGGGGCACATTTTTAAACGACCATTAACTTTTCGCGGCCGAGTTTCCCTCTGATTTTGGCAAAATCGCTATTATTGCGATTTATAAAAGGGCATTAACATTGCATCAGTTACCGCTCGCTTCTATTTATAAACTGGCAGTAACTGATTTGCGGAGTAAATGTCGTTTGAGATCGTCGGGGGGTGTATGATGGGAGGCACTCCCACCTTCGCCGCTGAACCCTTTCCCAGCAGCCCTTCCCAGCCCCCTGTCCCGTACATGGGGAGGAGAAGGGAGGGACCCGATGAAGGGGGTGGTGGAGGGACCCGATGAGGGGGGTGGAGGGACCCTCCAACAGGGCACTGACAAGTGCCTTTTGGGGCTTAGGGGGTCCCACAGCTCAAACCGGGACCCCCCTTCCCCGGCCCTTGTAAGGGCCATTGCGGCACTCAGAAGTGCCCTTGCGGCTCTGACAAGAGCCCTTTGGGGCTTAAGGGGTCCCGCCGGGTGAACCGGGACCCCCCTCCCCGCCCCTTGTAAGGGCCCTTGCGGCACTGAGAAGTGCCTTTATTAGGGGTCCCGCAGCTGGAACCGGGACCCCCATCGGGACTGGGACCATATTCTAAAATATGATTGGGTACTGTATAACCATGTGATCGCAAGCATTAAAAATTGACCAATTAGAATTGGATTAGGACTTTCTGCAAACCTATATAATGAGCTGCAAACCTCCGCGGAGCTCAGAAGTCATCACAGTAGATGGCAGAAGAAAGAAGATGGCAGCAGTATCGACTCCATTGAAGCCGGCAGTGCCAGCGGGCTCACTGACGGCCGCAGTGAGCTCGCCTGGCATCGGCGACTTCAGTGGTGTTGGTGTCACTGGCTGTGAAGAACGAAGAAGTCAAATCAAGACGCCAGTAACATTGGCCTCGCTGAGGCCACCAGCGCCGGAGGTACCCCTGCCGGCCGCAGAGGTACTTCTCAAGGTTGGTGGCCTCAGCGGAGTTGGTGTCACCAGATGGAAGAAAGAAGACGCAGCCCAAGGGCTCTTTTAAGAGGAAACAGGGGTCCCAGTTCCAGCTGCGGGACCCCCAACAAAGGCACTTCTAAGTGCCGCAAGGGCACTTACAAGGGCTGGGGAAGGGGGGTCCCGGTTTGAGCTGTGGAACCCCTAAGCCCCAAAAGGCACTTGTCAGTGCCCCCGCTGGAGGGTCCCTCCACCCCTTCCAGCGGGTCCCTCTCTTTTCCTCCCATTCCCCTCCCCTTGTAACGGCGGATGCCACCAACCGCGGCGCGATCCTTTCCCAGCAGTCCCTCCCAGCCCCCTGCTCCGCACATCGGGATTTAAACTCCCTTCATGGTGATACTGTATTTAGCGCATTGTTGGTGCACATCACCGCGGTAATGCTTTTCACGGCGATGTGGATCGCCTTTATAAATATTGTGAAAATAACATTTTCGCCACGGCTAAATTTATTAACTGTGTTCTAATTGCCAAGGGACCGGAGAAATGGCCTGGGGAACATGTACCAATACACAGAAGTTCGAAATAAAGTTAAATACCCCCAAAATTTTTTTCTTTTTTTTCTATTATACAAGCAGTATCAAGGTCTTAGTCATTCGGATTACAAATATTTAAGATATCGACATTCAAAATCTCAAATGATTAAAAAATTTGTTTAAAAAATTGGAAAAACAATATTGAAATATCAATAAACCCATCGAAAATGGGAAGTTCCGAAAAGTTTTGGTTTCTAAAAATTATGAAAGTTCCCAGAATGAACCCAAAACCCATCCCTATGATAATATGGGGTTAGTTCTCTTTAATGTGGTAAGCAGGTTATACAGTATTTGTTGCTTTCCTGCTGAATTTAGTAGATTTATTAGGGGTTAGTTAAACAAAGGAAACATTATATGATGCTTGTATGCTGTACCAAATTCTCCTACCAATATGACAAGAAAATCTATTACCCAAGCGTGGTTTAAAAAACTACCCAGATCAAGGATGGTTGATTTGATTTAGTGGCAAAATTATTGTTGTATAACACGTTGAAAAGTTACGCCAAATATTTTTTACCGTTATACAAAGGAGTCTTTAAGGTTTTGCAACAGCAATTACCAGTTTACCCATTAAGCATTTCACTTGTTGGATGGAATTCAACGTTCTGATCATTCTTCCATACAATCTTTTCATCCCAGGGAGATTTTTTTTGAAACATTCACTTGTAACGTTGGTGCGAATACTTTTCTTCATATAGAAAGATAGGCTGGCAATTTGGCAGCAGTACTTTGGCCTTGAAAGCAAGGCTAGGATTTGTACTGCTTCATCATTTCGGACAGATACCATTTGAAACCCATCTTGAAAGTTAAATTGGAAAATAAAAGTTCAACAGGTTTATTATTTTTGTTCAGTTAAGTGAGTTTCATGTAATTTTATTAAAATGTACCAAAAGGCATGTCCCAATTCACATTGATGTTTTATACTCAAAGTATGCAGCCCCCCAAACCATTTATCATTATACTTACCTTTTCCAAAGACACTCCTGAAAAGACTTACACAACCTAGGGTGGTATTTACTGTAAAAACCCACAAAATTGGAAAGTTGCAATACCGCAGGTTTTCTTAAAAGAATGCCGCAGCAGTGCATTTATGATCATTCATCCGTACAGTACCATGCCGTAGTGGACTACCACAATTGTATTGTATTGGTATTGTATAGGCCAGTGTACAATTACGTATCATTGTTAAAGGGGTGGTATTGGAAAATAGAGATACTGCACCTTTATAAATACCACTCATGATCTGTCACTGGCACTTACTGTTCTGTACTGCTGCTTCTGGGTTTCGACCATCTGTCAAAGCCAAGATGATGATATTATGGTCAATGGCTGTTGGCTGATACAGAAGTAGCCTCTGTGCTCTGTGCGTGCAACAGCTTTTGTTTTCCCAGCAAGGTTATAGGGAATCTAGTAAGGTGAATAAAATAGACTTTAGTAAAGGGTGAACAGAATTACAGAAGAGTAATACCTAGTGGAATATTCCTTTAATATAGACCCACAGACATTAACTAACTTAAATCACACATACCATATTTAAAGTGCTAGGGCATAAGTAATATCTCCACATATAAAACATCAATAATAGCCATTAGTGACAAATGTGATGTATCCTATTAAAGGCCATTAAGATAGCATACATAGTCCGATATATCGAAATGTAACAATAAAGTGCTTGTGAATAAACAATATGAACAATAAAGTGCATTAATGTCCAGGGATGGTAGATGAACAGTATCTCAAAATAAAAAGGATTACCTTAGCTATCAGACACCCTTCGGGAGAAAAATAATGCTTGTACTGGACCCCCACACCCGATTTCAAACGAACACCAGGCTCTGCCGAAATAGCTGCAGAGGTCTCACCAAACACACGTGCTGCCAATATTGCTCCTCCTAGGCCCACAGATCACAACATGCTATGTGTTTTGTTGTCATCAGGCATAATCAATGACCACCCTCTACTCTTTAAAAAGAACTGGGATGTACCATTTGACCTAATTAACAGGTAATATTTTAATTAATTCACCAAAAGCACAAAAACACCATCTGATATATATATAAAAACCATTATAAAAACATGTTTAATTCAATCCTATCATTAAGGCCTCGTCAGTTAATGTCTGTGGGTCTATATTAAAGGAATATTCTGCTGAGCATTACTCTTACTTAATTCTGTTCACCCTTTATTATAGTTTATTTTATTCATCTCTGTATAAGTGTTCACATCTATCTGTATTGCAAGGTGCAGGACCCACCTTATTTATAGTAAGGGTGTTTTCAACTTATTCAGTTTCTGTGTATTTCTACTATAATCTAAAAAGGTGACCATAAACATAGGAATATTGCTTGACAAATATTATTTCCTATAATCGCCCAATCTATCAGAGACCATTCCTGACATCTATAGACAGGCCCTTTAGTGAGTAATGTGACTGGTGTGCAGGTCCCTTTTCTGATTGGCAGGTTGTTAGCTTTCCTGATAGAAATTCTAAAATCTGCGTGATCTACCAAATGGCCAATCTCCACTGGGATATAGATGCTTGGTCTTTGTTGATGATTATAAGTGCAATATCATCCAAGAAACTATGATTGGTACAAATGGTATTATTTTTAAAAACAAAAACTGGGACCTTCCAGTTACGCCCCCGGTTCATTATGTAATGATATAGGGTAAAGAGCACGGGAGATAACTTATATTTGTACTTTTGTGAATATTGTATTATATTACTTTTAACATGCTCTTTGTCCTTCTCCATTTTTCCAAGTAATTCCTTTGAATGGTTCATTTAAAAAATAAAAAGGAATGAGATCAACAATCATGCAATCATATTCTATTCAGTGCAAATAAAATGCAGACACTATAATGTTCCAATATGCAATAAAACCCCAAAAAAGCATTTTTATAATTTGTATAATTTTATTATTGTTTGTCTTTCTTTAGGTGTTTATACGTTCCTGTCTAGTACATTAGAATCTCTTGAAGATACAGACCAAATTCACATTATTTTGGATAAAATAATTGACACTTTGGTCCATTTTATGGCAAAAGGTGGACTTTCTCTTCAGCAGCAGCAAAGGCGACTGGCTCAATTACTTCTAATTCTTTCACATATAAGGCATATGAGGTAAGGAATATAATATGTAGAGTTGTCTCATCTTTGCACTAATTTCATAGTAATGAGGATAATTTTGTAAACTATAAAGAATGATTTAGATTATTTTAGTGCAAACGTTTATTGTGGCTATAACAGGATCCCTTACACTTAACATTAATTCAATTAAGTATAATTGTAGCTCTGGCAGCTATTTCCATAACCCGCAAACATCCTGAATATACACTGTGATCCAAATTATTAGGCAAATTGTATTTAAGTTTCATAAAGATTAACAGGGAGATGTAATAAAAGTTCTTATTAAAAATTGTGCTAATTTTGCCCCAACCAATCAGATGTTAGTAACCATTTGAAATCTAACATCTGATTGGTTGGTGCAAAATTAGCACCATTTTTAAGAACTTTTATCCCTGTAAATTTTTTGGGTTTGGGATCAAATTCGTGGATGGTATTGTGTCTCTTTTGATCACTGAAATCAATCTCAGACACCTGTGATAATTAGTTTGCCAGGTGAGCCCAATTAAAGGAAAGACTACTAAGGGAGAGGCCACACTACAACACGTCCTAGCGCACTGCGTGTTTCTGGTGCGTTAATGCGTGTTGGCGTGCACGTATGCTGCGACTGCACAAAAAATCCTGTATTCCGATTAGCGGATCAGATGACGACACACAAAAGCGCACCTAGTGTGGCTACACCACACTAGTGTGCTTTGCTTAATGTGCGATCAAATCATATGTTAAAACTCTGCAGTGTGGCCTTGCCCTAAAGAAGAATGTTCTACATTATTAAGCAGACCACCTTTTTCATGCAATATGGGAAAGAAAAAAAAGGATCTCTCTGCTGCTGAGAAGCGTGAAATAGTTGAATGTTTTGGACAAAGTATGAAAAGCTTAGATCTTTCACGAAAATAAAAGTGTGATTATAGTACTGTTAGAAGATTTGTGCAAATAAAGGTAAAACAAGGAAGGTTTCTGCTAGATAAATACATCGATTGAGAGAGCAGCTGCTAAAACGCTGTTACAAAGCAGCAAACAGGTATTTGAAGCTGCTGGTGCCTCTGGAGTCCCACGAACATTAAGGTGAAGGATCCTCCACAGGATTGCAGTTATTCATAAACCTTCTGTTTGGCTGTCCCTAATCAATACTCACCAGCAGAAATGGCTGCAGTGGGCCCAGAACTACTTGGAGACTAATTTTCAAACAGGCTTGTTTACTTGGTGCTGTTCCTACAAACCCTATCTCCTTCCCCGCTTTCCCTTGCATGAAGCATACTCTGAGGGAGAGAAGCGAATGGGGTATGGGGTCTGTCTGGAGGGGACAAGCCTGCATGGCTCCGCAATAATGTTGTCCGATTGCAGTGGGTCTACTGCTACTCAATGGTGCTGTTCCTACAAACCCTATCTCCTTCCAAAGCATACTCTGAGGGAGAGAAGCCAATGGGGTATGGGGTCTGTCCGGAGGGGCCAAGCCTGCCTGACTCCGCAATAATGTTGTCAAACTGAAGTGAATCTACTGCTACTCAATGGTGCTGTTCCTACAAACCCTATCTCCTTCCCAGCTTTCCCTTGCACAAAGCATACTCTGAGGGAGAGAAGCCAATGGGGTATGGGGTCTGTCCTACAGAATATCATGTCCCAGAGGTGCCCATATTGTTCACATTTCTGAACTGAGCCCTGTATCTCAGATGTGTGACATTGAGCCTTTACTGGCATTGTAAACTAGTGATAATGGTCAATAGTTATAATGGTGTGCTTTATTTGCGCAGTGCAATATACTAAATCAAAGGTTTCTAAATACTGCATTGGGGACCGTAAATGTATGGCACTTTATTGTACATTTACACTGAATGTTCGTAATTTAGTGTGTGCTACTGGACATAATGGGGCATTTCATTTATACAGGTCAGTGTGTGTACTGGACAATAGGGAATTATATATACAGGTCAGTGTGTGTATAGACATAATGGGGCAACACACTTATAGCAGGGGTGGTATCAATTATGATAAGCTTTTGATGAATTGATGGTAAATATACTTTTGCCCTCAGGAACAAAAGAGAGTAACATCTTATTCCATTGCCTTATTTGGCATCCAGCATTTTGCATGTATAAAAATAAGTACTTATGGTGTACCCCTAATAAAATGCCGTATTTATAAAGTAGGGGTTATCTTACATAAACAGCTAAATAACACTACCAGTTGTTAATAAAACAACTTATTTCTGAATAATAATAACTCCCTTCCACTAAATCAGGATAACAGTCCTATAATAAAATATCCCTCCTCAAAAAGAATATCTCCCCTAATTTAACATCACATTTTCTTAAATAATAACACCTAAATAATAACATTAATTAGTGAACCTTAAATAAGAATACGATCAAAAATAACAATAGGAGCAGTATTTTAAAATTGTTTAAGGAATAGTTCACTCTTAAAGTGACCTATTCCTTTAATGTATTCAATGAATCCCAGAAGGTTAAGGAGCTATGCCTTACCATCATTCTTAGGGATGGGCATAGAACTCGAACTCGAACCGAGTTCGAGCCGAACTTTCGAGTTCGGACGGACCCGGACTTCTCGAAACTATCTCGGACGCGGACTTTCGATATTTCCCGGACTTTCGATGATTTATCGAATGTTCGAGTTCGAACGGCGAGCATTCGAAAATCATCGAATTTAAAAAAATGATGCCCACATGTCCAAAATCAACCAATGGCAGCTAATTTGAGCATGCCAGCCCCTGGGTGATAAAAGGCAATGCGACCAGTGCCATTTAGTCAGTGGGTGTGTGGAGTGTGTTAGTGGAGACCTGACAGTGTAGGAGTTGGAGAGAGTTTTCTGAGCTTTCTGTGTGTGGATTTCATGGGGTTAGCTCTTGTAGTAACCATCCCTGTATTCACACATCTGAGACCCAACAGTCTTATCTCCTTCCCATCTTCCCTTGCACAAAGCATACACTGAGGGAGAGAAGCCAAAGGGTATGGGGTCTGTCGGAGGGGCCAAGCCTGCCTGGCTCCGCAATAATGTTGTCAAACTGAAGTGAATCTACTGCTACTCAATGGTGCTGTTCCTACAAACCCTATCTCCTCTCCGCTTTCCCTTGCATGAAGCATACTCTGAGGGGAGAAGCGAATGGGGTATGGGGTCTGTCTGGAGGGGACAAGCCTGCATGGCTCCGCAATAATGTTGTCCGATTGCAGTGGGGTCTAATGCTACTCAATGGTGCTGTGCTGTTCTCTACAAACCCTATCTCCTTCCCGCTTTCCCTTGCACCAAAGCATACTCTGGGGAGAGAAGCCAATGGGTATGGGGTCTGTCCGGAGGGGCAAGCCTGCAGGACTCCGCAATAATGTTGTTCAAACTGAAGTTGACGATCTAATGCTACTCAATGGTGCTGTTCCTACAAAACCCTATCTCCTTCCCAGCTTTCCCTTTGCACCAAAGCATACTCTGAGGGAGAGAAAGCACGGGGTTATGGGGTCTGTCAGAGGGGCCAAGCCTGCCGGGCTCCGCAATCATGTTGGTCAAAACTGAAGTGAATCTACTGCTACTCAATGGTGCTGTTCCTACAAACCCTATCTCCTTTCCAGCTTTCCCTTGCACAAAGCATACACTGAGGGAGAGAAGCCAATGGGGTATGGGGTCTGTCTGGTGGGGCCAAGCCTGCCTGCCTCCGCAATAATGTTGTCAAACTGAAGTGAATCTACTGCTACTCATTGGTGCTGTTCCTACAAACCCTATCTCCTTCCCAGCTTTCCCTTGCATGAAGCATACACTGAGGGAGAGAAGCCAATGGGGTATGGGGTCTGTCCGGAGGGGCCAAGCCTGCCTGGCTCCAAAATAATGTTGTCAAACTGCATGTGGCCATGCTTTCTTGTGGGGAAAGTAATGGTGGAATGACTACACCCACTTTCCAGGCTTGATTTTAGATCCTGGATTGCATATAGAAGTCAATGGGAAGAAGGGATTATAATCGAATGTCGAAATCGAATCCGCAAGTAAAATGTACATGGTATCTAGGCGCGAACATCGAATCTGCGAGTAAAGTGTCCATTAGAACCTATACGCGAGTATCGAATCCGCGAGTAAAATGTCCATGTTACCTCGAACGTTCAAACACGAGAGTGCGAAAGTAGCGCGCGTGAGAGTAAAATCGATTTTACGAAAGTCCTGGATATTGGAACATGTTCCCCAGACCATTTCCCAGGTCCCACAGCCATTTACATTAAGTTACCATTAATATTTTAGCTGTATTTGACTCGAACTTTTAGAACTATTTGCCTCCCATAGACTTTAATGGGTCCGTTTTCGAACTTTCGAACTTTCGAAATAGTTCGAAAGTTCGAAAACGGACCGAACTTTCAATAGTTCGACCATCTCTAATCATTCTTCAATCAATTCACCAGGAGCGACGGACAAAGAGTGAAGATATTCACCTTACACACGATCCTCCGCAACAGCACTGACAGGTTCCCACTGCCTCCTGGTTCAGAGTAACTATAGCGTGCATGCCCAATTATCCGCGCTATAGTTACTCTGAACAGGAATCGGTCAGGAAATTTCACTGCTGCAGTTGAGGATCGCGTGTAAGGGAAATATCTTCTTTCTTCTTCTGTCGCTCCTGCTCAATTGATTAAAGAATAGGAGGTAAGACTTAGCTCCTTAACCTTCTGGGCTTCAATCAATACATTAAAGGAAGAGTTTGCTTTGAGTGTGAACTATTCCTTTAAGCATACCCCAGCTTTATAAAAACATCTTGTCCTCGATACTGCTCCCTGGAAGGATCAGTTGGTCATTATAATTCAAGCATATTTGACCCACCCATCTGCTACTGAGGTAACATTCCTCTTAGGAACATATCAAGGAAGAACATAGGGAAGAAATAGGAATGTTGCAATGCCTGAAATGGCAGCTCGCTACTAACCACAGCAGGGAATAGTGTAGCAATGGAAATTAAATCAAAAGAGAGAATATGTAGAACTGTAGAATTACTGACATGTGTAATATAAATAAATAATATAGAAATGGTTTTCACTGATACCTTGTAACACTTGATTATTTTGATGACAAATCACTTGGGCTGGTTAGAACTGATTTTTGGCAGGGTGCACCTCATTAATTAGAAGCTCCAATAAATATTACATGAAATAAACATAATAAGATAAAACAAATCATAAGAATACTGTTTGCTTATAACACCTGTAGTGGGTTTAACTTTATTAGTAAAATTATAACTTCATTTTTCATGCTTTTATTATTCTCACTCCATTGAAGTGACATGAGAAATCTATTCCAGGTCGGGCCTGTCTTTATGAGTATATACCCCCGTCTAGGAAAGGAAACACATGCCCTTAGTTAAATTTGTTTCAGATGTGTTGGATTCTGGCCTAACGGGTTGGATCAGTTTTCTGGAACTTGGCTATGAACAGGCGTGGATTCCAAATGTTCATTTAAAGGTTCATTTGTTTTCTTTGTGTGGATCTTCATGTAGACCTAGTGCATTTATATTTGTTTTCCTGTTTATATAAGCCAGATGACTGTTATTGATGCTAACACATATATAGGGAGATTCACCCAGAGCCGCAACTGCTCTGGGCAAATCTCCCGTACGGGATTTACCAGAGGCTGTGCGGCTTTGGGTGAATCTCACCCTGACGTAAGTATTTAAAATCTCCCCAATAGTTACATATAATAAAGGTTTAAAGATGATCTGTGGAATCTGACAATGCAATTCACAAGACTGTCATTTTGAGAACAATGCGTCTGTTTGTAAGTAAAGGAATTTGCTATAAAAATGGCAAATTAATAAGAACAGCAGCATGACATTCACCTTACAGATATGAGGGAAAGCTACTACATCTAGAACCTGAGAGACAGCCCAACAGTTTGAGGCCCGACTTCAGGATATGAGGGAAAGTGCTACATATAGACCTTCCGAAACTAGTGCGTGAGGGCGTGTAGGCCGCAGGAGGAGTGATTGGAGTCAGTGGGACTGACCTTATCATATGACATGTATCAGTAAACAACAAAGCATCCAAATTATAACAGTCAACATAGAGTTAAATATAAAAGACACAATTATCAAATACTATACAATAGGTCATAGTCTCTGTTAAGACCATTTGGCCACAGAGTGTTGAGTTCATGATCCAAAGATCTCTTTTCTCAACCTAAATCCTATCACCCCTCTGCAGAGCTACTAACCTGTTCAATAACAAAAAATGAAATCTGGTCACATTTGTGCCAGCTCAGCATTAATGCTGAGGAACAGGTAAATGGAGGTATGCACATCTAATGGAAGACCTATGTTGGGAGATGCAACCTTTCACCTTCTGGGTGGTCTCCCCCACATAGAGCAGCCCACAGGAACACATCAATAATATAGATGCAAAAATCAGTACACACGTGAACATTTTTTAAGTTCATAGCGTCCGTTGTATAATTGGATGTATGAACTTGTCAAATTCTGTACAAAGGTGCATTGTACACACGACCTACAGGGGAACATTCCTGCTTTAGGTGCCTCAAGGTTAAGTGTGTGTTTTTTTTGGGACATCCGCTTTGACCAATTGTTGCCTTAGTAGTAGCTTTCTTATAGGCCCCACAATAGGCATGTCTTGGAACATTGCAATGTCCGGATAGGACTGTCGCAGAATATGGCAATGTTCTTTATAAACGTGTAATGAAATCTCCCTACTTGCCACATTATATTTTGTACAAAAACCAAACATTGTTTTTTGTTACGTATGTTTTTTTTGTTGAAGGGAGAACTCTTTCTTTCGCTAAGAATGATCTTGGGTACCCTCGTTAAGCTAGATGCATTTGCATTTCATTTAATCGTCTTGAAGTATAGAATCATGTTGTACGTGAAACCTGGTGAATTGGCTACATATAATAGAAGTTTTGACAAGTGGGGGATGAAAACTCAAAACAAAAGTAAGGAAATCCTATCAGTCTCCTTTCTAATATGTAGTGTCAATGTGCAGCCCACTCTAGTCACAAGAACATCCGATATGCAATACTGGTAGAACTGACAGTGCTAGTAAAGGATATATTAGGTCCGCACAATTCAACTCCCCATAAACCTTTATAGGGATACAATTTCCCCCACAATAGGAAGACATTGTCAATGTAACAACACCATGCTAGGCAAAAAAACATAAACATGGGGCGCACATAGACGTGTCTCTCCTCAAGGAGCACATAAAGGTGTTAGCATATGCAGGAGCTGCACTTGGATCCCATAGCGGTCCCTTTAGTTGTAAGTAGTAATTTCCTGAGAATTGAAATAATATCATACAATAAGAACCTATCACAATACTGGGTATTGTCAATAAGTAGTGTCTAACAGCCCCATTCCTCCACATGAGGGATGGAGGTGTATAGACTAGTGACATCTAATGTCACGTAACATGTTGGAATAGTTACAGTACACCAATTTAGTCAAAAAATCACTGGTGTCTTTTATTAGGACCTAGTAGAGGCTACAATTGTATTAAGGACCCGATCCACCAGGGTAGCCATGGGACAAAAGATAGAATTAGTGCCGCCACAATAGGGCGCCCGAAGGATGGATCGGGTCCTTAAAAATCTTGGGAAAGAATAGAACAAGGAAGTGGCTGCAAAGTCCACAAATAGATATTTTTCAATACAGCATCAATGACATTATTCAATTTAGCTGTGGATAAAAAAAGATTTAATCTATTTTTTATATCAAAATAGGATCCCTATCCAAAGACTTATACATACATACAGTCCAGAATGTGGGCACTCTCCCTTAATTGTAAATCCTTTATTATTCACTTATAAACCCGGTGCAACCTGCAAAGAGATATATAGAAAATAATCAAAAAACTCCAGTGCACTCATGGGATTTATTGTCAAACAAATGCCTTTAATTGGCATAGTGAAAACTGGCAATGTTTCAGCCCTGTATGTGAGGCCTTTGTCAAGCCAAATAACAGTCAATGGTGGGTGTGACCAATTAAATAAAGTGCTTAGTGCATCACTTCCGTGACATCAACAATTTTTTAACCCTAAGATAAATACAGAATTCTTCAAACCACATAAATCCGACAAATATACACATATTATGGTTTATATATTAAAAATACAAAATAAGTGCCTTTAGTGCTAGTTATTAAAGTGCTATGTACTAAAGTGCATACTGTGAATACATTTTTAACTAAAAGAACAGCTTAAAAGTCTGAAATAGAATGATAATATTACATAGAGAATCTACCAACAGTGTTAATTTTCCAAAACTAGATATACTATAAAAAATCAAATTGTGACCATTTAGAGGAGACCATATAAATATATATAAGCATAAATATTCCTAAAACTGATGAACTAATGAATGTTATATAACCAATGACTCACTATCGTTCCTGTAAAAAACATTTATATGAACAGTACTGTTTATCCTCTAGGGCTAATAGTGTCCAAAGTGGCCGAAAACGTTGCCAGTTTTCACAATGGCCAATAAGGCATTGTTTGAGAATAAATCCATGAGCGCACTGGAGTTTTTTTATATGAAGTATTTTATATGTGTGGATATATATATATATATATATATATATATTATATATATATATATATATGTTCACAACAGGGTTTGCAGCACCTCAAATCCACGTGTCTTAGTGCAAACTGGTATCAAATATATATATATATATCCTCTGTTTTGTACTACGTGACATGAATACTTAATGAAGGTCCATCAAGGATAATTTTAATAAGGAGCTAAATTTTGAGCGGAGTACTCTTAAAGTGGTTCAGCGCCAGCAGGAGAGCACAGGTACCGTTTTGCTACCACATAGATTTTTTTTCATCCTGTCATGGAGTTTATTTAAGTAATATAAAATATATTTACCAGCAGAACAAGAGAGGGTAGGAGAACCACAATCTCAGGAACAGCAAGTAGAGGTGAGCACAGATGAAACAAGTTGTGAGTAACCCAGTGATACTTGCACTTCACGGATACAAACCTCACAGGGGGCAGTCCACCCCATATCCTTCCTGAGTCTGTAGCCAGGCAAACTAGGTGATTGAGGCAGCAGGAAGCTCATCTAGCTTCCTCATGGAAATCTATAAGTCTATGATTGATGAGAGGAATCAGAAATGAGATGATTCAAGAGTAGAGAATGCACTTTAACTGCAAGCTGGTGCCCTTAATTGAAAAAGTTATCATCATCATCCACCAAAACGCAATCAGTCTTCATGGGACTCGCAATAATTAGCTTCATCATTGGGCATTTCAAATTCCAGGTATGCAGAAATGACACCTTGTAGCTCATAGAGTTCTCATCACCTAATGTTCTTCTCAAGCTGTGGCTCACCTCTTTTATCACAGATCATATATCATTGATGTGCGACATTAACAAACATTTCACACATTTCTCTCATAATTTCTTCAAATGCAGTTCATTCTCAGCATCCTCATCAAGTAAGTGCACCAGAGGAGAGATCTTCAGTTGTGAAACTCTTCTCTAAAATTCTTAAAATAAATAAGATTTCACAGCATCCTCATCAAGTAATGTGACCCAGTGTGGCAAGATCTTCATGTTGAAACTCTTCTCTAAAATTTTTAAACTATACAGTGTATCCACAGCATCCTCATCAAGAATGTGTAACGGGTGTGCAGTTCTTCATCTTCAAACTCTTTTCATATTATTAATTTGTCCTCAAAATAAACATATTTTAAAATTCTTATTTTTCCTCACATGTTCATCATGATCCTGTTTTCATTATGTGCTATTTTTAGCTATATATTGTGTAATTTTTGCTAAAAAAATAAATATATTTTTACTATATAGTTTACTTAAAATGTATGTGCCTAAACACATGACACATATTATATATATATATATATATAATAATATATATATATATATATATATGAATCCAACACAGATGTGGTAAGAAAAGCAACACGCACACACAAATTTTTTAAAAAAAATAAAACAATTTACTACACAATTTTTACATAAGGTCTGCCAAGAATGGACCCTTTAGGAGACATAAAGTAGTGGCTCAGTGCGTCCCTCATACTAAGTCCACTCTATGGTCCTCTACCAATAGCAGTCTGCATTAGGCAAGGTATCTACTGCTTGATGAGCAAGGTCGAAAGACCACTCTTGTCCCCATTTAATTGTGCAGAACACATGTAGCTTTCACCACATTGATGGCATGACAGGGGTCATCTGACATAGACGTGAAAAGGGCCCTCCACTTCTTGGCCAAGATTCCAAATGATCACTCTGCTACTTGACGTGCTCGACGAACCCACATCTATGTAGGTGAATAGATAGTCGGCATCCACCACAGTGAGTAGCACAATAGAGATGTACTTCTTGAGTTGAAGTTCCGACTGCCACATAGGTAGGCATAACCATACTTGTATGTTCCCATCGATTATGCCTACACAGGTGGGGAACTGTAGCTTGTGCCAATACTGCTGACTGATCTCTTCCACTTCTTCTTGTTGGGAAAGTGTGAAGAGTCTGCAAATTCTGCACCAGTAGTCGACAAGTGTGATGGACAATCCTCTGGATAGTTGTCATGTCCCTCCTGAAGTCAAGGTGAAGAGACTTGTCCAGTATCCAGAAATCTGTACAAAACAAAAAAGGTAGTAATGTTCCCTACCAGACTTGCTCCCAACCTTCTTTACTACAATCTTATCTCCCACCCTCTTCCCTACAAGCCTTGTCCACCCTCTTCCCTACAAGCCTTGCTCCACCCTTTCCCTACAAGCCTTGCTCCCAACCATTTTCCCTACCAGCCTTTCTCCACCCTATTCCCTACCCGCCTGCTCCCACCCTTCCTTACCACCTTGCTCCCAACCTTTTTTACTACAAGCCTTTGCTCCCACCTCCTCACTACCAGCCTTGCTCCCAACCTTCATCACTACAAGAATTTTATGCATCAGACACTCCTCAATATCATCATTCAATTCAAATAATTCTTTTTATATACACATACCACAGGGTGACATCAGCCTTTCAGTTGGTGGGATACACTTCCAAAAAGTGGTATCCTCCTTCTGCAGGACATCTTTATGAGCTCCAACGAATCATTAAGCTGCAAAAAAATTAAAATACAAATATTAATAAATATCAGTACACAATTTAATATACCAACTCAGGATAGACAGATATAAAAGGTATTTACCTCTAAATAGACATCCTGGTGTAGGAAAAAACTTCTCTGGATGCTGACATAGATCCCTATACAGGTCCAGAATAGGCCCCTTCCTCCCTCTCTCTCAATAGAGGATGCACCCAGAATCTCCGGGTTTTCCCACATAGTAGCTATACGGATCAAAGCGAACATCTCCAGAATCTCGAACATAAATCATCCTCTTGCGAAAACATTTTGCCAAGAAAGATAGTATAGCACTAGTCTACCACACTGCAAAACACAACTGCTCTTTCCAAAATGTGCCCACTAAGACAGGAAGTGACACCACAGGATGTTGAAAATGCGTTTTTTCAAAAAAATCGCACAGGAACGCACATGGAGTGGAAAGCAGATACCGCGCACATAACACATAGAAAATCGCATGTCTTTCACCATGCACACAGATTGGAACACAAACAAAATGTATTGTCCTAAACGCACTCAAAATGGACTACACTATGCAACGCATTAGTGGGACCTTTCCCTAATAACACTTCCCAAGAACATTGGCAGTACTATAAAATCTAACACTATATGTCTTATGCTGTCCATAAACTAATTTGACATTTGGTCAATCCAAAGTTTTCTATGAAAATTCTAAAGACTGATGTCTACTGTTAGCAGTTTTAACTTCTAACATTCCCATGACATTCCATGCCCTGTTGCAAGTTGAGGCCATGTGGCTCTTCTGATGTCACAGGAATGTGTGAGGTAAAGTATAGTGGTTGGCCAGCATTAAACAAGTAAGGGCGATTCCAGATTTTGTGGCCTTACTCTCTCTACCTAACAGAGTCAAAAATTAGTACAAATAATACAGTAATTTTACTATTGAAACAATTTTTTTTATAATTTTCTACACGAATACAGTTTTTAAAGTCTTAACATTCAAATTGTTTACCTTTGTAAAATCTGCAGTTAGATAAGTGTGAGTGTCTTTAAGGCGTGATTAGAACTGTGGCTTAGTCCACAACAACAGACATCAATGTATTGAAATTCTGGAGTTGAAGCAGTTTCTGAAATCGAATCAGATTATCAATGACTTGTTTCTGTGCAGTAACAGAGATGTCAGTGATTTCATTAATATGTTAGTGTCACGTTTGCATTCTGTGATTGTTCATTTACTTGATATTTAATATTTGTACAAAAGGGAAAGACAGCAGATTAAACTGAAAACTACTCTCTTTGGGAGACACACAATAAAGAGTTGTCTCTGTGTGTGTGTGTTCTGTGTGTGTGTATTTTCTACTTTACCTCACTAATTCAACACTGTTTGGATGGAACAGACTAAGAAGAAGTATCTAAGGACATCCAGCACCTTTATTGTGTAAGCAGAAACAACTTTATCGGCACTCTGGCCGGAATGTTGACTTTACGGGTACAGGTGCAAGTGATCCAAAATGAAAATGACTGCATATAAGTGGCCTATCTATACTGTTAAAGGGATGCAGATGGAGAGTATCAGCCCTGAATGATAATATGATATCACGTGACATTTATTTCAATAAATTTGTTTTGTGTTTAAAATAACATTTTATGTTTACCTGGGCAATATTTATATACTTGGTAATAATTTCCGCTCTTTGTTGCGGGCTGTTTGCTGTGAGCACCATGAGCTGAACCCATTTAGAAATCCCATTAAATAAAGCAATTGATCTCTAAGGTTGGATTGTCGACTAGGCACCCATGGATGACATAGCTTTGGTAATCTGTGAACTGAGAAAAATAGTAAAACAGTAAATTATAACATAGCAAAGAAGTTAAAAAACACAACTGCACATAAACCTTATTTTAGTTCACTGTAAAAATGGCGTATAAGATAAAATTACTATGTAATTCATATATTGCCTGCTAAGTGGGAGGCAGGGAATAGAGAAAATTCCTTTCCACCCCAATTGAATTGAAATTTTTCAAATTTTCAAATTAACTTTTCATTTTTTTCAATCAAATTTCAATTATCATCTAATATTTGATATTTGATAATAAGCTCAGGGTTTTGGAAACTTAAAAAAGTCCATCAGGTTCATTGTTTTCAAAACCACCAGTTCAGAAATGAAACATGGTTCATTCAAAAGGAATCGTACTAGCAGGCAATAGACATTTCTAAGGTTTATATTAATATTAAGTTACTGATATTAAACAGAATACGTACAGATATTCTTCTAAATGCTTTATACTCCAGAAATGTTAGATGTTCTGCCAGCTCAATGGGCTAGATGGTCGAATAGCAGAAAAACTTTCCCTTTTTGATGTTTTCTTCTCTGTGTGACTCTTCGCATCCAGTCATATGATGGGTCTGTAACAAAAAGGCAACATTCACTGATGCCCATCCCATCAAATAAACAATTTCATAGTCTTATTTGTGACTAGTAAATCATGAATAAGGATGGTTCTTTTAATAGTTTGTGTCCCATGATGGACATAGATTGTGATGTGTGAACACAATGCACATAAAATTACTGAATACTAATTCACACTACTTTTCTTATCCCGGAAAGATTCGAGTGGATGTTTAGGATAATTTAAATTAAAGGGCATGTCCACTCCAAAACTATAATCCCCCCACTACTGGCCCCATTGTGTAGTGTAGTTTAATCCTTACCTTACATCCCAGCTCCATATGGTTCTTCTGATACCCCCCTAAAGTCCAAAAAAAAAAGCCCACTGCAGCCCTTCTCCCCCTCCGATTAGGATTCCTCCCCCTAGCGTAAAATCCTTTTATAATATTCCCCGTCCCCCAGCCCAACCGCATATTTTTATTATAGAAAGTGCCCCAAAAATTACTTACCTTCCCTCTTCCTCCCCGCACTGAACTCCTGGCAGCCGCATCCGTGATTGGCTGCCGCTCAGCCAATCACAGAGCGACTGCGGCCCCGCCCTCTGCTTGCATTTTCTCGCAAGCAGAGGGCTGGCAGTGCGGCGGAGGAAAGAGGGAAGGTAAGTATGTTTGGCACTTTCTGATAATAAAAATATAGCAGTTGGGGCTTGGGGGACAGGGGGAATATTATATAAAAATTTTTTAGAAGGGTGGACATGCCCTTTAAGCAATAGCAAATGAAAAACAGACAATTTCTTGTATAGTTGTACATTATGTCAGATCTGTCACTATTCAGTGTCTTTAATACAATCAACATGCTGCACACAGTGGTTTTAAAATATTTGGGTTTCAGTAAAATACAGAGAGATAACTAGAAATTTTCCAGTATTTGCTTTGTAAAAGAGGATCTACTTTCAATACAGTCCTGTATCGGGTCGGGTTACTAAAGGTACCCAATGAGTTTCATTGAGTTGAAGGGTGTGGGTTAGGTACATGTAGATAGTTGCAGGTGCAGACCAGGTCAGGTAGTGGTTGGGTTGTGGGTCTATTTAATTTCAGGTGCATGTTGTGTTACGGATCTGGCTAGTTGCAGGTCGGGTGCAGATGGAACCAGCAATTGCGTAGCAGTGTGAATCGGGTGTGGTTAAAAAAATTATACCCATACAGGCAGGCCATAATCTATTGCACAGTGCATAAATATTTTAGCATACGAATGACTAAAAATCTGTGGATAGGTTGCAGTATTTCAAAATTAAAACATTTATTTAATTATGTTTGTTTTGATCATATCAGCTGTGATGTTTGGTTCTAATATGAGTGTTGTACAGACAGGCGTTTTGGCAGCAGTTGTACAGCCTGTTCTTGTGGTGTGAGAGAGGAGCTAGGAGACCCCCTGTAGCATCGGAGGATAAAGGACATCTCCCCCAACATGTTTAGTGATCTGGCAGGATAGATTATTTAATGATGTCCGAGGGAACCGGGCACTAGATTGTCGGGTAAAGTGATCATACATCAGTCACTTTGGAAAACAATAATCCAGTGGGTCTACAAGGCTTTAGATTTCTTAAGAATAACCCAAGATTACTGAATTTGATGGTAGGAGAGATATATAAGTATAATGGAATCACTGGAAAGTAATGTAATAATTCTAAAATAATAAGTGATTGATAAACTACATGGTAGATATGTCTAGAAGATTAATATGTTCTCATTTCTAGCTGACATGCGAGTTCTCTGAATTCTTCCATTAGTCGAATTAAGCCCAAATCTAAATTGAATTCTGCAGGGAACTCTGTTATCCAGTATCTGAAATGTTCACAAAAAGATCCATAAACCTTTATATTCACAAGTCCAACAATACACAAAAAAGGCCTGTTAGATCCGATACAATTGAATGATTCGTATAAACAGTGAAAAAATAAATGAAGTAGTAAGAACATATGTGCACTGAATGAGCAAAATATACTGTAAATTTTAGGCACTTTAATCTGTGAATATGTAGTAGAAACCATGTTAATCTATTAAGGAGCATCAGAGAGTGCAGGGCACTAACTTAATTAACCCAAGTGGGCAGGGGCAATCCGAAAAAAATATACATATTAACTAAAGAGAAAAAAAGCTTCAGATGGACTCAATATGTATTAATATAAAAAAAATCCTTTATTGGAGAGGGGATTAACATATAAAAGCAATTAAAAAACAAGTGGCTAATGCATATTCAATAAGTGACTAGTAATGTAGTATGTAGATAACATGCGCTTATAGAAATGAAAGTAGTATTAAAGAGACCATACATGCTACAATAAGTAAACGTTAATCCAATACAATGATCAATTTACGGCCACTATCATAATTGTACCATTGCCCCTTCGTACAATACAATGCAGTTATAGACTGGCATAATGGACTGTATAGCCGTTTGTACATTTACAAATGCGGTAATGATATTAAAGGCATAGTATGGCAAAATAGAGATACTGCTCCTTTATAAATACGGCCCCATGTGTGTTAACTAAAGATTGAATCGAACTGGGAAAATTGTTCCTTTGGCCATGGGGGGAAATTTTTTCACTACAAATATTATTGGTGCAATTGGTAGATCATAGAATACGTATTACTTTATTTCTTAAACAATTTATCTCTAAAACACTCTTTGGTTTATAAAAGCAATAGAGCTAGTTCACACAGACATGAAAATATTTACATATAACTTTTTTTTAGTACAATGTTTTTAATTAAATATTTAGATTTTTAAATTAAATTTATTTTCCATGCAAAAATGAATTATAGAAAATAGAGTAAAATTTTTTGATATTTTAGTACTTAAGATTTAAGATTCTTAATAGTTAAAAGAGAATAAAGGGACAAACGTAAAAGGAGAGTGGTCTCCAACAAGTGCCCCTCTATTAAGAAAAGCACACTCCTACTTATGGATCATGACTCATGGATCATGTTTCCATCTGCAATCTATCCTAATAAACAGCAGTATAAGGGGTGGTGTTCCTGCTGTGGCATCATTATCACAATAGTTCTGACCCCTTCTCGCTGGCTTCAACAATGTCCGCTTTAACATTTCAAGAAAGAGCAGGGTTACTTGCCCCTATAGTTTATACAGCAATTATTAGCCCCTATATTTTGGACATAGGCGGGTCTGCAAGGATTTTAAACTTATTTTGCGTTGACTGCTCTATTTCTAAAACTTTTTGGAAGAGAAGTCTATGTAATATAGGCAGTGTTAAGTGTGGGCTACCTTCTAGCACAGAACTTGGGGCATATATTCTAAAACAAGCACATATCACGGTGTGGTCATACATTACAACGAATGTTCCTTAATTAACCAGAATCTCGCAAAGTGATTAACTGCATCTCGGGGTCCTTGTGAAGGTAAGTATGCTGCTTCTGGTTCTGCATCGACCCCATTATTACCCTAATATTGTCAGAAACATGTAAGTAGCAATGCAGAGATTTCATTCTGCTCTTTTTAAACTTACAGAAGAATAAAGCAGTAATTCAGGGTGCCTAATTTTTTCTTTATTTCTGTAAATGGTTTAATTAGTTTTTGAATGAAAGTTACTAAAACTGCATAGGCAATACAGCTAAATGATTTGAGTAGTCTAAAGCTTATTGGATTGTGTGTTATTGAAATGGGGGTTGCAGACAAATATGATATTTAGTAGCACCTGGCGGATTTTTCCGGATTTTCCGCCTTCCGAACCGCGGATTTTTTTTTTTGAAAAATTTTGGAATTACGAGGTACTCGTATTTTCGAAATACGGAGAAAGCGGAGGCCTCATAATGACCTCTGCCTTTCAGATCAGACCACGGTCTCTGGAGGGTAGAGACAGGGGTCTGGTAGCCGAAGCGGCGCAGGAGCCGGCGCTGGAGCCCCTACATAATCCTGCGCTTTCGGCGCCGCACATGATAGGTGCCAGGGGGGAAATCATCGTACCCTTGGCCAGGAGGTACTGTGTGGCATACATCTGCCTTACAGAAATCGCCATTGTGCAGGAGAAGGTTCCTGTTCCTAGTTTTTACGACAAATCCTGTTTTTACGGAAATCCTCGTATTTTCGAAAATTCGTTTTTTAAAATTCACGCTAGCGGACTGTAATTTTAAGGTATTGTAGGCATTGATACGTGTTCTTAAGGTATTACCCAGGTCCCTGAGTGATAAGTGTACGTTACCAAGGCTATTTAGACCACTTTAATGGGATTTGCCGAACTTTTTTAATACGTTTTAACGGGTCCGCTCGCGGATTTTCAAATTACGGATTTTTTCGAAAAAACGCAGGTCCTCGCGGCGACCAGATTTTTCGAAGTTCGGACATCTCTACTGACTACTAATCATTGATCCATTTGGAGTATTTACCTTATAAAGTAGCATGTCTTTAAACGCAGCTCATTGCAGTATTCTTCGGTGGCATCACGATAAGTATCACAATGTTAAAGAAAATATTAACAACACATAACACAGTCAAGTAATGTCAGCAAAATACAAAATGCTCATAGACATATAGCAACAAGTACTGCCTACAATTTTGTTTGTAAACAGGCAGTCTGCCCTCTGTGTACCTAATGTCCCACTCTCTGACCAAATGTACAGTAAGCGCAATCTTAATCTAAGTGCAAACTACTTTGTGATACAATGAGAATAGGCATACATCTAAAGCTGGGTACGCACATTACCGGGGGGAGATCCGTCAGTACTAACAGGATTAGCCTTTGCAATGTCACGTGTGTACTGCATTTTGAGTGTTCTTGAGCCTGGCAATCCTTCACTGTTGGCCTCATGGTCACTTGGACCTGCTCAATAATTTCCCTCATTGTACAGTATAGTAGAATGGACTAGAACTCGAACCCGAGTTTGAACGGACTCGGACTTCTTGAACTATCCTGTACCCGATTTCTCGGACATTCGATATTTTCCGGACATTCGATAATTATCGAAGGTTGGACCGTGTCGAGGCGCTCGAATATGAGAGTAAAATGTCTATTATATCAATACGCGAGTAAATATCGAATAAACGAATATGCGAGTAAAATGTCTATATACCAATACACGAGTAAATATCAAATTAACGAATTGAAGTCGTTTATGGGATAATTATCGAATGTTGAACGCGAGAGCTTTGAAGTAGTAGATAGCTACTTGGTAGCGCACATTTTCTCAAGACAAACCAATGTTCTTGTTGTAATTATCCATATTTTATGCACTTTACACTGTATATTGTATTCAAATCAATGTAGTCTAAACTAAACTATATATAACTACTGTATAGAAATGTTATATAAATGCATAACTTTATTGTAAACAATGTTACAGATTTCCAAGACAGTCCGATTTATAGCATCAATCACTCTGTCCCATATAACTCTTATTGTTTTCAGATACCTGCAGCTGTCCTGATTTGGTATAGTGTATAGTGCTTTAGTTTTCATTTTGTTCTGTTATGCAGTGATAGGAGGCTAGAGCTTTCAATATGAGGAGCAGAAGAACATGTGATGCACAATGTCATCGACCACACACTCAGTCTCCTTCTCTCAATTGTGGTTAGCCTAGAGTGAAGATTCAGAGGTAACCGGGCCAATCCAAGAAATATTCTTGTATTGGGGGTTGGGCAGGTAGCTACTATGAAAGTGGGGGAGGTCAGGTCAGTTTGTAGCAGTCTGGTGCAGAGTTCAGAGAAGGCAGCTAAGGAAAGTATAGTTTCCCATTGCTAACAGCCATTAAATGTGTATGTGCAGCAAAAGGTAATAAATCAGAGTCAGTCATCAGTATTACAGACGGTCGTGGTTTGCTAAGCATGCGCTGAATTTATTGACCACAACCCACTCCACTTTTTTAAAAACACCCCCCAACCAAAAAAAAAAAAAAAACAACCAAAAAAAGATGACACTTGTAAAATCTATATACTGGACCACCCAGTATGTTAATTGTCTATTTTTGTGTTTGTCTGTATCTACTTTCCATCTGATCTGTCTTTTTATCATCTATCTATCTATATATATCTCTATCTATCTATCTATCTCTTTATTTGTCTTTCTGTATTTCTCTATATTCTATCTATCTGTGTCCACCTCTTTCTATTTATTTCTCTGTCTATCTATCTTTATCTTGTCTATCTATCTTTATCTGTTTGTCTATCGATTCTATTCTTTGTCTATCTATCTATCTATCTATCTATCTATCTATCTATCTATCTATCTATCTATCTAAATATCTATCTGTCTATCTATCATCTATCTATCATCTATCTATCTATCTATCTATATTTATCTGTCTGTTTATCGATTCTATTCTATCTCTCTTCTTTGTCTATCTCATCTATAGTGACTTTATTATCTATATTCTATCTTTCTATTTATCCTTGCCTTTCTATTATAATCTCTCTATCAATTATATTCTATTTATATGTCTGTCTATCTCTGTGTATTTGTTTATGTGTCCTGGATTTATCTATGTATCCTATCTGTCTGTCTGTCTTTATATCTATCTTTCCCTGTCTATCTGTATATCTATGTGTCTTTCTGTATTTATCTATCTTGTTATCAGTCTGTCTATCTCTTTCTATTATATCTATCTCTTTATCTATATGTGTCTTTCTGTATCTATCTATCTATATCTATCTATCTATTATCTATCTATCTAACTATCTATCTATCTATCTATCTATCTATCTATTATCTATCTGTGTTTATCTCTCTATTTATCTTTGCCTATCTATCTTGTCTGCCATCTATCTTTATTATCTGTCTGTCTATTGTTTCTATTCTCTATATCTATCTATCTATCTATCTATATCTATCTTCTTCTTTCTTTCTGTCAATCGTAACTTTATATCTGCCTGTAGTTATCTATCTATTATCTATCTATCTGTGTCCATTTATCTGGATCTGACATACACACACACCCTGACCCACACATACAATGGCACATGCCATTCATGCTTGTACTGAAATACCGACACATGCATTCATGGACATAAACACTGACACACACATACATGGACACATAGACTGAAACACATACATTGATATACTGACACACACATGTACTGATATACTGACACACACACATTGACATGACACACACACTGTCCCCTCCCCCTGCTGACAGACCAGCCAGTCTCAATTTCCACAGATTGAACATTTTCACAGCATTCTTTACTCAATTGCTGGTCACCTGAAAGTCCAGGAAGAAACATGACTGCAGGTATGAAGTGCTACATATAAATGTTCCGAAACTGAACAGCAGCATGCATTCACCTTACAGATATGAGGGAAAGCTACTACATCTAGAACCTGAGAGACAGCCCAACAGCATGAGGCCCGACTTCGGATATGAGGGAAAGTGCTACATAAGACCTTCCGAAACTCAACAGCAGCATGACATTCACCTTACAGATATGAGGGAAAGCTACTACATCTAGAACCTGAGGGACAGCCAACAGTTGAGGCCCAATGCTGCTTTTGCCCAAATCATATCCACCTGCCAATACACGATACATCATAGGACAAATAACGAATTACAGATTCAAATTCAAACTAAAAGTTCTTATCGTTTAAAATGGTGCTAATTTTGCCCCAACCAATCAGATGTTAGCTTTCAAATGTTAATTAAGATCTGATTGGTTGGGGCGATCTCGCAACGTCATACTGGACGTAATTGCGTATTGCATTGCAAGATCACAGAAAGGTAAGAAGCTCTACTTTGCGTTATTGAATGCCCCTGCATAATTTAGTTAGAATACCTCTGATTTAAATTTATGGACCTTATTGATTTATATATACATTTAGGGCACGGCCACACTGCATCGCACTGGAAGCGCTCATACAATTGCACACAATTGTGTATGCGATTCTGGTGAGATTTACATGTGATTTCTGTGCATTTGCACTTGCAATTTCTCCTTTTGAGATAGGAAATCTTATGCGATTGCATATCGCAAACAGATTTACAATCACATTGCCACGATTTCAATGTTAGGATTAAATTGCATGCGCAGTTGCATGGAAATCGCTCTTGTGGGGCCTAGCCCTTACTGTTAATTTCTTGAGCACTAAAGACACATTGTTAGATATTTAAGTGCTTGGAAATCATTAAGAAGGCCAGTCGGATGACAAGCAAAATGTCTTCAATCCACTAGATGTAACTCATACTACAGATATACCATGACCTGGAAGAATTAGAACCATCACAAGCTGCTTGGAAAACAGTTTTCTGCAGCTACGTTCCTTGGTATTGATAATACTGGCCTGGCAGCAAAATTATTTGAATGGACCATAGAGGCTGTGTGCACTTTTTCACGCACAATGCCGCCCAGCACAGTGTAGCCGCAGCCTAAAATATGGTATACTTGATGTATTCTCTTCCATAAGGTATATGTGTTGTGATTATGTGCAAACGTTATTTTAGCTAGTGCCTAAAAATATTTTTTTTGGAACAGGAAGCGAGCCTACTTATTCAACAAGTAAATAAAACTTTTCATTTTAAAACTGGTTTCTTTCTAGGACCAATGACATTGCAAAAGCTCTTGTTGTTTATATTATCATTATTCTGTGATGTGATTGGATGAAACAGTGCTGGATGTTTACGCTGAATCTCCTGAATAAAGTGGTATTCCAAAGTAACAATACTGCACAATTTATTATCATTATTTTACAATGCATATGAACATCTATTATCAGTATTTTACAGTACAAATATGAATCGACTATTATCATTATTTTAGGATGTAAAGATATACTATGATATGGGAAATTTTTTATAAGGGTGGACATGCCCTTTAACAGCCAGTATCATTAGATAACATCCGTATTGTTTAATAATGACTAGCGCTTTCTAATGTAGTTCAATCATTTGTAATGTATAATATGATCATAAACTACATTAAGGATTGCTAAAGTATATTAAGGTAAATTACAGAGGTTAGAAAGGTGCAATATCACAGAAGAATCTGCTGTATTTTCCAGATGTTTGGAAAATACAGCATATTTGGATTTTGGAATTTTAAAACAAAATTTGAAAATGGACTCATAAAAGTCAATGGGAGATAAAAATCCAAAAGTTCAAAATAAATTTAAGGTATAAATACGTTACCGTATGTTAGTGTAAATTGTTCAAGGATCTGGGAAATGGTCTGTGTAACACATAAATATAACCAAAACTAATAAAAAAACTGTCTTAACGATCAAGCTATTTTCAAGGTTCCGCATTGAATATTTGATGGGTTTTTACTGCCTGTCACAAAGTCCTAAAGATCTTTAAAATATGACGGACAGAATCTTAAAATGACACGGGTAAATTTTCAGTCAGATCTAAGCATTCCCGAGGCAAAGTTGAAGGTTTGCCTACCTTGGGAATGCTTGTTTCTGTGCCATACACTTTAACGGAATTGTCCCTTTTTTCGTTTGTTAACCCAACTTTAAGATAGTTAACAGATTGTGATATAATAGAGAGGATTTTTTTTATATTAAAAAAGGCAGCATGCAAAACGTTTCAGTTTTTTATGTGAGGGGTTTAGAACAGCCAGTCAGGTTGGTGCCAGATAGGTCTCTGCTGCATAAAAGGGGCAAGTAATCGCTGTATCAAGGGGATGGTTAAGTTTAGGCCACTCTACAAGGGAGTAGTATTGTAGACCATACGATACCATATGTTTGATATGCGATCGGTGCGATTTTGCGTAATCGGAGCGATTCACAAAAAAATGCTGATCGTAAGCAGTAGAGATGGAATGGAACTCAAACTCAAACCCAAGTTCAATCGAACTTAACAAGTCTTAACAAGACTTGGATTCTCGAACTATCCCGGACCTGGATTTCTTGGACTTTCCGGACTCGCGGCTGTATTTTCGATAATCATCACAAATTCGATAATTACTGGATTTACGGTCTGTTCACTAACCCTAGAATGTATTGTAATAGCCTTCGGTTTTCGGTAACCCTCGAAAGTATCGTTCTTTTTCGGTAACCCTCAATTGTATGGATCATTTACACTAGCCCCAGAATGGATTGTTCGCTAACCTTCGAAAGTATTGTTCGTTTTCGGTAATCCTCAAAAGTATGGTTTGATTTCGGTAACCCTCAATTGTATGGATCATTTACACTAGCCCCAGAATGTATCGTTTGTTAACCCTCGAAAGTATTGTTCGTTTTCGGTAATCCTCGAAAGCATTGTTTGATTTTCGGTAACCTTCGAATTTATGGTTCTATTTTCGCTAACCCTCAAATTAGTTGTAACCCTCGAATGTAGCCATTTCCTAGGTGCCACAGCCTTTTACAGTAAGTTACCATTGTTATTTTAGATGTAAATCATCCAGACTTTTCGATCTATCACTACCCCATTGAATTTAATGGGTCCGAATTCGAACTTTCGAACTTTTACTGAAGTTCGAAAGTTTGAAAACAGACCGAAATTTATGAAATTCGGCCCAATGATATTGACATGCAAGTCTCACATGCTAATGTCTCAGCGAGGCTGAAGCCACACTGTATCACATGGCAATGTGCATGAAAAGCTTGCTTGCATTGGTGCACAAAGAGTGTCTTCATGACAGTAGAGAGTCTGCGTGACTGAGAGTGTCTGTGTGACTGAGCGTGTCTGCATGACTGAGCAAATCTGCACGACTGAGCGTGTCTGCATGACTGAGCATGTCTGCATGACTGAGCAAGTCTGCGCGACTGAGGGTGTCTGCGTGACTAAGGGTGTCTGTTTGAGTAAGCGTGTCTTTGTGACTGAGAGTGTATGTGTGAGTACGCACCCTGTTCAAAGGTTCACGAATTTGAGTTCCAGGGTTCACAAAATCGTTATTTACTGGATTTTGGATCTCGATTTCAGTTCACTGTTCCCACTGTGTAATGGTGGACATAGACCAAAAAATATTGTACGATTGTAGGGCGACCGTCCATACTGACAACCCTGGCAATGACAACACTGGAACGATTGCATTTCCAATCCTTTAGCTTGAGAATCGCAGCACAGTGCATGTCAATGTGGGTGACCACATTGCATGTGCTGTGCTGCAGTCCGTTTTTAGATACATGCAATCGGCATTTTTTGTGAATCGCATTTGCTGCGATTGTGCAAAATTGTGCCGATCGCAGCGCAAATGGACGAAAAGGAAATGTAAAGCTCTATAAGAGCTGACAGACATGGACAAGGGGATGGCCTGACAGTTATTTGAATTCAGCAAGTTTTGATTGGTCAGTGTAGTAAATAGTTCTGATTGGTCAGTGTAGTAAATAGTTCTGATTGGTCAGCAACCCTTGGTAACAACTAGATTGACTAGGCATTTTTTAGAAAGCTGTCCGTGAAAACGAGCGGAAAAACCCCAGATATGAATATTAGTTCAGGGATAGAGATCTGTCGTTGTTTACCTGGGATGCCCTTAAGCTGCTTGGTGATGAAGAGGAGAAGGACCAGAAGGAGAAGAGAGAACAGTAATACGGCTCTTTAAGGACTGGTGTCTGTCAGGTTATAAGAAGGAAGGAGTGCTGGGGGCCTAGCTGGTCATGTCTCCCCCTGACAGGCTGTGAGGGCAGTGCCTATTTGCTCTGGATGGATGGAGCTGGAACTCTTATCCCTGCTTCCCCTGCCATGTCTGCTATTATAGTGGGACCGTCAGTTTAGGGGCTGCCATACTGATCATACTGCTCAGGCACCTCAAACTGCCTACACACGGCCTCTTACCCAGCAGCCACAGCAGTGACTGATAGCCATGGTGATAGTTAAGTATATCCAATTCAATGGTTTCATTTAGAGAGGTGATTCATTCACTCTCTGGTACATTACATAATATGGAGCCTCATGTAAAGTCCATATAGTTAATTTAGTTCATGTTACTGAGCCTGCAGCTGTTCCTGTTGATACATTGGATACTATGGCAGCCGCAAGGCCTGATGTCAATGGCAAATGTGGAGGGTGGATTTTTGAAGGTGGTGAAATAGGCCTATACAGGGATAATGGTGTTCACATGTCTGATGTTAGCCTTGTAAGTTGATGGGGAAAGGTCAGTCTTGAGTTGAGGTATCCGCCAAGACTGACGTGGAGGAAAGAAAAGAGTTATACAATGGGCCTTTGCCTGGGTTCATGGCAAAGCCTTCATTTGGTGAAATGGAAAAGGGGCAGTCTGGCAGATTGCCAAAAAGGGGCTGGTATAAAGTCAGTTTGGTAAAATTGGAAGTTATCAATTAAGTTATGGTATGGTAAATTATTGAAAATTTGTTAATATGTGCTGCGGATTTTACCACCTAAATATAGTGTCCGTGTGTTTATTATTATTCGGTTAGGTGAACTGCCAGAGTTGCGGCAATGCAAATAAGTTGGAGGAGCACACTACTTCATTTTAAGTGTTATTGAGAAAAAGGCAACATACAATGTTTCGGGGGATATGACTTCCCCTTCCTCAGGTATAACTGTGTACACACCCCTTCCACCTTATATACCATAAATCCCACCCTTTTGTGATGTGGCATAAGTGACAAACAATAATTAAACCGTGAGGTCCAAGGCCTACAACCAATTTCACATTTTCTTATAGATATATAACACACCATCATTATCAATAAAACATCTTAACATCAATACACAAGTGTGCTTGAGTGTACTCTATTGGAATTATTTGAACTGTCAGAGGTCCATCCTCCACTGCCCAGGGAAAAATATTGTATAATTGTCAGACAACTGTCCATACACAGGCCATACATTGTGTTCCATTATCGCCTAAGAATTACAGCACAGTGTATGCGATAGTATTTATTTTTGTGCGTAAAATTATATAAAATTGCGCGGATTGCAGTGCAAATGCATGGTAACGCATTGTAAAAATGGTGTAAATTATCAGAAATATAGAAAATTTCGATTTCCATTAAATACGAAAGTTCCATAGGAACTTCGGTACTGTCAGAGTTCAAATCAGACCCGAACTTCATCTCTAGTTACTATAAAGAAAGGCTGAAGGCTACAGTGTGGTACTTTTGTCAATGTTACTTATTCCTGAGACTAGTGTTTTGAGTCAGATGCTGTTAAAAAAAATTTTTTTTTATCTTTTCAGCAATAAGGGTATGGAACACTTATACAGTATGAAGTGCAAGAATGTTGTACCCTTGTATGATTTGCTGCTCGAAATGCTGGATGCTCATCGCATGCATTCACCAAAGGACAAACATGGAACTCAGGAGGAAGATAGCCGGAGCCCTCTAGCTACTGCGAATGCTGCATCGCCTTGTGTACAGTCCTTTTATACAAACAGGGAGGAAGTGAGCATACAAAGCACAGTATGAGAGTGAATGATGTTTTATCATTTGATTTAATTGACCTTACATGGTCATAAAATTCCCAGCAGAATACTACCTACGTATACTATTTTCATCACATTAGCTGCAAATACTACACACTCCGTCACTTGTATATTAGCAATGATTTCTCATGCGAGACTTCATAGCCCACTTGCTACACTTTGGAAAGAAAGAGGAACCACTGCTACAAAGGACTCTCTAAATTCCAAGTCTGTATTCAATGTGATTATTTGGTATTCTATTCCATGCAACATTCTGGTGTGCTGGTTAATAAGCCGCAGTATTTCATTGCTTCTACAGGTCAAGTTACTGTAGCATGAGAAACAGCCTGAATGTACTCACTTTATATGTGCAGCCATTTTTACAGAACATTAATCTGTGTATAAGGCATGGGGAAATATTCCTATTCACAATACCACGGTTTCAGTAGAATAATACATTTCCTTGAAAACTACATTTTTGCATGAATTCATCTTTCTAGATTCACTTTCGCCTTCATTTTTAGAACAGTGAATTTCTGTTTCCGTATATGAAAAGATTTTTGAATCTCTCACTTGTGTAATGTCACTCACAGCCAATCAATCTGCTCAATTCAACACCTGCATATAGACATAAATCCAGTATATTGACACACAGACTGATGTGTAGCTCAATGGTCTAGATATCATTTGCTGATCCCTATAGGAGAAGCGAAAGCCAATGTTCTAATTGAAATACATGAATAAAAAATGGATATGAAATGTTAAAACTGAATTCTATTTGATCACAGTTAGTTCTTATTTTGTTCAGTCTTAACAAATGTTAACAAAAAGCTGCTTAGATGTAGTGCGTTGAATGTTAAGGTATTAACATGTTTGTAAGATGCTTTTTTTAAATTGGAGTAGTATATAAACAAAGAAAATATTACTTAATCTATATCTTAAGAACAACATTATAAAATACATTTTACATGATTAAAACCTATAAAATGTTAATTAAAATAATGTATCATTTGCTTTTCTAAGTCACTACTACACAAAAAAATCCAGTTACAAAAAAACTTCAGTACTGAAAGCCTTCCTGAGAGCACAGAGATGCCTGGTGTGTTTTACCCAATGAAAAGTGAAGGAATCTTTCAACAAGCTCTTGGGTCTCTCCTGTACTATGTAGGCTGGACTGTCTGCTCTAAGGAAATATTTCACTGTTTTCACTGCTTGATATTTGTGTAGGAATTGCTATAAATTGTTTTATCAGCAGTCACTAAGGTCAGTAATGTGTAGTTCTACTTCAAGCTATAGGCTCAATTAACTGAATCTCATATGATATACACATATGTCATGATAATAAATTGGTATGAAACACAAAGCCTTAAAAGTCATGACTTGGGTGTAACAAGAAAAATTATTCTGCACCTTATGAAAAGCTCTTTTTATTACAACACCTTTAACCGAGTAGCAGATTCTAGTGGAAGTGATAGATGTACACTCAATAAACTGCCAGAAGAAGAAAAAATGATAGAATCATTTACATTCTGGGTTCTTATAATGCATATTACATGTTGTTTTTGTATGATAATTACATGTCATGAGAGGCTATGAAATGAAATGCAGAAATACACAATCAAAGAATAGGCAGTTGGTTTAAATAGAACTTACAGTACATTTAATATTAACCACTACTATTGTAAATGCACTGAAATAAATATTCCCGTGTGATAATCACATTATTTTGCATTTTAATTGTTATTAGACACAAAGAACTGAAAATATCCTAAAACAACAAATGGTTTGCAGCACTTAAACTATTAAAAAGAGCATGTCCAACCCATGAATAACAAACCTATACTTAACTTTCCCATACACCAGGATTGTTATATTTCCCTGCCTCCCTACAGTACCTGATGACTATTATCCTTAAAGGATAACTATACTCTAAAAATTAACTTTTTAAAAATGGAAATTACCCGGGACAGGAGGTAGGATTGGTTATTCCTACCTTACAATATCATTTTGTTAAGGAGCTACAGCACTTACAGTTTTCATTTGCCAGGTTAGTCCTGGACTATTCCTGAATTAAACATAGTGATGAAGCCAGGAGGAAGACTGGCAGAATCAGTTTTCTTAGGGCTGGTGCTCCTCACAGAAACAATATTGGGAGGTAGAAATTACTAGTCCTATGTACCTGTCCCAAGTACTTTTCATTTTAAAGTTTTTAAGAAAAACTTTATAGACACGATGGTTCTTTTCTCACCCCAAGAAAACAAGAATGTGTATGAGATAGGGTTGCCACTTTTTTGTTATTGCAAACCCGAACGGCACAACTCAGTGGGCGTGGTTTGAGTGGGTGTGGTTTGAAGTGGGTGTGGCTCAAAAAAGAAGCTTATAATGGGGATACTTCTGAAAAGTTTAAATTTATATAAATGCTGACAATGGGCATGGGGACATGGTGCCCACAATAAGGATGGAAGCACGGTGCTGACAATGGAGATGGAAGCATAGTGCCGACAGTGGGTATGGGGGGGCATGGGGACATTAATGTGGGAGCATGGCACTGACAATGGGAATAGGGGAGCATGGCACTGACAATGGAAATGGGGAAGCATGGCACTGACAATGGGAAATTGGGGAGCACGGCACTGACAATGCTTTACACACAGACAAATTGCAAACTGGCACATGTAAAATGGTGGCACAGAGACATTGGTAAAATGCTTAGGAAAACTAGCACTGATATAATAGTGGCACACATTTACACTGGTAAAATAGTACAAAAACTGTCACGAGTAAAACTGCTTGTCACACAGATATGGGTACACTGCTTGGCACAAAGGCATGGGTAAACTGCTGGGCACACAGATATGGATAAAATTGCTTGGCACACAGATATGGGTAAACTGCTTGGCACACAGATATGGATATAATTGCTTGGCACACAGATATGGATAAAACTGCTTGGCACACAGATATGGGTAAACTGCTTGGCACACAGATATGGGTAAACTGCTAGGGACACATAGGTAAACTGCTTTGCACACAGGCATATATAAAACTGCTGGGCACACAGACATGGGTCAAACCACTGGGCGAACACACACTAAAATATAACACCCCTCCTGAATTGGTCCCATAGGTCCCAAAACAGGCACACCTCAGGGAAATGTTGGTAATTTTACAGCTGCATTTGCATTGAGCCAACATGTCTCTGCACAAATTCATTGGTGAGATGATGGAAGTAAATGATATTGACACATCTGTATAATGTAATTGTATAATAGTGGCAGGGAAACAATGGTTCTGACAGCAAGGGATTATGGGGAAACTATGGTTCTGACAGCAAGGGATTGTGGGGAAACTATGGGTTCCTGCCATTGTATTTTGTATCTGTATAAAGGAACAGGTACCAACTGCCCTTTTACAATTAAATACACTTGGGGTTGCCAGATCAATCAAAAATCAGGGCCCCCCTATTGAAAATACATGCAGCCAGGCTGAAAAAGCAACAATGCATTTTAAATGCCATCAGTGCAGCCTCACAACATGTATTAATATAACTACATGTAGGTTTCCACAACTCACGTTTGTTGGTCTGAGTCTAAAGTTCAGGGGAAACGCCTGGGTTGGGAGGGGGCGGAGCTCTATGCTCCGATTGGCTGGTATGTCCTGAAGCTGTGGCTAAGGGAGGGATTGCTGCACAGACTCAGTGATCAGACTCCCTCACCCCACCTGCTGGAAACAAAGGAATACATGGGTTGAACGGTAGGAGGCATTTTTTTTTTAATTGTTTTACTTTATTTGTCAGTGGCAGTGCAAACCCGGACAGCAGGGAAGAAGCCCCAAAAACCAGTCAGGGGGCCGATTCTCGGACTGTTCGGGTGAACACCGGACAGGTGGCAACCCTAGTGTGAGATGCTGACTTTCATCTGGAATGCATAATGGTGACATCACAGCCAATGCCTAACTCTACATTCGGCTGCACCGCCTCTAAAAAAGAGGAACCAAGGGCTGGGGAGCACAGAGGGGAAAGATTAGTATTATGGGTTTCAGGGACCAATGAAAGGTAAGTAACTAATAATCTAGGGTTTTGGGCGAAGAATGTAAGTATAGATTTTTTTTCTGGAGTGGACATGCCCTTTAATGTTACAGATGTTAATGTATATATTGGTCCTCTACTGCTGCTCTCAGCCCCATTACATTTAATAGGCCGTATTTATAAAGCCATGCTGCATACCAGGATGTTTTGTGACACAGTTGTAAAACACAGGGCCCTATTTATAAAAGATCGGTATCGTTATCGTAAAATACCGATCGTTATCGTAAAATAACGACCGGGTTTTTCCGATAACGACCGGTATTTACCGATATTGTTAAATACCGGTCGTTATAGGTAAATACCGGTCGTTATCGGTAAAATCCCGGTCGTTATTTTACGATAACGATCGGTATATTACGATAGCGATACCGATCTTTTATAAATAGGGCCCACAGATACAGCACTAAGTGGTATTTTGTGACCACAATAATTCTGCATTAATCACTGCAGTGATATTTTATGCTGAGACCCTAAATGAATGGAACTGTTCCAAGATACTGATTTGTATTATATGACTCAGTTGTTTGTGTCTGTTGGTGCTGATACCATAATTAAGGTACAGTTTGGCTCTGTAGCAATCCCTTGATAATAATATCCAATAGGAATGGTACCAATGGAACGTTTATCCAGCTAGATGGTACTAGCAGCAAAAACCAGTTCAAAAGAGTTGGAAGAACATCAATTTATACATTTAAATTGAAATCCTATTCATGTCTTTAATACTGGGATAATCACCTAATTCAACATATTTTTACTCCTTTTTATAGATATAATTCAGGATTTGTTTTTCTGAACAGTTTACAAGCTTTTATTTTGAAGCGTTTTAAGCTTGCTCACCCACATATATAAAAATGTATCTATCTATATATATATTCATTCACAAAGCCAGATGTTCTGGAATTGCCTTCCGAAACTTTAAATCTATAATATCAGTATGATATGAAACATAGGTCAAATTGATTTGGAAGGGACAGCTTGATTAACGGTAATATTACAATGTTGCAAAATATCAGCTTCCGGTACTGACCCTGCTTGTACATATTCACCTGTTGAATTGCAGAAGTTTATAACACAAAGTTCAAGACATAAGCGTGCCACTGGAAATAGGTGATCTAGATCCTACGGATGTTACCTGTGTAGAACATAGTGGAAGGTAATGATCAAGGGTTTAAATTATTCAGAGGACATTTTTTAGGAGACCCCTAAAAGGAGTGTCCTATAAATAGCACTGGAAAACTGCACATCAGTAAAAAAAAAAAACTATCTAAACTAATGAGTGGTTATTTGCATATCATTGCTAGCAGCCTCAGCTGGAAATCAGTTTTTACCCCAGCTAACAGAATCAGTGCAATGCAAACGGTACAATTTGTAGTTATTGATAAAACTGGTAACTTAACAGTTTTTGCTACTTTTTTTTAATGTACATTTCTACATAAAATTCTTCAAAATTGTCCTCTTATGATTTCTACTGCAACTGTGTATTTGTAATTAACTGCCTTATAGTTTGTACAGCCACCAGGGTTATAACAATGTTTGGCAAAGATAACCTACACTTTAGGTATTAAATTCCATACAGCAAAATCTTATGTTTTTACATTCCACAACTGTAGATTTATAAAATTGTACAGATGTGTTTTCAGATGTATAAATTAACACAATACAATTTGCAATTTTTTAAAAATAAAATACCAATTATTGCCCAATATTCTGGATAGATATGTGCAATGCTACTACTCTCACTGAAAGGGGCCTCACTGTTTTTTTTAAATGAGTGATACTGGAAAATATCTGATACAGCTACTTTATTGCTGCTATCTGTATTTTGAGAATAAAACGTGACAATGCCAATAAATAAACCCCTACTGCACCAATGGAGCCATGCCACGTGGTATTTTTCGACTGCTAGGTATGGCCAAAACATCTGTAACTTGCACCAGGGTCAATATTTTGCAACATGGTTGGCAATATTGACATGGCTGCAAAATACTTGTATAAATTCTGCACTAGTGGTTCTGAATTGCTCACTGTAATTACAAATATCAATCCTTTTTTTGCCATTGCTGAAAATACTGCAGCATTATTTAATGACCACAATGGAAAACCGATATAGTTCCTTTATAAATACCACAGCGAATGTACAAATATTGCTGTGGCATGCCATGCACACCTTCTTACAAAAAAAGTAGGAGCCTTCTTGACTTCTAATCATTCCTCATTCCCTGTGGATTACGCCAGGGGCCACCTTAGCCTCTAGTACTGGGTAGCACCATCATTGCTTCCTTTTAGTGTATAGGGACGGACCCATGTCCAAATTCTTCAATCAGGCCCATTTGCCTGTAGCTATGCTGTGGTCTAGCACTGAATATTTAAACCTGGTTTATGTAAGATCAGCCCATAAAATCCTATCTTCATTGTATTGACGTATACCTAAGTCTTGTGGTGAAGTCCCCGCTTCATTCTTTTTATTTGTCAAAACCTTTTTTTGTTTAGTCTTTTTGGAACTACAATTAAGTCTACCTATATGTGTGTCTATAAAAATTACATTTATAGTGGACTAATTGAAGGATTTTAATGGAATAAAACACAAATATTACAGTAATTTAAATAACCCGTCAAATAAAATGAACTCATGTGTATGCGCATGCATAATACTTTTGAAAACTATCTGAAGGTATCCAAATAATATAATAATAATATGTGCCATAAGTATATCATTGTGCAATATCAGCATTTTTATTTTACCAGATGTATTGGATGAAGTATTTTACTTGTTGTCTGTTCACATTTATTAGGGGATTCTGTAAACTTTAAATTTGTCATGAAACGTATATAAGGCTGGAAGTACCTGAAAACGAAATATATCAAATAAGCCTATTTGATGTGAAAATTAAACCTTCTAATTTTATTTTACATTGTGCTTTGCCTTGTTGCTTTTTTCCATTCTTTTAGATGTAATTTTATTGGAATGCTTTGACTTTTTAAACTTTTTTTCTGGAATGGTAATTCATTTTCTGGAATGGGTGGCATTCAAAGGAATCAAATATACAGTAGGATTACGAAGGCACTCACAGGTCTTGAATAAAATAGAACTTTTAATTCACCTGGTTAAAACGCTATCTATGTATTCTTAAGATGGCTGGAAACAAAGCTGAAACACGTAGATATAGCATTTTAACTTTTAACCAGATGAAATAAAATTATATTTTATTTTAAGACCTGTGAGTACATTTGTATTCCTAGGTTTATATATATAAACTCAATAAATCGGTGCCATCAACTGATCAACAAACAAATCCCCCTCATAAGACTTCAAAAGGAATCCAATGGAGCAACCAGAAATTACTGGGCCCCCAGCAAATCTATTATGATCCCCTCCTTGTTTCATTTACAGAGGTTGTCTGGGGAAGGCTGAGTATTTCATAGGATAAGTAGCATAGTTGGGGCCCCTCTGGCTTCTGGGCCCCCTGAATACATAAATGCATTTCAGGGATGATCATCAGGGTTACCTAAAAAATGCAGTGTTGTCCTATGTATAGAACAAAACCACTGAAAGCAATCTTACACATGATATCAATCTCAGAGATGTACTTACCTCGCTCCTTGGAGAAAGGAGATGAAGAAAAGAGATGATCAATGCACATTCCTGGGCCCCATATACCATAATATCTATGCTAGGGCAAACAGTAAAAACATGGGGGGTTTTAGTTACAATTTTATGCATAAAAGTGAAAAGCCTTCCAACCACGTCAAGGTAACCCCAGTATGGAAGGTCCTAACAGTTTACCTTGGGTCATTTTTCTGGGCTGACACTCCCTGCTTGGTTGCATTTTCTTGGGAAGGTTGTCTCCCTGACCTTGCATTGGATTAGTATTACAGGCTATCACTTCCCCCCGCCTACTGGCTTTTTACCTCGCTCCTTGAACATCACAAGATGTCAACCGAAACTATATTTTCAGCATGTGTGGTTCCACCTCAATCCCACAATTCATTAAATGCAGTGCCTGATTGGGCCAGGTTGCAGTCATTTCCAGGAACTCTAATTCAGTTCAGAATTGGCAAACGTCATCATGTGCAAACATCACTCATTGGGCAGAACTATCACTGTATCACAATTACACTAAAGGGGAATGCCAGTGCTCATTATTCTCTCAAAGAGCCCCAGGAAGTACTCCTTCTATATGCCCAGAGACTGACATCACTCGACATTAATTTCCACATTAGCTGCCTACAATTCAGGAATGCAATACAAATCCAAACGTTACAAATAGCAGTTCATGTTTACTCTCTTATTCAGTCCACAGGGGTTGATCTACTGTGTTTCAAGTCTAAGAAAATGTTTATTATGATCCCCTGCAAAGGGTAGAACATGGTCAATGCATTTCAGCATCAAAAGATTGTGTTTGGCAGTGACAGGCCACAGATAAGTCTCCAAACCTCGTACTCTTCTATTCCAATTTATCATTAACGTTATCCATTGTTGCCATCTCTTCTGAGCATTTTGTTAAATCTTACCCACAAAAAGTAATCTGCACAGAATGTATGTAAATATATGCCTGACGATAATACCGATACTTATTTAGTGGAGAGGAGATGTGAAAAATCCTTTCCAGTGAACATGTATCTGTATGTAGTACACTTTGGACACTTATAGCAACCTCATTTAATCAGACCATAGATACCATGAGTTCACTGGCATATTTCGTAGTAAGTCAGTTTTCACTAACACCTTCCGTAAATTGTGGTACCTTCTATAGGCAAACCTCACTTGCTGCCAATGAAAATTTTTAAGAAAAGTGGTGTCACTAGAGATCAGTTCCCAATGTTTACAAACAATCTCACTGGGAGATATCCTAACACTATAGCTTGTCATCTTCATCAGAGTGTGAATGCTTCATAGCCAACTCAAATAATGCGCTTCAAAAGAGTCACTTTATACCCCCTCTCAATAATTCAGGTAACTTTATGTAACTGCCTCTCTGAATTCTCAGAACCCTTAATTATTGGCTAAAAGTTTGGTCCATGTTATGGTTATGAAAAAAGGTTGTTCCCAAACCATCACTACTTAAAATGTCTATAATTAACAAAATCAGTACTGCTCAGTTAATATATTAGGGGTATCAAGATTACTGAAAGCATTAATGCCTTCAGAGACTAAAAGTTTGTATTTATTAAGGCACAGTATCGATATAGCGATATATTGCAAAACCTCAACGTTAACAGGGGCTGTATTTTACAACTGCAGTTGTTACAAAATACCAATACCTCATGGTGTTGTGCTACAGCTTAGTATCATCCATACGATACCACGTTCCTTAAAGGGCATGTCCACCCCCGCAATGCCCCACTGTATTGTAAAAAAATCCTTACCTTTCTATTCTGCTCCTTGTGGCTGTCTGTGTGTAATCCATGCCTGTCACTTCCTGCTCCTCTAAGAGGACTCTGTCATGAACAGTGGAGCTCTCCTGCCTCCCCCCCTCTGGATCCCTCGGCGCTGCATCTCTATATTGAAGGGAAAAAAGGTAAGGCAACCCCCTCCCACCCTTTAATGCTAGGTTAAAATCTTCTAAAACAGCCTTTGAAATTTACTTACACAACCTCGTTCCCTCAGCTCCTTCTGCTTACTGGCAGCCGCGTCTGTGATTCTGGGAAGAAGAAGGACGGTTACAGAACCAGAACTGGCAGCATTGCATAGCAAAGGGTATGAAATCAGCTGATTTTTCAAAATGGAAGATATTATGTAGAATAACTAGGGGCCATATTTATAAATACGTGTTAAATTAGGGCTTGTGGTCATAAATTTACGTTATTATAGAGTTAAAACGTTTGTAAATTAGCGATTGTTTTATCAATCGTTAAACTGATTATTAAAGCTGCGGTATCGCTATAAATAAATATCGCCCTAGGTATCCATAATGCAAACTAAGAAAATTATGATATTTTCCACTGGACTTTCCCTTTAACCACAGTAGATTATAGGATTGCAACATTAACTTGTTGTGGACTAAATGGGACAATGAACATTTTTATATAGCCGCGGTATCGCTTTTTAGTGATAACGCGACTTTAACGATTGGTATCGTAAATTTACGATTGCTTAACCGGTCAGAGGTTAACAATCGATTTGACGATCGTAAATTTACAATACCGATCATAAATTTATGGTACCATCGTAAATCTATGATAACGAAATCATAGATTTACGATCCCCATAGAATACCATTGCGGTATACTACGATCAAACGTTCGTTAATTAACAAACGTTCGGTCGTAAATGTACGACCGCGATCGTACTATTATGACCACGATCTTAAATCTAATTAACCTAATGCTTTTTAATGATACCGCTGGTTTATAAGGGCCCTATTTAAAAATGCACTGTATCGCAATTTAGCAATACCGCGCGTTATGATAATGTATGCCCGCAGACCTAAAATATATGGCCGCGGTTGTACATTTACTCCGAGCATTCTATGTAACTCAAACTAAAAATGTACTAAAATTTGGCTAAATTTAAGATCATTATTACTAAACCGATTGGAAATTGACTATCGGTTTAACGATCGGAAAACCGGCTGCTAAAGGTGCAGTATCGCTAAAAAGCGCCTTTACAAATAGGGTCATATTCATAAAGGCACAGTATTGCTTTTTATCGATACAGCACCTTAATGATCAGTTAATCGTTTATCAGTTTATCGGTTTAGCAGTCATTAATTTGCGATAACAATCGTAAATTACCGATACTGATCGTAAATCTATGATAAATTGATCGTAGATTTACGATCCCTATAGAATACCATTCTATATTGTTCAGAAGCCTTGCTTATGTGATGTAATTTACTCCCATCATGCCTCTTTCCTGTTCCTGTTGTATGTGTGTAATAAGCTCCTTCAGTGGTTGGGAAGAGAAGTTCATTTTGACCTCCAACATATGTTAATCTACCTGAATAAAAGAATATGTGGATTTCAAGTGTCTTGGTGAGTTCAGTTATCTGACAATATTTGCCATCAGTGGTTGTGTCCAACTCCATTCAGACCAGGCAGAAAGGTCCCAAGGGAACTCAGTCACTATCACAGCAACTGGAGTCAGAATATTGTACATTATCGATAACGCTAAATTGCGGTACCACGTGTTTACAAATAGGTGCCTCATTTACCCAGAGCCGCAGCACTCTTTTCCGGGGTAATTCTCGCTCCTGGGTAAAGGAGGCCATGTGGGCCATATTCATAATTGCGCAATATAGCTATTTTGCGATATGATGCCTTAAACAATCACGAAGATTTATGATTGCGGATGTAAATCTATGATTGCGGTCGTACAGTTATGTAAATCTACAATCGCCATCATAATTCTACAATTGCCCATACAATATTGTGGTATTTTAGTACCCCAAGGTATCGGAAGTTTCCAATACCGCAGGTTAATAAATATGGTCCTATGTCCTGTATTTCTAAACATGCGGTATAGGGTAAAGTTAGTCCAGCGCCTTTATAAATACTGCCATATTTATAAGCTGCAATTATGTAAATTGTACAAGTTCCATTACTGGAGGAGTGTATGTAACATATTAACATACGTAAACCTCTATAAATATGCTTGTGAAATGTGTCTAACGCTCTCTAACTTAGTAACCAATTCCAGTTAAATTTGATTTAATATTATAAGACTGAAAACCTACATAGACATACAGCATTATAAGATCATTTTATATTTACATTATTCTGTCATTCCGGTTCCTTAAATGTTTAATATCATGGACATCACTGTCCCATTTTCTCCTTTACTGTCATGGTGTATTACTGGATGCCTTTTCCCCTGTTTAGTTTTAAAGCTAAAGTAAAACAAATGATGTCATTCTTAGTTGAACTCCTAAGATGTAGCAGTATGTGTGCATGTAGGCTATAATGCATCCAAATGCATTATTTGAGGTATCATACTAGATTTAAAGAAAAGGTATAATTACACCTGTCAATTTAAAGAAAATACTTTGTTCAGTGCACAATTAAAACTATATATAGCACATTTCACTTTTTATATCTTCTAGCTTATAACTGCCTGTCAAACGGCCATTCCCTGTCAACCTGGCAGTCTCTGTGACCTGCAGAATGACAGTCAGATGCCAGGGGGAATAAAACCTTGGTTTAAAGCACTTACATGGAAATTAACATACAATACTTTTTGGTTTTGTAATTAACATAAATCAGTCCATGACATAAAAAAATAGTAAAACAACAAATTGTATAACATTAAAACTTTACAGTAACAACAATGATCAACAGTTACATTCCCAAAGGTTTAGTTCTTAATAAAAAAAAAAATATTTAAGAGTGTATATGTAATTTATAAAGTAAATAATTAAATATCACCTAATAAGGAAGATCACCTACTCCATACAATATATAAGGGGGAGATGAGGAGGAGGAGGGGAAAAGACGACAGAAGATCTCTAACTAATGCTCAGCTCTCAGGTTGGGTCTAGAAATGCTCCTATTGCCCAGAACCAATGGGACCAAATGTTATCAAAAGATTTTATAGTGCCTCTTAGGGAATGTGACAATTGTTCATTTTTGCACATCCACCAAATTTTATTGATAAAGTGATGATGATGCTCTCACACAGAGGGCTGCTGCACAAATGCTTTCGATAAGTTTAGCTTGATGAGGAGAACTATCCTCTGGAGGTTTAGCAAAGAGAGCTGTCCAAGGGTCAGGGGGAAATAAAAGGTAGAGCAGATCATTGATCCATTTGGAGCAGTTAGACCAGACTCTCTGCACTCTCGAAAAAGACCAGTAGCAATGCATAGAATCCACCCCCTCACCATGACCTATAAAGCAAAGCCTGGTATGTTGTGGTAAATTTTGTGCAATTTTGATTGTGTGATACACCAACGACATAGTATTTCAAAGCCTTTTTTTCTAATAATAGTATTATTGCACAGCTCAGATAAGTCCTCTGGATTCAGTTTGATTCCTAATTTGTCTTTCCAGTAAGTCATGCAGTTTTATGGGAGAATCTGTTCATATTAATAAGTATATAGATTTGTAATATCAATATGGGTCCTAGGGGAGAGTGTATATTTCTCAAAAGGGGTTAAGTCTGGTTGTTAAACACTTACCAAATATAAGTATTAAATATCTGAACCGTTACCTTGTATTTTTTTTAACCTTGTATGTTCATTTTTTGAAAAATAGGATTAGGAAAAATTAACTTTGGTCCTAACATGGAGCAGGGCTGTTGATGAGGCAGATTGCGATTGGCAAACCAAACCAGACCACTTGATGAATATATTGGTTCCTTAGAACGATGTTGGTCTGCAAACTTTTTTTGTTGGGTGTTTGAAGGTTTTATTTGTACCTGGAGCCAGAAGTCGGAGTCAGACATATGATTAAACCAATGTTCCAGAAGGAAAATTTGGAAGATGGTCCTATCAGTAAAGAGGCTTTAGGATGTCATCCACTGTTGCACTAAAAAGGAGAGCCACTGTAGAGTAAACTGCTTATAAGGTAAAAATTCTGCTCATTTTCTTCACAGTCTGAAACAAAGCATCGAAGATACTGTTCCAAAGACTGATTGGTCTTCTCTGTCTGACCATTAGATTCAGGATGGAAACCGGAGGAAAATGCCTAATGGAGCACAAAAGATCTCTAGAACTCAGAAATAAGCTGTTCACCCCTAAATGATACAATATTTTCTGGTATGCCGTGACGTTAAAAGATGTGTCACAAAATAAGGAGACAATTCCTTAGCAGAAGGAAGCTTACTGAGAGGAACAAAATGGGCCATTTTGCTAAACCTGTCAACAACCACCCAGATAACTATTAAACCTAGAAAAAACATGGTAAATCAACAATAAAATCCATGGGAATATGTGTCCAAGAAATTCAGGAATGGCTAAAGGCATTAAGGTACCAGAAGGTACCATCCAAGGGGTTTTTCCTATAGGCACAGACCACACACAATTTTACGTAGGCTTTAGGGCCAAATAAAAAAAAAATTAAGAAATTTTCAATATCGTAGGTAATCATAAAATTACATTGAGATGTACAATACTAAGCGGTAGTAATTGTACAACCACTATTATAGTTTTACAACCACAATAGTAATTGCATGACCAAATAGAGATCCTTAAAGGCCCAGTATTACAAAATAGCAATACAGTGCTCAACAGTTTTTTTCTTACCGAGATGACCTACCAGTTAATAGTCATGAAATTGTGGAATAACTTGTAACTGGAGTGACAGAGAAATAAGTAAAGAATCAGGTTTACCAGGAGGAGAGTCAGATTACAAAAGAAGCTCCCATAAAGCAATGTGCGAGAAGTTTGTTTTCAGTCCAGGGAAATTGCGTCAGCAATCAAATTTCTAGAGTCTAGATTGATTCTGAAATTAAGCCTTGAAAAGAACAACGCTTACTGGGCCTGACTTGAATTTAATCTCTTAGCATTTTCAGGATAGTTAAGATTCTTATAATCATTTAAGACAGTAACTGGATGTACTCCCTCCAACTAATGTCTCCACTCCCAAAGGCTACCTTAAAGGTTAAGTGCACTGTAAAATCAAGTTATGTTCATTTGGAAGCTGCAGCTTTAAAAATACCGTTGCCATATTTTGTTTTTACCTATGCCCCTCCAGAGCCTAGCTTTGTGCCTTGGAAGTTGCTGACATCTTGTTACTGGTTTGCTCAATGTTAAGCTCCGCTCCTCTGAGATTTCCTCCTTGATTTCTCCTGCTTGAGTCTCAAACAGTAATGCCTGTGAGTTGTATTGGGTTGTATTACTGGGTTGGACTTCTTCTGACCAGAAGCACAATAAAGGCAAATAACTTCAGAGCGCCTTCTAGTCTTATCAGTGGAGGAGGGACATCCCTAACTGCATCGGCTCTTTTGAAAGATGAAGAAGAACTTGAAGAGTGGATGACTGTTGGTATTCTGTAAGTTTCTGGTCAATCTTTATTGCCAGCACAATGGAATGGTCCAGTCAATCAGTGGAAGGTTTCCTACAGTCTGAAAGACCATAAAGAAACTAATTATTCAGAGCTGGATCATTTCAGGTACTCACCTTCCAACAGCAAAACTCTAAGGCGTACTCCTCAGCTGATCGTATATTCCTATAGAGATTCTAGCTTCAGCAGCAGCAGAACAATCAGGATCAGTGCGGCCATAAAATAAAATAAAAAAAGACTCAGGGGATAAAGTAGGACTGTCTTGTGGTAAAAGCCAAAGGCACAAGTTTCAGGATCCCCCTCTAAAAGAGAAATGACAAGAGCAATTTTCTGGGGCTCAGAACTGGTAGAGACTGTTTGCATCTGCAAGTATATATAAGAGAGGCGGAATGAGACGAGGATTCCTAAAGATGCCCAGGCAGAGGATTGTTGCGGGAACGGTAAGCTCCCTTTTCTTACAACATTCCATTAAACTTAACTTAAGGGATATTGTATTGGGAGTACTGCACTATTTCCGAAAACATTTGGAAATGATGAAGCGCCCTAAAATAAGTGTAAAACCCATGTTAAACTGATATTAAATCGGGTAGTGTTGATTTTACACTTATTTCTGTGTTATTGAATCTCCCGAGTCTTTATTGAAACCATTAAACAAATGAATGATCCTTCCATCTACAAGAATATCTGTCCCAGAGTGCCCATATTGTTTCACATTTCTGAACTGAGCCCTGTATCTCAGATGTGTGACATTGAGCCTTTACTGGCATTGTAAACTAGTGATAATGGTCAATAGTTTATAATGGTGTGCTTTATTTGCGCAGTGCAATATACTAAAATCAAAGGTTTCTAAATACTGCATCTGGGACCGTAAATGTATGGCCTTTATTGTACATTTACACTGAATGTTCGTTAATTTAGTGTGTGTACTGGACATAATGGGGCATTTCATTTATACAGGTCAGTGTGTGTACTGGACATAATAGGGAATTTTATATATACAGGTCAGTGTGTGTACTAGACATAATGGGGCACACACTTATTAGCATGGGTGGTATCAATTATGATAAGCTTTTGATGATATTGATGGTAAATATACTTTTGCCCTCAGGAACAAAAAGGAGTAACATCTTATTCCATTAGCCTTATTCTGGCCATCCAGCATTTTGCATGTATAAAAATAAGTACTTATGGTGTACCCCTAATAAATGCCGTATTTATAAAGTAGGGGTATTCTTACATAAACAGCTAAATAACACTACCAGTTGGTAAATAAAACAACTTATTTCTGAATAATAATAACTCCCTTCCCTAAATCAGGATAACAGTCCTATAATAAGAATATCCCTCCTCAAATAAGAATATCTCCCCTAATTTAACATCACATTTTCTTAAATAATAACACCTAAATAATAACACTTAATTAGTGAACCTTAAATAAGAATACCGATCAATAAATAACAATTAGGAGCAGTATTTTAAAATTGTTTAAAGGAATAGTTCACTCTTAAAGTGACCTATTCCTTTAATGTATTCAATGAATCCCAGAAGGTTAAGGAGCTATGCCTTACCTATCATTCTTAGGGATGGCATAGAACTCGAACTCGAACCCGAGTTCGAGCCGAACTTTCGAGTTCCGGACGGACCCGGACTTCTCGAACTATCTCGGACGCGGACTTTCGATATTTCCCGGACTTTCGATGATTTATCGAATGTTCGACCGTTCGAACGGTCGAGCATTCGAAAATCATCGAATTTAAAAAAAATGATGCCCACATGTCCAAAATCAACCAATGGCAGCTAATTTGAGCATTGCCAGCCCCCTGGGTATAAAAGGCAATGCGACCAGTGCCATTTAGTCAGTGTGTTGGAGTGTGTTTAGTGGAGACCTGACAGTGTAGGAGTTGGAGAGAGTTTTCTGAGCTTTCTGTGTGTGGATTTCAGCATGGTGGTTTAGCTCTTGTAGTTAACCATCCCTGTATTCACACATCTTGAGACCCAACAGTCTTATCTCCTTCCCATCTTTCCCTTGCACAAAGCATACACTGAGGGAGAGAAGCCAAAGGGGTATGGGGTCTGTCCGGAGGGGCCAAGCCTGCCTGGCTCCGCAAATAATGTTGTCAAACTGAAGTGAATCTACTGCTACTCAATGGTGCTGTTCCTACAAACCCTATCTCCTTCCCGCTTTCCCTTGCATGAAGCATACTCTGAGGGAGAGAAGCGAATGGGGTATGGGGTCTGTCTGGAGGGGACAAGCCTGCATGGCTCCGCAATAATGTTGTCCGATTGCAGTGGGTCTACTGCTACTCAATGGTGCTGTTCCTACAAACCCTATCTCCTTCCCAGCTTTCCCTTGCACAAAGCATACTCTGAGGGAGAGAAGCCAATGGGGTATGGGGTCTGTCCAGAGGGGCCAAGCCTGCCTGGCTCCGCAATAATGTTGTCAAACTGAAGTGAATCTACTGCTACTCAATGGTGCTGTTCCTACAAACCCTATCTCCTCCCAGCTTTCCCTTGCACAAAGCATACTCGAGGGAGGAAGCCAATGGGGTATGGGGTCTGTCCGAGGGGGCCAAGCCTGCCTGGCTCCGCAATAATGTGTCAAACTGAAGTGGAATCACTGCTTCTATCTCAATGGTGCTGTTTCCTACAAACCCTATCTCCTTTCCAGCTTTCCCTTGCACAAAGCATACACTGAGGGAGAGAAGCCAATGGGGTATGGGGTCTGTCTGGTGGGGCCAAGCCTGCCTGCCTCCGCAATAATGTTGTCAAACTGAAGTGAATCTACTGCTACTCATTGGTGCTGTTCCTACAAACCCTATCTCCTTCCCAGCTTTCCCTTGCATGAAGCATACACTGAGGGAGAGAAGCCAATGGGGTATGGGGTCTGTCCGGAGGGGCCAAGCCTGCCTGGCTCCAAAATAATGTTGTCAAACTGCATGTGGCCATGCTTTCTTGTGGGGAAAGTAATGGTGGAATGACTACACCCACTTTCCAGGCTTGATTTTAGATCCTGGATTGCATATAGAAGTCAATGGGAAGAAGGGATTATAATCGAATGTCGAAATCGAATCCGCAAGTAAAATGTACATGGTATCTAGGCGCGAACATCGAATCTGCGAGTAAAGTGTCCATTAGAACCTATACGCGAGTATCGAATCCGCGAGTAAAATGTCCATGTTACCTCGAACGTTCAAACACGAGAGTGCGAAAGTAGCGCGCGTGAGAGTAAAATCGATTTTACGAAAGTCCTGGATATTGGAACATGTTCCCCAGACCATTTCCCAGGTCCCACAGCCATTTACATTAAGTTACCATTAATATTTTAGCTGTATTTGACTCGAACTTTTAGAACTATTTGCCTCCCATAGACTTTAATGGGTCCGTTTTCGAACTTTCGAACTTTCGAAATAGTTCGAAAGTTCGAAAACGGACCGAACTTTCAATAGTTCGACCATCTCTAATCATTCTTCAATCAATTCACCAGGAGCGACGGACAAAGAGTGAAGATATTCACCTTACACACGATCCTCCGCAACAGCACTGACAGGTTCCCACTGCCTCCTGGTTCAGAGTAACTATAGCGTGCATGCCCAATTATCCGCGCTATAGTTACTCTGAACAGGAATCGGTCAGGAAATTTCACTGCTGCAGTTGAGGATCGCGTGTAAGGGAAATATCTTCTTTCTTCTTCTGTCGCTCCTGCTCAATTGATTAAAGAATAGGAGGTAAGACTTAGCTCCTTAACCTTCTGGGCTTCAATCAATACATTAAAGGAAGAGTTTGCTTTGAGTGTGAACTATTCCTTTAAGCATACCCCAGCTTTATAAAAACATCTTGTCCTCGATACTGCTCCCTGGAAGGATCAGTTGGTCATTATAATTCAAGCATATTTGACCCACCCATCTGCTACTGAGGTAACATTCCTCTTAGGAACATATCAAGGAAGAACATAGGGAAGAAATAGGAATGTTGCAATGCCTGAAATGGCAGCTCGCTACTAACCACAGCAGGGAATAGTGTAGCAATGGAAATTAAATCAAAAGAGAGAATATGTAGAACTGTAGAATTACTGACATGTGTAATATAAATAAATAATATAGAAATGGTTTTCACTGATACCTTGTAACACTTGATTATTTTGATGACAAATCACTTGGGCTGGTTAGAACTGATTTTTGGCAGGGTGCACCTCATTAATTAGAAGCTCCAATAAATATTACATGAAATAAACATAATAAGATAAAACAAATCATAAGAATACTGTTTGCTTATAACACCTGTAGTGGGTTTAACTTTATTAGTAAAATTATAACTTCATTTTTCATGCTTTTATTATTCTCACTCCATTGAAGTGACATGAGAAATCTATTCCAGGTCGGGCCTGTCTTTATGAGTATATACCCCCGTCTAGGAAAGGAAACACATGCCCTTAGTTAAATTTGTTTCAGATGTGTTGGATTCTGGCCTAACGGGTTGGATCAGTTTTCTGGAACTTGGCTATGAACAGGCGTGGATTCCAAATGTTCATTTAAAGGTTCATTTGTTTTCTTTGTGTGGATCTTCATGTAGACCTAGTGCATTTATATTTGTTTTCCTGTTTATATAAGCCAGATGACTGTTATTGATGCTAACACATATATAGGGAGATTCACCCAGAGCCGCAACTGCTCTGGGCAAATCTCCCGTACGGGATTTACCAGAGGCTGTGCGGCTTTGGGTGAATCTCACCCTGACGTAAGTATTTAAAATCTCCCCAATAGTTACATATAATAAAGGTTTAAAGATGATCTGTGGAATCTGACAATGCAATTCACAAGACTGTCATTTTGAGAACAATGCGTCTGTTTGTAAGTAAAGGAATTTGCTATAAAAATGGCAAATTAATAAGTCATGTGATTTGTTTTAGGAATTATTTCTTCTGAAATTTTTTCGCAAAACATTTTTGTTTGAACTTGTGACGGGAATTACAGGTCTCGCTTACTCCTGAGGGACGCTTCTTTGAATGATCTTTATAAATGAGTGACATCACTTAATTACAATATTGCATTTTATAGCGTTTGTAAATTTTATGACCCTTGTGTAACTTATTTGAAAATTCCCATAACGATCCTTTAAAATAGTGGCCAGTTTTGCATTTGTGTGTGAACATACTGTATGCTGGTGCTGGAAATAATAACTTTTTTCATAGTAATATTCCGATCTATAATTCATAAGCATAGTACATTATATATTTATATATAATATATATAAATGACATTAACATTAAAATCACAGAACGTCAGTTTAATACAATTTTGAAGAACATTTAAAATCATATTATAATGTAACATCTATGTAATATCTATAATAGATCTACTAATCTATCGCTAAACCACATGCAAATAAGGAACAAAGACTTCCAATTTACCATGGTAAATTCCCAGAATTCTTTGTTCCGTATTTGCATATTGCTGAAAGGGGAGTTTCAAAGCCTTTATTGTCTCCCTATCCTATTTAATTTATTGGTGACATCTGTCTATATGAGCTTCACACTGCAAAACCAGAGGCCTACATTACACTGATGATGGCTCAATTAAGCCAAAACTGGTCTGTAGTTGGTGCTCTGGTTTTGTATTTACCTTGTGTAATGCTGTAAAAGTCTTTTTAAAGATATAGCTTTCCTAAAAGCCTCCATGGAAACATGGTAAATTCCCAGAAGTCTTTGTTCCTTATTTGCATATTGCTGAAAGGGGAATTTCAAAGCCTTTATTGTCTCCCTATCCTATTTAATTTATTGGTGACATCACTAAACCACAACTCCCATTTATGGTCAAAATTAGGAAAACCACTTTGAGAAATGGCAAATGCCTTCTCATGTATCATATTGGTTGTAATAATATTGCATAGTTCCTTCGAATAAGGAATCACCAGTTCTTTGTAACATAAATTTAAAGATGTTAATAATCGTTTGCGAATTATAAGGATTGAGATCAATCAGGTACATTGTAACCACCTCATTTTCTTATAAACCAAATATATAATAACATACTCTTTTTCCTTTAGGACACGACCAACATATATATAATAAGGTTCCATTATGATTACAACCTCTGCAGCACAAAGAAGATGTTTGAAACCATGGGCCATATTTATCAAGGAGCAGAATAGCTATTTTGCGATACCGCGCCTTAAACGATCGTTGCCATGATCGTAAATTTACGATTGCAGTAGTAAATCTACAAGAGCAGTTATAAATTTACAATCGCAATGGTGGATTTACGTATGCCCATACAATACCTATATTTTACTACTGCTTGGTATTGTATGAACAAAGGTTTGAACATTTTCCGTAAAGATACGAGCACGGCCGTACATTTACAATAACCCGTATAGCAAGTTTGCAATACTGTAGGTTTTTAAATATGGCCCCATAAATGCAAATCACACAGTGTTCTGTAGTATCTTAGAAATTGTTTTTTTATTTACTGCCAAATGTGATTTGGATCTGGGACTAAATGCAATTTTCCATTGTTAAGGGGGAAATGTCAGTTTTAGTTCCTGATTTCATTTTGTCTATAGAGTCACTCTAGCACACTGGTGTTGTAAAAATTGTAGGTGATGCACAACCCAGGTACAAGGCAAGTTAGGTTATGGTTACCTCTTTTAATGCACTCGCCCAACACCAGTGTGCTCAAAATATAAGTATAGAAGAGGCAACACGCAGAACACAGCAGGTAAACTGCAAATGGCAACTTTATTCCATACACAACATGTTTCGAGCCGCAAGGGCAATACAATTGTGAAAGGGCCCTTGCAGCTCGAAACATGTTGTGTATGGAATAAAGTTGCCAGTTGCAGTTTTACCTGCTGTGTTCTGCGTGTTGCCTCTTCTATACTTATATTTGAGCACACTGGTGTTGGCATGGGCCTAATGTTTGGAAGGTGCATCCTCCAAACCCCCTACCCAATGGGTTAAGGAATCCAACAGCAAACAAAGCAGAGCAGCACACTACTTCAGTAATTTCACATAAATGTATTCTGTATTTGTTGTTATGTCAAGAGAAGTTATCAATAGAGAGTTATGTATTTTAAGGAGAAAGCTTTGAACATTATTATTAGAGATGGTTGTTTTGTTCCGTTTTTGGATTTTCCGAAAATCCAAAAATGTAACGAATTTTCCATTATTATCGAAAGTTTGGGGCTATTTTTGAGGATTATCAAAAATAGCCTTGAACTGTCGATAATCCTCAAAAATGGGACCGGAGGCTACTTTCGAGTTTCCAATCCTATTTCGAGGATTATCGAACTTTCAAGGCTATTTTGGATAATCCTGGAACGTTAGATAATTATAGAAAAATTTCGGAAACTAAAAAATCCAGTCGGACCCGGATCCCATCTCTAATAATAATAATATAGTATATTTAAATTTAGGATGCAGCATTGTAAACTAAAGTAAGAAAGAATTGAGTAGATTTTGTGTATTAAATCATATCTTCCATACATATTCTGTACATTTGATGGCAATAAATGGTGATGAGGGAAGCCTTTGCCTTAAAGGGTCACTATACCATGCACAGTGGCCAATAGAAAGCAAGCTGTCCTGGAGACATGGAAGGAGTCCAATTTACTGCTACAACACGATCTCTCTCCTTGTGACCCATCATCAAACAGTGAAATCTATTAAGAAGGGGGGTCAAGTACAGTGTTATCTCTGCCATCAAAGCTACCTCTCTCCCCCTGCTAATGCTCTTATCTCTATGTTTGTAACAGAGCAGGGAGGGAGAGAGGGAACTGGAACAGGGAAAGGGTCACGTCAAAGGCATTTGATTGACAGTAAAAGTAGGAGTAGAGGAATGCAATCACGTATTTCCTATGTATAGAACAAACCACTGAAAAGCAATCTTACACATGATATCAATCTCAGAGATGTACTTACCTCGCTCCTTGGAGAAAGGAGAGAAGAAAGAGATGATCAATGCACATTCCTGGGCCCCATATACCATAAATATCTATGCTAGGGGCAAACAGTAAAAACATGGGGGGTTTTAGTTACAATTTTATGCATAAAAGTGAAAAGCCTTCCAACCAGTCAAGGTAACCCCAGTATGGAAGGTCCTAACAGTTTACCTTGGGTCATTTTTCTGGGCTTGACACTCCCTGCTGGTTGCATTTTCTTGGAAGGTTGTCTCCTGACCTTGCATTGGATTAGGTACAGGCTATCACTTCCCCCCGCCTACTGGCTTTTTACCTCGCTCCTTGAACATCACAAGATGTCAACCGAAACTATATTTCAGCATGTGTGGTTCCACCCTCATCCACATTCATTAAAATGCAGTGCCTGATTGGGCCAGGTTGCACGTCATTTCAGGAACTCTAATTCAGTTCAGAATTGGCAAACGTCACCCTGTGCAAACATCACTCATTGGGCGAAACTATCACTGTATCACAATACACTAAAGGGGAATCCCAGTGCTCATTATTCTCTCAAAGAGCCCCAGGAAGTACTCCTTCTATATGCCAGAGACTGACATCACTCGCATTAATTTCCACATCAGCTGCTCAATTCAGGAATGCAAACAAATCCAAACGTTACAAATAGCAGTTCATGTTTACTCTCTATTTCAGTCCACAGGGGTTGATCTACTGGTTTCAAGTCTAGAAAATGTTTATTATGATCCCTGCAAAGGGTAGAACATGGTCAATGCATTAGCATCAAAAGATTGTGTTTGGCAGTGACAGGCACCAGGAAGTCTCCAAACCTCGTACTTCTATTCCAATTTATCATTAACGTTATCCATTGTTGCCAGCTCTTCGAGCATTTTGTTAAATCTTACCCAAAAAAGTAATCGACAGGAATGTATGTAAATATATGCCTGACGATAATACCGATACTTATTTAGGTGGAGAGGAGATGTGAAAAATCCTTTCAGTGAACTGATCTGCATGTAGTACACTTGGACACTTATAGCAACCTCATTTAATAGACCATAGATACATGGGGGCATATTTATAAAGGTTCGTTAACTTTTCGCGGCCGTTTTCGCGGACATCAACGCACTTAAATCGCGTTTACCGCGATTTATAAAGGTCCGAAAACGGCCGCGAAAAGTTAACGAGCGTAACCTTTCGCGACGATACTTACCGTTACAGCCACTTCTATTTATAAAGCGGCCGGTTAAGGTTTCGCTCGGCTAGTATCGGCTGTTTTACTTCGCCACCTTGAAGGAGGCGAAGTCAGCCGAACTAACCTCCCGCGGCGGGGATGGGCAGGCAACCGCGGCGGGTGGTCGCACCCGCCCCGGGAGACACGCCCACCCCGCCACACACCCCGCGGCGCGGCAGCGGCGACCACCGCCGCCGCCGCCACTTCCCAGCAGCCCCTCCAACCCGTTCCCCGTTCGCGGCAATCTCGAACGGGAGGCTAGGAGGGGCTGCCGGAAGGGGCCGCAGCAGGTGGTCGCGACCACACGCCGCGCACCCCCTCCCCGGCAACCCCCTCCAACCCCCCGCCCCCGGCCGTCCCGGGGAGGGGAAGGGAGGGAGCCGCTGGGGGGGTGGAGGATCCCTCCGGGGCCCTGAGAAGGGCCTTTTGGGGCTTAGGGGGTCCCGCAGCTCGATCCGGGACCCCCCCTCCCGGCCCTTATAAGGCCCTTGCGGCACTTACAAGTGCCCTTGCGGCTCTGACGAGCCTTTGGGGCTTAAGGGGTCCCGCAGCTCGAACGGGACCCCCCTCCCCGGCCTTATAAGGGCCCTTGCGGCACTGACAAGTGCCCTTGCGGCTCTTATAAGAGCCCTTGGGGCTTAGGGGTCCCGCAGCTCGAAACGGACCCCCTCCCGGCCCTTGTAAGGGCCTTGCGGCACTTACAAGTGCCCTTGCGGCACTAATAAGTGCTTTTGGCGGGGTGGGGGCCGCAGCTCGAACCGGGACCCCAGTGCGGCTCTTAAAAGAGCCCTTGGGCGACGTCTTGGGGCTGGCGGACACCAACCCCACTCAGGTCGCCGATGCCAGGCAGACTCACTGCGGCCGCAGTGAGCCTGCTGGCACCGCCGGCTCAGCGGAGCCGATGTTGCCAGCCGCTTCTTTCTTCTTTCTCAGCCATCTACTGGACGTGGCATCTAGTTCCTCGGCGGAAAGCTCCTCTTTATAAGGTTTGCAGAAATCCAAAATCCGTTTCTTGATTGTTCAATTTTTAATACTTGCTTTACATTAACCAATCAGATTTCTGGAAAGTTCTGGAAAGGCGGCCGCAGTGAGTCTGCCTGGCATCGGCGACCTGATGGGGTTGGTGTCGCCAGCCCGAAGACGTCGCGTCGGATCAAGACCGCGGCAACATCGGCCTCGTTGAGGTCGCCGGCAACCGCGGGGGTACCCTGGCAGCCGCAGGGGTACCTCTCGGGGGTCGGCGGCCTCGGCGGAGCTGGTGTCGCCGGGACTGGAAGAAAGAAGACGTTCTTTTAAGAGCCGCACTGGGGGTCCCGGTTTCAGCTGCGGGACCCACGCCAAAGGCACTTGTCAGTGCCGCAAGGGCCCTTGTAGGGCCGGGGGGAGGGGGTCCGGTTCGAGCTGCGGGACCCCCTAAGCCCCAAAGGCCCTTCTCAGGGCCCCGCTGGAGGGAGCCTCCACCCCCCCAGCGGCTCCCTCCCGTCCCTCCCCGGAAGGCCGGGGCGGGGGCTTGGAGGGTTGCCGGGGAGGGGGTGCGCGCGGGTGGTCGCGACCACCTGCTGCGGCCCCTTCCCAGCAGCCCCTCCTAACCTCCCGTTCCGAGATTGCCGCGAACGGGGAACGGGTGGGAGGGGCTGCCTGGGAAGTGGCGGCGGCGGCGGGTGGTCGCGCTGCGCCGCGGGGGGGGGGGGGGGTGTGGGCGGGGTAGGAGCGGCGTCGGGAAGGATTTTAAGTCCCTTCGCGGCGATACTATACAGTATCGCCGCGAAGGGGGTTAAAATTACCGCAGCACATCGCGGCCGCGATAGGTATCGCGGGAATAGCGCTCGCCGTTATAAAATCGGCGATAGCGCTATTTTCGCGGCCGCGATGTGCGGCGGTTAATTTTTTTGCGATATTATCGATTCTTATTAAATATGCCCCATGAGTTCACTGGCATATTTTGTAGTAAGTCAGTTTTCACTAACACCTTCCGTAAATTGTTGGTACCTTCTATAGGCAAACTCACTTGCTGCAATGAAAATTTTAAGAAAAGTTGGTGTCACTAGAGATCAGTTCCCAATGTTACAACAATCTCACTGGGAGATATCCTAACACTATAGCTTGTCATCTCATTCAGGTGGAATGCTTCATAGCCAACTCTAGCCAACTCTTCATAGCGCTTTCAAAAGAGTCACTTTATACCCCCTCTCAATAATTCAGGTAACTTTGTGTAACTGCCTCTCTGAATTCTCAGAACCCTTAATTATTGGCTAAAAGTTTGGTCCATGTTATGGTTATGAAAAAAGGTTGTTCCCAAACCATCACTTTAAAATGGCTATAATTAAAAAAATCAGTACTGCTTCAGTTAATATATTAGGGGTATCAAGATTACTGAAAGCATTAATGCCTTCAGAGACTAAAAGTTTGATTTATTAAGGCACAGTATCGATATAGCGATATATTGCAAAACCTCAACGTTAACAGGGGCTGTATTTTACAACTGCAGTTGTTCCAAAATACCAATACCTCATGGTGTGTGTGCTACAGCTTGGTATCATCATACGATACCACGTTCCTTAAAGGGCATGTCCACCCCCGCAATGCCCCACTGTATTGTAAAAAAATCCTTACCTTTCTATTCTGCTCCTTGTGGCGTTGTGTGTGATCCATGCCTGTCACTTCCTGATCCTCTAAGAGGACTCTGTCATGAACAGTGGAGCTCTCCTGCCTCCCCCCCTCTGGATCCTCGGCGCTGCATCTCTATATTGAAGGGAAAAAAGGTAAGGCAACCCCCTCCCACCCTTTAATGCTAGGTTAAAATCTTCTTAAAACAGCCTTTGAAATTTACTTACACAACCTCGTTCCCTCAGCTCCTTCTGCTTATGGCAGCCGTGCTGTGATCTGGGAAGAAGAAGGACGTTTACAGAACCAGAACTGGCGCATTGCATAGCAAAGGGTATGAAATCAGCTGATTTTTCAAATGGAAATATTATGTAGAATAACTAGGGGCCCATATTATATAAATACGTGTTAAATTAGGGCTTGTGGTCAAAATTAACGTATATAGAGTTAAAACGTTTGTAAATTAGCGATTGTTTTATCAATCGTTAAACTGATTATAAAGCTGCGGTATACTATAAATAAATATCGCCTAGGTATCCTAATGCAAACTAAGAAATTATGATATTTTCCACTGGACTTTCCCTTTAACCACAGTAGATTATAGGAGTGCAACATAACTTGTTGTGGACTAAATGGGACAATGAACATTTTTCTATAGCCGCGGTATCGCTTTGTTAGTGATAACGCGACTTTAACGATTGGTATCGTAAATTTACGATTGCTTAACGGTCAGAGGTTAACAATCGATTTGACGATCGTAAATTTACATACCGATCATAAATTTATGGTACCATCGTAAATCATGATAACGAAATCGTAGATTTACGATCCCCATAGAATACCATTGCGGTATACTACGATCAAACGTTCGTTAATTAACAAACGTTCGGTCGTAAATGTACGACCGCGATCGTACTATTATGACCACGATCTTAAATTAACTAATGCTTTTTAATGATACCGCTGGTTATAAGGGCCCTATTTAAAATGACTGTATCGCAATTTAGCAATACCGCGCGGATGATAATGTATGCCCGCAGACCTAAAATATATGGCCGCGGTTGTACATTTACTCTGAGCATTCTATGTAACTCAAACTAAAAAATGACTAAAATTTGGCTAAATTTAAGATCATTATTACTAAAACCGATTGGAAATTGACTATCGGTTTAACGATCAGAAAACCGGCTGCTAAAGGTGCAGTACGCTAAAGCGCCTTTACAAATAGGGTCATATTCATAAAGGCACAGTATTGCTTTTATAGATACAGCACCTTAATGATCAGTTAATCGTTTATCAGTTTATCGGTTTAGCAGTCATTCATTTGCGATAACAATCGTAAATTACCGATACTGATCGTAAATCTATGATAAATTGATCGTAGATTTACGATCCCTATAGAATCCATTCTATATTGTTCAGAAGCCCTGCTTATGTGATGTAATTTACTCCATCATGCCTCTTTCCTGTTCCTGTTGTATGTGTGTAATAAGCTCCTTCAGTGGTTGGGAAGAGAAGTTCCTTTTGACCTCCAACATATGTTAATCTACCTGAATAAAAGAATATGTGGATTTCAAGTGTCTTGGTGAGTTCAGTTATCTGACAATTTTGCCATCAGTGGTTGTGTCCAACTCCATTCAGACCAGGCAGAAAGGTCCCAAGGGAACTGCAGTCACTATCACAGCAACTGGAGTCAGAATATTGTACATTATCGATAACGCTAAATTGCGATAACCACGTGTTTACAAATAGGTGCCTCATTTACCCAGAGCCGCAGCACTCTTTTCCGGGGGTTTGAATTCCGTCCTGGGTAAAGGAGGCCATGTGGCCATATTCATAATTGCGCGATATAGCTATTTTGCGATATGGATGCCTTAAACAATCACGAAAGATTTATGATTGCGGATGTAAATTATGATTGCGGTCGTTACAGTTATGTAAATCTACAATCGCCATCATAACTACAATTGCCCATACAATATTGTGGTTTTAGTTTACCCAAGGTATCGGAAGTTTCCAATACCGCAGGTTAATAAATATGGTCTATGTCCTGTATTTCTAACATGCGGTATAGGGTAGGTTAGTCCAGCGCCTTTATAAATACTGCCATATTTATAAGCTGTCAATTATGTAAATTGTACAAGTTCCATTACTGGAGGAGTGTATGTAACATATAACAACGTAAACCTTATAAATATGCTTGTGAAATGTGTCTAACGCTCTCTAACTAGTAACCAATTCCAGTTAAATTTGATTTAAATATAAGACTGAAAACCTACATAGACATACAGCATTATAAGATCATTTTATATTTACATTATTCTGTCATTCCGGTTCCTTAAAAGTTTAATATCATGGACATCACTGTCCATTTTCTCCTTCTGTCATGGTGTATTACTGGATGCCTTTTCCCCTGTTTAGTTTTAAAGCTAAAGTAAAAAACTGATGTCATTCTAGTTGAACTCCTAAGATGTAGCAGTATGTGTGCATGTAGGCTATAATGCCTCCAAATGCATTATTTGAGGTATCATACTAGATTAAAGAAAAGGTATAATTACACTGTCAATTTAAAAGAAATACTTTGTTCAGTGCACAATTAAAACTATATATAGCACATTTCACTTTTTATACTTTCTAGCTTATAACTGCCTGTCAAACGGCCATTCCCTGTCAACCTGGCAGTCTCTGGGACCTGCAGAATGACAGTCAATGCCAGGGGGAATAAAACCTTGGTTTAAAGCAATTACATGGAAATTAACATACAAGAATTTTTGGTTTGTATTAACATAAATCAGTCCATGACTAAAAAAAATAGTAAAACAACAAATTGTATAACATTAAACTTTACAGTAACAACAATGATCAAACAGTTACATTCCAAGGTTAGTTCTTAATAAAAAAAAAAAATATTTAAGAGTGTATATGTAATTATAAAGTAAATAATAAATATCACCTAATAAGGAAGATCACCTACTCCCTACAATATATAAGGGGAGATGAGGAGGAGGAGGGGAAAGACGACAGAAGATCTCTAACTAATGCAGCTCTAGTGTTGGTCTAGAAATGCTCCTATTGCCCAAACCAATGGACCAAACGTTATCAAAAGATTTTATAGTGCCTCTTAGGGAATTGTGACAATTGTTCATTTTGCACATCCACCAAATTTATTGATAAAGTGATGATGATGCTCTCACACAGAGGGCATGCTGCACAAATGCTTTCGATAAGTTTAGCTTGATGAGGAGAACTATCCTCTGGAGGTTTAGCAAGAGAGCTGTCCAAGGGTCAGGGGGAAATAAAAGGTAGAGCGATCATTGATCCATTTGGAGCAGTTAGACCAGACTCTCTGCACTCTCGAAAAAGACAGTAGCAATGCATAGAATCCACCCCCTCCATGACCTATAAAGCAAAGCCTGGTATGTTGTGGTCAATTTTGTGCAATTTTGATTGTGATACAACCAACGACATAGTATTTCAAAGCCTTTTTTTCTAATAATAGTATTATTGCACAGCTCAGATAAGTCTCTTGGATTCAGTTTGATTCCCAATTGTCTTTCCAGTAAGTCATGCAGTTTTATGGGAGAATCTGTTCATATTAATAAGTATATAGATTTGTAATATCAATATGGGTCCTAGGGGGAGAGTGTATATTTCTCAAAAGGGTTAAGTCTGGTTGTTAAACACTTACCAAATATAAAGTATTAAATATCTGAACCGTTACCTGTATTTTTTTTAACCTTGTATGTTCATTTTTGAAAAATAGGATTAGGAAAAATAACTTTGGTCCTAACATGGAGCAGGGCTGTTGATGAGGCAGATTGCGATTGGCAAACCAAACCGACCAATGATGAAATATTGGTCCTTAGAACGATGTTGGTCTGCAAACTTTTTTTGTTGGGTGTTTGAAGGTTTTGTTTGTACCTGGAGCCAGAAGTCGGAGTCAGACATATGATTAAACCAATGTTCCAGAAGGAAAATTTGGAAGATGGTCCTATCAGTAAAGAGGCTTTAGGATGTCATCCACTGTTGCACTAAAAAGGAGAGCCACTGTAAGTGAACTGCTTATAAGGTAAAAATTCTGCTCATTTTCTTGACAGTCTGAAACAAGATCGAAGATACTGTTCCAAAGACTGATGGTCTTCTCTGTCTGACCATTAGATCAGGATGGACCGGAGGAAAATGCCTAATGGAGCACAAAAGATCTCTAGAACTCAGAAATAAGCTGTTCACCCCTAAATGATACAATATTTCTGGTATGCCGGAGTGCGTTAAAAGATGTGTCACAAAATAAGGAGACAATTCCTTAGCGAAGGAAGCTTACTGAGAGGAACAAAAGGGCCATTTTGCTAAACCTGTCAACAACCACCCAGATAATATTAAACCTAGAAAAAACATGGTAAATCAACAATAAATCCATGGGAATATGTGTCCGAGAAATCAGGAATGGCTAAAGGCATTAAGGTACCAGAAGGTACCATCCAAGGGGTTTTTCCTATAGGCACAGACCACACACAATTTTACGTAGGTTTTAGGGCCAAATAAAAAAAAAATTAAGAAATTTCAATATCATAGGTAATCATAAAATTACATTGAGATGTACAATACTAAGCGGTAGTAATTGTACAACCACTATTATAGTTTTACAACCACAATAGTAATTGCATGACCAAATAGAGATCCTTAAAGGCCCAGTATTACAAAATAGCAATACAGTGCTCAACAGTTTTTTTCTTACCGAGATGACCTACCAGTTATAGTCATGAAATTGTGGAATAACTTGTAACTGGAGTGACAGAGAAATAAGTAAAGATCAGGTTTACCAGGAGGAGAGTCAGATTACAAAAGAAGCTCCCATTAAGCAATGTGCGAGAAGTTTGTTTCAGTCCAGGGAATTGCGTCAGCAATCAAATTTCTATGAGTCTAGATTGATTCTGAAATTAAGCCTTGAAAAGAAAACGCTACTGGGCTGACTGAATTAATCTCTTAGCATTTTCAGGATAGTTAAGATTCTTATAATCATTTAAGACAGTAACTGGATGTACTCCCTCCAACTAATGTCTCCACTCCCAAAGGCTACCTTAAAGGTTAAGTGCACTGTAAATCAAGTTATGTTCATTTGGAAGCTGCAGCTTAAAAATACCGTTGCCATATTTTGTTTTTACCTATGCCCTCCAGAGCCTAGCTTTGTGCCTTGGAAGTTGCTGACATCTTGTTATGGTTTGCTCAATGTTAAGCTCCGCTCCCTCTGAGATTTCCCTCTTGATTTCTCCTGCTGAGCCTCAAACAGTAATGCCTGTGAGTTGTATTGGGTTGTATTACTGGGTTGGACTTCTTCTGACCAGAAGCACAATAAAGGCAAATAACTTCAGAGCGCCTTCTAGTCTTATCAGTGGAGGAGGGCCTAGACAATCCCTAACTGCATCGGCTCTTTTGAAAGATGAAGAAGAACTTGAAGAGTGGATGACTTTTCCTGTTGGTATTCTGTAAGTTTCTGGTCACTCTTATTGCCGCACAATGGAATGGTCCAGTCAATCAGTGGAAGGTTTCCTACAGTCTGAAAGACCATAAAGAAACTAATTATTCAGAGCTGGATCATTTCAGGTACTCACCTTCCAACAGCAACTCTAAGGCGTACTCCTCAGCTGATCGTATATTCCTATAGAGATTCTAGCTTCAGCAGCAGCAGAACAATCAGGATCAGTGCGGCCATAAAATAAAAAAAAAAAGAATCAGGGGATAAAGTAGGACTGTCTTGTGGTAAAAGCAAAGGCAAGTTTCAGGATCCCCCTCTAAAGAGAAATGACAAGAGCAATTTCTGGGGCTCAGAACTGGTAGACTGGTTTGCATCTGCAAGTATATATAAGGAGGTGGAATGAGACGAGGATTCCTAAAGATGCCCAGGCAGAGAGGATTGTTGCGGAACGGTAAGCTCCTTTTCTTACAACATTCCATTAAACTTAACTTAAGGGATATGTATTGGGAGTACTGCACTATTTCCGAAAACATTTGGAAATGATGAAAGCGCCCTAAAATAAGTGTAAAACCCATGTTAAACTGATATTAAATCGAGGTAGTGTTGATTTTACACTTATTTCTGTGTTATTGAATCTCCCGAGTCTTTATTGAAACCATTAAAACAAATGATGATCCTTCCATCTACAAGAATATCTGTCCCAGAGTGCCCATATTGTTTACATTTCGAACTGAGCCCTGTATCTCAGATGTGTGACATTGAGCCTTACTGGCATTGTAAACTAGTGATAATGGTCGATAGTTTATAATGGTGTGCTTTATTTGCGCAGTGCAATTACTAAAATCAAAGGTTTCTAAATACTGCATCGGGACCGTAAATGTATGGCCTTATTGTACATTTACACTGAATGTTCGTTAATTTAGTGTGTTGTACTGGACATAATGGGGCATTTCATTTATACAGGTCAGGTGTGTACTGGACATAATAGGGAATTTATATATACAGTCAGTGTGTGTACTAGACATAATGGAGCACACACTTATTAGCATGGGTGGTATAATTATGATAAGCTTTTGATGATATTGATGGTAAATATACTTTTGCCCTCAGGAACAAAAGGAGTAACATCTTATTCCATTAGCCTTATTCTGGCCATCCAGCATTTTGCATGTATAAAAATAAGTACTTATGGTGTACCCCTAATAAATGCCGTATTATAAAGTAGGGGTATTCTTACATAAACAGCACTAAATAACCACTACAGTTGTAAATAAAAACAACTTATTCTGAATAATAATAACTCCCTTCCCTAAATCAGGATAACAGTTCTAATAAGAATATCCCTCCTCAATAAGAATATCTCCCTAATTTAACATCACATTTTCTTAAATAATAACACCTAAATAATAAACACTTAATTAGTGATCCTTAAATAAGAATACCGATCAATAAATAACAATTAGGAGCAGTATTTTAAAATTGTTTAAAGAATAGTTCACTCTTAAGTGACCTATTCCTTTAATGTATTGAATGAATCCCAGAAGGTTAAGGAGCTATGCCTTACCTACCATTCTTCAATCAATTCACCAGGAGCGACGGACAAAGAATGAAGATATCACCTTACACACGATCCTCCACAACAGCACTGACAGGTTCCCACTGCCTCCTGGTTCAGAGTAACTATAGCGTGCATGCCCAATTATCCGCGCTATAGTTACTCTGAACAGTAATCGGTTGGGAAATTTCACTGCTGCAGTGGAGGATGCGTGGGTAGGTAAATATCTTCTTTCTTTTGTCGCTCCTGCTCAATTGATTAAAGAATAGGAGGTAAGACTTAGCTCCTTAACCTTCTGGGCTTCAATCAATACATTAAGGAAGAGTTTGCTTGAGTGTGAACTATTCCTTTAAGCATACCCCAGCTTTATAAAAACATCTTGTCCTCGATACTGCTCCCTGGAAGGATCAGTGTGGTCATTATAATTCAAGCATATTTGACCCACCCATCTGCTACTGAGGTAACATTCCTCTTAGGAACATATCAAGGAAGAACATAGGGAAGAAATAGGAATGTTGCAATGCCTGAAATGGCAGCTCACTACTGACACAGCAGGGAATAGTGTAGCAATGGAAATTAAATCAAAAGAGAGAATATGTAGAACTGTAGAATTACTGACTAGTGTAATATAAATAAATTATATGAAATGGTTTTCACTGATACCTTGTAACACTTGATTATTTTGATGACAAATCACTTGGTGGTTAGAAACTGATTTTTGGCAGGGTGCACCTCATTAATTAGAAGCTCCAATAATATTACATGAAAACATAATAAGATAAAACAAATCATAAGAATACTGTTTGCTTATAACACCTGTAGTGGGTTTAAATTTATTAGTAAAATTATAACTTCATTTTCATGCTTTTATTATTCTCACTCCATTGAAGTGACATGAGAAATCTATTCCAGGTGGGCCTGTCTTTATGAGTATATACCCCCGTCTAGGAAAGGAAACACATGCCCTTAGTTAAATTTGTTTCAGATGTGTTGGATTCTGGCCTAACGGGTTGGATAGTTTTTGGAACTTGGCTATGAACAGGCGTGGATTCCAAATGTTCATTTAAAGGTTCATTTGTTTTCTTGTGTGGATCTTCATGTAGACCTAGTGCATTATATTTTGTTTTCCTGTTTATATAAGCCAGATGACTGTTATTGATGCTAACACATATATAGGGATATCCACCCAGAGCCGCAACTGCTCGGGCAAATCTCCCGTACGGGATTTACCAGAGGCTGTGGGCTTTGGGTGAATCTCACCCTGACGTAAGTATTTAACGGCAACTATAAGTGGCGTTAAATACTTACGTTTAAGAGCCGCGCAGCCTCTGGTAAATAGGTTTGCGACGGCTGCGCATGTCTTGTTCCGCTCCTGGCTAAATCTCCCCAATAGTTCCATATAATAAAGTTTAAAGATGATCTGTGGAATCTGACAATGCAATTCACAAGACTGTCATTTTGAGAACAATGCGCCTGTTTGTAAGTAAAGGAATTTGCTATAAAAATGGCAATTAATAAGTCATGTGATTTGTTTAGGAATTATTTCTTCTGAAATTTTTTCGCAAAACATTTTTGTTTGAACTTGTGACGGGAATTACAGGTCTCGCTACTCCTGAGGGACGCTTCTTTGAATGATCTTATAAATGAGTGACATCACTAATTACAATATTGCATTTTATAGCGTTTGTAATTTTATGACCCTTGTGTAACTTATTTGAAAATCCCATAACGATCCTTTAAAATAGTGGCCAGTTTTGCATTTGTGTGTGAACATACTGTATGCTGGTGCTGGAAATAATAACTTTTTTCATAGTATATTCCGATCTATAACTCATAAGCATAGTACATATATATTTATATATAATATATAAATGACATTAACATTAAAATCCACAGAACGTCAGTTTAATACAATTTTGAAGAACATTTAAATCATATATAATGTAACATCTATGTATATCTATAATAGATCTACTAATCTATCGCTAAACCACATGCAAATAAGGAACAAAGACTTCCAATTTACCATGGTAAATCCCAGAATTCTTGTCCGTATTTGCATATTGCTGAGGGGAGTTTCAAAGCCTTTATTGTCTCCCTACCTATTTATTTATTGGTGACATCTGTCTATATGAGCTTCACACTGCAAAACCAGAGGCCTACATTACACTGATGATGGCTCAATTAAGCCAAAACTGGTCTGTAGTTGGTGCTCTGGTTTTGTATTTACCTGTGTAATGCTGTAAAAGTCTTTTTAAAGATATAGCTTTCCTAAAAGCCTCCATGGAAACATGGTAAATTCCCAGAAGTCTTGTTCCTTATTTGCATATTGCTGAAAGGGGAATTTCAAAGCCTTTATTGTCTCCCTATCCTATTTAATTTATTGGTGACATCACTAACCACAACTCCCATTTATGGTCAAAATTAGGAAAACCACTTTGAGAAATGGCAATCCTTCTCATGTATCATATTGGTTGTAATAATAGCATAGTTCCTTCGAATAAGGAATCACCAGTTCTTTGTAACATAAATTTAAAGATGTTAATAATCGTTGCGAATTATAAGGATTGAGATCAATCAGGACATTGTAACCACCCCATTTTCTTATAAACCAAATATATAATAACATACTCTTTTTCTTTAGGACACGACCAACATATATATAATAAGGTTCCATTATGATTACAACCTCTGCAGCACAAAGAAGATGTTTGAAACCATGGGCCATATTTATCAAGGAGCAGAATAGCTATTTTGCGATCCGCGCCTTAAACGATCGTTGCCATGATCGTAAATTTACGATTGCAGTAGTAAATCTACAAGAGCAGTTATAAATTTACAATCGCAAGGTGGATTACGTATGCCCATACAATACCTATATTTTACTACTGCTTGGTATTGTATGAACAAAGGTTTGAACATTTTCCGTAAAGATACGAGCACGGCCGTACATTTACAATAACCGTATAGCAAGTTTGCAATACTGTAGGTTTTTAAATATGGCCCCATAATGCAAATCACACAGTGTTTGTAGTATCTTAGAAATTGTTTTTTTATTTACTGCCAAATGTGATTTGGATCTGGGACTAAATGCAATTTTCCATTGTTAAGGGGGAAATGTCAGTTTTAGTTCCTGATTTCATTTTGTCTATAGAGTCACTCTAGCACACTGGTGTTGTAAAAAATTGTAGGTGATGCACAACCCAGGTACAAGCGAAGTTAGGTTATGGTTACCTCTTTAATGCACTCGCCCAACACCAGTGTGCTCAAAATATAAGTATAGAAGAGGCAACACGCAGAACACAGCAGGTAAAACTGCAAATGGCAACTTTATTCCATACACGACATGTTTCGAGCCGCAAGGGCATAACAATTGTGAAGGGCCCTTGCAGCTCGAAACTGTTGTGTATGGAATAAAGTTGCCAGTTGCAGTTTTACCTGCTGTGTTCTGCGTGTTGCCTCTTCTATACTTATATTTTGAGCACACTGGTGTTGGCATGGGCCTAATGTTTGGAAGGTGCAATCCTCCAAACCCCCTACCCAATGGGTTAAGGTAATCCAACAAGCAAGCAAAGCAAGAGCAGCACACTACTTCAGTAATTTCACATAAATGTATTCTGTATTTCTTGTTATGTCAAGAGAAGTTATCAATAGAAGAGTTATGTATTTTAAGGAGAAAGCTTTGAACATTATTATTAGAGATGGTCGTTTTGTTTCGTTTTTGGATTTTCCGAAAATCCAAAAATGTAACGAATTTTCCATTATTATCGAAAGTTTGGGGCTATTTTTGAGGATTATCAAAAATAGCCTTGAACTGTTGATAATCCTCAAAAATGGGACCGGAGGCTACTTTCGAGTTTCCAATCCTATTTTCGAGGATTATCGAACTTTCAAGGCTATTTTGGATAATCCTGGAACGTTAGATAATTATAGAAAAATATTTCGGAAACTAAAAAATCCGATTCGGACCCGGATCCCATCTCTAATAATAATAATATAGTATATTTAAATTTAGGATGCAGCATTGTAAACTAAAGTAAGAAAGAATTGAGTAGATTTTGTGTATTAAATCATATCTTCCATACATATTCTATACATTTGATGGCAATAAATGGTGATGAGGGAAGCCTTTGCCTTAAAGGGTCACTATACTCACTCAAACAACTTTGTGTAATCTGAAAGTACAATGTTAGGGTAGTAAAATGATGTTACTTACATGTGTGTCTGTGTCTGTTTGTTAGTGAATTTTCAATCTTTAGTAACTGCTCCTAACTGCCCCCCCCCCTTAGTCACTGTCCACTTGTAAATACAGCCGACACTGAATACATTCATACACATTCTGCAGAGCCTTCACAACCCAACATGATACAGCTCATTAACATATCTTCCTGACACTTCTGATAGTGTGTGGGGGAGGGGGGCTGCTGCTGTGTGAGACACTTTCTCCCTTTTGTCAAGCAAGCAGACATGCAAGGGGGGAGGGGCTCTTGTTTGTGACCTTGGAACACCTTGGAATACCATGATTGATAGCTAGATAGATAGACAGACAGATAGACAAAGATAGACAGAGACAGATAGATAGACCGACAGACAGACAGATAGATACACAGACAGATAGATACACAGACAGACAGATAGATAGATAGATAGATAGATAGATAGATAGATAGATAGATAGATAGATACTGTAGATAGATATAGACAGGAGATCAAAATGATTAATCAGCTCATTATATTTGGTGTTGTATTAATAAATGTTTTGACATGTTTTGCGAGATCCTAGTAAGAAGTCACTGGAGGGACACAAATTAGCATACCTGGTTTGAGTGACAGGTCTTTCCCTGTACATGCTGTTATTTAAAATGAAGATTTCTGAGAATCTACAGCTTAGATTTCAAATCTGAAAAATGTGTAGTAGTGGACCTTTTTTAAAAATTTGATTATTGGAAGTATAGATACCCTTTAATGTGATTACATTTAGATTACAAGGATTGTGGAAGCACTCCAATTAGGCTAATTTACAACTACATTTAACGTAAGTGCTACTGATCTGGTCAAACATTAATACAAACATAGAAAAGATAATCAATGCACATTCCTAGGCCCCATACAATATCATATTATCTGCACACTGGTATACTTTATAAACAAAGGGGTTTTAGTATACATTACTGTGATCACATGAATGAAAAGCCTTCCAACCACGTCAAGGTAACCCCAGTCGGGAAGGTCCTAACTTCTAACCTTTTTTACTTCAATTACCATTAGCAAACGTTTGCATTTCTCATTCTTACACACTGGATCCATATAACAGGCTCTTTCATTTCCCCCCCAGCCCTTTGACTTTTTAAAATTAGGGAAGAGGTCATCCAGTGCTTTATATTAAAGGCATAGGACCTCCCATAAAAGGGGCATGTTGGGGGTGCGATAACCACATGGAGGCTTGACCAAGCCTCACAATAAATACATACAATACAAGGATTGTGGAAGCACTCCAATTAGGCTAATTTACAACTTCATTTATCGGAGGTGCTACTGATATGGTCAAACATTTATACAAACATAGAAAAGTTAATCAATGCACATTCCTAGGCCCCATACAATATCATATTATCTGCACACTGGCATACTTTATAAACAAAGGGGTTTTAGTATACATTACTGTGATCACATGAATGAAAAGCCTTCCAACCACGTTAAGGTAACCCCAGTCCGGAAGGTCCTAACTTCTAAACTTTTTACATTTAGATTAGTTTAAGATTGTATTTGCCATTCATATGATGGTCAATATGAATCCATCTTTTATCATTATTCGTAGATATCTAATTTCAAGAATTGCTGCAAGGTAAGACTCGTATAACTGGAAGCATCAGCCTATTGAGTTTATTAAAAAATATTCTGGTACAAAAAATTTCACATCTGTATTTAACAAAGAGCTAAATATAGGCCATCTATAGTGAAAAATACACATTGCCCCATTGCAAAGTTAAATTCATGTGTAGCCTTTCTCCTACCTCTGTCAGTGACTCTGTTTTTCCATGGTGTTAGATCTCTCTGCAGCACTCCCCCCTTCCCCCCCCCCTCTGTTACCTCCTCCATGTCTTAATTCCGACTAACCGACAAGCTTATCATGTGCAGTAGGAGTTAATAGTTCAAAATCCCGAAAAACACACCCATGCACAGTGGCCAATAGAAAGCAAGCTGTCCTGGAGACATGGAAGGAGAACAGTACAATTTACTGCTACAACACAATCTCTCTCCTTGTGACCCATCATCAAACAGTGAAATCTATTAAGAAGGGGGGTCAAGTACAGTGTTATCTCTGCCATCAAAGCTACCACTCTCCCCCTGCTAATGCTCTTATCTCTATGTTTGTAACAGAGCAGGGAGGGAGAGAGGGAACTGGAACAGGGAAAGGGTCACGTCAAAGGGATTTGATTGACAGTAAAAGTAGGAGTAGAGGAATGCAATCACGTATTCTTCTAATTTGTGTATCTCAAGACAGAGGGAAAGTGAAGAAAGTAAAAACACTCAGGGGGTTGGGTGGAATTACTGAACACATGGAAAGAAAGGGGGAAAAGTTAATTTTCCCACTATAGATGCCCTTTAAATTTGTAATTTTGATCATATCTTAATTAGGTTTTGGGATAGGTAGAATAAGTTGTTACAAGCAGCATGGTGGCTCAGTGCTTAGCACTGATGCCTTGCAGCGCTGAAGTCCTGAGTTTGCATCTACCCTTGGGCCCATCTGCAAGGAGTTTGTATGTTCTCCCCATGCTTGTGTGGGTTTCATTCAGGCACCCCATTTTCCCCCACAATCATAAAGACATAATGATAGGTTGTATGTGTCAAATAAATGTGCTTAGATTGTAAGCTCTTCGGGGCAGGGCCTGATGTGAATGCAGTGGATTTGTTTTCTCATTCTGTTTCCCCTAGTTCTACGGATCAGCGGCTGGAAAAAGCAGAAATATTTTTCTCACCTTCAGATGCTCCCCCACGATCAGTCCATCCTAAACAGAGATCTAAGACCGACCATAGGAAATCACAATCGGACTCAGACTCTGATGAAGAATACCCAGGACCAGATGGATTGCATCCCCGGATTTTAAAAACGCTTAGTTCAGTTCTATCTAGACCACTATTTCTCATCTTTTCAGATTCACTTTGGTCTAGGGATGTGCCGCTGGATTGGACAAAAGCCAATGTAATATCAATATTCAAAAAAGGTAGTTGTTCACAGCCTGATTACTATAGAACTGTAAGCCTAACATAAGAGGTAGGGAAGGTGCTGGAAACATTGTTACGAGATCATATCCTTGACTTTCTCTCCAGAACTGATCTTATTAGTAGAAGTCAGCGTGGATTTATGAGAAATCCATGCCAGACAAATTTAATTGTTTTTTATGAGGAAGTGAGTAAGAATTTAGATTCAGACACAGCAGTGGATGTGGTATACTTGGATTTTGCGAAAGCTTTAGGCGAGCTTTAAGCGACTATGTATAAACTGAGGACTGGTGGCCTAGAAGAATACATTTGTTCATGGGTAGAGAATTGGTTATTGGAATGCAAACAGAGAATGGTGGTAAATGGAGCTACATCTATGTGGGCTAACATTCTAAGGGGAGTGCCTCGGGGTTCTGTACTGGGGCCGCTTCTTTTTAATCTGTTTATAAATGACTTTGAGAGCAAGGTCTCTGTGTTTGCTGATGACACTAAACTATGCATAGCTTTGGAAACTTCAAATGATGTGCAAGTGCTGCAAGCAGACCTAGATATATTATCAAAATGGGCAGCAGAATGGCAAATGAGATTCAATGTTGTTAAATGTAAGGTGATGCATTTGGGATTTAATCATCCCTGTGCCACCTACACCATAAATAACTCTGTGTTAAGTGAATCTGTAATGGAAAAAGATTTGGGGGTTCTGGTAGATAACAGACTTAGCTGTAGCAAACAATGCCAGACATGGCTAGAGCTAGCAAGATATGATCTTGTATAAAGAGAGGAATAGATTCAAGAGAGAAAAATATTATTCTCTTTACAAGGCACTGGTAAGGCCTCATTTGGAATATGCGTTGCAGTTTTGGAATCCCATATATAAAATAGACATCTTGGAAATGGAAGCAGTTCAGAGAAGGGCAACTAAATTAATAAGGGGAATGGAGGGCTTAAATATGCAGGCAGATTCGACAAGTTAGGGCTGTTTACATTGGAGAAGCAACGTTTGCGTGGGGATATGATCACCTTATACAAATATATTAATGGGCCATACAATAAACTTTCTGGTGCATTGTTCACAAATAGGTCATATCAGAGGACTCGTGCACATCCTTTAAGATTGGAAGAAAAGAAGTTTCATATTCAGGTTAGAAAGGTGAAAGCGGTGAAACTGGAAGCAGATGTGGTAATGGCAAGTTCATTGAATAGCTTTAAAAATGGCCTGTATAAGTGTCTAAAACTAAAAAATATTGAGAATTACTGGTATTAATACATATACTGAAGATCTGGTAGATCCATAGATACTTTCCAATTGCTGTTTGGAGTCAGGAAGGAATCCCCCCCCCCCTTTTAGCTGTTTTTTTTTTTTTTGCCTTCTACTGGATCAACTGTTAGGAAGGGTTTAAAAAGCGAATAAGTTGGAATTGATGGACGTATGTCTTTTTTTCAACCTCAATTACTATGTTAAGACTTACCAGAGACTTTAGGTCCTCATCCAATAGGAAGTCAGGCTCTAAAGGTACCTTTCAGACTATTTAGATATTCTTCTTCAACCATTGGTTTTAAGACTCACCAATTACCTGAGGGACAACACCCAGGTGATACTGACCTTAAATAAAATAATGTGGAGACCCTTTTACTCATTCATTAGTATGGACATTACATCTCTGTATTCCTGTATACCACATAATTTAGGTGTTACTGCAGTTAAGTATCATTTGGATATGCATACCGAATACTCGGAGGATCTCAAATACTTAATTTTAGAAGCATTGAGATATTTACTTACTCATAACTTTTTTGCCTTTGATGGCCAATTCTTCCTCCAGATACAGGGGGCTACGATGGGAGTGAAATTCGCCCCAAGTAAGCCAACCTGTATGTTGGTTGGTGGGAGGAGGAACATCAATTGCCGTTTTAAGGAAATTTCCATACATCAAACTATTTAGACACTATGTCAACGCCATACTTATTACCTGGGATAATGATGAGGACACTTTTAAATTATTTTTGGAAACTGTGAATATGAATGATGCCAATCTTAGATGTACTTGTGTTTTTGGAGGGAAAAGTTTAGTTTTTCTGCACTCTGCCTGAAAAGGCTGTTTTCACACAGTGAAAGAGAAGGGCTGATTCCCTTACCTTCTCTGTCAGGACTTCACACAGCAGAGAGGAGGAGGGACTTCCTGTCTCCCTCACACTGAGGGAGTCTGAGGCCGTGCTCGCCAGTGGCACTGTGCAGTAGAAGCCTCAGGAATGTCACAAGTCAGCCTCCCACCCATTAACTTTCTGGTCAGTCATTTCTGTATATCTTGGGCTGTGGAGCACGTAGAGAGGTGGTTGATGGCTCGTTTTAAAGGTAGGAAACTGGCCTTTCATTTAAATTTAACTTGTTTGGAGACCACAGTTCCCCTTTAAGAGGGCTTCCTCTTGCTCTAGACTAGCTTTTCTAACTTAAACCAAAAATTGATTGATTCAGAGGAATCAGAACCCTTTGGAAAGTCAACCTAGACAACTCCCTATCATTTTTTTCCACGAGATATAGTCCCCAATATTATCAGATAATAGATATTAAGAGAAATTTGCCGGTTCTATATGGGGAAGCTTCACTTTATGATATCCTTAAAAAAATGGTTTTTAGTTTGTGGCCAAACTTTGGGAAATAGCTTAGCTCCCAGTACATTTAGGAGCGAGCTTCAAAAACCCACCTGAATTGAACATCCAGTTAATTATAAATGTGGGAGCTTAAGAAGTACTATTTGTAACATTCTTATAAATGGTAGCTCTTTTTAAAGCTCAGCCATGGGTAAACACTATACTATTAAAGAATATATCAATAGCAACACTGCCTTTGTTATATATCTTATCCAATTTGTTGGTTGTACGATGCGTCCTTTTAGACACCATGTATGTGAACACATTTGCTCCATGAAGAAGTTCGATTGGTCAAGCCCAGTGGCTAGACATTTTATCGAATGTAATGGAGCTGATGTCTCCACGTTTTCCACTCAGAGCATCTGTTTCCCTCCCCTTTTAGAGGTGGACATTATGTGGCTGCTTTTCTTAGACAAGAGGCCAAGTGGATCTTCTTATTAGATACACATATTCCCAAGGGATCGAATTCTGTGTTTTTAGTAATTTTTGAATTATCTTATTTTTCATACATCACGCTTTAAGTGTATTGATATACCCAGAAGCTTTATTTATTAATAAATACTTTATTGCCCTATTGATATAAGAATGGGCGCAAAGTGCTAGTTTCATAGTTAAAGTTATACATAATGTACTTATCTTTTTGCCCATGACCACCTGTTAGTAGTCCTGATTTCCATATATTATTTGTTAATTATTATTATGATATCTGATCTTGTTATACTTGTTTATTCTATTAATTTGTCTATTTACACATACACATATATACCGTATATACTCGAGTATAAACGGTCCCGTATATAAACCAAGGTACAAATTTTTACCTAAAAAACTAGTAAAAGTGATTGACTCGAGTATAAACCGAGGGTAGAAATTATGAAACTACTGCCTTCTGATTCTGTATTGTTTAGAGATCTTAGTTGCCATTTAAATGGACAGCAGAATTCCCACACAGTAGTCCCATACAGTAATAGCCATACTGGATTTGGCTATTACTGTATGGGACTACTGTATGGGAACTCTGCTGTCCATTTAAAAAACAACTAAAGTCATTCCAGGTGTTTGGAAACTAAACTTCCAGCATGCTTTAGTAGTTAGGAGTTGTAGTTTCCAAACATCTGCACCCTCCCCCTCCCCCCCAGTTCAGTAGACTTACTGGTAAGTACCTTCTGTGGGCATCCTTCTGTAAGTGCAATTCAGTCACTTCACGAGCAACCAATTATCATTGAAGTGAATAAGTCACTGTCTTTGGAAATCCGCCACTCGCATCCTCTACTGATGCGCCAGCTGACGTCACTACTTGGCCTCAGGCAGTGAAATCAACAGGCCCGCCAGTATAGGCAGTGAGGGAGTGAGAGAGTTGTGTCCGGATTTCAAAAGTAAGTTACTGCCTCGAGTATAAACCAAGGTCAGGTTTTCAGGCTGATTTATCAGCCTGAAAACCTTGGTTTATACCCGAGTATATACGGTATGAATCTGTTCATTTTTTAATTTTTATTTTGTTTTGCTTTGAGTGTTCGTTTTTGTTCTTTGTTTTTTTTGCCTTTACTTGTTTTTTATTTTACCAATACCCCTTTTAGGGGTGGGCTCTATCTTATGCACACTTACCTATTTAAGTTTGTACTCGTTCTTTGTGTCTCTGATGAAGTGCCACCATAGGCACGAAATGCGTCAGACATAAGCCTTTCTGCATGTATATATGTGTAAATAAATTGGTTTGCCTCATGTTCCAGTTGTGAAACTAACATTTTGTGGAACTCTGCAGCCCTTCACTTACCTTGTCTCCTTTTTTTCCGATACAAGGACCTTGTGTGGATAGCACCCAGACCACCCACCAGGACTGGGATATCTTCTACTTTGTATTGTTTAATAGTAACAATGTATTAATTCTTCTTGGACGCTACACACTGGAGAACTTGGGTACGGGGGCGTGTACACCCGACCCACCACGACACAGCGTGTTAGTACTATAGTCTCCTTTATATAAATTGATTATTAACAATCGTTACTTTACATGGTGTTGCCTTTTATTACTTGCCATTTTTACTACTGGTGTTGCTATTGCGGAAATACTAATTTGTAAAATAACAGTATTTGTTGATTTTAGAAATACCGCCTCTAATGTAGATGTTGTAACAAAAACAAATGCAGCTGGACGCTCCAAGGTATCTTTTGAAAAATTGCAATCAGTTTTATTCACCCATGTGTGAGATAATTCTCCAGCAACGTTATCATACACATGGGTGAATAAAACGGATTGCAATTTTTCAAAAGATATCTTAGAGTGTTTGTTACATATATTATGGAATGAGGAGCAGTGCAGTCTGCAGTGGGACGGACGGTCCTGGGAGGAGTGTGATTCAACAATTTGTGAGTGTTTATAATGTAGATGTTGTAGGGAGGTTAGGAAATCTGTTTTTCGTGATCTAAAGCAAGTCAGCAAGGTTGCATAGAGGGGGCTCTGGATTTATGCGTCCAACTCTCTTAAGCTAAGTACACACAGTCCAGATTTCTGAAAGATGACAGACAGGATCTGCAAGATCCTGTCTGCCATCTTTCAAAGATCTGCATACACACAGTCCCGAGCGTTCTCCCTATGAACTTCATAGGAGAACGCTCGGGACTGTGTGTTTCCATCGGTCGCGCTAGACTCCTCTATAGGGATTTTTGCAGATGGAAATTTTCGCCGATCGTTCGGCGGCCGTGCGCTCGTTCGGGAAACGAGCGTACACACATTAACGATAAAGCCCCGATCCCAACTCTTTTTTGGTTTTATATTTATTACTTAGCAAATAGACCTTCTAGCAACAAAGGTTGCTAGAAGGTCTATTTAGCACTCTGACAGATGATTAGCACATCAGATGATATGTAACAGACCTATCTGACATCTCAGAATGTGACATTACTTTATCTACTGTGCTGCAGCCAAAGAAATAGATAATGTGTCAGTGGCTGTAAAATGCAGAGATTCTCTCTCTTTACTAAACAGGTTGTTTAGTAACTTGCTACCTTGGACCTACTTTCTAAGCATAAGCACAAAGACAATTTATTGATATATGCTTCTTGATCATGTCTACAATAAACAAAACACAGTAATGTATATACATTTTGCCTAATGAATATGTCATACTGAACTTTAAACACTTTTTCACAATCTACACTTGGGGATATTATTGTCCAATATGATCTACATTGAAAAGTAAAGCTGAAATTTTTTTGAAAACACAATCAGAAAGTAGATTTGGTCTGTATAATGGCAAAAAAGGTTTTAAAAATATCAGAAAGTATAACATAAAATTATGTATTTATGTATGTATGTATATGTTTATTTATATAGCGCCACTTGGGGACACAGCGCTGTACAATATTACAATACAAAAAGCCGTACAAGGGAGACAATAAATAAATACATAAATATATAAATAAGTATGTGGATCATGAAATATACTAGTGCTTGAAACATGTACTGTAACATGAGGAAAGAGGTATTGTATAGGTACAGCATATACATTCAACAAGATAGGGGCTAGTAAACAAATAGGGGAGTGGTATACACGGATGCTGGCGGGTACTGAGTAGGGATAAAAAATATACAAAGTAGCAGGAGCTAAGAACCCTACTTACACACAGGACAAAGGACCCGTGGCACTCAACCACTATAACCCCAACCCAAAAATATAGGGTTATGGTAGGGGAATACTTCCTTAACCTACCAATAAATTAACCAATTCAGTGCTGCACACTATACATTATTATAAATCATTAATTCACATATATACAAAAAATGAATAAAAACTTTAAAATAGAGATAGGCTACAAGTAACCAGGAATATATGTAGACAGACAGTAATATATGGCAAATAAGTCCCAAACATGTATGATGTAGCAAATCGAGATGGACCTTGTAATAAAGTTACAGAGTCCCCAGAAAAGGCAAATACTCCGTGTATAGAGGTTGTAACCGATTGCTGTCCTGATACTAATCATCGGTCCATGGATCTAAAATGACACAAATCCATACAATAGGTCTGTACTCTCAGAACATGCAAAACATGCATATGTATAAAGGGTAGATCTCACCCATAAGCGGTCAGTAGTTCCAGGGGTAGATGGTAAGTATGATCCGGAAAGCAAACTGCAAAATCCTTCCACTGAAGGTCACCAATCCATACTACAACAGCACCAAAGGTCCATCAGGATTAACGAACACAAATGGATATACCAGTCCCAAAAACTTGGATTCTAATTGGGTACACAGAGTCTCATTACCTGTGAGTCTACAGCGCCAAACTCTGGCTCAGGATCTTCTTCCCTTCTTCCAGGTCACATGACCATGGTACTTAAATATTGTAAGTGTGTAGCGTTTTATGCATCTGTGCATGTGAATTATTCAAGGAAAATCAGGTTGATCAGGAATAGGAAGGTTTTAGAAGTGAAAATTTTCACTTCCATTTTGCTGGTTAACATTCCCTGTTAGATTCGGGGCTGATGTATGTATATGTTTATTTACATAGCGCCACTTGTGGACGCAGCGCTGTACAATATTAGAATACAAAAGCCGTACAAGGGGGACAATAAATAAATAAATACATAACTATATAAATAAGTATGTGCATCATGAAATTTACTAGTGCTTTAAACATGTAACATAAGGAAAGAGGTATTGTATAGGTGCAACATATACACTGCATACAAGAGTATGTACCATTCTTTGGTGTACCTCAGAATTTTTGGATAGGTTTGCTAAGATCTGATGGGTACAAAAGTGAAGTTGCGTGGGTACGCTACATGTAACACACAGCAAGTGATCTATATGATCAAGTGTTCATGTGGTATGTGTTACGTAGGACAAACATAAAGAGCAGTCAAGGAACACTAAAAGTTATTTGTAATTTTAAACCAGATGGGAAATTATGGGAAATTATGATGTCAAATATGTTCGTTATAAAATAGTGGTGGTGGGTGTTTGCTAGTTCACACTTGAACTAGCCTGTAAGCACTTTTGGGCAGGGTCCTCCTTCCTATTGTACCAAGGTAATGCTGTAACTTACCACACTGAATGCTGCTGGACCTGCACCTGAGTTATTTGCATGTTGTACTACTTGCACTACCCTTTTGTATGAAACATGTATGTTTTCCTCATGTTTTAATTCAACTATAAAGCGACAAGAGAGGGGGCGTGGCCTGACCTAGCATGGCGTGAGACGCAAAGACCTGCAGCTCCGCTCTGGCCCTTTAGAACCAAGCTCCTGCCACAATCCTTGGCTGCAGGCACCAGAATAGACCCCAACAGGGACACACTCGGTCCGCATCACACTGACACCAATAGCGTCTAACAAAAGAGCCCAGGAGCGGCTGCAGAAATAACGCCGGCAGGATCAAGATGGCGGCGCCCAGTCAGTATCAACGGCCTCACAGACCACACCAGATGAACCCAATATAAAAATACTAGAAGCAATCACTGCCTGCCAGTCGACCTTGACTTCTAAAATCGACAAAGTCAATATTTCCCTGAAGAGACAAGTTGTACAATCACTGAGGGAGCATATCACTGAAACGGAAACCGGCCTGGGCCTAATGGAAGATCAGCTCTCTGCAACACAACACAAAACAGCACAGCATGAGGCAGCCATCCAGAGCCTCCTACAACAGCAAGATGACCTAGAAAACAGGATGAGGAGGTGCAGTCTAAGGTTTGTGGGTCTGCCTGAAAGGGCAGAGGGCACAGACCCAACGAGCTTTATGGAGGGACTCCTCATACAGAATTATGGGAGAGTTTCTCCACCACATTTACAATAGAACGGGCCCACCATATATCCTCTCGCCCCCGCCTCCTGGAGGACCACCAAGAACCTTTATAGCTAAATTCTTAAACTTCAGGGACAGGGACACTCTTTTGAGACTCGCTAGAGAACGGGGAAACCTACAACTACACAATGCCAAGATCACAATCTACCCTCATTTCTCGACTGAGATACAAAAGCAGCAGAACAAGTTTACAGAGGCCAAAAGGATGCTACGAAACAAGCAGGATCAAGTACGCCATGCTGTATCCTGCTAAACTCTGGGTGATGGATGGAACCCAAACCCACTTCTTTACATGGATGTAATTGCATAGATGGGGTCCAGACCCAACCAGAATGCAAACCGATAACTAAATTTGGAAGCCTGCTGTGCTTTTCCCTGGCAACAATAGGAGGGACGCCAAGTACCTGGAACACAAAGACATCTGGGAAGACAGTACAGTATGTGTTTTATATACAAATTTGAGCAATGTTAAACTCACTATATTACGCTAAACTTTCACCTATGAGTACCTCCCGAACTCCTAACATATCATATGAGGAAACGGGTCTCCTCAGCGAAGACTCTCCTCACAACCCCCCCCTGCCAAACAGCTGTTCACTGCCCCCCATTGCTCCCGGACCCCTAAGCCTAACTTCCGGACCACAAAGGACATAACAAGGAAAAAAAAGGCCGGCGGAGCTGCTGTACTTAAAGACTATAAACACTTACCGAGGATCTCACTCTAATGCAGAGGTTAACAGCGATTGAAATTCGCCTCCTTAGCAAAGTTTATTATATGTGATTCAATGCACAAAGACCCACTTCATATCTAATTCTGGTAATACCGCCTTTCAAGATCACCAAGTTTATGTTTTGTTTAGGGATATAAAACTTTTGCACAGTTTAAAGTGTAAGGCCGGGTTTGTTACTGTAATTTATGTCCTGTTCAGGAACAACATGGATATAAGAACGATATAAAAATGTTTAATGTACTAGAAGGATGCACCATTCTCAGAAATATAAAATGTAAAATATTAGATAAGCTAGATATGAGGGGGGGGGGGTAACTGTCCATATGTCTAAATGCCTATAGAAAATACACTAATATCATAACATGGGCGAACTTAAAGGGCATGTCCACCCCCAAAACTAAAATTTAACCCACTACTGGCCCCACTCTGTAGTTTAAAACAAGCCTTACCTTAAATGTCTTACCAAATGGTTCTCCTTTTATGCCCCTCCAAAGTCCAGGAAACTGCAGTGTAGGAGCTCTGTGTGACTCATCCTGCTCCTGTGTCTGCCTCAACCTCGACAAGGTTTGAGGCATGCGCAGGAGAGTCCTCCCCCCCCCCTCTCCCTCCCTCCCATTTTGATGTCCCTCCCCCTATCTCAAAATCCCTTGGCTATAATATAGGTATAGGTCCCCCAGCCCCAACGGCTATTATAGTTTTTAAAGAAAGTGCACAGATCTTTACTTACCTTACCACTCTCCCCTGGTGTTTTAAGCATCTGGCTACCGGTCCCTCCCCCTGCTTGCAAGCAGAGGGCCGGGAGAGTGCGGCGGTGGAGAGAGGTAAGGTAAGTAAAGATCTGTGCACTTTCTGAAAAAACTATTATGGCAGTTGGGGCTGGGGGACCTATACCTCTATTATAGCAAAAGGACCCAGAAGGGGTGGACATACCCTTTAAAATTATGATATGGAATGTAAGGGGAATGCAAAATAAAGTCAAAAGATTATGTGTTATGAGATATTTACATCCTCCTCTAGAGGTGTGGCTGTGCTAATATCCAGAAATAATACCTTTCAACTGATAGAGTTGAAAACGGATAAGTTTGGAAGATACATTTTTATACATGGTAGTCTAAACTCAAAACACATTTTAATTCTAGCATACTATGTACCCCCCCATTTACAATGACCATAATACAAGAGGGAATATGCTTCATGGCAGAACACCCCTCAGTACCAGCTGCATTGCTGGGAGATTATAATACGGTACAAAATGTAGCCCTAGATAGATCACACACCCCCAATTGGGTCCCACCCAATAACCCAATTACAAGATTCGGAAGGACACTACCATTGGTGGGGCTAACAGACCTATAGAGAAGAAAATTCCCAAATAATAAGGAATATTCCTGTTTTTCAGCCTCATATGACACACCATCACAAATTGATATGATCCTAACAAATAACCTGTTACTCCCTTTTGTGAAGCAAATAGAATACAAAGCCAGAATCCTTTCAGATCATGCCCCATGCTGGATGCTGGTTGAGTGGAATCAAAATTGCCCGTCACCTACCTGGAGACTTAATCCATTTTGGTTAACCCTGCTCCCAGAACAAACCAATCTTTCAGATAATTGGGACAAATTTTTTCATATAAACGAGGGAACGACGGACTTTGGGACAGTCTGGGTTACCTTTAAAACACATGATAGAATGACCCTCACCTTCGCAATAAACCAGATCAAACATAAATCAGCGACGGTAGAGCAGGAGGCAAATGATAAGTTACTCAAAGCACATAACTTTCTGTCAAACGAACGAAAACACCCAGATACTTCAATCGCAAACTAGACTAGTAGGCAAACTACACTTTGAAAAAGCTAAAAGGGGAATATTCTTTCAATCTCAATCCTTTTATGAATATGGAGAAAAGAGTGGGAAATTACTAGCGTATATGGCTAATTTTGAACATAGACCCCCCACAGTTATATCAATATGAACCCTTAACAATACTCTGAAATCAAGTCCCCCAGGAGTGGCGGAACACTTTGCAGAATATTTTACGGAGCTATACACATCCTCCTTCCACCGCACACTGGGAGACCTACAAGAATATCTGCAACGAATTCCCCTCCCACAACTGGAACAAGCAGACAAACGCATGCTAGAAATGCCCATAACGGAAATGGAAATAAAACATTTCACACTTTAAAAGAAATAAAGCTCCAGAATCAGACGGGTTACCCATCAAATTCTATGCCCACTATCAGGAATCGCTAACACCTAAACTATTAACCCTGTATAACGAAATGTTTCAGACTTCGTCCATGCCCGACACGATGAAGGCACTAATAATATCCCCAAACCAGGAAGGACTTAAGCCTCCCAGGAGCATACTGACCAATACCTCTCCTCCAGGTAGATGTAAAAATATTAGCCAAAATCATGGCCATCAGACTGAACAAAGTGGTTACGTCCCTGGTACACCAGGATCAGACGGGGTTCATGCCAGGGAAAAATACCTCCATCAATACTAGGCGCCTGTTCATGAACCTGGGGGCTACTCATGTTAATACTGCATCGAGATGTATAATAAGTTTAGATGCAGCCCAAGCCTTTGACTAGGTGGAATGGCCATACCTATGGGCTGCTCTTCAGAAGTTTGGGTTTGGACCGGCATACATCAGATGGATCAAAATTCTATACACAACACCAGGAGCTAGGGTATTGGCAAATACCACCTTGGTAGAGGAACCAGGCAGGGGTGTCCACTTTCGCCGATGCTATATGCACTGGTGGTGGAGCCACTAGCTATCCAACTCCGCAACTACCCTAACATAACTGGACTGCAAAGGGTCATTGATTGAGAAAACAAGTTTATATGCTGACAACATATTGCTATACCTAGTAGACCAAGGACCATCAATTCAAATGGCACTCAAAACCATTAATATATTTGGAGAGTATTTGGGTTCGTCCATCAACTGGACGAAGTCTCAGATATTACCCCTGGACAACTTCCCAGTTCCCTACACAGATCCCCCCCCCTTCCACTGGAAAGAACAAACACACTGAAATACCTGGGACTATATATTTCAAACTGTTTACAAGACTACTAACATTTAAACCTGGAACCAATGCTTCAGATTGTTAAAAACAAAACGCAAATCTCGGCCAAATTACCACTGGGGGTCACTGGGAGAATAAACTTTATTAAAATGATATTGCTCCCCAAAATACTATATACCCTGTGGCACTCCCCTGTCTGATCCCACTCAAATATTTTAAAATCTTGGAAACCTTACTAAGACCATATGTGTGGGGCTCATCGAGACCCAAATTAGCCTGGAAATTCTTGAAACACCCAACAGACATAGGGGGCCTGGCACTCCCAGATTTTAACTATTATTATATGGCAGCCCAAGCCTCTAATTCATACCATTGGAGCCGATCCGAAGCAGAAAGAGTAATGGTACTACTGGATATACCGAATAAAGAACAATACCCAGACCCCCTTTATCTACTGTCAAGAGGGAGGGATGGCACCCCTGTCCCCTCCAAAGCACACCCTATGTTATCCCACCTATATTAACCCAGACACTCAAAATATGGGATATTGTCCTCCAAAAACTGAATATCCCAAAAATCAAATCTGCACACTACTCTTTAGATTAACGCTAACCTACCTGAGTTTCTGTCCCTCATAGATAATTATTTGGTACAGGTATGAAATACATAGACTGGCACATCTCATAAGTAACAATGTTCTAAAGAGCTTTGAAGACTTGTGAGAAGAATACGAACTCCCCAGAAATATATTTTTAGATATCTACAACTCAGGCACGCATTTCAAACCCAACTGGAAGATCATCTGGAAGACCTTCCCAAAAACCCGCTACTACAAATGTGACATCATCCAAGCTGATATCCAGTATATACAGAGCTATGATTATGCCAAAAGCCCAACACTCTATTTTACCTAAAAAAATTCATGAGAAACAGATGTAGGTCCCTTAACATCAGAAGAATGGGAGGAAACACTCCTAGCATACCAACAGATGTCTCCCAAAGCAACGGACAGATTGATTATACATCTTATATAGATCCTACCTAACCCCAATTAGATTGGCCAAATACACACTTAACCAAAGCCCCCTGTGTCCTAAGTGCCAGGGAGCTCCAGGAATTTCTCTCCACCTCATTTGGTCCTGCCCACAAATACAATCATATTGGACTCAAGTGATACAATTCTTACATGATTATATGGGCACTCCTGTGGGACCGGATGCAAAAAATTGTTTATTAGGTATAGTGGATCATTTAAACCTCGACAAATTCACAAATGCATTTTTACAAGAAATACTTTTTACAGCTAAAAAACTGATAGAACTTGGATTCAGGTAAATGTCCCCATATGGAATAAATGGAAATCTGAACCATTGACATGCAACTGAGGGAAGACTAGCTAGTTAAAACTGATAGTTGCTACATCCCCCACAAATAACCCTAAAATATTATATTCAGGGGGGGTACATCTGGGTACATTAAGGTATAAAGGGCTGGCAACTGTATATAGTTATTGAGGATGTTAAACATAAAATGTACTATCCTTTATAAAAATTCACTGAAAATGGTTTCTCTTAAAATATTAAAGTGTGTAATACCCTTAAAGATAAAAAGGATAAATTAACGAGGAAATAATAGACTTTATAGAATTATACAGAAAGTCATTATTGTATAAAATAGAATATACATCTATGTGTTAACAACTGTACATTGTAAAACACGCTTATTTTTGCTATTGTTAAATTCACAATAAACATTCCTCCAAATGGAGGGGATCAAAAAAAAAGAAGAAGATCTGTATTTGCAATAAATCAATACAAACAAAACGTAGCTTAGCAAACTGTACATACATAAATATGTTCTCCATACATAACATCTGATAATCTTTCTTCAGAACTTAATAGATTACACTATAATTTCTTACATCTTTTATCTTTAAAAAGTACATTTTATACATCTTGAATAGTTAAAGCAGATGTTAGAATAGAATCATTCCTCCTTGATGCCCAAAAACAGAACATAACAATAAGTAAGTAAATACCCTAAGCTCTTGTAAATGTTATATTACAATTTTCTAAAATATTCTAATGGTCTTGAATGGACTCTTAAAATACTGATAACACCCTTATTAAGGATTAGCTAACCATTACAGTTCGGTCTGATAAAATAAAATAAACAACATACCTGGCTATGCATAGTTTGCAGATCAAACAGTTGAGTATAAAAATAATGATGCGTCTTTATCCAACACACAGGGTTATTCAATAAAAGTTCATATAGTTTAAAACGGTGCTAATTTTGCCCCAACCAATCAGATGTTAGCTTTCAAATGTTAAATAACATCTGATTGGTTGGGGCAAAATTAGCACATTTTAAACAATAAGAACTTTTGTTGAATAACCCTGACAGTTCTTAATGTGGGCACATGGTATGTTGTTATTTATGCTATTATAGCTTTTGCCATTTTCGGCACAAAGTTTAATCCAAGTAAGTAAAGCTACCACAGTAAGTGCAAAAGAAAAATTGGACAACTCTATTTCAGAGATTTTCCCACAGTTCATATATGTGGTGGGCCATTGGTATGAGGGGTGAAAAGAAAGTGCAAAATTATTAGAGAGGGTACAACTGTAATCTTCTTCTGTCGTTGGCACTAAGCAGGCCAGCCCAATTAACAACAGCAGGAGGAGCTGAAGAGGCAGTGCTGCTCGTAGCACTCGTAGAAAAAGGTCAGGTTTCGCTTACAAAACTCGGCCTCAGAATGGGAGGAATCTGAGCCACCGTCTTTGGACCTAATGGAGAAAGTTGAAATAATGATCACACTGAAAAAGCTTCTTTGATTTCATTGAAAAAAAGTCAATATGAAAGAAACATCTACAATACCGTACACCTAGGGTGGTTTTCTTCTGTTATAAAGTGGCTTATTTGCATCACTTTAAAATCTTAAGGGAATTTGTATCTTAATAGAGTTAAATATTAATTAATATTCAATTTCAAAGCAAAGGATATAACTTCCCTTGTTGGAAAATTACCCATCTCCACAATGGCTTTTTTGTATGGGTCCCTACACCACCTTAGGGAGGTCTCTAGTAGCCCACATGTTGCCCATGACATCTTACTAAACTGCATTGGACTGAAAGGCTTCAGTGTTTCTATACAGTTTGCACATATTTGGGACAGTGCAATCACGCTGGAGATGCTGATAGTGGCTCTGTGCATTGAGAAGTATCGTTAACCATTGTCGTACTTTAAACACCAGCTATTAGCTAGCATTAAAAAGTGACGCAATGATTAGCCGTCAATGGGCTAAAAGGTGGCTGCAAGGTTTACTTCCGTGTTAGCCACGAAGCTGCCACAATAAAGGAGTAAAAGTTGCACTAACCGATATAACATCACTTAGCGTTATTTTAACTGCACACATCTCTTGGTGTATTCCATTGTATGTTTCTATTCATGGTTTATAAAGTTAACATTATGTTTATAAACCTTTTACCATTATTGCACCATTGCCAATATGCCTTTAAATTCAAATTGCAGGTAAAATTAACGTAGCCAGTAGCTTTAATGATAGGTTATATTAAATATGAAGGGGTGTACTGTATTTATAAAGGCCATTGTAAACTACTCATAGAGTAATTCTTTTCTAGTTGAAAATCTATGATCTTGGTGCAATATAACAATACCCTGTGGTATATTGCTATCACGCAATATTATCCATTCAACTGTGGCCATAAATTGATGAACAGCTGTAAAGTAATAGTACTTTATGACTATGTCCTTAGTGTTCATAAAATAAACATGGTATCGGACCTTTCTGATAACGCAAGTTTATAAATAGACCAGGGCCAGGCACTTTTTGCATGTTAAATTTATCAAAATATACTTTCAAAGTTTCCCTTAAGCACAGAGTGAGCCATGTGGTAGGATCTTGCACTGGATTAGCATTTCATCCCTCTTCAACAAACCATTCCTGGACCCTGATGCATTGACCAGCTACAGACCATTCTCTAACATTCCATTCACCCATTGGGATAAATCATAGAAAAGGCTTTTTTCCTTCAACTGGATGTCCAACTCTCAGGAAAAAATATCAATGGCCCTTCCCAATCTGGCTTCAGAAAACACCACAGCACCAAAACAGCTAAAGTAGAACAAACAAGAAAAACTTTGGAACATTGGGTGCTTAGTTACACATTACAGTTTGTGAATCAGAGCTATAGCTGTACAATGGTGTTTGCTTTATATTAGCCTACATTCATTCATATTATAAATGTTCAAATGTTAGAAATACTGATAATTGTGTTTTATTGAGTGCCTATGATTACATTTTTACATTTGGAAAAATAGAAAAGTTAGAAAACGTTTATATATGTACTGTATGTATCTATATCTATAAACAGAATCAAAAAGAAGGCACCCCAACTTCACAGTATATCCGCCCGGACCTCTATCCGTATCGCCCTTGAAGGCAGAGTGAAGGGAGAGATCACCAGTACATATGGTGACATGGTGGTTGCCAAGCATTTTAAAGAAATGGGCCACCCCCTCTCGCGCCTGAGGTGCATAATCTTTGATGGCCTCTCGGATAAATATAACTATGTGGAGTAAGAAAAGACCCTCCAGAGAATGGAGGCTAAATGGATCTTTAAACTTCAGACACTAGCCTCTAAGGGTCTGAATGAGCAATGGGCACTGCAGTGCTTTTTATAATGACACTAAGGGGTATATTGCACAATAACTATGTTCCCTTTTAAATTGCTCTAGTATGTTTGAAAAGGTTTTAAGGGAAGGGGTAGACTTTTGATGTATATGATTTACGTATGTGCCCTAATGCTGCTAGTGTGAGTGTCAACAATAGTTGACATTGTATCATTTCGTTACTAGTTTGTTTTGCATTAGGCTTTGTCGTTATCCTTGAATATGGACTTTCGCATGACACTTCCGGGTTGCGCTATGAATTGTGTATTAGTGGTCACCTAGCAACGTGATGCGAGAATTCATGCATCTGACCGGACCCAGGGGGTGGAGCCTGGTACCGGGTGGATATCATGTTGGGGACGACTCGATTAAGGATATGTGAATGCGAAGTGAAGCTGGTTTCCCTTTTGATGAGTATTGAAAATACTAAGTTGTCTAGGCAAACGGGATATTCAGGTCCTCTCAAAGGTAATTTTCATACTTGTTTTATGATAAAATTTTACATTATGTTACACGTGGGTGGAAGTGATGACACGGGGGGTGGGGTTATATATGTATTTTAAAGGTTGATGGTATGAGACAGTTTGTTCTGACGACGGCACCTGTGTGAGCGGAAATGCATAAGCTTTTTGAATAAAGATAATTATGGATCAGAAGTCCCGTGAGTGTGTTCCTATTTTTGGATTATATATATATATATATATATATATATATATATATATATATATATAGCTTCCAAGTATTAGAGCACTCGTGGGTCTTCACATAAATATTTTTTATTAAGAACATCTACGCTTTCAGCTGACTCAAGCAGCCCTCAGGATGTTACGACAAACAGGTAAGTGCAAATTTAAAACCTAGATCAGCCCTCCTCCCCCTGGTGCTCCTCCCTGTCAACATTAACCCCTTCAATGATGAATATAGTGAGCCATATATACAAACAAGGCTATAGAAAGTGCAAAGTTAGCTAAATAAAGTGCAAAATGCTAATATATAACCTATATACAACCTTGTTTGTATATATGGCTCACTATATTCATCATTGAAGGGGTTAATGTTGACAGGGAGGAGCACCAGGGGGAGGAGGGCTGATCTAGGTTTTAAATTTGCACTTACCTGTTTGTCTGTAACATCCTGAGGACGGCTGCTTGAGTCAGCTGAAACGCGTAGATGAAACGCGTAGATGTTCTAATAAAAATATATTTATGTGAAGACCCACGAGTGCTCTAATACTTGGAAGCTATATTCGATTCTTATAGAAGCACCGGGGCTCAAGCTGAGTGAATGTGAGTGCGGGACACACGATATATTATATATAAATATATTATAATATATATATATTATATATATATATATACACGTTATGGGTTTCTCCATGCACTCCTTCCGCTCTCAGCTGCCTAGGTAAGTGGATACAGTCTAAAGATACCTTTTCTCTTTAGACTGTATATATATATATATATATATATATATATATATATATATATATATATTATAGAGAGTAGGTAATGATAGCACTCACGGGACTTTGTTAAAAAATTTTAAACAAATACTTTATTGAACATGTACGCGTTTCAACCCAGATGGGTTGAAAACCGATCCACCACCAATCGGAGAGTGTGTAGTATGCGTGTTTCCTATGACCACAACATAGGACTGCCCCGAGGGGCAAGGCCAAGAAGATACAGTGTAAAGTGCCGAAGTGCTAGCTAAAGTGAAAAGTGAAGATAAAAAGATAAATAAAAGCGACACCTGTAAAATACAATCTAGCAAAGTATATAACAAGAAGGTTACTTAATAAGCCTAATATATTAATACTACGCTGTATAAACGGCCAATGAGGGCATTCAATTAAAGAGACTACAATAACGTAAATATGGCAGATGACAATTGGAGTCATAATTCAAGGGGAAAATTCCTCACATATAATCAACTGTGTGAATATAATAAAACGAATATTCAAATTATATATATACAATTATATATTATATATATATATAAATATATATATATATATACACACACATAATATAATGTACCAATAATCAGTGCATTATGGGTTTCGCCTTTATTAAACATCCAACGCACATAAAATGGGTGGTCTGAAATAACAGAGCATGTGGCTACCTTTTAAAGAATTCAGGATCAAGCTTCTAGCTAAAATCTATCCAAAGTTACAGTAGCATAAGGGATAAGGGGTGGTGCAGATGAAATTACAGAGAATGTTTTGCAGTTCTGCAACTAGCTTTAAAGGACACTAAAAACCGATTTTTTAAGTAAATGAAATCTGCACCTATTCTTCATGGGGAGGGGAGAACACTTACTCCCACCTCCCTGTGAATAATATAACACCTGGGAACACTGCAACACTTAACGTAGCAACACTTCACTTGCAATCCTTCTCAGCTGTCATGGGCCTGTCCCAATCGCACACCTATCTTTTGTATTGGTGCTGAAGATAGGTGCTGGTTGGGACAGCGCCCATGACAGCTGAGAAGACCCGCAAATGGAGAGCTGGTAAGTGTTTCAGTGTTGCCTGGTAATCTATTATTCACAGGGAGGTGAGAGTAAGCCCCTTTGAAGTTATTCTCCCTGTAAATAATAGATACTGATTTCAAGTACAGTAATCTGTTTAGTGTTCCTCTAAAAAAAAATTTATAATTTTGAGGAGGGGCTTATAACAAAGCTGATGGTAACCTTCACAGCAGTGGGGGGACACAATGCAAACTAGGAAGTCAAATATTGCATTATTTTGGATTCTCAGCCAGTGACATCATCCTAGGCTTGTTTAAAAGGGAGGAGTGCTTTCAATTTGGTGACTTTATGTGCATGCACATAAAATGTCTTATGATAATGTAATTATGTACAATGTGACATGAAATAATTCAGATAAATGAGGCCATAACTGTATATCACATGCTCCTTGATATCAATACACATTAATTAAGGATTTCAATCTCTAGTTATTTTTAGTACAAAGTAAAATTTTTATAACTAAAGATCTCAACATTACATCATAACACTAGATTTTCCATTTAAATTGTGATACTGTTTTTCAGATGAACCCCTGAAAATCAGTCAAGGCAACCAGGAAGATATCCAAAAATACATGTACTTAGTATATAATATTCTTTCTGCAATCTTCTATTTAAAGATAGTTTGATAGATATCTTCCTAAGGTTATGAAAGTGGGCAATCTAACTGAATACTGGTTATCTGGACCTTTTTTTGCTGCATTGTAAATATTTGTATTTAGAAGTATCACTGCATCAGCAGAACTTTATTGAAAGAAAACCTTCAATTTAAAGTGTGCCCTTCTTAATTCAGAAAAACATTTTTGCATACCAGAAAATTTATTAAAGGGAAAAGTATGGTCTCTGATAGCTATGAATACTTGTGTCCATCCTTCTCTTAGATATCTTTAACAAATATATTCCTGTAAATAACATTCAGCTTTACCATAAACCTAGCTAAATGCTGTTTATGTTCACACAATTAAATAACCTGAGCTTAGAACTTTACAGTGGTGTATTCAAAAATGTCCCTACGTATTAGAAATCCCCAGGAAAGCATCCTGATTTGTATTTGTCTGCTTTAAACTGCTTTAGACTATCTTGTTACCGATCCAGTACAAGATCAAACACAGCATACTCTGATCAGAACATTTAAAATAATAGGAACACAGTGACAGCCTGTACTGTTTTATCAGTTACTGCTACATTTGACATCAAACGCAGCCTGTCTGGCTTGTGCATTTGATAAGTTCTCCATTCAATTGAGCTCGTTTGTATTCCATGCTTGTCTGAATGACAAATTGAATATTGTGCTGTACTGCAAAAAAAACGTGTTAATCAACAGTGCTGGTGGAAAGAAAGGATGTTGCCTTTGGGATGTTATAGAGTGGACCTTGCTAAATGCTGCAAAGCTGTTAACACACACACTAGGCCAGATGTTTGGCAATGCAAGAGATGAGTTGGAAGGCAGTGATTCTTTAATGCATTTATTGCCATATTGGATTCAATTAAACATGCTTAACCACTTGTCTGTGCACCTGCTGGTTACCATATTAGCTATCCTGGGCACATGCTGAGAAGTAGGGAGAAACAGGTTGCTTTAAGGTAAAAAAAAAAACCTTGCTATTTAGTGCTAAGTATGAAAATATTACTTAACTTTAATGTGTAAATTCCCCGTGTTTAGATTTTTAGTGAAACATCACTTGCCTTAATATTACACCTGGCTTCTGAGATACAGCCAACACAACAGCTTAGACAATTCATTCATTTAAGTTTTAATTTATCTGCCATTTCCAAAAATCAGGGCAGACAATGTAACAGATTTAATAAAAAAAAAACCTCATGGCTGGTTGAAGGGGCAAATGATGAACAATACCATGGGTCTCTAATGTTCTGGGTTTTGGAGGGCCATTAACACAACGTTTTGCCAAACGCAGATATTACACCAGCCCTGAAGAAAGATTTATTTGCATTTTGGTAGGTTGGATTTCAGTTATCAGATGGTATATAAAGGCTAGTTATACAGTTTAATAGGCAGAAAAAAAGTTTAATCTTCTTTCAGGTAAAAAATCTCTAAATATCTTCTTAATGTCACACTAAAGTTGCATGACAAAAACAGTATTTGACTGGCACTAAGATCATGCTAAACTTGGGGGACGGCTCTCAATAAATTTCCCCTGTACATTTTAATACATACATGTTATACAGCTATGCAAATTTACACATGTGAACTCCTTAAAGGTCATCTCAAATTTAATCTATATTTCTCTTAAGCAGAACTTGAAATTTAAAGCTACGAAAATTTACCAGTAAATTAAATCTTAAATATATAGCTGTGTTTAAAATAAGTAGTATAAAATTACACTGGTTAGTACCCTAGAGTCGATTACACTGATTGGCCAGATACAATTGTCCTGTTTTTAGTAAAGCTGGCATGTGACCTATAAAAGACAATTCCCATCGGAAGAATTTGTCAGCAGAATCTGCCAATTACCAGCCATGTGTGTGGCATAAAATCAAAACTACCACCATCTGCATGGGAATTGGTTGGTTTTATTAAAAAACAAATGTATAGATGGCTATTGGCTCCATTTTCATGGTTTGCTATTGGCGCGCCTTATTATTGGGAGTCTTTAGTGGTTGCTGCTTTGTGTGTACAATCTCTTTATACTGAATTGGTAAAGTGTGTATGTAGAATTGTATCCAATGAAAATACAGATTGCAATGCCGTACCTAGCTTTAGACCTGTAAAGGACCTTTATTGCATCCTATGATCAGAATTTTAGCGATATCTTTGGCCTAATAATTTTTTTAAAATGTACATATAGAGGATGAATGCACCATCAGTGCTGATAGTGATAAAGAGCTCTGAATATTTCTATGAATAAAAATATGAAATACAGTTAAAGGACAACTAAAGCCACAGAACAACACTGAGCCAGAAGGCAGAACACCTTGATATAAAACCAGTAATCTGTGTCTTACCTCTCATTTTGATACGGGCACTGAGAAATTTACCTAAATAACATATGGTTTGTGCTTTACTTCTCAGCATTCTAATATCACACAGTTTGGTCAACGACCATTATGTTCTGCACATGCTCATTCCTTAGCTATGGCAGAAACGTGTTACAGTTGGTCACACCATTTATAATCTCTACAATCATTTTACAGGACAAGATAAGCAAGGAAGCATGTGACTGAGGTCAGGAGGTGTGGTCTGACACAGCACATACACACAGATGCTTCATCCAGTTCTTAACAGGCTTACATTTACTTTAATACAATTTACTGCGGTGGATTTTTTATACTTATTGGAGTTTTTTTCAGATTCAGAGTATGAAAAATTGGGTTTAGTTCTCCTTTAATTTTAACAAAATGAAACGAGAGGGATTACAACACCATTTACTTCAACAACCATGGGTACTATCAACTACAGGATTGTCCACAATGTAGTCTTTTAACGTGTTTAGGTTGCATTTAGTGGCTAACTATTGGTCTGGCAAAAGTGACCTGAAATAAAAAGGTGTGTATATATTGCCAATTAGAAGGTACAGGCACAAAAACGGATATGCTAACATGCAAAAATGTAATCAAAGCACATAAAATGATAGCAACGGAAAATACTGAAGCATTAGTTTCTGCAAAGCTACAAATTCCCCCAGAAAAACTGAAAATGCAAAAAGCTAAAGCTGCAAGTCTGCACTCTTGTGGTCAGAGAGCTATGGGCAGAGCTCATATGCAGGGAATGTAGCAGTCATGTTAATTAAGGTTAGTGGGATTGCAAGAAAAAGTAGACACCACCAAACCTGAGAATAACCTGATATTTTTCTGACACTGAAGAGTTCAGAAGAGTATATTAGAGAGACCACAGGCCAGGGAAAGACTGCAAAGTCTAATACACTTTCCAAGCTCCAAAATGAATGGAGTAGGCCCTAACTTTACCTGCAGTCTAGAAATAAAGAGGATTAAACATTTCTACCACAAATGTATTTTACAGCCATTAAAGGATAAACGGAATATGTCAACACTTAAACTAAAAGTAATTACAGGATACTGCTGAACTGAGAAAAAAGAATGTTACTTTTAGTTCTCTGCAGGGTACTGGATTATCTAAAGCAGTCAATGTTCCTATCATTTCTATCATCCTCTTTGTATTCTAGACAAGATGCAGAAACCAGGAGAATAAGGTACCTGCTAATGGGTTGTTGACAGAGGGTCCAGGCTGTGAGACACTAATTTGCCCCGTGGCTGTTTGCAATGAACAGGGAGTAAAGAAAGAAGAATGTTCAGTCCAGGCAAATAAAGACAAGCTACTGATGAAAGAAAAATAACAAAAAGTGCAGCAAAGGAAAAACAAAATTATATGGAGGTGAAGAAACTGGCTTTTCACCTTTAAGGCTGTCTATAAAATTAGACAATTATTTGTGCTTTTCTAATGACTACAAAAAAGAATTAAGATAAAAAGGAAATAAACAAGAGTATAATTTTCTTTGTCTGAAATCCAGTACCACGTATTATCAAACAGATCAGAGTCACACATGGGAGAGATGTAAATAATAATACAAATCAGCAGACCAACTTTCTATGGGTTTTCATGTAGTTTAGCTACTGTGTCAGATAATAGTCTAGTAGCAGTAATTCAAATAATCTTACTACAAAAAACTATTTAGTAACTAATTTTCCTAATATACAATTAAGTTAGGCAATATATCTGCCTCTGAAAGTCATGCGTAGTTCACACGCTCCTACGTGCATACGAGGCTTAACAGAAGTTTTCATATAGATATTATTTGGATAAGTTAAAATAATTATAAGGTAACTGAGGTGAATACACAAAGCGCTTTCATTGCAGACTTTGGGGCTTCGAATCTTTATGGAGTTTGCACATAAAAGCCTTGCTCAGGTATTGTTTTAAAGTTTATTTGAAAGCCATTTGTGTATTTACCAGAGTTACTCTTTGTATCAGGTATGTTAATCCTCCATCAATAGACAGGCTACACTATGCAGCCTGATAGTTGATAAAGTAATACAGACAGAAAACCCATATAAAGGTTATTAAAGGAGAACTAATATATATCAATAAACTAAGTTTAAATGGACACTTAGTAATTACAACAGTAATATTGAAGCCATTGTGCTTGCTGTTCTACTTAAGCTACCCAAGTATCTCTGCTGCTGCCCAACCTTTATTAACACTTGCCCCATATGCTATATTGATGTTAACACCAATAACAGGACAATACTATTGGAAACAGAAAAGCAGCATCATTTGTTAGATTCACACCTACTTTGTGTTCAACCTGAACCTGATAAACACAGCAAAATATGCCAAATGTTTCAATTAAATCCCTTTATTAGTGCTAGAAGATCATGGATATCTTTGATTCATTAATAACCCGCTGGATCATCAACGAGACTTGATCCAACATCCATACATGAGCTAATTGATGGCCATAATGGCCATTCGACAGGCAGTAATGCGTTGCCTGTCGTGCCTGCAGTCATATGTCATTAAATAGCTTTCAGCTGGGAAAAAAATGCAACTAAAACTAAAACTAAACTAAAAAAAAATAATACCCATTTTCTAAAGATCATGCTACTCACAGTTCTGAGCATTCTCCCCATGCAAAAATTCAACAAAAAAAATTAGCAATCAGTTTGTGAATGCTCAGTAACGAGTAACTTTTAGTTACTAAAAGTTTAGAAATGGAAGTATCATTACTGTCAAGAAATGCGCCTTTCCCCTCCCCTCAGGGATAAACATACTAGTTTATAAGATGGAGTAACTGTCTGTCTGCTTTAGTAAAATATTCAGTATATATCCACTTCAAAAAACAAGTGGTACATTTTTCTACACACAAGTCTTTATATATAAAGATGTGCCATTGCAAATGATGTAATTATTTATCGAGTAATGTTCAGTAATCTGCAATCTAGCTCAAAGGGAACATCTCATTTCTTCGTCTGTCAATGTTTTCTAACCAAAGAAGAAGTCTGTGGCTCATTTCATGGAAGTCCTAAAACGGAACAGAATTAATTACTATATTGAACCATATTCATTGTGGCCAATGCTAGAAACAGTATATATAACGTGTGAAATATAATGATGGAAAGTCACATTTATTGGTAAAAGCACACACAGCAATATACAATACTGCTTAACATAATCACAACTGTTTACTAAAAACCCATGACAATTATGACCCATAAAATTCATTCTTTGGTTTCAGAATTACTGAGAATACAAAACGCTGTCAAAATCATTTATTCTTCAGTCCCATGGAACAAGTGAAGCCAATAAATAATATATTATTTATATTATTTAGAACAAAATATATATATATATATATATATAAATATATATAGCAAACGGTGACCAGATGCACTCCTCCCTTGCCTTCATATAATGCCCGGGTGCCTCCGACAATTCATAGTATAGAAACAATGGGGGCACTCCATGGACTGGAACAAACTGTTTATTGAATCATCAAACGGATCGACGCTTTCAGCACAGCCAACACGCGCTGTCGTCAGATACGCCATATTGAAAAAACAAGTCCATAAAATAAAAAAACCCTCCCACATCTCCACCCTCCACCCACCTCCAGTGAATCCTCCTCTAGTGCACAATAGTAATAAAAAGTATGCATATAAATACATAAAATCTTAAAAACACGGATCAGAGACCAGTAAACATAGTAAAGAAGATAAGTAACAATACCAGCAATGGAACTTACTATAATTCTCTCAATCCGAACGGACTATCCATGTAAACTCAAAGCTCAGTAGTTCAAAGGCAATAACACAGTAACATTATAACGGTAACATTGAATTATTGTAACATGTAATGAATATACGCAACAATAGCAGAAATAGCCTACACTATAATACTCACAGCTTGTACTAATTATCGATGTAGGAAAAGACCGAACTGTTCAAGGGCAGTAACATTGTAACATTGTACTATATAGATAGAAAAAGAAAAGAGGAAGCTCTTGACACAAAAGACCACCCACCAGAGTGGTCTAATCTCTACCATATAGGGCTCCATCTATATACTACCACTGGAAATAAAGGGGAACTACCGGACTAAAGATAGTACAAATAGATATGTTAAAATTATATATAAAGTGTATAAGCACATTAGGAGCATAAGGTGCATCAAGCGCATAGACAGTACATAGAGGGCTTAAGATATATAAAGTGCATAAAATACTATAAGCTCCATAGAATACAACTGGAGCAATGGATCACCGCTAAAGGTACCCCACCATCCAGCACAAGGGTTATAGATAACATGATAGTGCCAGTTGTTCATTAAGTCCCCTGGGGGCTAATGTATCAAGAGTTCTGATCCATCTGGCTTCCCTTCTAAGAAGGGCTCTATTTCAGTCTATCCCTTCGATCTTAGGCTCATAATCTATGGCCATCCATTTAAAACAAGAAACTTGGTGCCCTGCTTCTTTAAAGTGTTTGGCAACTGACACTTCGCCGAATTTGGTACTAGGTCCACCACCACCAAGGGCCTGCCTGAGGGACTGCCTATGGTTGGCCATTCTTTCTCTCAGGGTAGTAGTCGTTTTGCCCGTATAATAAAAGGCCACATGGACACATGATAATGTATACAACATAAGTACTAGTACACGATAACCTATATCTATGTTGTATCGCCGACCATTATGGGGATGTGGAAAATCAGACCCACTGATCATAGACCGGCATGCCTGGCATCCACTACACTTATAACATCCTTTCTTGCGTTCGGGTAGCCATGATAGAGGGGCCTTGGGCCTACTGTCTAGGTCAGTTTTAACCAATAAATTGCGTACATTTTTTCCACAACGATAGGCAAACATAGATGTAACTGTTCTAAATGGTAGCCCTTGATCACTAGTGAGGATATTCCAGTTGGTTTTAATAGTATCACTAACCATTTTACTGTGAGGGGAATATTGTAATGAGATCGGCATCCGCCTATCTCTACTACGGATCGACATGTCCTGATTTGACCTTATCGTCCTCCCTAGCAATTTTGTTAGATGTCACATCACGTATCTTTCCTAACTGTTCATTTACCATTTTGGGACTATAGCCTCTAGAAAGGAACCTATCGGCCATCTCTCGCAACTGGAGTTCAGCCATCTCAGTACTCGAGTTATTCTTAATAACTCGTAAAAATTGGGAGAAAATAACGCCCCTTTTTGGTAGCAAGGGGATGGCAACTCCCTGCTGCGAGGATGGTATTCTTATCTGTAGCTTTTTTAAAAAGACGAGTCTCAAACTTGTTTTTAGAAATATCAATTCTCAGGTCCAAAAAATCAATTTGGCTAACATTCGATACTGCGGTAAATTTAATAGGAGAATCTAAGGTATTCAGTTCAGACACAAAGTTTTTACATTCTTTAAGAGATCCCTTCCAAAGAATGAAGCAGTCATCGATGTAGCGTCGATAGATGGCCAAATGATCTCCATAGTGGGGATAAATGTAAAGGGATTCAAAATCCTCCATATATATATTAGCAAAAGAGGGACCTACATTAGTCCCCATTGCTGTACCGGAGACCTGTTGGAAAAACATTTCACCAAAACGAAAATAATTCTCCCCCAAAACAAAAGTCAACACTTCCATTAGCCATTCGATAGGTGGCCTTCATGTTTGGAGTTGATAAGAGCTTGTCTGCAAATTTCAATCCCTTGCGCTTGCGGAATAACAGTATATAGACTGCTCACGTCACATGTGAGTAGTACAGTGTTAGATACTGTTCCAGTATAGGTAGATAAGATATCCAATAAATATCCACTATCACGGAGATACGGAGATCATTTGGCCATCTATCGACGCTACATCGATGGCTGCTTCATTCTCTTGAAGAATGTAAAAACTTTGTGTATGAACTGAATACCTTAGATTCTCCTATTAAATTTACCGCAGTATCGAATGTTAGCCAAATTGATTTTTTGGACCTGAGAATTGATATATCTAAAAACAAGTTTGAGACTTGTCTTTTTAAAAAAGCTACAGATAAGAATACCATCCTCGCAGCAGGGAGTTGCCATCCCCTTGCTACCAAAAAGGGCTTTATTTTCTCCCAATTTTTACGAGTTATTAAGATACTGAGATGGTTGAACTCCAGTTGCGAGAGATGGCCGATAGGTTCCTTTCTAGAGGCTATAGTCCCAAAATGGTAAATGAACAGTTAGGAAAGATACGTGATGTGACATCTAACAAAATTGCTAGGGAGGACGATAAGGACAAATCAGGACATGTGTCCATAGTAGAGATAGGCGGATGCCGATCTCATTACAATATTCCCCTCACAGTAAAATGGTTAGTGATACTATTAAAACCAACTGGAATATCCTCACTAGTGATCAAGGGCTACCATTTAGAACAGTTACACCTATATTTGCCTATCGTCGTGGAAAAAATGTACGCAATTTATTGGTTAAAACTGACCTAGACAGTAGGCCCAAGGCCCCTCTATCATGGCTACCCGAACGCAAGAAAGGATGTTATAAGTGTGGTGGATGCCAGGCATGCCGGTCTATGATCAGTGAGTCTGATTTTCCACATCCCCATAATGGTCGGCGATACAACATACTATATGGTTATCGTGTACTAGTACTTATGTTGTATACATTATCATGTGTCCATGTGGCCTTTATTATACGGGCAAAACGACTACTACCCTGAGAGAAAGAATGGCCAACCATACGCAGTCCCTCAGGCATGCCCTTGGTGGTGGCGGACCTAGTACCAAATTCGGCGAAGTGTCAGTTGCCAAACACTTTAAAGAAGCAGGGCACCAAGTTTCTTGTTTTAAATGGATGGCCATAGATTATGAGCCTAAGATCGAGGATAGACCGAAATAGAGCCCTTCTTAGAAGGGAAGCCAGATGGTATCAGAACTCTTTGATACGTTTAGCCCCCAGGGACTTAATGAACAACTGGCACTATCTGTTATCTATAACCCTTGTGCTGGATGGTGGCGTACCTTTAGCGGTGATCCATTGCTCCAGTTGTATTCTATGGACCTTATAGTATTTTATGCACTTTATATATCTTAAGCCCTCTATGTACTGTCTATGCGCTTGATGCACCTTATGCTCCTAATGTGCTTATACACTTTATATATATTTGTAACATATCTATTTGTACTATCTTTAGTCCGGTAGTTCCCCTTTATTTCCAGTGGTAGTATATAGATGGAGCCCTATATGGTAGAGATTAGACCACTCTGCTGGGTGGTCTTTTGTGTCAAGAGCTTCCTCTTTTCTTTTTCTATCTATATAGTACAATGTTACTGCCCTTGAACAGTTCGGTCTTTTCCTACATCGATAATTAGTTCAAGCTGTGAGCATTATAGTGTAGGCTATTTCTGCTATTGTTGCGTATATTCATTACATGTTACAATAATTCAATGTTACCGTTATAATGTTACTGTGTTATTGCCTTTGAACTACTGAGCTTTGAGTTTACATGGATAGTCCGTTCGGATTGAGAGAATTATTGTAAGTTCCATTGCTGGTATTGTTACTTATCTTCTTTACTATGTTTACTGGTCTCTGATCCGTGTTTTTAAGTTTTAATGTATTTATATGCATACTTTTTATTACTATTGTGCACTTTAGAGGAGGATTCACTGGAGGTGGGTGGAGATGTGGGAGGGTTTCTTTTTATTTATGGCACTTGTTTTTTCAATATGGCGTATCCTGACGACAGCCGCGTGTTGGCTGAAACGCGTCGATCCGTTGAGGCTTAATATCCCAACAATTTATTCACAACAAAAGTAGGTCTGTGGCATACGCGTTTTAGCCCAACATAGCAGGGCCGTCCTCAGAGTTACAGACCAATAGGGAACAACCATTCAAATAACAAAAATTACACTCCCAACCACACCCCTGAACCCGCCCCCCACGTGATACTCTCAGTGCAGCTAGGAAACCCAACGAAGATCCACCCCCATAGTGACACCATCCCAAAACGTAACCACCTCTTAAAGGAAGAGGGGACCAACTATTGTAGATACACTTAAGGACGTGCAGACATGGCGCAAGCCCACTGAATGTACCACCATTTGGTACAAAACTCAGGATCAAAGCATCAAAATGTCGGCAGCTGAATTTGGAACAGAGTGCGGTGGACCTCTATGCTTGTTAATGATTTTTTCCTCACACGCACCCACCATTGATATTTGTATGACCACTTGAACGGCCACCCACACCGCCTGCTGTGACAAGTATGGCAGAGGATCTATTTCTGGCTACCAGTTTACTGAATGTTGATACCAGTGGGGACTTTTATTTCTCACAGGAGGATGTTAATCGCATACTATTTGAGGATCCTATAAGTGGCCCTTAACCCTGATTCCAATAACAGGGATGTGTTCTTCAAATTATTAAGACTTAAGAAAAAGGAACTTGATCTATACTTACATGGGGTGTTTCCGTCCGAGTACCATAGATCTCAGAAAATCCCTAAAGGGTTCCGAGTGAGGAATGTATCCCTACTTGGACAATTTGATCCTGAGTTTTGTACCAAATGGTGAGGCATATTAAATAGGTGTTCCTTTAACCTAATATTATTGGTTATAGAATACACGGGCAAGGAACTTCCCAAAACTAAAGAGATCAAAAAACTTGAATTTGTACACAAAGAAGCACTTACTAAGGATTCTACATGTAACTGGTTTGAAAAATTGGAACTCCAATTAGCTAAATATAAAGAGGATTTACTTAGTTTTAAAAAAGAAAAAAATGACTATGGTTGATATTGATTATATGGAATAAAGGGTCTATGGATGGCTTTATGGCAAATCTTCAGAGTTTACACCTTTTAAAAAGCGGTTCTGCCGACGTACTCTACGTACAATGGATAGCTCAGATGACTACAACCACTCTGACAACGAAAGGGATACGTATCCCTCTAATATAGTGGGGGAACACAATGAAGAGCCCCAAAAAGCTTTTTTAGGGGTCAATACAAGGTCCAATGCAAAAACAAAAAGAGAAGGCAGAGGAACAATACCAGGCGGGGGGGGGGGCAGCACAAAAGGAAGGGGTCTGCCCCCCAAACCACCTCGCAGGAGGTGATTTATAACCTTAGTGACCATACACTAAGAGAGAACACTTTTAAATAAGGGTCTCTCTTTTATCCCGGTACCTAAATGTAACCCGTTGGAGGACGAGATTGATTTATTTAAATTACAAAGATCTTTGAAGCTCAAAGATTTGTTTTGTGATCCGGATCCTCCATCGAATCCATTCAGAGCAAAGAGCAGATTCGACCCTCCCAATACAATACACCCCCAGCTGTTAGGGTGTTTGGGGACTTAGTTAGAAGTGACATTATGAGTATCACTAAAAGTGATTTATCTCAATATAACAAATGGTCTAACTTGTCTAAAGTGGAAAGTCAAGCATTAAAATCACTTAAAAATGACAAACAGCTGTTCATTCGACCAGCTGATAAAGGAGGTGCGATTGTTCTCCTCAAAGCCTCATATTACAAAATGGAGTTGCTAAAACAACTGGCTAATAACTCCACATACAAAAGTTTGGACTGTGATCCTACCAAAACTTTTAAAACAATTTTGGATTCTAGGATCCATACTGATTACTCAATGGATGGATTACGGAAAGTGTGGTTGGGTACCTTACTACTGAACACCCACGGGCCCCCACCATATACACAGTACCCAAGATCCACAAATCTACTGAAGCCCCCCCAGGGAGACCCATAGTGGCGGTATGTGGTTCCATCTTTAAACCTGTTACCACTTATCTTGATAGCTTTCTACAACCTGTAGTAAAACAGATAAGGTCCTATCTACGCGATACCCAACATTACTACAGGAACTAAAGAAATTTGAGACTGTGACATCGAATGTGGTTTTAATGACATGCAATGTCAGCAATTTATACACAGTTATACCACAAAAAATGGGTATATATGTAGAAGGACCTTGAAGTTAAGTGGACACAAATTCCCTGCTTTTGAATTTTATGGACCTCTTATTGTTCTCACTTGAGTTTAATTGAGAACAGCCGGTATCGCTATGGGCTCTAATATAGGGCCATCTTTTCCAAACATTTATATGGAGGAATACGAATCCAAATACATCTTACCCATAGGGGGGGATAAAATCCTCCTCCACAGAAGGTATATAGATGACCTTTTCTTCCAATGGCGAGGAACTATGGATGAATGTAAGAAATTTGTGGCCACCCTCAATGAACTCGAGTCTCCAATTAGACTCACAATGACAGCTAATATGCAGTCCAAGATTTTTTGGACCTTAGAATATACAAGCAGAGGTAACACATTGGATCCACACTTTATACTAAACACACGGACCGACATACTTTGATGCATGCCCAGAGCTTTTATCCGGAATCCCAAATCAGAGCTTACGAGTACAATAGAACCATGGAAAAACTTAAAGAACCTCAGAGTGGGACGCTTAAACAATCTATTAAATCTAGATGGGAAGTATTAACGAAGGATGACAACTTACTTTTTAAGGATTCCTATTCGAGGTTTGCCTATAGACAGGGGCGAAACTTATGCAATCTTCTAGTATGAACGGATTTTTGGGAATCATTCCCCATACGAAAACCTTGTGGTTTCCCCCACAAAAAGGGATGTTTTATTTGGAAAAAGGGGATGTGTGGCTTGTAGAAGTGCTCTTACTGGGCCGGATTTCCCACATCCTCACAGTGGTAAGAAAATTAAAATCAGAAATAGACTTAGGGGCATATTTATAAAGCTTTGTTAAGTTTTCCCTGACATTTCCGCATTAATCGCGTTTAACGCGATTTATTAATGTCCGAAAACGTCCGCGAAAATTTAACGAGGCGTTAACTCTTCGTGCCGATACTTACCTGTTACCGCCGCTTCTATTTATAAAGCGGCAGTAACTGTTTCGCACTGCTAGTATCGGCTGTTTTGCTTCGCCACCTTGAAGGTGGCGAAAGCAGCCGATACTAGCCTCCCTGCGGCAGGGATGGGCAGGCAACCCGCCCCAGGAGGCACGCCCACCCCGCCCTCAACCCCCCGCGGCGGCGGCGACCTTTCCAAAAATCTGATTGGTTAATGTAAAGCATGTAAACCAAGCATTAAAAAATTGACCAATCAGAAATGGATTAGGGTTTTCTGCAAACCTATATAAAGAGGTGCACTCCCCTGCGGAACTCAGATGCCATCGCAGTAGATGGCTGAAGATAGAAAAAAGAAGCAACTGGCAACATCGGCTCTGCTGAGGCCGGCGGTGCCAGCGGGCTCACTGGCGGCAGCAAGAGCCGTCTACCTGGCATCGGCGACCTGAGTGGGGTTAGTGTCACCAGCCCGAAGACGTCGCGTTGGATCAAGATGCCGGCAACATCGGCCTCGTTGAGGTCACCGGCGCCCGCCGGGGGTACCCCTGGCGGCCGCAGGGGTACCTCTAGGGGGTCAGCGGGCTCAGCGGAGCTGGTGTCGCCGGGATTGGAAGAAAGAAGACGCCGCCCAAGTGCCACAAGGGCCCTTATAAGGGCCAGGGAGGGGGGTCCCGGTTCGAGCTGTGGGACCCCTTAAGCCCCAAAAGGCCCTTCTCAGGGCCCCGCTGGAGGGTGCCTCCACTTCCCTTCCCTCCCTGCTGGCGGGCAGGGGCTTGGAGGGGCTGCTGGGGAGGGGTGGCGGCGGGTGGTCGCGCTCGGCCCTTCCTGGCAGCCCCTCCTAGTCTCCTGTTCCGAGATTGTCACAGCAGGGAAGGGGTTGGGAGGGTCTGCTGGGAAGCGGCGGCGGGTGGTCGCCGCCGCGGGGGGGGCGAGGGCAGGGTGGGCGTATGCCCCGCCCCCTTAGTGCCGGGAAGGGATTTTAAGTTTCTTTGCGGCGATATTGTACTTAGCGCATTGCAAAGGGACTTAAAATTGCCGCAGGACACCGCTGGCGCGTATATTATTACGTGCCCGTACGGCAAATACTATGTGAGCAAAACTACCACGACAATGAGGGAACGTTTGGCGAATCACAGAAAGGCTATCAGAGTGTCCACTCAAAATGTTACTCAGAAGGATACCAATATAGGAAACAATCAGTTTCTAAACACTTCAGACTGTTGGCACATCCATTGGCCACGTTAAAATGGATGGCCATTGACTTTGAGCCGGAAAGAGAAGGTGTTGATCATAAAAGGGCTCTCCTTCAACGTAAAATTAGATGGATTAAATTGTTGGATACCCATTCCCCAATGGGACTTAATGAACAGTTTGCCCTTAGCTGCTACCCGCTAACACGGTGCCCCTTCACTGTTGTAATTCTTGGTATTGTGCCTGGATAGTGCCTTTAATTTCTGTCCCTTACAAATATGATGGGAGCTATTGTCTAGTACGGGGGCCCTTTTAGCCTTTTAGGCTTTAGATTAATGGGGCTTATTACATATTTATACAACTCTAATAATTATGTTTTGCTATACTGGAGACTTTATACCCCAGTGATATTTAAATGGTTGTTTCCTATTGGTCTGTAACCCTGAGGACGGCCCTGCTATGTCAGGCTGAAACGCGTAGGCCACAGACCTACTTTTGTTGTGAATAAATTGTTGGGATATTAAGCCCTTGGAGTGCTCAGAATTCGTATCGATCTCTTTATAAACCTGTCCCACAGCACCCAGGCAGCTGAATTTGGAACAGAGTGCGGTGGACCTCTATGCTTATATATATAATGAGAGAGGTTAACGAGGCACACTCCGCTTTAATGAGCAACGGCCCGGGTGCTGTCCGGAAAAGTTCAAAATATAGAAGAAATAAGTTGTGGTCGGAGCACTCCTGGGTCTAATAACTGTTTATTGAAGCAATTTCCACGCCATCAACGCGTTTCGGCCAATATTCTGCTTTGTAAATGCTCATAGATACAACACTTCTAAACCATATCTCTAATGGTCGTGAACTGGACTCTTAAAATACTGATAACACCTTATTAAGGATTTAGCTAACCATTAAGTTCGGTCTGATAAATAAAATAAACAACATACCTGGCTATGCATAGTTTGCAGATCAACAGTTGAGTAGAAAATAAGATGCGTCTTTATCAACACACAGGGTTATTCACTAAAAGTTCAGTATAGTTTTAAAAACGGTGCTAATTTTGCCCCAACCATCAGATGTTAGCTTCAAATGTAATAACCATTCTGAATTGGTTGGGGCTAGGGCAAAAATTAGCACATTTAAACAATAAGAAACGTTTGGTGAATAACCTGAAGTTCTAATGTGGGGCACAGGGTATGTTGTTATTTATGCTATTATAGCTTTTGCCATTTCGGCACAAAGGTAATACGAAGTAAGGTAAAGCTACCCACAGGTAAAAGTGCACTGAACAAATTGGACACTCTATTTCAGAGATTTCCCACAGTTCATATATGTGGTGGGCCATTGGAGAGGGTCGTGGGAAAATGAAAGTCAAATATTATTAGAGAGGGTTACAAACTGTAATAATCTTTTCGTGTCATTGGCACTAAGCAGGCCAGCCCAATTACAACAGCAGGAGGAGCTGAAGATGCAGGGCTGCTCGTGCAAATCGTAGAAAAAGGTCAGGTTTTCGCTTACAAAACTCTGGCCTCAGAATGGAGGAATCTGGAGCCACGTATGTGGACCTAATGAGAAGTTGAGAATAATGATCACATGAAAAGCTTCTTTGATTTCATGAAAAAAAAGTCAATATGAAAGAAACTCTTACCAATACCGTACACCTAGGGTGGTTTTCTTTGTTAAACGTGGCTATTTGGCATCACTTTAACATCTTAGGGGAATGTGTATCTTAATAGAGGATATAAATTCCCTGTGTTGGAAAATTACCAATCTCCACAATGGCTGTTTGATGGTCCTCTACACACCTTAGGAGGTCTCTTTTAGTAGCCCACATGTGCCCAATGACATCTTACTAAACTGCCTTGGAATGAAAGGGCTTCAGTGTTCCTATTACAGTTTGCACATATTTGGGACAGTGCAATTCGTGGAGAGCTGAGAGTGGCTCTGTGCATTGAGAAGTACTAACCATTGTGTTTACTTTAAAACACCAGCATTAGCTAGGCATGAAAAAGTGACGCAATGATTAGACGTCAATTGGCTAAAAGGTGGCTGCAGGGTTTACTTCCGGGTTAGCCACGAAGCGCCACAATAAAGGAGTAAAGTTGCACTAAACGATATACATACTTAGCGTTATTTTAACTGCACACACTCTTGGTGTATTCATTGTATGTTCTATTCATGGTTTAAAAGTTTGTTAACATTAGTTTATAAACCTTTTTACCATTTAATTTGCACCATTGCCAATATGCCTTTAAATTTCAAATTGCACGGTAAAAGTAACGTAGCCAGTAGTTTAATGAGAGGTTATATTAAATATGAAGGGTGTTACTGTATTTATATAAGGCATTGTAAATACTTCATAGCGTAATCTTTTCTATTGAAAATCTATTGATCTGGGTGCAATAAAAACAATTACCCTGTGGTATATTGCTACGACGCAAATATCATTCAACTGTGGCCATAAATTGATGAACAGATGTAAAGTAATAGTTACTTTTGAACTATTTCCCTAGTGTTGCATAAAATAAAAACTGGACGGACCTGTCTGATAACGCAAGTTTTGGATAATAGACCCAGGCCAGGCACTTTTTGCATGTTAACTTTTACCAAAATATTACTTTCAAAGTTTCCTTAAGTCACAGAGTGCCCTGTGGGTAGGATTCTGCACTGGATTAGCATTGCATCCCTCTTCAAACAACCATTCCTGGACCCTGATCATTGACCCAGCTACAGACCCATTCTCTAAATTCCATTCAACCCATTGGTACAACATAGAAAAGGGCTTTTTTCCTTACACTGGATGTCCACCTAGCAAAAAAAATATACACTGGCCCCTCCCAGCTGTTCGATAAACACCACAAGCACCAAAACAAGCTAAAGTAGACAACAAGAAAAACCTTTGGACATGGGGTGTTAGTTACCCATTACAGTTTGTGTTATCAGAGCTATAGCTGTACTATGGTGTTTGGCTTTATAGTACCTACTTATTCATATCATAAATGTTACCAACTGTTAGAAATACTGATAATTGTGTTTTATTGAGTGCCTATGATTACATTTTGTACATTGGAAAAATAGAAAAGTTGAAAACGTTTATACTAGTCTGTAATGTATATCTATATCTAAACAGAATCAAAAGAGGGCACCCCCCTTCACAGTATACTCGACCGGGACCTCTATCCGTAGCGCCATTGAAAGCAGGGTGAGAGGAGATCACCAGACATATGTGACATGGAGTGGTTGCCAAGCTTTTTCTTTAAAGAAATGGGGGCCACCCCCTCTCGCTCAGAGGTTGCATAAGCTTTGATAGGCCTCTCGGATAAAAATACTATCGTGGAGTAGAAAACGCCCCTCCAGAGAATGGAGTGCTAATTGATCTTTAACTACAGGACAACTAGCCTCTAAGTGGTCTGATGAGCAATGGGACTGCCCAGTGGCTTTTATAATGACACTAGGGATATTGCACATAACTACTGTGTTCCCTTTTAAAATTGCTCACGTGTATGACTAGTAGTGTTGAAAAGTTTTTTAGGGAAGGGTAGGGTAGACTTTTGATGTAATGATTTCGTAGGTGCCCTATGCGGCTAGTGTGATGTCAACAATGTTGACATTGTATCATTCGTATGTTGTTGTTGCATTAGGCTTGTCGTTTCCTTGAATATGGACTTTCGCATGCACTCGGTCCGTGTTGCGCTATGAATTGTGTATATCGGTCCCCTAGCAACGTGCTGCGACGAATTCAGGCATTCCGCCGGCACCATGGGGTGGAGCCTGGGTACGGGTGGTAATATCATTGTTGGGGACGACCGATTAAGGTATTGTGAATGCGAGTTGAAGGCTGGTTTCCCTTTGATGAGTATTGAACAATACTAAGTTGTACTAGGCCAAACGTGATATTCAGGTCTCTCTCAAAGGTGATTTTCCTACTTGTTTAATGATAAAATTTACATTATGTGTACACGGGTGGGTGGAAGTGATGACACGGGGGGTGGGTTATATATGTATTTTAAAGGTGATGGTATAGGACAGTTTGTTCTACGACGGCACCTGTGTGAGCGAAATCATACGCTTTTTTGTGATAAAGATAATTAGGATCCGAAGTCCCCCTGAAGTGTGTTCCTATTTTGATTTTGGATATATTATATATATATATATATATATCTATAAATATATATACTTCCAGTATTGAGCACTCGTGTGGTCTTCACGAATCAATATATTTTTATTAGAACTCTACATCGTTTCAGCTGACTCAAGCAGCCGTCTCCAGGAGTTCAGACAACCTAAGGCAGTGCAAATTTAAAACCTAGATCAGCCCCCTCCCCTGGTGCTCCTCCCGTCAACATTAACCCTTCAATGAGAATATAGTGAGCATATATAGCAAAACAGGCTTAGAAAGTGCAAAGTTGCTAATAAATGCCAAATGCATAATATAACCGTATACAACCTTGTTGTATACTGGCTCACTATATCATCATTGAAGGGGTTATTATGGTTGTGGACAGGGAGCGAGCCACCAGTTGGGAGGAGGGCTGATTAGTTTTATTTGCACTTACTGTTTGTCTGTAACATCCTGCAGGACGGCCTGGCTGTGGTCAGCTGAAAACCAGTAGATGTTCTAATAAAAATATATTTATTGTGAAGAACCCACGAGTGCTCTAAACTTGGAAGACTATATTCGATTCTTATAGAAGCCCCGGGGCTCAGCTGAGTGAATGTGAGGTCGGGACACACGAATATTATAATATATATAATATAATATAGTATATATATATATATATGATCACGTTATGGGTTTTCTCGATGCACTCCGTCCGCTCTCAGCTGCGAGGCCAACAGTAAGTAGTGGATACGTCTAAAGATAACCTTTTCTGCTTTAGACTGATATATATATATGTATATATATATATATATATATATATAACTAATATATTATAAGGGAGGTCCACCAATGCCACCCCCCCTAGCACGGACTTTGTTAAAAAAATTGTAAACAAATACTTTATTGAACATGTTAGCGTTTTCAACCCAGATGGGTTGAAAACCGATTCCACCACCAATCGGAGAGTGTGTAGTATGACGTGTTACCTATGAAACCAAACATAGGACTCCCCCGAGGGGCGGCACAGGAAGATACAGTGTATAAAGTGCCGAAGTGCTAGCGAAAGTGAAAAGTGAGTGAATATAAAAAGATAAATAAAAGCGCATCGAACCTTACACCATCTAGCAAAGCGTAATATAACAAGAAGGTTACTAATAAGCCTACATATATAAATACTACGCTGTATAAAACGGCAATGAGGGCATTCAATTAAAGAGACACAATAACGTAAATTGGCAGATGACAATTGGGAGTCATAATTCAAGGGGAAAATTCTCACGTATAATCAAGCTGTTCGAAATAATAAAACGAACTTCAAATTCTATATATATACATTGATATTATAATATATAAATATATATATATAGTAATATTCACCCACACATCATATAATGTACCAATCATCAGTGCATTATGGGTTTCGCCTGTATAAACATCCCACGCACATAAAAGGGTGTGTCTGAAATAACAGTAAGTCATGTGGCTACCATTTAAAGAATCAGGATCGAGCTTCTAAGCTAAAAGCTATCCACAAGTTACAGTACATAAGGGATAAGGGTGGTGCAAGATGAAAGTACAGGAACTGTTTGCAGTTCTGAACTACCTTTAAAGGACACTAAAAACTGATTTTTTAAGTAAAGAGAATCTGCCACCTATTCTTCATGGGACGGGGAGGAACACTTACTCCCACTCCCTGTGAATAAATAGACACTGGGAACACTGCAACACTGTAACGTTGAGCAACACTCACTTGAAGATCCGTCTCAGCGCGTCATGGGGCGCTGTCCCATATGCACACGCCTATCTTTTGTATTGTGCTGAAGATAGGTGTTGGTTGGGGACAGCGCCCATGACAGTCTGAGAAGGACCCGCAAATGGAGAGCTGGTAAGGGTTTCATTGATGCCTGGTAATCGATTTTCACAGGGACGGTGGAGTAAGCCCTGTGAAGTTACCTCTTCTCCCTGTAAATAATAGATACTGATTTCCAGTCATGTAATCTGTTTAGTGTTTCCTCAAAATTTTTCTATATATTTGAGGAGGGCTTTATCAAAGCTTGATGTAAACCTTCACAGCAGTGGGGGGGACACAAGAAACTAGGAAGTCAAATAATTGCATTATTTTGGATTCTCACCAGTTACTATCCTAGGCTTGTTTTTTTAAAAGGTACTGAGAGTGGCTTTCATTTGTGTGACTTATGTGCATGCACATAAAACTTCTTATAGATAAATGTATTATGTACAATGTGACATTAAATCAGTCAGATTAATGAGGCCATGAACTGATATACACATGCTCCTTGATATCACTGACACATTAATTAAGGATAAATCTCTAGTCTTTTTTAGACAAGTAAAATTTTTAACATTCCAACATTACATCATAACACAGATTTTCCCACTTTAAATTGGGATGAACTGTTTGTTCATGAGGACACCCCTGAAACAGTACATAGGCCACCAGGTGAAGCTATCCAAAAAGACATGGACTGTAGATATAATATTTCTTTCTGCAATCTTCTTTTTAGATAGTTGATACGCCATAAATCTTCATAAGGTTATGAAGAGTGGGCCAATCTTACTGAATACTGGTTATCTGGACCTTTTTTTTTTTGCTGCATTGTAAATATTGTATGTAGAAATTCACTGCAGCAGCGAACTTTATTGAAAGAAAACCTTCAATTTAAAGGGTGTGCCCTTGTTAATTCGAAAAACATTTTTGGTCATACCAGAAAATGTAGTAAAAGGAAAAAGTTGGTCTTTGATACATGAATACTTGTGTCCATCTTCTCTTAGATACTTTAACACAATATATTCCTGAAATAACTTAGCGCTTTAACCAAACCTAGCTTAAATGCTGTTTATCGTTACACACATAATATACCTGAGCTTAGTAGAACTTTACAGTGGTGTATCCCCAAAATGTCCCTACGTAATTAGAAATCCAGAAAGCTCCTGATTGTATTGTCTGCTTTAAAAGCTTAGACTTACTATGGTTTACCGATCTCAGTACAAGATCAAACACAGCATACTCTGATCAGAAGCCCTTTTAAAATAATAAGGAACACACAGTGACAGCCTGTACTGTTTATCATACTGCTACAGTTGACATTCAACGCAGCCTGTCTGGCTTGTGCATTTGATTAAGTTCTCCACTCAATTGAAGCTCGTTTGTAGTATTGCTTGTCGTAATGACAAATGACGATTTTTTTTTTTTTTTTGTTTTGCTGTACTGCAAAAAGACGTTGTTAATCACAACAGTGCTGGTGGAAGAAAGGATGTTGCCTTTGGATGTTATTAGAGTGGACCTTGCTAAATGCCTGCAAAGCTGTTAACACACACACTAGGCCAGATTTTGGCAATGCAAGAGATGAGTTGGAAGGCAGTGATTCTTAATCATTTTAGTGCCATAATTGGATTCAATTAAACTGCTCAACCATTGTCCTGTGCACCTGTGAGTTACCATATTACGCTTCCTGGGCACATGCGAGAAAGTAGAAAAACAGGTTTGCTTTAAGGTAAAAAAAACAAACTTGCATTTAGTGCTAAAGTATGAAAGATATAATTAACTTTACAATGGTGTAAATTACCCCGTGTTTTAGATTTTTAAGTGACACACTCACTGCCTTATATGTAACACCTGGCTTACTGAGATACATCCACACGACAGCTTACCATTCATTCATTTCATTTTAATTTATCTGCATTTCCAAAAATCAGGGCAGACAATTGTACAATTTAATAAAAAAAAAACTCATGGCTGGTTGAAAGGTGCAAAATGATGAACATCCCCTGGTGCCTCTAATGTTCGGGGTTTTGGAGGGCCACTAACACAACGTTTTGCCAAAGAAGATATTACACCAGCCCTAAGGAAGATTTATTTGCATTTTGGTAGGTTGGATTTCAGTTATCCATGGATATAAGATAGTTATAACAGTTTAATAGTGCAGAAAAAAAGTTTAATCTTCTTTCAGGTAAAAAAATCTCTAAATATCTTACTTAACATGTGCACAACTAAAGTTGCATGACAAAAACAGTATTTGACTGGCACTAGATCATGCTAAACTTGGGGGACGGCTCTCAAAAATTTCCCCTGTACATTTTAATACATACATGTTATACAGCTATGCAATTAGACATGTGAACTCCTTAAAGGTCATCTCAAATTTAATATTATATTTTCTTAAGCAGAACTTGAAATTTAAGCTACGAAAAATTTACCAGTAAATTAAATCTTAAAATATAGCTGGTGTTTAAATAATAGTGTTAAAATTACACCTGGTAGTACCCTAGAGTCGATTACACTGATTGGCCAGATACAATTGCTGTTTTTAGTAAAAGCTGGCATGTGACCTATAAAAGACATTCCCATCGGAAGAATTTGTCAGCAGAATCTGCCATTACCAGCAGCTGGTGTGGCATAAATCAAAACTACCACCATCTGCATGGGAATTGGTTGGTTTTTATTAAAAACAAATGTATAGATGGCTATTGGCTCCATTTTCATGGTTTGCTATTGGCGCGCCTTATTATTGGAGTCTTTAGTGGTTGCTGTCTTGTGGTACTCTCTTATACTGAATTGGTAAGTGTTGTAATGTAGAATTGTATCCAATGAAATACAGATTGCAATGCCGTACCTAGCTTTAGACCTGTAAAGGACCTTTATTGAATCCTTGATCAGAATTTTAGCGATATCTTTGGCCTAATAATTTTTTTAAAATGTACATATAGAGGATGAATGCCCATCAGTGCTGATAGTGATAAAGAGCTCTGAATATTTCTATGAATAAAAAATATGAAATACAGTTAAGGACAACTAAAGCCACAGAACAACACTGAGCCAGAAGGCAGAACACCTTGCTTGATATAAAACCAGTAATCGTGTCTTACCTCTCATTTTGATATGGGCACTGAGAAATTTACCTAAATACATATGGTTTGTGCTTTACTTCTCAGCATTCTAATATCACACAGTTTGGTCAAGCACCATGTATGTTCTGCACATGCTCATTCCTTAGCTATGGCAGAAACGTGTACCGTTGGTCACACCCATTTATATCTCTAGCCATCATTTTACAGGACAGAATAAAGGCAAGGAAAGCAGTGACTGAGGTCAGGAGGTGTGGTCTGACACTGCACATACAACACAGATACTTCATCCATTCTTAACAGGCTATAATTTACTTAATACCAATTTACTGCGGTGGGATTTTATAGCTTATTGGTGTTTTTTTAGGGAGTTTTTTTCAGATTCAGAGTATGAAAAATTGGGTTTAGTTCTCCTTAAATTTAACAAAAATGAAACGAGAGGGATTCACAACACCATTTACCTTCAACAACATGGGTACTACATCAACTACAGGATGTCAACAATGTTATTTTTAACGTTGTTTAGGTGCATTAGTGGCTAAACTATGTGTCGGACAAAAGTGACCTGAAATAAAAAGGTGTGTATATATGCCAATTAGAAGTACGGACACAAAAACGGATATGCTAACATGCAAAAAATGTAATCAAAGCACATAAAATGATGGCAACGAAAATATGAAGCATTAGTTTCTGCAAGCTACAAATTCCCCCAGAAAACTGAAAATGCAAAAAGCTAAAGACTGCAGTCTGCACTCTTGTGTCAGAGAGATATGGGCAGAGCTCATATGCAGGGAAGGATGTAAGCAGTCATGTTAATTAAGGTTAGTGGGATTAGCAAGAACAAAGTAAGACACCACCAAACCTGAGAATAAACGATTTTTTCGACCTGAAGAGTTCAGAAGGGTATATAGAGAGACCACAGGCAGGAAAGTACTGCAAAGTCTAATTACACTTCCAAAGCTCCAAAGTGATAGTAGTAGGCCTAACTTTTACCTGCGTCTAGAAATAACGAGGATGATAACATTCTACCACAAATGTATTTTACAGATTAAAGGGATAAACGAAATAATTCAACACTTTAAATAAAGTAATTACGGATACCTGCTGAAACGAGAAAAAAAAAGAATGTATTTGTTTGCAGGGTATAGTTCTAAAGCGTTATGTTCCATATCATTCATATCCTCTTTAGTTCTGACAAGAATGCAGAAAGACTGAACAGGAGAATAAGGTACCTCTAGATGGGTTGTTGACAAGCAGGGTGCCAGGTGGAGGACACTATATTTGCCCGTGCTGTTTGACAATGAACGGGAGTAAAGAAAGAAGAATGTTCATCAAGCAATAAAGAAAGCTACTGATGAAAGAAAAATACAAAGTGCGCAAGGAAAACAAATATATGGATGTGAAGAAGAAACTGGCTTTTCACCTTTAAGGTGTCTATAAATTAGACATATTTGTGCTTTTCTAATGACTTACAAAAAGATTAAGATAAAAAGAAAGATAAACAAAGATATAATTTTCTTTGTCTTGAATCCAGTCCACGTATTATCAAAAATCAGAGCACACATGGGAGAGATTAAATAATACAAATCAGCAGGACCAACTTTCTATGGGTTTCATGTAGTTTGCTACTGTGTCGATATCAGTCTAGACCAGTAATTTCAAAAAGCTTACACAAAAAACTATTTAGTAATAATTTTCCTAAATTACAATTAAGTTAGGCATATATCTGCCTCTGAAAAAGTCACTGCGTAGTTCACACGCTCCTCCGTGCATACGAGGCTTAACAGAAGTTTAACATATAGATATATTTGATCAAGTAAATATTATAAGGTAACTGAGGTGAATACACAAGCGACTTTCATTGCAGAACTTTGGGCTTCGACATCTTTATGGAGTTTGCCATAAAAGCTGCTCAGGTCTATTGTTTTAAGTTTATTTGAAAGCCAGTGGTATTTACCAGAGTTACTCTTTGTATCGTATGTGTTTAATCCTCCATCAATAGACAGGCTACCTATGCACCGATAGTGATAAAGTAATACAGACAAAACCCATATAAAGGTTATTAAAGGAGAACTAATATATATCAAAACTAAAGTTTAAATGGACACTTAGATTACAACAGTAATATTGAAGCCATTGTGCTTGCTGTTATACTTAAGACTAACCAAGTATCTCTGCTGCTGCTGCCCAACTTTATTAACACTTTGCCCCATATGCTATTGATAACACCAAACAGGACATACTATTGGAACAGAAAAGCAGCATCATTTGTTTAGATTTCACCCTCTTTGTGTTCAACCTGACACTGATAAACACACAAAATATGACCAAATGTTTCAATTATCCCTTATTAGTGCTAGAAGTCATGATATCTTGATTATAATAACACCGCTGTCATCAACGAGACTTGATCCAACATCCTACATGAGCTAATTGATGGCCATAATGGCCATTCGACAGGCAGTAAATGCGTTGGCCTGTCGTGCTGCAGTCATATGTCATTCAAATAGCTTTTCAAGGGGAAAAAATGCAACTAAAACATAAACAAACTAAAAATAATACCTTTATAAAGATTCATGCCACTTCACAGTTCTGGCATTCTCCCATGCAAAATTCAACCAAAAAAAATTAGCAATCAGTTTTGTGACTGCTCAATAACGGTAACTTTTAGTTACTAAAATTTAGAAATGGAAGTATCATTACTGTCAAGGAAATGCGACCTTTCCCCTCCCCTCAGGAAAGATTAACATACTAGTTATAAGATGGGAGTATGTCTGTCTGCTTAGTAAAATATTCAGATATATCACTTCAAAAAACAAGTGGACATTTTTCTACACACAAGTCTTTATATATAAAGATGTGCCATTGCAAATGATGTAATATTTCGGTAATGTTCAGTATCTCAATTAGCTCAAAGGGAACATCTCATTTCTTCGTTGTCAATGTTTTCTAACAAAGAAGTCTGTGGTCATTTTATGGAAGTCCTAAACGGAACAGAAATTAATTACTATATTGAACCATATTCATTGTGGCCAATGCTAGAAACAGTATATAATAACGTGTGAAATATAATGATGGAAAGTCACATTTTATTGGTAAAGAAACAGCAAATATACAAACTGCTTAACATAATCACAACTGTGAATAAAAACCCATACATTTATGACCATAAAATCAAAATTCTTGGTTTCAGAATTACTGAGAATACAAAAGCTGTCAAAAATCATTTATTCTTCAGTCCCAATGAACAAGTGAAGCCAATATAATAATATATTTATATTATTTGAACAAAAATATATATATATATATATAATAATATATATAGAAACGGTGACCAGATGCACTCCTCCCTTGCCTTCATATAATGCCCGGGTGCCTCCGACAATTCATAGTATAAGAAAACAGATGGGGGCACTCCATGGACTGGAACAAACTGTTTATTGAATATCAAAACGGATCGACGCGTTCAGCAAACACCGGCTGGCGTCAGGATACGCCATATTGAAAAAACAAGTGCCATAAATAGAAAAAAAACCCTCCCCCATCTCCACCCACCTCCAGTGAATCCTCTCTAAAGTGCACAATAGTAATAAAAAGTATGCATATAAATACATTAAAATCTTAAAAACCCGGATCAGAGACCAGTAAACAAGTAAGAGATAAGTAACAATAGCAGAATGGAACTTACTATAATTCTTCAATCCGAACGGACTATCCATGTAAACTCAAAGCTCAGAGTTCAAAGGCAATAACACAGTAACATTATAACGGTAACATTGAATTATTGTAACATGTAATGAATATACGCAACAATAGCAGAAATAGCCTACACTATAATAATACTCACAGCTTGTACTAATTATCGATTAGGAAAAGACCGAACTGTTCAAGGGCATAGTAACATGTAACATTGTACTATATAGATAGAAAAAAGAAAAGAGGAAGCTCTTGACACAAAAGACCACCCACCAGAGTGGTCTAATTCTACCATATAGGGCTCCATCTATATACTACCACTGGAAATAAAGGGGAACTACCGGACTAAGATAGTACAAATAGATATGTTAAAATATTTATAAAAGTGTATAAGCACATTAGGAGCATAAGGTGCATCAAGCGCATAGACAGTACATAGAGGGCTTAAGTATATAAAGTGATAAAAACTACTATAAGCTCCATAGAATACAACTGGAGCAATGGATCACTGCTAAAGGTACGCCACAATCCAGCACAGGGTTATAGATAACATGATAGATGCCAGTTGTCATTAAGTCCCCTGGGGGCTAATGTATCAAGAGTTCTGATCCATCTGGCTTCCCTTCTAGAAGGGCTCTATTTCAGTCTATCCCTTCGATCTTAGGCTCATAATCTATGGCCATCCATTTAAAACAAGAAACTTGGTGCCCTGCTTCTTAAAGTGTTTGGCAACTGACACTTCGCCGAATTTGGTACTAGGTCCACCACCACCAAGGGCCTGCCTGAGGGACTGCCTATGGTTGGCCATTCTTCTCTCAGGGTAGTAGTCGTTTTGCCCGTATAATAAAAGGCCACATGGACACATGATAATGTATACAACATAAGTACTAGTACACGAAACCTAATCGGATGTTGTATCGCCGACCATTATGGGGATGTGGGAAAATCAGACCCATGATCATAGACCGGCATGCCTGGCATCCACTACTTATAACATCCTTTCTGCGTTCGGGTAGCATGATAGAGGGGCCTTGGGCCTACTGTCTAGGTCAGTTTTAACCAATAAATTGCGTACATTTTTTCCACAACGATAGGCAAACATAGGTGTAACTGTTCTAAATGGTAGCCCTTGATCACTAGTGAGGATATTCCAGTTGGTTTTAATAGTATCACTAACCATTTTACTGTGAGGGGAATATTGTAATGAGATCGGCATCCGCTATTTCTACTACGGATCGACATGTCCTGATTTGACCTTATCGTCCTCCCTAGCAATTTTGTTAGATGTGCAAATCACGATCTTTCCTAACTGTTCATTTACCATTTTGGGATATAGCCCTAGAAAGGAACCTATCGGCCATCTCTCGCAACTGGAGTTCAGCCATCTCAGTACTCGAGTTATTCTTAATAACTCGTAAAAATTGGGAGAAAATAACGCCCCTTTTTGGTAGCAAGGGGATGGCAACTCCCGATGCGAGGATGGTATTCTTATCTGTAGCTTTTTAAAAAGACGAGTCTCAAACTTGTTTTTAGAAATATCAATTTCAGGTCCAAAAAATCAATTTGGCTAACATTCGATACTGCGGTAAATTTAATAGGAGAATCTAAGGTATTCAGTTCAGACCAAAGTTTTTACTTTTAAGAGATCCCTTCCAAGAATGAAGCAGTCATCGATGTAGCGTCGATAGATGGCCAAATGATCTCCATAGTGGGGATAAATGTTTAAAGGGATTCAAAACTCCATATATAATTGCAAAAGAGGGACCTACATTAGTCCCATTGCTGTACCGGAGACCTGTTGGAAAAACATTTCACAAAACGAAAATAATTCTCCCCCAAACAAAAGTCAACACTTCCATTAGCCATTCGATAGGTGGCCTTCATGTTTGGAGTTGATAAGAGCTTGTCTGCAAATTTCAATCCCTGCGCTTGCGAAATAACAGTATAGACTGCTCACGTCACATGTGAGTAGTACAGTGGTAGATACTGTTACGTATAGGTAGATAAGATATCCAATAAATATCCACTATCACGGAGATCGGAGATCATTTGGCCATCTATCGACGCTACATCGATGGCTGCTTCATGCTCTTGAAGAATGTAAAAAACTTTGTGTATGAACTGAATACCTTATGATTCTCCTATTAAATTTACCGCAGTATCGAATGTTAGCCAAATTGATTTTTGGACCTGAGAATTGATATATCTAAAAACAAGTTTGAGACTTGTCTTTTTAAAAAGCTACAGATAGAATACCATCCTCGCAGAGGGAGTTGCCATCCCTTGTACCAAAAGGGCTTTATTTTCTCCCAATTTTTACGAGTTATTAAGATACTGAGATGGTTGAATCCAGTTGCGAGAGATGGCCGATAGGTTCTTTCTAGAGGGCTTAGTCCCAAATGGTAAATGAACAGTTAGGAAAGATACGTGATTTGACATCTAACAAAATTGCTAGGGAGGACGATAAGGAAAATCAGGACATGGGTCCATAGTAGAGATAGGCGGATGCCGATCTCATTACAATATTCCCCTCACAGTAAAATGTTAGTGTAGTGATACTATTAAACCAACTGGAATATCCTCAATAGTGATCAAGGGCTACCATTTAGAACAGTTACACCTATATTGCCTATCGTCGTGGAAAAAATGTACGCAATTTATTGGTTAAAACTGACTAGACAGTAGGCCCAAGGCCCCTCATCATGGCTAAACCGAACGCAAGAAAGGATGGTTATAAGTGTGGTGGATGCCAGGCATGCCGGTCTATGATCAGTGAGTCTGATTTTCCACATCCCCATAATGGTCGGCGATACAACATACGATATAGGTTATCGTGTACTAGTACTTATGTTGTATACATTATCATGTGTCCATGTGGCTTTATTATACGGGCAAAACGACTACTACCTGAGAGAAAGAAGGCCAACCATACGCAGTCCCTCAGGCATGCCCTTGGTGGTGGCGGACCTAGTACCAAATTCGGCGAAGTGTCAGTTGCCAAACACTTTAAAGAAGCAGGGCACCAAGTTTCTGTTTTAAATGGATGGCCATAGATTATGAGCTAAGATCGAAGGGATAGACCGAAATAGAGCCTTCTTAGAAGGGAAGCCAGATGGATCAGAACTCTTGATACGTAGCCCCCAGGGGACTTAATGAACAACTGGCACTATCATGTTATCTATAACCCTTGTGCTGGATGGTGGCGTACCTTAGGGGTGATCCATTGCTCCAGTTGTATCTATGGACCTATAGTATTTTATGCACTTATATATCTTAAGCCCTTCTATGTACTGTCATGCGCTTGATGCACCTTATGCTCCTAATGTGCTTATACACTTATATATATTGTAACATATCTATTTGTAATATCTTTAGTCCGGTATTCCCCTTTATTTCCAGTGGTAAGTATATAGATGGAGCCCTATATGGTAGAGATTAGACCACTCTGCTGGGTGGTCTTTTGTGTCAAGAGCTTCCTCTTTTCTTTTTCTATATATATAGTACAATGTTAACTGCCCTTGAACAGTTCGGTCTTTTCCTACATCGATAATTAGTTTTCAAGCTGTGAGCATTATTGTAGGAGCTATTTCTGTATTGTTGCTAATTCATTACATGTTACAATAATTCAATGTTACCGTTATAATGTTACTGTGTTATTGTCTTTGAACTACTGAGCTTGAGTTACATGAATAGTCCGTTCGGATTGAGAGAATTATTGTAGTTCCATTGCTGGTATTGTTACTTATATTCTTTACTATGTTTACTGGTCTCTGATCCGTGTTTTTAAGTTTTAAGTATTTTATGCATACTTTTATTACTATTGTGCACTTTAGAGGAGGATTCACTGGAGGTGGGTGGAGATGTGGGAGGGTTTCTTTTTATTTATGGCACTGTTTTTTCAATATGGCGTATCCTGACGACAGCCGCGTGTTGGCTGAAACGCGTCGATCCGTTGAGGCTTAAATCCCAACAATTTATTCACAACAAAAGTAGTCTGTGGCAATAGCGTTTTAGCCCAAACATAGCAGGGCCGTCCTCAGAGTTACCGACCAATAGGGAACAACCATTCAAATAACAAAAATTACACTCCCAACCACACACCCGAACCCGCCCCCCACGTGATACTCTCAGTGCAGCTAGGAAACCCAACGAAGATCCACCCCCATAGTGAACACCATCCCAAAACGTAACCACCTCTTAAAGGAAGAGGGGACCAACTATTGTAGATACACTTAAGGACGTGCAGACATGGCGCAAGCCCACTGAATGTACCACCATTGGTACAAAACTCAGGATCAAAGCATCAAAATGTCGGCAGTGAATTTGGAACAGAGTGCGGTGGACCTCTATGCTGTTTAATGATTTTTTCCTCACACGCACCCACCATTGTATTTGTATGACCACTTGAACGGCCACCCCACACGCCTGCTGTGACAAGTATGCAGAGGATCTATTTCTGGCTACCAGTTTACTGAATGTTGATACCAGTGGGGAATTTTATTTCCACAGGAGGATGTTAATCAGCCATACTATTTGAGGATCCTATGTGGCCCTTAACCCTGATTCCAATAACAGGGATGTGTTCTTCAAATTATTAAGACTTAGAAAAAGGAACTGATCTATACTTACATGGGGTGTTTCCGTCCGAGTACCATAGATCTCAGAAAATCCCTAAAGGGGTTCGAGTGAGGAATGTATCCCTACTTGGACAATTTGATCCTGAGTTTGTACCAAATGGTGAGGCATATAAATAGGTGTTCCTTTACCTAATATTATGGGTTTAGAATACAAGGGCAAGAACTTCCAAAACTAAAGAGATCAAAAAACTTGAATGTGACACAAAGAAGCACTTACTAAGGATTCTACATGTAAACTGGTTGAAAATTGGAACTCCAATTAGCTAAATAAAGAGGATTACTTAGTTTTAAAAAAGAAAAAAAAATGACTATGGTTGATATTGATTATATGGAATAAAGGGTCTATGGATGTTTATGGCAAATCTTCAGGTTTACACCTTTTAAAAAGCGGTTCTGCCGACGTACTCTACGTACAATGGATAGCCAGATGATACAACCACTCTGACAACGAAAGGGATACGTATCCCTCTAATTAGTGGGGAACGGAACACAAGAAGAGCCCCAAAAAGCTTTTTTAGGGGTCAATACAAGGTCCAATGCAAAAACAAAAAGAGAAGGCAGAGGAACAATACCAGGCGGGGGGGGGGGGGCAGCACAAAAGGAAGGGGTCTGCCCCAAACCACCTCGCAGGAGGTGATTTATAACCTTAGTGGACAATACACTAGAGAACACTTTTAAATAAGGGTCTCTCTTTTATCCCGGTACCTAAATGTAACCCGTTGGAGGACGGAGATTGATTTATTAAATTACAAAGATCTTTGAAGCTCAATGATTTGTTTTGTGATCCGGATCCTCCATCAAATCCATTCAGAGCAAAGAGCAGATTCGACCCTCCCAATACAATACACCCCCAGCTGTTAGGGTGTTTGGGGACTTAGTTAGAAGTGACATTATGAGTATCACTAAAAGTGATTTATCTCAATATAACAAATGGTCTAACTTGTCTAAAGTGGAAAGTCAAGCATTAAAATCACTTAAAAATGACAAACAGCTGTTCATTGACCAGCTGATAAAGGAGGTGCGATTGTTCTCCTCAAAGCCTCATATTACAAAATGGAGTTGCTAAAACAACTGGCTAATAACTCCACATACAAAGTTTGGACTGTGATCCTACCAAAACTTTTAAAACAATTTTGGTTCTAGGATCCATACTGATTACTCATGGATGGATTATGGAAAGTGTGGTTGGGTACCTTACTACTGAACACCACGGGCCCCCACCATATACACAGTACCCAAGATCCACAAATCTACTGAAGCCCCCCAGGGAGACCCATAGTGGCGGTAGTGGTTCCATCTTAAACCTGTTACCACTTATCTTGATAGCTTTCTACAACCTGTAGTAAAACAGATAAGGTCATCTACGCGATACCCAACATTACTACAGGAACTAAAGAAAATTTGAGACTGTGGACATCGAATGTGTTTTAATGACATGCAATGTCAGCAATTTATACACAGTTATACCACAAAAAAGGGTATATATGTAGAAGGACCTTGAAGTTAAGTGGACACACAATTCCCTGCTTTTGAATTTTATGGACCTCTTATTGTTTCACTTGAGTTTAATTGAGAACAGCCGGTATCGCTATGGGCTCTAATATAGGGCCTTTTTCCAAACATTTATATGGAGGAATACGAATCAATACATCTTACCCATAGGGGGGGATAAAATCCTCCTCCACAGAAGGTATAAAGATGACCTTTTCTTCCAATGGCGAGGAACTATGGATGAATGTAAGAAATTTGTGGCCACCCTCAATGAACTCGAGTCTCCAATTAGACTCACAATGACAGCTAATATGCAGTACACGATTTTTTGGACCTTAGAATATACAAGCAGAGGTAACACATTGGATCCACACTTATACTAACCAACGGACCGCAATACTTTGATGCATGCCCAGAGCTTTTATCGGAATCCCAAATCAGAGCTTACGAGTACAATAGAACCATGGAAAAACTTAAAGAACCTCAGAGTGGGACGCTTAAACAATCTATTAAATCTAGATGGGAAGTATTAACGAAGGATGACAACTTACTTTTTAAGGATTCCTATTCGAGGTTTGCCTATAGACGGGGGCGAAACTTATGCAATCTTCTAGTATAAAGGATTTTTGGAATCATTCCCCATACGAAAAACCTTGTGGTTTCCCCACAAAAAGGGATGTTTATTGGAAAAAGGGGATGTGTGGCTTGTAGAAGTGCTCTTACTGGGCCGGATTTCCACTCCTCACAGTGGTAAGAAAATTAAAATCAGAAATAGACTTAGGGGCATATTTATAAAGCTTTGTTAAGTTTTCCTGACATTTCCGCATTAATCGCGTTTAACGCGATTTTTAATGTCCGAAAACGTCCGCGAAAATTTAACGAGGCGTTAACTCTTCGTGCCGATAATTACCTGTTACCGCCGCTTCTATTTATAAAGCGGCAGTAACTGTTTCGCAATGCTAGTATCGGCTGTTTTGCTTCGCCACCTTGAAGGTGGCGAAAGCAGCCGATACTAGCCTCCCTGCGGCAGGGGGGGCAGGCAACCCGCCCAGGAGGCACGCCCACCCCGCCCTCAACCCCCCGCGGCGGGCGCGACCTTTCCAAAAATCTGATTGGTTAATGTAAAGCATGTAAACCAAGCATTAAAAATTACCATCAGAAATGGATTGGGTTTCTGCCAAACCTATATAAAGAGGTGGCACTCCCCTGCGGAACTCAGATGCCATCGCAGTAGATGGCTGAAGATAGAAAAAAGAAGCAACTGGCACATCGGCTCTGCTGAGGCCGGCGGTGCCAGCGGGCTACTGGCGGCAGCAGAGAGTCTACCTGGCATCGGCGACCTGAGTGGGGTAGTGTCCCAGCCCGAAGACGTCGCGTTGGATCAGATGCCGGCAACATCGGCCTGTTGAGGTCACCGGGCCCGCCGGGGGTACCCCTGGCGGCCGCAGGGGTACCTCTAGGGGGTCAGCGGGCTCAGCGGAGCTGGTGTCGCGGGATTGGAAGAAAGAAGACGCCGCCCAAGTGCCACAAGGGCCCTATAAGGGCCAGGGAGGGGGGTCCCGGTTGAGCTGGGACCCCTTAAGCCCCAAAAGGCCCTTCTCAGGGCCCCGCTGGAGGGTGCCCCCACTTCCCTTCCCCCCTGCTGGCGGGGCAGGGGGCTTGGAGGGGCTGCGGGGAGGGGGTGCGCGGCGGGTGGTGCGCTGCGGCCCCTTCCTGGCAGCCCCTCCTAGTCTCCTGTTCCGAGATTGTCACCAGCAGGGAAGGGGTTGGGAGGGGCTGCTGGGAAGCGGCGGCGGGTGGTCGCCGCCGCGGGGGGGTCGAGGGCAGGGTGGGCATATGCCCCGCCCCCTTAGTGCCGGGAAGGGATTTTAAGTTTCTTTGCGGCGATATTTACTTAGCGCATTGCAAAGGGAACTTAAAATTGCAGCAGGACAACGCGGCGCGTATATTATTACGTGCCCGTACGGCAAATACTATGTGAGCAAAACTACCACGACAATGAGGGAACGTTTTGCGAATCACAAGAAGGCTATCAGAGTGTCCACTCAAAGTTACTCAGAAGGATACCAATATAGGAAACAATCAGTTTCTAAACACTTCGACTGTTGGCACATCCATTGGCCACAGTTAAAATGGATGGCCATTTACTTTGAGCCGGAAAGAGAAGTGGTGATCATAAAAGGGCTCCCTTCAACGTAAAATTAGATGGATTAAATTGTTGGATACCCATTCCCCAATGGGACTTAATGAACAGTTTGCCCTTAGCTGCTACCTCTAAAACGGGTCCCTTCACTGTTGTAATTCTGGTATTGTGCCTGGATAGTGCCTTTAATTTCTGTCCCTTACAAATATGATGGGAGCTGTATTGATCTAGTACTCTGTGGGAGCCTTTAGCCTTTAGGCTTTAGATTAATGGGGCTTATTACATATTATACAACTCTAATAATTATGTTTTGCTTACTGGAGACTTTATACCCAGTGATATTTAAATGGTTGTTTCCTATTGGTCTGTAACCCTGAGGACGGCCCTGCTATGTCAGGCTGAAACGCGTAGGCCACAGACCTACTTTGTGTGTGAATAAATTGTGGGATATTAAGCCCTTGGAGTGCTCAGAATTCTATCGATCTCTTATAAACCTGTCCCACAGCACCAGGCAGCTGAATTTGGAACAGAGTGCGGTGGACCTCTATGCTATATATATATAATGAGAGAGGGTTAACGAGGCACACTCCGCTTTAATGAGCAACGGCCCGGGTGCTTCCGGAAAAGTTCAAAATATAGAAGAAATAAGTTGGGGTCGGAGCACTCCTGGGTCTATAAACTGTGTTTATTGAAGCATTTCCACGCCATCAACGCGTTTCGGCCAATATGGAGACCACAGTTCCCTTTAAGATTCAAAACATTCTTAAAGGGATACTGAAAAAATTACTTTGCCTCATCCTAGTCTTTATTCATTAACATGAAAGAACCACTTTCTAGAGGGATGGTGCTACTGCATGTCTTCAATCCAGTACTGGTTCTACTTGCACAGACCAGAAGTGTTTATGATAATAAGGAACTTGATTGACTGCTAAAATAAGAGATGTTTCAGATTGGATATCTAAAGAATTAGGGGGCACATTAACAAAAAATAGTATTGGGTTGGGAAGAATAATTGGCAATTTAGAGGGTATCTCCACTGAAATTTTTATTTGCTTGCTCTTCCTCTTCATCTGAGTGCAGTTTCTGAGAAAGATTTTCTTCTTTTACTTCTAGTCTATGAACCCCAGGGAATTTATAGAGGAAGGATTATTGAATATTTGCTGTTTACCCAAGGGGCCCATGTTTTAACGAATATATTTGGCGAATCTTGCAAAACATGGAAGATTCTCTCGTTAATCATGATATTCTTTATTCTTGTCAGCACCCTCGATGTGTCTAATGTTTGTCCCCTCCACTGTGCCCCTATATGTATTTTTACCACTAGCATAATATACTAGATCATTTTATTTTGTTTGTTTAGTTCCGGGATATTGTGTCCTAGGAGCGCTACCAGTGGAGAGGGTTTGCATCGCACACAGAAGATTTGATATTATTTTGAAAATATCTTCCCATAATTTTTCTACTAGGTGGCATTTCCACCATACATGGTAAAAGTCCCCTTCCTAAAACAGAGTGGGCTGATCGTTGGGAAGATCTTGGCCAATAGTGCTGGCACTTTGTATACCCTATACATAACTTTCAGGGATGTTTCCCTCAGTGCTACATTCAAACTTCCCTTGTTTAAATTTTCGTACGTTTCCTCCCATTGTTCCTCTGTCAGCTCCATATTCAGATCCGCCTCCCATGCAGCATGGAATTTGTATGTTGCTTTTTCTTCGCTTTGCCATTGGTAGAGTAAAAAAAGTGTATGTTTTGATGTTGTTTGTTTAAGACAAAAATTTTCGAAGTCTGTTAGGGCTGTGTTGTTTTCTATAGATGCAACTATTTTGTTTATATATGTTGATATTAAAATATATTGGAACTAGTGTCTTGGTGGTGTTGGAAATTTGTTTCTGAGATTTGTTAAGTCTATACCTGTGCCGTAGTTGTAAAAATGTGCTAGTCTAAATATACCCGTTTTTCCCACCATATATATCCCTTTTCTAGATAGGCTGCCTGGAATGTTGGGTCTTGTGTTATGTTGAGCATTAGTGAGTGTTTTGATATCCATTTGTATCGGTTTCTGATTCTCTGCCAAATCCTTAGGGTAGTTTGTGTGCATGGGCTCATTGGTAGTGATAATATTGTTTTATTGTTGGGTAGCCATGCTATCGAGTCTATGGTTACCGGGTGTAAGAGCTCTGATTCTCATATAACCCATCTGGGTAAATTAGTTGTTTTTTGCAATGTAATTAGATGTGTAAGTTGTGCTGCTATATAGTATTTGTACAAATTAGGTACTCCCATTCCTCCTTGTGATTTGGGTTTATAGAGTAGGGATTTTGCTATTCTTGGTGGTTTATTTTGCCAGATGAATTTTATTGTTTGGTTTTGTAGTGAATCTATCCAGGCTTTGGATATCCGCATTGGTAGGCATCTAAAAATGGTATAGTAGACGTGGTAAAATGTTAATTTTGAATGTATTTATTCTGCCTATCCAGGAAATTTGTAATTTATCCCATCTAGTGATATCAGCTTTTAATTTGTTGAGGAGGGGTGGAATATTTTCTTGGTATATTGTTTCAAATTTTGGTGTTATTTGTATGCCTAAATATGTGAATCCCTTGTTTTTCCATTTTAAATTAAAATTAGGTGTTAATAGTTTTTTTTGGTGGTCAGTGAGGTTAATGCCTATCACTTCTGTTTTATCTTGGTTGATTTTAAGTCCGGATATGTTTGAGATTGTCTGAAATGTGTTGAATAAGTTGGGTAATGCTACTAATGTAGTTGATAGGGTTAGGGCGATATCTTCTGCAAAAATACTAATTTTGTATTCCCTGTTCGCTATTGTGACGCTTGCATATTGGTGTTATTGCGTATGTTGTGTGCTATCGGTTCCATCGCTAAAATAAACAGTAAAGGTGATAGGGGGTAGCCCTGCCTTGTTACTGTTTCTATATTTATTGGGGTGGTTGTGGTTGTCGGTAATTTAAGTAGTGCCTTAGGGCTGATATAGTATACCTCTATTACATTAAGAAATGTTTGTGGGAATTGATATGCTTTTAATGTTTCTTTCATATATAACCAGTCCAGACTATCGAAAGCTTTTTCGATATCGAGTGTCATAATACAGCTTTTGTTGTTTTTTTTATTCAAATAAGCTATAATGTTACATAGTTTTCTGATGTTGTCTGCTGCTTGTCTGCCTGGTACAAATCCTACCTGGTCGGTCGTTGTGTATTAGTTGTGATAGATATGGATTTAGTCTTGTAGTTAATTTTTTGTTAATATCTTTATGATGAGGGATATGGGTCTGTAGTTCTGTGGTTCGGTGGTGGCTTTCCCTGGTCTTGGTAACAGTGTGATGTGTGTTGTATTCATTTCTTTTTGTATTTGTTCTCCTTTTAAAATACAGTTATACATATTCACTAAATATGGGGTTAGTAGGGGTTCGTATTTTTTGTAATATATAGAGAGGCCGTCTGGTCCCGGAGCTTTATGAGCTTTGAGCTGTTTTATGGCTTGGGTTGTCTCTGGGATTGTGATATTTTGTGCTAGTGTTTTTGGCATTTGTGGATTCAATGGTGTTTATGGGAAGTTTGTTTGCAGGAAGGTTTGAATTGTATTTTTGTTGGCTGTGTGGGGGTTTGTATATAGTTTGGTATAGTATGTATGAAATATTTTGTATATTGTGTTTGGGTCTGTGGAGAATGATCCTGATTCTGTTCGGATTTGATATTTTTAGGATATTTGCTTTGGGTTTGAGTAAGTGAGCTAGTAGTTTGTCTGGTTTGTTCCATTTTTGATAGTAGAATTGCTTTTGCCATAGCATTGCTTTTTCTACTTCCTGTGATTGGAGTGTGTGTAATTGTTGTCTTGTTGTTTTAAGTTGTTCGTATGTCTGTTTGTATATGTTTTGTTTCAAGAGTATGGATCTGTTGTTGAAGGTTGGTACGGGTTTTCTTATATTGTTTCTTGCTGTGTGATGCTATTTGTATGATGTATCCTCTTATTACTGATTTATGTGCTGCCCCTAATAACGGTTGGCTTACCTCTCCATTATCATTAATGGTGAAATATTCTTTGATATGTTTTTATATTTGTTCTTTTATTATTGGGTCCGTTAGGAGAGATTCATTCAATCTCCAACTTGCGCTTCTTAGTTTTGGTTGTCCTGTCGCTATTTTTATTTGTATGACTTTGTGGTCTGACCAGACACATGTTTCCATAGTGGCGCTTTGTATGGAAGGGAGTAATGATGTGGAACATAGTATATAATCTAATCTAGCATAGCAATTATGTGGGATAGAGTAGTAGGAATAGTCTTTAATATTAAGTTTTTTTTCTCTCCAACAGTCTGATAGTCCTATCTTTTCCATTGTCATATGTACTTTACGTAAGGGGTGTTTGTTGTAGTTGAGTTTGTGTGATTTGGATCTGTCCCATGCCAGGTCTAGTGGGAAGTTGAAATCTCCTGCTACTATAATATTTGCTTGTGGATATTTGTTGAGTTTATTTACTGTATTGCTTAAATGCTGTAGTTCTCTTTTGGTAAGTGTTGAATCCCCTAACATTATGTGATATACATATTAATAATGTTTGATTACTCATGAGCGTGGTTTTTGGGTTTGCTTACGTTATGTTGTTTTAAGCTGTGTCCCACATCTTGGATGATGGCATGGATCATTTTGATTGGGCTGCATGGGAGGCGTTGCCTCCAAGCTGAGTTACGTGCATATCTAAAACATAGATTATATATAAAAAACTTAAACTGTAAACATTTTTATCCGTGTCGTGGATATTAAAAAATAACTCTCACAGGGCAGTGGAAGCATATTTTGGGGGGTCATATGTTTGCCCCTCAACCTGGGACTATAAAGCAATAACTTTTATACATTTCTGTATTATGTTGGGCCTCAGCCAGACCGCCCTCTTTACATACTTATTTGGGTATATAGGAGGAGTTTATACTCTGATATATGGAAGCACTCTATGTATAATTGTGCTTAGTTCCTCCTTGAATATTACCCATTTTGAATAAACATAACATTGGTTAACAATTATATTGGTTGTTCCAGTGGTTTCTAGTACCTTCTGGGCTACAGGGTTATATTAACAGAACTTTGTTGATTTGACATTTTGTATAGTGTACCCGTAGGCCCCTAAAGATTTTTTTTTTTTTACAATACTCTAAAATGCTGGGACAATAGTTTCACTTTTCCCCCTGTACTCCCCCTTCCCTCTCCTTTTTTCTTACCACTTCGCCCCTCCCTCTCCCCTTCCTTCCCCCCTCTTTTCTTCCTACCCCTCCTCCCCTCTCCTCTCCCCCCCCCCCCACAACTTTTGTCTAAAACTTCTGAAACCCCATATAGTGCAAAACGTTCGATAATAACAGGATAACTTTGGGTTTGGTTTTTTGATCTTAGCGGTTTCAAGTATATATGTTGTTTCTAAATACATATGATCCGCTTGTATGGTACTCTGTATTGTGGTATTATTTGCCCCTTCAGGGCAATATATTGGTGGTATGTTGATGGGTCAAAAATTGAGTTCTGGGTGAGGTGGGGGGTTGTCCATAATTGGTGAATAGTTTTTGGCTATTTGTCCCTGGTAGTTGAGTTGATGTCCTTTCTGTTGGTGACAGGATTAGTCCTATTGCATTGTTGTTTGCAATAGCTATGTTGGTTTTTGGGGTTTGGGTTCCTAGGTCCCTTGAATTCCATTAGGTAGTTTTGATTAGTTTATGGTGGGCTTTTCGGTTTCTTTTTGTTTTTGTAAATTTATCCTTAGTTTAACCAATATTATTTATTCCTTTCAATTTTTTGAGGAAGAGTGATGTTTCAGCAGTTCAGGTTCAGTGTCCTGGGGTTTAATTCCGATTGAGATTAGGATCTGCTTTTCAAGTGTTGTCCTTGTGTGATGCCGATCTGGGTGTTTCTGGTGCCCGAAGTCTCTGTTTCTCTGGCGTTTTGTTGGGTGTTGTGGGTTGCCACATCCTTTGAATCTGTTTACGCACTGTTCCTGGTGCGTTGGGGTCTCTCAAGGGCTGTACTTGGAGTCCATGCTTAGATAAAATTTGGGTGCCATCTTGTATATTGTCCACAGTAAATTGTTTGTTGTTTAACATAAATTGCAATTTAAAGGGGAAGCCCCATCTATATCTTATATTTTGTTCTTGCAGTACTGATTGGTCGGAGGGCTCTTCTTTTGGAGAGAGTTTGGGGGTCCAGATCTGCATATATTCGATATTTGGTGCCATTGTAATCCAAACTTGCTTGTTTTCTAGCCTCCTGTAAGAGCCTTTCCATTGTTACATAATAGTGTAGCTTTACTACTATGTCCCTGGAGAGGGTGTTTGTAGGGGGCCTGGTCAGCACCTGATGGGTACGATCGCATTCCAGGCGCTCCTCCGGTTCCTCCGGTAGGAGCGACCTGAGAATGTTGGATGTTAACTCTTGGGCATCTGCAAAGGCCTCCGGTATCCCTCTTATGCGAATGTTGCATCTCCGTGACCTGTTCTCCAGGTCTATTTGAAGGGAGAGCTTGTCCGCCGTGTATTTTTGGCCTTCAATTTCGGTCTGTGAGGCCTGTATGGCATCTGCCATTTCGTCGTGTCTGCCCTCAATGTCCGTAAGTTTTTGGCCTATTTCATGGATGTCGGCCTGTATCTGTGAGAGGGCCTCATGGAGTTCCTCCTTAAGCAACTTGCGTATCTGTGCTAAAGTGAGTGAAGCTTTGTTGGGGGAATCTTGGTAGGTATACGACCCGACATTAAATATTTTAATGTCTCGCTGAATGTACCCACAAACTATAAAGGAGAGCTTAACTACTGTATAAAGGAGAGCTTAACTATAAAGGAGAGCTAAGGCCTGCTGCCATGGTAATGCTTGAACATACCTGTGGGACCCTGCACTATAACATGAATTTAAACCATTGTAGAATCCAGTATTCCTAATTGAGTTCAGCCAATACATTTGTATCACCATCAGCAGATGTCTATTGCATTAGACAGAAGCAAAATAATTAGTCTCTAAAATAGGTAAGTTAGCAACTTCAGAGGATGTCCAATTGTTGCAGGGGGATCTAGATAGATTGTCACATTGGGCTGCTAAGTGGCAGGTGAGATTCAATGTTGGTAAATGTAAGGTGATGCATTTTGGACTTAAAAATCCTTGTGCTGCTTATACTGTAAATGGCTCTGTTTTAAGTGAATCCCTGTTGGAAAGGGATCTTGGAGTTTTGGTGGATAAACTTAAAGGAAGCAAGGGAGGGACCAGGGGGGCTGCAAGGGGAGGAGGAGACACAGGGCAGATTGAACAGGGTTTGTTAGGTTTTTCCTTTGTTGCTGTGGATGGATTATTTTTGTATTTTTCCTGTTATGGTACCTCACAGCACCCAGTACAACTTCTAGTACATATGAGCTGAATTACTGTCATGCACCAAGGTTAGTCCATTTCTGTCTAATGAAGGATAAGGGGTGTGAGCACTTCTATTTTCACTCACCTCTTATAGCTAGTATGTGAGATGTAACCACTATTGTTTTATTTGCACTTCTTACTTTTATATGCTGATAAACTTACTTTAACCTTCTTTCTGTAGACAAATATTCCTCCACCTTCGTTCTAGACTTTGTGTAGCTTGTTGTATAGAATCACACTCTGTGTCTGTGGTGCATGCATCACAATCACGCAGAACAACTTCACATAGACTGAGCACTGATGCAACACCGGTAGTGTGTCCTTCTATATCTCTCTGAAGTTCCTGAAAAATAATTAATTGAGTGACAAACTTTCAGTAACAAAGATATATTCTATTCATTGCATTTATTTTATCACTGAGAAACTGAAAAGCAAGACAATTTATCACACAGACCTTAAAGCAATACTATTTGCTTTCCCCTAGAAAGGTCCTAATAAGAATACATTGAGATCCATGACATGAAAAGTGAAGGATGCAAGTAAAAAGATGTATCCCCATAACATATGAAACCTTAGATGTGCACTATGCACTGTGAATATGAGCATCATTATACATAGTTACATAGTAATTAAGGTTGAATAAAGACAGACGTCCATCAAGTCCAACCTATTCACTTTTTTTTTCTTTTGTTTTTTTTTTAACCTTACCTAACAGTTGATCCAGAGGAAGGCAAAAAAAAACAGCTAAAAAAGGGGGAAAAAATTCCTTCCTGACTCCAAACGGCAATCGGAAAGTTTCTCGGATCAACCAGATCTATATGCATTAATACCAGTAATTCTCAATATATTTTAGTTTTAGAAAAATTATCCAGGCCTTTTAAAGTTATTCAATGAACTTGCCATTATCACATCTGCTGGAAGACAGTTCCACAGTTTCACCGTTCTCACGTAAAGAAACCTTTCCTAACCTGAAGATGAAATTCTTTTCTTCCAACCTTAAAGGATGTCCACGTGTCCTCTGATATGACCTATTAGTGAACAATGCACCAGAGAGTTCATTGCATGGGCCATTAATATATTTGTATAAGGTTATCATGTCCCTACGCAAACCGCCGCTTCTCTCCATGTAAACAGCCCTAACTTGCCTAATCTGCCTGCATATTCAAGCCCCTCCATCCCCTTATTAATTTAGTTGCCCTTCTCTGAACTGCCTCAATTTCCAAGATGTCCCTTTTGTATATGGGATTCCAAACTACCACCGCATATTCCAAATGAGGCCTTACCAGTGCCTTGTAAAGAGGGAGAATAATATTTTCTCTCTTGAATCTATTCCCCTTTTTATACAAGACAATATCTTGCTAGCTCTGGCTGTTGCTACCTGGCATTGTTTGCTACAGCTAAGTCTGTTATTCACCAGAACCCCCAAATCTTTTTCCATTACAGATGAACTTAACAGAGTTATTTATGGTGTGATGGCACAGGGAATATTAAATCCCAAATGCATCACCTTACATTTATCTACATTGAATCTCATCTGCCATTCTGCTGCCCATTTTGATAATCTATCTAGGTCTGCTTGCAGCACTTGCACATCATTGGAAGTTTCCAAAGCTCTGCATAATTTAGTATCATCAGCAAACACAGAGACCTTGCTCTCAATGCCCCCTTCTAAGTCATTTATAAACAGATTAAACAGAAGCGGCCCCAGTACAGAACCCTGAGGAACTCCGCTTAGAACTTTAGCCCACATAGATGTAGCTCCATTAACCACCACTCTCTGTTTGCGGTCCAATAACCAGTTCTCTATCCATAAACAAATGTTTTCTTCAAGGCCAACAGTCCTCAGTTTATACATTAATCGCCTATGTGGCACAGTATCAAAAGCTTTTGCAAAATCCAAATATACCACATCCACTGCTGTGCCAGAGTCCAACTTCTTACTCACTTCTTCATAAAAACCAATTAAATTTGTCTGGCATGATCTATTTCTCATAAATCCATGCTGACTACTACTAATAAGAATATCTCGGGAGACAAAGTCAAGGATATGATCCCTTAAAGTTTCCATCACCTTCCCTACCACTGATGTTAGGCTTACAGGTCTATAGTTACCAGGCTGTGAACGACTACCTTTTTTGAATATTGGTATTACATTGGCTTTTTTCCAATCCAGCGGCACGTCCCCAGACAAAAGCGAATCTGAAAATATGAGAAACAGTGGTCTAGCTAGAACTGAACTCAGCTCTTTTAAAATCCTAGGATGCAATCCATCTGGTATTGGAACTGGCCACAAAACCATTATACATTAGAAATCTTTAAGAGAGTATTTGATGCAGTACCATTATTTCATGCTGATTATGCATATCCATTGTTAGAATGCTACTACCCGGAATTAAGCAGCTTCTGGGTTTGCCAATTAATTAAATATAGAGAATTAAATCTAGAAAACATTTATGGCATCTGCACTGTTAAGCCTTAGACTGGTACACTCAGGCAAATTTATCTGGCCCACCGACCGATATTTCTGTGTATCAAAAAGTTTTTTTGCGGTTGACTGGATCAGACAAGGAAATAAATTCTATGGACCACACTATCGGTCCCGGCATACTGTTGGCCATGTGGCTACTTTTGCTGACAGTGATTTGTCTCTGTCAACCGATCGATGTGCCAAATAGTCGGTTCAGATGAATATTTACCTTTAGGTTGTATATACATGTTTAAATTTTTTTGGCCCGTTCAACTGTTGTAATCTGCAGTGTTATGCCTTAGACTGGGTAGACTCAGGCAAATATATCTGGCCCACCCACCAATATTTCCGTGTATTTGTCCCTGTCAACCGATCGATGTGCCAAATGGTCGGTTGAGATTAACAATTAACTTTAGGCTGTGTATACATGTCAATTTTCTTGATCGATTTTCTCAGGTCAATGTGTACCCAGCCTTAAGGCACAAGCATCTGGTAGAAGAAAACAACCTTAAGTAATGTACAGCTCTCTTTTTATAAAAGTGCTTTATTTTGTAAAAAAGTGAGAAGTTCCCTTTGAATATTGCACTGCCAAAAATCTTGTACCCATCTGGGTATTTTACATATTCTAACGCAAAATTTAGCAAGAAAACAGTTAAAACACAAGATAACGGGCGTGTCCAAGATGGCACTTTGTAGTGCTCCGTGACCAACAGATCCTGAATCACTATCTGCCGGCCATCAAACAGCCCCAATCGAAGGACAAACAAAGCCAAGCAACGGCGGACAAGTTAAAAAAGTTTGCACACCGGACTGAGATGCACATGAGACTGTGGCCTTGTCTCCCGCGCAACACGCAGCACAACGCGAATCACCTCCAGCAGACGATCCACAGACTTCCTCACAAACCAGTGCAGCACAGCGGAAAAAGAAACCCACTTTGACAACTGTTCCAGGCCATCACCGAAACCAAATCAACACTCACCAACCTGCTGGAAGAGGTTAGAACAGATGTTGGACTCCTGAGGCAGGATCTTCGAAACCTCAGCCAAAGAGTCACTGGAACAGAGGGACGGATTGCGCAACTAGAGGAGGCCTTAGCCCCAGTGGCGGGAGATGTAGCAGAACTGCAGCAAAGACACAATTTAATATTTGAGAATGAACATACAAAAACGTTGGGCCACGTTTCTAGCAGTCAAACAGAGACTGAGAACAGCCGGAGTGGTTTACTCCATGCTATACCCAGCCCAACGTAGAGTAATCTACCAACAGCGAACACTGTTTTTCAACACAGCGGCAGAGGCTATGGAATGGCTGGATCGAACGCGACTGAACAGACCAACATCCCCTGACCACGAGGAGTAGCCCGCAACACTAAAACAGGGAATTGAGACTTACAACCAGCCAAAATGACATTTACATATACTCCCTCCCCCCAAATTGGAACACTAAACTGGATTATGCCACACTGGATATCCCTTTGTTTGTCTGGTAATGGTGAGTTAAAATATATAGATGGGCAACAATATAGGAATTACCTCATAAACATCCCCAAGTTAACCCTATACCCAAGACCTAACTTGATACCTTATTTTTGGGAACTCGATATGCAACATAAATGCCCTCTCAAGGCAACTAGATTTGTGAGCTAACAAGCCACAGACTATGCTATTGAAACAACCACATTGTGGACACACCCAGAACCTTTTTAAAATATGTGTCTCCCTTGATGAACTAAGGCAACCATCTACGCCAAAGGTTTTTGATATATGCTTATTTTCTGCCTATCTAAATAACGGGGTGGGGGGGATGTACTATGTAATGTATAAATGTAATTTGGTAATTTAACACTGGAACCACTAGATAAGATAACCGAAGTATATGCATGTATAGATCCCTAATATTCTGCGTTGGATATCAAAATATAGATTCTGCTCCCAATAGTACACTCCAGATACCGAGGTAATGCCAATACACACATTAAGAAAATCCAGAAACGACATAGATAAAGGCAGAATACCTGAGCCTGCTAGATGGGATATTGCTGGAGTTGCTGGATCCGCTATAGTCACCAAAAAGAACCAGTATAAAACTCCGAACCTTACAATATACTGAAATTTCAACACTAGTAACTGTATGAGACTATAGACTCTTATGAGACCATAGTGTACAACCGAAACAATTATCACCCCTCTACCTGCACAAAAGGGCCGGCTCCACAAAATACAACGGAGCGCCAATAACCACCCAATGACTGAATAGGGTATATAGTTACAAAGGGTAACCCCTATAAGAGAAAGTTATGTATGTTAAGTTTATCAGTTTTTTTAGATGTGTCAACTGTTTTCTTAAATGTGCTGCTAAAATATTTATATATGTCTAATCAACACAGTATTGTTGGTTGAACTGTATTTATATGTATTGCATAACTGGTACTTTATGTTAAATCTCTCTACCCCTCCTTCTTCCCGGCATCCCGAACCTACACACCAGCTACCCAAACCACATGCCTAAACTAATAAATAATAGATGGCTAACCCCCTAAAATTCTTAAGTTGAAATGTCAGAGGAACACGTGACCCACTTAAGAGGCTACAAATACACAAAGTACTTTCACGACATAAACCAGACATAACATGCCTCCAAGAGACCCATCTCACCCAATCAGAAAGTAAATGGCTGTGCAAACCATGGTCGGCTTGGGCAATACATATCTGCCATTCCACCTACTCAAGAGGGGTCTCTCTATTAAATTGCTCAACACTACAATTTAATTTTCTGAAAATGCGTAATGACTCAGCTGGACGGTTTGTGATCGTTGCCTTGGAAATAGACCACTCTCCGTATATAATAGGACTATACAACCCCCCCCAGCAACTACAAACATACATCATCAATTAATCCCATTCCTTAGCGAATTTCCCAACATCCCCATAATATGCATGGGAGATTTTAATATGGTGCAGAATGAGGTACGGGACCGCTTCCCAGTCAGACACACAATAACCACCAGCACCGCAACTCTCAAGATTTATTTAGTATACATTACTGTGATCACATGAATAAAAAGCCTTCCAACCACGTCAAGGTAACCCCAGTCTGGAAGGTCCTAACTTCTAACCTTTTTAAATTTATTTTACTTCAATTATGATTAGGAAACTTTGCATTTCTCATTCTTACACACTGGATCCATATAACAGGCTCTCTCACTTCCCTCCAGCCCTTTGGCTTTTTAAAATGAGGGAAGAGGCCATCCAGTGCTTTATATTAAAGGCATGGGACCTCCCATAAAATGTAGTTGTAAATTAGCCTAATTGGAAGCACGCCCCACCTAAAGTCTGACTAAAACAGCTAAAACTACCCAAGGACAGAGCTGGACTAGCCCTCCCAGATCTAAGGGTATATTACCTTGCCAGCCAAGCCAAGCTACTGAAATGCTGGGTCGGCGCCGAAGAGCACCCTTATCAATCGGACCTCATGATGGCACTATAGCTCAAGGGCCCATTGCTGGCATACCTATTTCAACCCAAAATACATATGATTGGCCCTGGAACCGTGCTGCACACCCCAATAATCAAAACATGGAAAGAAAGAAATAACATTGTGCAACCACAAGATATCCCTACAATCACACCAATATGGAACAAAATGTGTCAGTATTCCCAGCTGCAACAGACTGGATCAAAATTGGTATTACAACAATAGGCCAGCTGATACAAAACAGCATTAGAGATATGAATCCCTGGCTGCTGACTACAAGTTGCCCCCATCCTACCGCTTTTGTTATCTACAAATTAAACACTGTATGCAAACGGAATTCCCGAAAGAACAAACGCAAACCAGTCCACATCAAATTATAGATATACTACAACGCTCCACACAACGGGGGGCTAATTTCCAAATTATATAAGCAACTAATATATAAATCAGCCCAAAATGAAATGGACCTCTTAAAAGACAAATGGAGCAAATATCTACCAACAATAACCACTGAACAACTAATGGAACGCGGCAGACTCCCCTAGATCTGCATCAACTGCAGCGAACAACAAACTCATACAGTTCTATATTGTGCAACAAGCATACATGTCACCAGTACAATTAGCTCGCATTAGAAGAACCATGGATACCTCCTGCCCTAAATGTAAACATACAGATGCCACATTCTGGCACTTATTATGGGACTGCCCCAAAATCAAACTATACTGGGCCAAAATACTGGCATACCTCTCCAAGGAATTGTCAATAAATGTAACACATAAAGCTGAGAAGTGTGTGCTTGGACAATTAGAAGACGAAGACTGGTCCCATCATCTCATAACCCTAACACTGGAACTGGTCTCTTCTAACGCAAAGGGAAAGGGAGTTGTATTAAACTGGATGTCATCAAACACTCTGAAATGCAAGCAATGAATACAAATGGTAACAATGACTTAGCGTACCATAAAATACTTTACATCCACAGAAAATGTCTGGCCAACGATAAAAAGATTGGAAACCCTGGATAGACTTGGGTAATAGCTGAAGCAGTCTAAGTACTTATTTGCGGAGTGCCCCCCCTCCCTCCCCTTTGTCTACTCTACACTCTCTTCCAATCTAATATATCAGTTGCAACCTTTGATTGAATATATATAATAAATGTCAATAAAAGAAATACAGGAGAATGTAAAATATACTAGAAAGCACTAAATTCACTGTATGTATATAGTTACTAGTTAAAATTAAAAAACACAAAAGTCCAAAATGTGTTTAATTGATAAACTGAAACAGGTTACAGCAAAATAACAATCAATATGTAATGTATACCATAACATGCTTTTGTAACAAAATAAAACAAATAAAAAAAAACACAGGATAACAAATTACATAAATCTCTTTCAGAACTGAAGGATGCTGCTGCCTTCTAGTCTGTAAACTACAACTTCCAGAATCCTTAAACACCATTTTATTAGGAGGAAGCATGTTTTGATTCTGCCTTTCCTAATATTGTATACAGCTATCTGGGAACTAGTGCACTTGTAGCAAAACTGTACTTCTCAACTCTGCCCCATTCTTGTTGCTCACCAAGTGTAAGCCCTATAGAGGATGATGCATAAGAGAGAAGATGCGCTCTGCAAGTAGACGTGTCTTCTCATTGGCTGCCTCCTGGACTGTCACGGACTTAACATTTTAGGTCCTCACCCTAGGGGACTTTGCAGGAATGGATCGGGGAAATGGTAAGTATAATTGTCCTTTAAGTCCTGATTATTTACTGGGAGTTCAGCTGTATGCTACAGTAAGAAGATTGCAGTTTCCTTAATTAATTTTTGTACCGTGCCGGATACCTATTATATACCCAGAACAAAGAAAATAGGAATCCTGCACACACCTAGTTAATTTATTTCTTGAGTAAATTATCTACCATTGATACATGGGAAAAAGATATGTTTCTTATTACTGCTGATATTACGTCTCTATATACCAATATTGAGCCTGTGAAAGGTCTTGAAGCAGCAAAACACTTTTTGTCTAACCGGTCTGTCACTACACCTCCCACTGAGTTCCTTGTAGACTGTTTGGAGTTCGTTCTCAGCAATAATTTTTTAAAATTTGAGAATGATTACTATATCCAACCCGTTGGCACGGCTTTGGGAAGTCCAGCGGCACCTTCATATGCCAACTTGTATATTGGCTTTTATGAAGAACAATATGTATATCAAAGTGAATTATTTCAGATGTACTGTAACTTGTTCATCCGCTACATCGACGATCTGTCTGTCATATGGAAGGGTTCACGTGAACAGGCAGAGGAATTAATTGCCTTCCTCAATACTTTCGATAATAAGATCGTCTTTTCAGCGAACATCTCTGATTCATCTGTTAATTTTTTGGATGTACAAGTTAAGATTAATGATGGTACTCTCAATGCATCATTATTTGTCAAACCGACAGACCGTAACACACTTATTTTCAGGTCAAAGTTCTCACCCCCCCCCACTTGTTCAAAGGTCTCCCTAAGTCTCAATTTACCAGAGTCTTACATATTTGTAATGATCCTAGAGACGCTGAAAGTCAGCTTGACAAAATGTCTGCCAAATTCAGAGACCATAAATATTCTGAGGCCATTCTGTCCAAAGCCAGAGAGGAGGCTATTCACCCTATAGTTACAACTAAAAGACAGATGGGTGTTCCCTTTATCCAGGGATTTAACACTCACTCTAAAGGGATTAGACAGTAACTTAATAAATACTAGCCTATAATTGAGGGTGATCCCAGTTTAGGTGTAGATACCAAACTGAAACCCAGATGTGTCAAAAGGGTAAATCTATTATTTCCAAACTGGTCCAGGCAGACCCGGAGTCAAAATATAAAAAGCCTGGTTTTGCCTATTCAACAAAGAAAGGCTGTTATCGATGCTGCAATTGCAACATTTGTAACTCACTTATTGTGAGGTCTTCATTTTACCATCCATACTATGGTAGATTGTTTAACATTTAGGTTATTTCAATTGTACCACTGACTTTTGTGATTATTTGCTGAAGTGCCTTGTTCTTTGGTATATATAGGTAAGAACATCGGACCTTTCAAGAAACGTATGCAACGTATGCAGCATAAGAGCGATATCAAATTGGCACTCCAGCGTTCTGTTGAAGGCTCAGGTACAGTGAAGACTAAATACGAAGACACACCTGTTGCTACACATTTTGTTTCTTGCAAACATGCAGTATCCGACCTTAAAGGGGAACGGTGGTCCAAAAATGACTAGGTAAATTTCCATTGTTTATTTTGCATAGTTTTGAAGATAGTACATTTTTTTTGTGTGGATATGGCCGAGCATCACACGGTCCCATGCACTCCTGTCTGTGAAACTGTCAGTCAGTCTGTCCTGTGTCTTTCTCTCCCCTTTGCACCCTGCTGTTCCCTCCCACTCATGGACCAATGGTCCCTCCAGTTGCAGGCCCCCCATGGTCCATTATCTTACAGCCCCATGTGGCCCTGCCCACTCACGGGTGCTGTGGCCCCACACACTCGTGGGTGTTGTGGCCCTGCCCACTCACGGGTGCCGTGGGTTTCTCAGAACCCCCCCCTACAGAAAACTCTGTGGAAACAGCCTTTTCAGGCAGAGTGAGAACTCTGCCTGAAAAGGCTGTTCACACAGTGAAAGAGAAGGGATGTAGATTCCCTTACCTTCTCTGTCAGGACTTCACACAGCAGAGAGGGAGGAGGGACTTCCTGTCTCCCTCACACACTGAGGAAGTCTGAGGCGGTGCTCGCCAGCGGCACTGTGCAGGAGAAGCCTTAGGAATGTCACATGTCAGATTCCCACCCATTAACTTTCTGGTCATTCATTTCTGTATATCGTGGGCTGTGGAGGACGAGGTGGTTGATGGCTTGTTTTAAAGGTAGGAAACTGGCCTTTAATTTAAGCTTAACTTTAGAGACCACAGTTCCCCTTTAAAGGGATGGTTATCGAGGTGACCGTCAAACTATGCTGTTGTGTAGGGCTTTATCCCAAAGGATTAAATAGTAACTTGGGACTTACCTAAGAGATAAATCTGATTGTTTTTAATATGTGTATATACTTACCTTTTTCCTCTAGGTGTCACTAGAGATCTTCTTCCTGGGTCTATAAAGGTGTTTTTGTATGTAATTTTATTGATACACTTTTGTCTGAAGGTACATTGTTGTACCGAAATGTCACTATGATGTTCCTGTGTATCATACAATAAAGTACACTGGATTGCAAGTCTGGTTGTGCATGGTAATTATCTATTCATATTATATACATAGGGAATGTATAAATAAATTTTATGTAATGTTTATCAACAATGTTATGTTAAAGGGCATGTCCACCCCCAAAACTAAAATTTAACCCCTTACTGGCCACATTAAGTAGTTTAAAACAATCCTTACCTTACATTTCTGCTCAAAATAGTTCCCCTGCTGTGCCCCTCCAAAGTCCAGGAAACTGCTGTGTAGGAGCAGTGTGTGACTCATGCTGTGCCCGAGTCTGCCTCAACCTCATCAAGGTTTGAGGCATGCTCAGTGCCCTCTCCCTCCTGTTTTTCTCTCCCTCCCCCTAACATTAAACCCTTTGGGTATGCGGTAGGGCATGCTCCCCCAGCCCCAACCGCATTAATATAATTGTTAGAAAGTCCCCCAATCTTTACTTACCTTCCCCGGGTATCATGGTATGTATGGCACTAAGGCTTTACATGGTTGCAATATCTTAAAAATATTGAAAAATACTGAAGTAAATCAAATACTTTTACCCTTGATGCAGGAAGCATAGTAAAAGCCAAACATGTCTGGTATGCCTGTGTAAATATAGAACACAAGTCACCACTTGCTCCTCCCTCTACATGTTGCCCAGCACTTTTCATCCAAACAAATAACATACACAAAGAAAATGGAATATGTCCAGGTGGGTGTGATAAGCATGGAGATACACTGTATAGCAAATTGTGATACACAGGGGAGCAGCTGTATAGTGTAATCTGTCAGTAACAATACAAAATCTCCCACTAAAGAAAAAATTCCATATAAATTGTGTTAAGTGATGCCCTTGGAAGGGACAAAGTAAATGCTTCAAACTAAAGGCCACAGGGCCAATTTATTACCACACTAAAAAATGATGGAAATTACCACCTATCAGTTATCTTTTAATCAACAAATAAAAGTTTATACTGTACAACAAGCAGGAAAGAATCTCTTAAAAAGCAAACAATATAGCTCAGGTAGTTCTATTGTAAGCAGTGTTCCCTATAAGCTGTGTACTAGTGGGCAGGCACACAACCCACCAGGTCTGCACACACAGCTTTGGACTTAGGGGTCCTTTCCCAAGTAAGGTGAGTAAAGACTCCTAAGTCCAATACATGTTGTGGTAATAAAACATGCATCTATCACAGCCACCGCTCTGCATTCTCTTATGTTCCCTATTAATAATGATTGATTACTTCAGTCTTACAATCCTGTATTTGAATGTATTGAACTATTCAAAATATGAAGCCAGGCTTTATGTTAATATAAACTAATCTAAAATAACATTCATGATTATAAATCAATGGCAAGAAAACAAAATCCCCCTGGCACACTTATAAGGATGGTGATTTCTGGTGCCTGTGACTTTAACATTCCTACTTAAGATGTAAGGTACGTACACTTGCCCAATGACAGAGAAATACAAAGACCGTACATCTTTATATAATGATAAAACCCCATGACAAACATTGTTAACAGTGGATGCATTAAAAAATAAAATCCTTACATATAAAAAAAAAATAAAGATCCCAATTATATTAATTATCTGCTGATTATTTACTGCATTAGGAAAGAAAATGTAAATATATTTTCCTGCCTTGAAATATATTAAAATATAGTTGTGTGTTAGGAAGCTGTGTTTATTTCTTTAATATATTAAATCATGTTAAGTAACCAGCTAAACTGTCCCTATTAACTTTCATAATGTGCAATGTGGTCAGTTTGCACTATACACATTGTATGAATTTCCCTTATACTGTATGTGATGTTCTTATATACTTTAATGTTACTAAGTTCAATGAGACATATAATAGATATATAGATAATTCTATGGTGTGTGTGTATATATATATTGCCCGTTGGTGCACAGTGGGAAATATGTGGGTGTATGTTTAGCTAAAGGCAAGATGCTAAAAATAAAAGGAATCCTATGAAATCTTGGTTCTATTAGTCTCCTACCCCCAAATGAATATTTTGATCTATTTATTGTAACATTGTATAGTGTTATAGTTCAGTAGAAACACCACAGTGAAATACAACTGTTGTGCAGAGCCTGAATCAATCTTCCCCCTTAAATTTCCAACCAATAATAGATCAATAGCAGATCCATTGGATCATTCTATAATTCAAGTTATTAGTCTGTCTTTCAATACTCACCCTCCCCATTAACTCACAGCTATCACCAGGGATTCTGTTAGAGAGGGATCACTATTGGTCAAAGTGTTAGAGAGGGATCACTATTGGTCAAAGTGTTAGAGAGGCATCACTATTGGTCAATGTGAGGTCCAATAAAGAACCCAGACTATCCTGTCATGTTTCAGTCTTATTACATTCTATCAGTTCAGGACACAGGTTCATGGCTTCTATGGGGTCTATTGCTTAAATAATGTAATAAAACAATTAACAAACTCACATCATTGTCTAAGAGAAATGGGCATGGAGATGTTTTCCTTTTAGTGCCCCTATCATATAGAGCAGGGATAAGCAACCAGTAGATCTCCAGATGTTGGAAAATTACAATTCCCAGCATTCCTCTACAAGCACCCTGTAGTTAGGGAATTCAAACTACAACTCCCAGCATTCCTCTACAAGCACTCTGTAGTTAGGGAATTCTTGGAATTGTAGTTTCCAAACATCTGGAGATCTACTGGTTACCTATCCCTGATATATAGATATCTCGTACTGTCCAGCAAACAGCAGCTCTCCTTTTTGTCTATTGAGAGGGGAGGGGTGGGGTGGAGTTATGTGAGAGTGAGAAGAATGTTTTTACTAAGACTGTCACATGTTTTACAAAGGAAGTGACATAAGTCTAGCAACTTCCTACTAACACTTCCTACTTCCGACTAACACTCAGAAAATGTTTTGATTCGCTAACACTGCTGTCAATCTAATAGTAAGCACACCACTGGATACAACACTAAAAGGGAAATGAGAAATATGTTCCTTTGTAAGCATCCATTGCCTCCCTGTAAAACTTCCTGGGGTGTGTCTAACAGTCCATATTGAAGATACCATTACAAAACAGGAGTGGGGACTACTAAGTACTTTTATTTATTTATAGATTTTGCTTTATTTACATTTCTATATACTTAATCATTACTACATATTTGTTAATATTTATATTATATAACTGTTTAGTGCTTAAACACATAAACACCGTTATATATATATATATATATATATATATATATATATATATTACTTTTCCCCACCCCCACCAACACAGTACCTCCGAAAAACCCAATGTATTCCCCATGAAATCATATAAGGGATTATGCACCCCTTAGAGTGTAATATAAGGATATTATGCCACTGAGGAGTTCCCTGACCATATAGAAGCACAAGGCCGTAGGTCGAGTGCTTTTATACAGGACAGGGAACTCCGAGGTGGCGCAATGTCCTTATATTATAATGTGAAGGGGCGCATTATTTCTTATAATACATAAGTATCGGGTTCCTTCACCCCATTCACATTTTAAATTATAGCAGTGTCCCTATTTCCACCTTAAATCCCCCAAGCTACCTTCTGTAACTTAAACCCAGTAGAAAGGAACATCCCAGCCCAGCATCTATGCGTTAAACAAATCTTTGTGGAGGAGGAGAGAGACATTGGTTATGAAGTGTCAGGAAGCAGCTCCAGCAGGTTGTTAGTGAAGTTAAACACAGCAAAAAATGCTGAGTCATTGTCCAGGCATGAACACTGTAATGGGCGTAGTAGTGGGATGTAAGAAATGAGTCACTTAGTGACATAGCTGAGTGATTTTTATAAGGAAATATACCACTGCAGCTCCCGTTATAAAATATCACACTTCTGTATTATATATATATATATATATATATATATATATATATATATATTCATGAGGTTTACCTGCAATATTTAAAATGAATAATGTCAATTACATTTATATATTGGGAAATAGCTAGTATTGTGAAAGTAATTTTGGTTATAAAAGAATTTTGTACATATTTTTTAATATCTCATTCTCAGTTAAGTTTCCAGAGGAGAAGCATCATGTCTGAGAATCATTATTTACTTTATCCTATTTTCAGGGTAGCACCATTAAAGTACTCATTAGTAAAAACAAGAACATGAGCAATTAATGCTCAGCCTCTAGAAAAAGATTTTTACTGCTGTAGTGAATACTGAATTGATACATTCAAATACATTCAAACACAGGGTAAAGTTGTAAGCCAGGGCTTTGCAACATGAGACACAGATCTTCAACAACCGGTCATGCTATAAAAAGAATAGCACTCAGGAGCATGTGCAGGCTCAGTCTATTGGAATGCTGTCTGCTAATATACGCCCCAGCAATGATTAATACAACAAAACAGGAGCATTATACGTTCATAACACAGCGAGTAAGACAACAGCAAATGTTTTTCCCAATATAACTTTGTGCCATAAGAAAGGTCTACAAAATCACACAATCCTATTAAATGAATAGGTCTTTATATTTAATAACATATTTGTAAATCAAGAAGGTATTTATAATATTGCAGTATTGTGTAATGTCATCACTATATTAATATATTGCTCCCATCATTCCCTCTGCTTCCTCCTCTGCTTCCTAACACTTTCCTAAGTAATTTTCAGGAATTTTTATGTTACTAAACTTATAAAATAAATTTATTATAAAACAACGATAAACAATTAATGAATATTATGCACTACCCTAAAAACATTTACTCACTTACAGGGTTATTCATAAAAGTTCTTATTGTTTAAATGGTGCTAATTTTGCCCCAACCAATCAGATTCTTTCAAATGTTAAAAAATATCTGATTGGTTGGGGCAAATTAGCCCATTTTAAATGATAAGAACTTATTACATCTTCCTGTTAGAGTAAAATTTTTTTATTTAAAAAGAATATTTTTGATTTAAGCCATCTTTAAAAGTCCAACCATGACAAATGTAATTCTAGTATTAATATAATAGGTTATTATATAATAGGTTATTATATGGTTATTATATTACTAGGTTCAGGGCCGCCTTTGATTGGGCACATACCCGGGGGGCGCCAGCTGGAAGTCTTAGTCATGGCCTGTAAATCAAAGTTGTGCACCACAGCCCCTCCTGTACAATCCTGCAGATCAAAAAAATGTATCAGCACCATCCCACATACTGAGTCCCGACACACATAAGCATTACTTAAGATGTCTTGTATGCTGTGCTTTTCTGTCCGTGCATTTAGTATGTTAGGTGTTATGTAATGATTTACAAACGATATATACAAGCACCACTGAAGATACTGAAACACAGTAAGCGTAGGTGGGGAACTTGATTTGAAGCAGCCAAGGCAGCAGTATTCAACAGTGTATTGTGTTGTACCCAGGGGGGTGTTTGGAGGGGGTGCTCGCGCCCAGCAACAAATCTTGCACAGTGTGTTATTTTCCTTAGGCCGGCACTGACTAGGTTATTATATTATTATATAACTAGGTACTATAATAATCCAACATTTGTTAGCTGCCCCTAGCCAGGATTCGACCTTGATCTCCCATGTCAAAGGCAGGGCCCTTAACCAGTACACTATCCAGTACATTCGATAATTATGGAATTTACGATCGAAAGTCCGAGAAATCCGATCCGGGATAGTTCGAGAAGTCCAGTCCGTTCGAACTCGGGCTCGAGTTCTAGTTCATCCCTCGTCCTAAACACATAGTTTAAAAGGTAACAATATCTTCAATTAATTATATTTTGTACAAATTCGGTTTACTCCATTATAATTTACTATACCATAGAACAAAAAGTTAGTTGTTAACCTATTTTTTCTATGTCAAGTAGACACTAGAGCAAAAAGTCTGCGGTAAGACCAGCACTATAATGGCACAAATCAGAACAAGTCTAGAGGAGCGGTTAGCGAGAGCTCTCTTTACTTAACTAGAGCAAACATAAAAAGGAAGACAGAATTTTAGACAAATAGATAAGATATAGCAATTCACATAAGAACCACTGGTATCTCTGTATTTTTAATTAAAAAAGGATTGTGCTTTAGTTTTCTTTGATTTATGGTACCTTTGAAGTTTTCAATCATTTCCTCAATGCTAATGCCCTGTTCTGAGAGACCTTGCTCTCCATCTGTCACCATTCACAGAGCTCCTTGTTTTTTCTCATTAAATATGGCCCACTCATTGAGCCTTTCACTCACTTGTTGACGTCGCAGAGAACTTACAATTTTAGGAGCATAAAAATTCTGCATTCAATAAGAAAAACAATACATGATAATTAGTATTTTAAAGGATTATGTTGTATTATTCTCTGTCCTCTTCTGGCCTAGGGCCTAACAAATGGGAAGGTATGCTCTGCAAGAATCACTTTAAACTGTGCATGGTGGATGCAGCAGGTATGCACAACAGAGAACTATGATTGTGTCCTGTCTTACAGGTCGAAACTGCTGATTGTATGCATTACAGTACATGCATTAATAACAAATGTTCACTTCCTTACCCCCATTCTCTGCTGTACTAGTGGGCAGGCATACTCAGTGTATTTACCTTTGGAAAGATACCTGGGCAAAGGTATACAGGTATCTATCTTTTTTAGATATGAAAAGGGTATGGCGGCTCTGCTTCCTAACCTCAGCCTTTCTCCTGGGCTCACAACATGTGCTGTACAGCCTGGAAAGCCCCTCCTCCAAGAATATATCAGAAAAAGCAAGGGCCGCAGCACTGCTGGTCAATCTGTTAAAAGTCCAAACTTTATTTCATATTGGTTAAAAAATATCTTAGCAGATAGTGTCTAGCAAACACAAATGTAGAAAAAAATAGGGTTTACCCTGACACGTTTCGGACGTTTCGAAAAGTCCTTAATCATAGGTAACTCTGATCATTCCCTTCCCCTTTTTAAAATCCTAACCACCAATTAAAACCAAGTGTATAAACCACTCCCTATCTCTCTCTTAACCCCTTCCTCCTACTTTATTAGAGACTTCATTAACACTAATCACATTATTCTTATCAATCTTTATGATGTTATAATGGTCTAGGTTACAAAACCCCTACATATCCCTTTAAATGTAACATCTAGATCAGTATATTTAATCCATAATATCCCACTTACCTTTCTTCAAACAATAAGTGACATATCCCATTTACACATCTTTGCGATGTTATAATGGTTTAAAAAGAAAAAACAAATCCTGCACCCTTTAACGAAAGTCAAAAGGTAGGTAATGCTGGGTGCAACCAGAACTGTAGCCATCAGCAGACTAGAAATACTAAATGATACTGGGCACACCAGTCTTGACCAACAAATATTTATTATACTGATGTTTCTTGCTATAGTGGCACCTTCCTTAGACAAGTAAAAATTTTTTTACTTGTCTGAGGAGGTGTCACTATAGCACCGACACGTCACTATGTTGGTCAAGACTGGTGGTGCCCAGTATCATTTAGTAGTTATAATGTTTAGGTTTATAAATCCACATATATCCCTTTAAAATCTAACATCTAAATCAGTATGTTTAATCCATAATAGTCCAGATCAGCAAAAAGATCACTCTAGCACACCTGTATGGGCAATTGCCAAGATTGTGTAGGTGCAATCCCTGAATAACCCTCTATCCTAGGGTAAGCAAAGTCCAGCAAAGAAGATTCTTTCACAGGACATTGCAAAGACAACCACAGTAGAAAGCTGCAAACTTTAGCTTATACAGAGGCTGCAAGAAAAAGATTAGGATTCCCTGACTGAAGAGGATAATCCACTCCTGAGGCCCTCTGGAAAAGGACTGCCAAACAAGACTGAAACCCCAAAAAAGAGAGGTTTATCTGCAAATGCACATCTTGCTTTAAAAGAATATGCACTGCAGAGAGAATACCGAGGGGCCTTAGGTGAATCTCAGTCCATATTGTGTCAAGGGTGATTCTGATATCTCCAAAATGGATTGATATTGAATAAATGCAGTCTAGATTTAATATACCTTACCATTGAACACTTGCAGCCTGCCATTAAAGAACAAGGCAAGAAATTAACACCAGAATCCGAGCTTAAAACACTGATCACAGCGGATCAACTCACAGAAATAAAGGAGAGATTGGAAGCTTCGATCGCATCCCTGAAGGAGCAGCTGATCCAGCTCATCGAAAGTTTGAAGGGTACACGCGATTATGCTAAAAACAAGTGTACAGCTGGAAGCAACGCACAGAGAACGAACGGCACATCGGAGGAGTGAGACAGAAAAAAGTCGGCCGGCCGCCTAGCAACAGGACAAGGCAAGAGAAGAAGACGTCACAATCCGTGACGGACCCAGCACGGAGCGATCCACTCAATCCTCATGGACTCTCACTGTCTTTCAACTCTGGGGTATTTTTTTAGCAGCACAACAAGCACACATGTCCAAAGGCAAAGGAAGAAAATCTGAAGAAAATGATGAAAACCCTGGTGGTAAATATCTCTAATGTAATTCTGACACAAACACAAATGGATGTTTTGGAAAGGGTTTTGAGGTTTGTTACCAACCAGATGGGGTGAACTATTTGGATTAAGGTTGAATGGCATAGATTTAATTCGTTCAATTAAATTAAAAAGTGTTTTTGCTATAAGGACAGACTAAAAATAAACCCTGTATTTAAGAAGAAATCTACATTTACCCCCCTTATAACAAAATGAGTCCCGGAGGTTTTTAATAACTTAGTTATGAATGAGGTAAAGCTTTAAGGTGGTCACATTTAAAGGGAAAGAGATAATTTAAAAGAAGTGAAAGGAGGCATTAAAAAGTCTTAAAAATGATCCTAGAATCTTATGAAAAAAGCTGATACGGGTGGGGCAACAGTCATAATGGACAGAAATGCATATATGGAAGAAGCAGATAGACTGTTAAAAAAATAAGGCACATTATAAACAGATGACTGTGATCCTACCCGTAAAATCAGAAAGAAATCGATGATTTATTAGATGATGCCCACATACAAGGGATGATAGACAATGAAACTGTATCCTTTTTAACCTGTGACTCCCACGTGTACTAGTGTTTACTACTGTTGCCTAAAATACTAAATGTTGAATAAACCACCTATTGTTTCTGGATTGAGCCATTAGGCAAGTTTATTGACTTTTACTACAACCAATGGTCAAAAATAATAGACATGTCTAAAGGATACTACAGATTTTTGCAGCACCTAGAGACCATTGGGACTATTAAAACCTAATACTTACCTATGTACTATGGACATTGAGGCGCTCTATACTCCATCCGCACCACAGGGTGATGTTGTTATGGAAGAGGCCTTGTTAGACTGGGGATATGACACCAATTGGTTTACTTTTTGCTAGATCTGCTCAATCTAGGTCTTACTAAAAATTTTTTAGATTTAAAAACATACTTCTTTCAATTTCAAGGCACAAGTATGGGCGCACATTTTGCGCCTACATACGCCAATATCTTTGTGGCAGATTTTGAAAGGAAGTTATTTTACATAATGAAGCTATAATATTTCTGTTAAAGGGATTGTAAGATATGTAGATGTTTTTTTCTTATGGGAAGGCGACCTGACATCTCTCAAGGAAATGGAATGCCAAATCAATCAAAAACATCCAACATTAAGGTTTCACTATCATATAGTCAAGAATGTATTAATTATCTTGATTGGCTGGTAAAGAAGTGTGAAAATATATTGATGACTGATATTTATACAAAACCTACCGACAGAAAACAACGTATTAAGTGCAAAAGTTTCCATCCTAGAGGACAGTGAGGGATTACCCTACGGCCAATTACTAAGAGTAAGACGCATAGTAGTAATGATGAACTATGCAAAACGAGAATGTCGAGATGTGCAATACATTCCTCAAAAGGGGTTATGAAGCCCCTTCCTTGATCAAGGATTGTGAGAATTATGCAGATCGAAAGATCCACGTTATTGGTTTCTAAAAAGGATCTGAATCAGATGTGGCACAAGAATCCCCATTAACACGCAAAAAACAAATGTTTCTAGGAGAACCACAAACCGGAACATTTCCATGTAGAAATTGCCAGTCATGCAATGCAATAATCCGTGGTGATTCTATCAATCACCTAAAAAGGGAATACTATTAAACTAAGTGTTTTTGCTACCTGTAGAACCTCCAATGTTGTATATATGTTGAAGTGCCCATGTGGCTGGGCTACGTTGGGAATGCAAGAGAGAGATCCGACTTCGTATCTGAGAACACAAACGTGACATACAAATTATGAAGGTGTCAACAAAAAATTGAAACTTCAGTTAGCAAGCATTTCTGGGATAAAGCATAAAACATCCCAATTACGATGGCTAGTCCTAGAAACGTAGAAAAGGATTTAAGAGGAGGGATATTAACACCAAGATATTACAGGAGAGATTATTTTGGATTGACAAACTCGAAACACTTGCCCCGACTGGCATGAATGAGGAACTCAACTGGTCATGCTTCTGTAATAGTTAATTTATATCCATATTGAGATCTACATACTGCATTATGAATTTTTATACTGTGTTATTAATTAAGTTTTTATGGTCTTAGAGCCTATTTTATTATATTTCACTATATATATGTCACCAGAATACAATGTTTCACCTTTTTTTGTTGCAATTTTTTTCCATGTTCTTATTGTATTATTTTACTTCTCTGCCTTATTCAACAGCTTTTGTATTTCCTTCACAATATTCTACACATGGTGGCGCCATGTTGTGGACTTTTTTTAGAATCCTTCTGCACAGGCCAGCCTATTTTCATTTTTCTTTCTATGATTATCTTAATGATATTGGTATTATTGCACTGGGTCTACATATGGAGGTCTATGTGAAGGTATCATATATGAGTTATACGTTCTCCCATATACTGATTAGCATTATGCACTTTACTACATATGTATTTTATATCTACACTTTCCTTCTATTACTTTTATGTATTTTACTATGTGATTTGGAGATATGTCTATACGAGCTATATTCTCGCTAACCTTATTAGCTTTTGTGCTTTAGTAGATATGTGATGGTTTTATATCTACACTATTGTTCTTATTATTTTTATGTATATTTCTATAAGGTATGCATAACATTGGAATGATTTTATAAGAAATACACCTATTTATGATGATTTTAGTAACACTTGTATGCACTATGATGATTTTAGTACACATGTATGCACTAGAGCACTTTTTGGTTGAACCAATCATGATGAGAATACCCGCCCAGAAGGCTGGTCCTTAGTAGTGGTTCACCTATTTAACGTTGTAACACTGTTGAAGTACACTCACCTGAGGAAGGGGCACGTACCCCCCGAAACGTTGTGAGATGTTTGGTCTGTATTGAATAAAATTACAGTTTGGAGTGCCACCCGTGCCTATTTGTGATTTCTGTTATGAAGCCCCTTCCTTATCAAGGATTGTGAGAAAATTATGCGATCGAAAGATCCACGTTATTGGTTTCTAAAAAGGATCTGAATCAGATGTGGGCACAAGAATCCCGTTTTTCACTAAATATTGTACCCTATCCAATAAATAAAGCGATTGTTCAAAAAATTGGAGGATACTAAGGGCAGATTGGAGTATGGTAAATTATGTACAGAATTGCCTTATATCTCATATAAAAGAATCTAGGATTTAGGAGATCAAATTATTAGAACAGACATATGCCCTATGGAATGCAAAAAGCTTAATATTGGGACCACTTATAGCTGGCACATTTCCCTGTAGAAAATGTAACGTATGCAGCTCCATTATTCCTGGTGAATTAGTACATCCCCCTAGAAAAGGTACAAAGATTAAACTAAAGAAGTTTGCAACATGTTCTACTAAAGGAGTGGTGTATTTACTGAAGTGTCCTTGCGGTTGGGGCTATGTGGGTAAAACCGAACGGGAAGCCAGTGAGGATAGGAGAGCACAGAAGGGACATTATTTTACAAGGGTATAAGCTCTAGTATGAAACCCCAGTCAGTAGACACTTTTGGCAAAATAAACATCAAGTTACACAACTTAAGTGGCAAATACTTGAGTGGTGAAACAAAGCACTCGAGGAGGGGATTATAAGAAAGTCTTATTAAATAAAGAGGCATATTGGATTGACTATTTGCAAACTTTAAAACCATGGGGAATGAATGAGGATGCTGGTTTAAGTATTTCCTTTAAACTCCTGTTATACTGTTTCTCTTGAATATGTTCACTACTTGCTGTCTCCTATATAAAATAACCAGTTAATAGGGAAGGAATATTAAGAACGCTGTAATATTATATTATATATGTTTTTTAAATCATTTTAAGTAACATTTTAGAAAGCAGAATATGATTACTCTTTCCTATTCTCTCTAGGTCACTACCACCATGGGTAGAACTCACGAGATATTTATGAAAATGCTGTAAAATGTAAGAAACATTATTAAATATAATAAGATGAAGTGATTAGTAAAACAAATTGTTTACAATGGCGTTAGTATGTTTAGCAGCATATACTATGATGTTGATACAAGAGCATTATGATTTATGTACCTATTTAATTATAACACTGTATTATGGCACTTTAAAAATATTCATACTATCTATAACATTGTATATGCACTTTAAAAGTATTTATAACCATTTATTATGCTTTTACCTAATCTTGCACATATTACGGATTTAGTATTAGCATATATATGAAGTTACAGGCCTTTATATAGGCCTTGATAAATTCACTATGTATTGTATTGTATACCCGTCATCATGGATCCATGTGTGGGAGGAGGGGTTAAGTGTGGGTTTGGATTGTCACTGGTTTACCTGAGGAAGGGGGCTAGTCCTCCCGAAACGTTGTTTATGTTCTTTGCACAATAAAAGTGTGTATTATTTGCAAGTAGTGTGCTCCCCTCATCTTCTTTGTCTTAATCCATAATATCTCACTAACCATTTCTTCAGTCAATAAGTGACTGAAGAAACTTTGGAGTCCTACAATCTAGTTTTAATATCCAATATACTTCTCTCTTATTTATCAACTCTACAATATCCCCTCCCCTTAGTTTATTCACTATTTAGTCAATGCCCTGAACACTACAAAAATCAAGATTTCCAGATGAGCAACATGAAAAATGTCTGGCTACTGGTGATCGTTGGTCACCTGTCACAATTGCATTTAAGTGTTCCCTTATTGTTTCTTTAAGGGGACGTATTGTGCGGCCGACGTATTGCTTGTTACATTTTGTACAGGTAATAAGATACACTACTTTAGTTGTATTACAATTTATATATGATCTTATACTAAATTCCCTTTGTATAACACTGGACTTAAATGTAGTGTCAATTGATATTGTTACACGTTTTACATTTCCGTGCTCCACATTTGTAGCTCCCTACCGTAGTTAACCATGTATTTGTTCTCTGTCTTTTTCTATCATTCCAGCATAAGCTGGGTGATAACCGTTTGGCCAAAGAGGGACCCTTCCTGGCTACAATATTTATGCCTTTCTTTAATATGTCCCTTAATTCTGGATCCCTTTTTAGGATAGGAATATTACGTGTAAGTATACATCGGATAGTTTCAAATTCTTCACTAAATTCAGTCACAAATGTTGGAGCCATATCTCCTAATCTCGACTCTTTAGAATTCCTTGGGTTAACATCAAAAAGTAAGGATCTCCTATCTTTCTTGTGATATATGTTAGGCATTATCAGCACCCCCTTTGTTGTAGCCTCTGGCCAAAAATCTCTCCCTCAAGTCTTTAGCTGCTAGCTCAAAAGACTGCTCTGTAGAGCAGTTCCGCCTTATCCGTGTGAATTGACCCAACGGAACACCCTTCAATGTATGTCTAGGGTGGCAGCTAGTTGCTCACCCCCCTGCCATATCAGTAATAGATCGTCTATATAGCGACCATACCAATAAATACTTTGCCTGTAGGGGTTTGTCTCTCCAAAGATACTGGGCTCCTCCCACCAACACATAAAAAGATTGGCGAATGATGGAGCAAAAGCTACGCCCATAGCGGTCCCGCACCTTTAATTATGTTGGAGGAGGAAGTTTATTGATTGTAAAATTAAGCTAGACTAATCTGGGGAGTACTTAGAAAATCTCTTCAGACACCATGCCACTGCCTCAAGGCCCATGGCATGATCTATAATTGAATATAGCGACTTAACATCCAATGCTACCCAGCACATGCCCTCTCTCCATACAACCGAATCCATTTTTTGCAACACTTCCTTGGTGTCCTTGATGTATGATTTCAAGTCAAGTACAAGTGGCTGGAGATAAAAATCAATTAATTTTGCCAAATTTTCCCCCACAGCTCCAATACTATGGGTCTACCTTCTGGGTTCTCCAGCCTCTTATGGATTTTCAGAAAATGGTGAAAAATGGGATTTGTTGTTTACTTAGACACCATCTCTAAGATATTTTTTAACCATATTGTAAAGTTTGGACTTTACCAGACTCACCAGTGGTGCTCAGCCCTTTGTTGCTTTTTCTGATATCTATTTTAAGGAATCTCATGGAGGGAAAGTGATATTGTTTAAATCAAATGTTTCTGGGCTATAAGTCAAAAAAAGCTTTCATATTAGGATCAAAAAAATAAGTTTAGTTCCCTCTTAAAATACTTTTTTAAACACAAATGAATATATATATATATATATATATATATATATATATATATATATACCTTTAGCATCAATGATCAAATCAAGATGTTTTTTCTACTGCTCCAATCTAATTGTAGTGTAGTTCCATTTCTCTTGTATATCTGTGATTTCAGCCTGCAAGGCAGCATCTGCTATACTATCTGCAGACATGAGAAGCTGCTTTCCTGCTTCCACAGTAAGGATATAACTGCCTTGCTGTCTGTGGAGCACTTTATCTTTCAGCTGGAAAACACAATGATTAATAATGAATTTAAAGTAGTATACCAATTGCTATTCTAATTGTTAGATAACAATGTCAATATGAATATATAACTAAGCTTGGTTTTATGCCAGGAATGTCCAACACTCAGTGTCGGTAGTTGTAGTTTGCAAATGTCTGGAGAGCTGCTTTATACTGTACATTGTATCAAACAAAAAATTCTGACCTGCCTCCTTAGGACTATGAAGTTCGAATCCTCTGTGAAAATGTTTTTTAATAATTCACTGACTTGTTTTTGTCAGACTGATTATATTAAAGAAGAACTGTGGTCCAAAAATGACTTTAGGTAAATTAATAGGAATTGCTCTCCTGAGAGTTTTTGCAATTTATTTCCATTATTTTACATCGTTTTGAAGATATTTACGTTTTTGTGTGTGATACGGCAGCAGCATCATCAGGTCCCCTGCACTTCCTGCTTCCTGCTCTGAAACCTGTCAGTCAATCTGCCCTGTGTCTCCTCCCCTTTGCCCTGGTCCCTCCCACTCATGGACCCCATGGTCCCTCCAGTTGCAGGACCCCCTTGGCCCATTCCCTTACAGCCCCATGTGGCCCACCCATTTGTGGGTGCTGTGGCCCCGCCCACTCGTGGGTGCCTAAGCCCCGCTCGCTCACAGGTGCTGTGGGCCACTCTGACACCCCCCTACCAACTGTGTAAACAGCCTTTTCAGGCTGAGTGAGAACTCTGCCTGGAAAGGCTGTTTTCACATAGTGAGAGAGAAAGGCTGTAGATTCCCTTACCTTCTTTGCAGCTGCAGGTCCTTCACACAGCAGAGAGGAGGGACTTCCTGTCTCCCTCACACACTGAGGGAGTGTGAGGCTGTGCTCGCCGGCGGCACTGTGCAGGAGAAGCCTCAGGAATGTCACATGACAGCCTCCCACCCATTAACTTTCTGGTCAGTCATTTCTGTATATCTTGGGCTGTGGAGCACGTAGAGAGGTGGTTGATGGCTCGTTTTAAAGGTAGGAAACTGGCCTTTCATTTAAACTGTTTGGAGACCACAGTTCCACTTAAATGATCCTCACCATTTTACTACCATTAGTTTACACTTGAATACTGCTACTATTAGAAGAGACAGAACTCCACGGTTGGGTGAATTAACGTCCACAGCTTTTATTTTTCTCATTTCATAATTTGCATACATTTGCTTAATCACATAATCACCATGGTCCTTGCAAACTTGGATAATCGTGGTTGCCATGGCAACCCCATAAACCAGCTGACACCAATCAGTTCCTTAACTTCCTTGTTTGAATGCCAACCTCCTGTTAGGGAGGGCATGTAAACTGCCACCATGTCCGTTAGCAAGGACCCCACCGCCAATGCCTGCTGTAACAAAACCCATTTAACTTATAAAATGTTTTCTTTTAATATAAAAATAATAATAACAATTATTATCATAACATTATATAACAAACAACAGAGAGAAGGGCCGGGTGGGAGGGAAAGCACGTCCTGGGTAAATTTTTCATACAAAATGACTCCCACCAACCGCGCTGCCTCCTTCTTATACCCACCTTTGCGTCGCAGGCGCATGACGTCATCCGGCACGCGCCTGTTCCCACTCGCAAAGCATTACTGGGAATGGGCACACAAACGCGGAAACAGCGAGTCTCCTCTCTATCAGTCAGGGGTAGTGTCGCTTATACAGCACCCCCCAGACTGATTATATTAAGATGATCCGCACCATTTTGCTACCATTAGTTTAACTTGAATACTGCTACTATTAAAGTAGACAAAACTCCAAGTGTTGGGTGAATTTACGGCCACAGCTTTTATTTACTCCATTTACATAATTTGCATAAATTTGCATAATCATATAATCACCATGGTCCTTGCAAACTTGGATAACCATGGTTGCCATGGCAACCCCATAAACCAGCTGACACCAATCAGTTCCTTAACTTCCTTGTTTAAATGCCAACCTCTTATTAGGGAGGGCATGTAAACCGCCACCATGTCCGTTTGCAAGGACCCCACCACCACTAGGGGTCGATATAAGCCTATACTCAACCCTGGCTGCCACCCAACAAGTGTATCGCTCTTTCAATCCCTTTTTGTAAACCCAATAAGAAAATGTCCAGGCCAATATCATGTAAATGTATATCATGTGAGATGTATACCATCTCACATGATATACAATAGCAACTTGTTGTCAACTTTACAGCTGGCGGTGCAGTATGGCCACACCTCCCATTGCGCATACAAAACGGGATATTCTAGTATTGAGGACTTGCCTGCAGCATTCAATTGCTGCTGGGTCTCTGGCACCTATCCAGGATAATCTTGGTATAATTTCAGACCAAACAATTACCACTGACGAAACATCTCTGCCATGCGAGATAAATCTGTTTTTATCATGGTTATTAATTTTACCAGACTAAAAAAGCACAAGCCATTCCCTCCCGCGTGTACTACTAGGACCACTGGGCCCCGCTCTGTTTGCCCAACAGTAAAAACTTCAGATATTATACAGAGCCAGCATAAACCCCGAATTCCATTCCAATGGATCCCGATGCCTTGAAATCCCAATTGCAGGCCGCTCGGTCATATCTTGGCTCTTTTCATTGCCCAGTAGATAAAAGAATGCCCCATTATTCATACTGTGGGCTTTGCTGTTCCTGCAACGAAAATTCAATTAGTAACTAGGTTTGGGCATATATAACGCGCAACACAACCTGAACGCCATCTACCTATTTGTTTTACTTGCGCATTAGAAAACCCCAAACTGCTAGCTTCTGTAGCCGCCCCTATCTGGAACGAGTGGGTACCAAATTCCTTAGGAATTTAGCCCTAAGCGTTCTAAGTCTTTAGAGCTGCTTCAAATTGATATTTGGTTAGCGGAGATCCGTCCGCATGAATGAATAACTGGGTACCTTTTCCTCTTGGTTGAAGAAAACTTTTGAGATTTGCCACTGGGCAGCAATAGGAATTAAGGGAAAATAAGAAAAACATGTGCCTGTACCAAATATGTCCACTTTAGATTTCTGGATTCAAACTTGTACCAATGAATTGCTAACTGTCACATTTTCCTTACTAAGGCCCCCTGGTTTTGAATGGCTCACTGGAATTAGTTCGCTAACCCGGAGAGCTCCGAAGAATACTAGCACGAAGCTTGATCTGAACAAGGCACATTCATAGCTGTCTTTACATACCTGTTCTAATGTTAGCCATAATCGGGATAGTAGGACAAAGGAGATTGGCCTCCTGGAGTCTTTTGACCTGTGTTCCTTTTTCCAACCTCTGAGGATGGATAAAATCCATCAGCCAAACAGCTTCATCTACGGAGCAAAGAAAGGTATGTTAATGCGCAATCTAAGTGGATTTGATCGTCCCTCCATTGTTTTCCTACTACTATGGGGAACAATCCTACAATGTTAAGTTTTTACACCAGCCTCTTATTGTCCAACTATCAGGCCATGTACCAGCACTCCATTCTCTCCCGAAAATTGCTCCAAATCCAATTGAACCAGCTGCATCAGTATATAGTTCTAGATCCTCATTAGTCACCTCTTGTACCTAGATGGTGGATGGGACCTCCTTGCTGGCCTACCTGCTTGCCTTGTGGTAGACCTACCTGTCTTTTCCCCCTCCACTGGTGCCCTTTGAGCTGCTGGTCCTGGGGGCTCATTACTCCCCAGCAGCTGCCTCAACCATCCGGCACCCTCCCTTCCCATCCTCTACATAACCTGCTTCTGCTGTTGATCCAATTCTGCCATCCTGCTTGAGATTTCTCTTCCTGGGCAAACACAAAATGGCGCCCACCAACCGTGGCGCCCACCAACCTCTGGATCCTTCCTCTTTGCAGTTAATGTTTTAAAAAAAAAAATCTATTTTTATCTGTAGTGTAGGAGACCCCCTTCAACCCTAACTGTCCTTTGTGGGGCCCGGAGCCAAAATCATTTTGACTTCTCTACGAATGCGAATTCCCTGCATTCACTATAGATATTTTTTTTTTAAATATTGCCATTATAGAACAAACTCCAGTGTAATTTTTAGTGTCAGTCAGAAAAACTCGTGAAATGATAAACATTTATAAACATGTATAATAAAATGGCACTTTTATTATAAAAAAAGGACACAAAATCACCAAAAACGCATTTACTCCATTTCAGACACAGCAACATATTTTTCTGTAAGCAACCCCCCCTGACTTTTATATGTTTTATGCATACCAACTCAACATGCCAATGCAAAAATTTAACAGTAGAAAGCAGATTGTGGCATACATACAGCAACAATTTGATTCCAATTGTAATGCTCTATACATGGCTCCTTACAATTGCTCTTTAAAAATATGGTCCAAGCCTGTTTACTACAAGTACAAAATAATAATAACAGGGCACTAGATACAAACAAACCCTCACATAGGGAAGGTGCTCCCTAAACCAATTAAACAATTAATAGAAAACACAGAATTGAGGCAAGATGCTAATGTCCATATATGTATAAGACCTTTTCTGACAAAGCAGTCATGGGAAAAACTGAAGTATTATAAAACAAGTGACAAAAAGGTGATGTTGAGACACGTCTATAAAGTATAGTATCTCGGGTTACCTATATAAACTATATGTAACATCAAAAAGTAATGAGGGAGGTCCAGACGTTGAGCTGAAAGTGCAAACTTTGAAAATTTATTCCATGAGAACCAAGTAAAAACAGTGGCAATGACACTTAGCCCTTTCTCAAGAGGTTTGATTTGAGGCATGTTTAGGGAATATGTTCTGGTAGTATAGTACTCACCAAAAATAGTATATGAAAATAATAATTTCAGTAGCTAACCCATCATTTACTACAATCTACTACAAAACGATTTGATTTATTTTTTCATTGATTGACTTTATCTGAAGTATTAGAGGTGTGGTACGTCAAAGCAGCATGAAATGTTTGCACTGTTATTTACTTGTTTAAAGGGCGAGAAGTCATGTGAGGGTAGAAGCAGTAAAGAGTGACAAATATTACATGTAAATCTGATTTCACAATATGAAAATATAGCAAATTCATACAAATGTGGGGGTCTCTGCCCCTTTTAAAAGATGATAATGTTTTGCACTGTTCATGCTAAAAGTGCTTACTCAGTTCTTCCATCCTGTCCTGAATAATAGAGAGGTCTGATAAACGGTTTGGATCCTGACCATTTAATATTTTTTCTGCTTCAATTATCCAAGGTCTTCAAGTTTCCTCATAAAGGCCTTATAATCTAAAACAACCTCTGCAAGAAATATTATTAAATGTGTTTTGAACTAAAATAAAATTGACAAGTATTGTGGTTTTGGGGTAGGTTAATTGGCCTACCTACATTTTTAGATTTAGATTAAAGCTGTTGGGAAACATGCACACAAAAAAATGCCTTCTGTGCAGTCAACATACAGCAAACAGCGCAAGCCAACAGTTAACCACAACATATGTTGTGATTAGCAGACATTGGTGTATAGAATGGCAATGACTGTCGGGTTCATATAAAAGCATTAGGTTTAACATTTTTTTAGAATGCTAAAAGGTAATTATTAATATGCCACATATCACAGTCAACTTAATATTCTAAATGTTATCAATAACTGGAAAGAATCCCTGAAGAATGGCCAGTTGTCTAAGGAGAGCCTGCTCCAGTACAGACAGATGCTGATTACGAGAAAAGTGATCTGACAAAATGGCTGTGGTGGCATTTGTATCAACATGTTGTTTAAGCTGATCTCCAATTTTGCTGAAAACCCCCAATGAACTTTTTGTGGCATTTAAGCCTTTAAGTAAAGACTGTTGAGACAGAAGTATTATCACATTTTAATACACATACATGTAACACGGTGACTTCATAAACACACATAAAATTACGAGTTGCAAATGAAAACATTAACTGCTGTGATTTTTTTTATTTTTTGCAACAGAACAAATACATGACCTGTCAATTATATCTATTTAAAGGAGAACTAAAGTCCCACGACAACATTGTCTCAATAGACAGAGCACATTCACAAACACACAACAAGCTGTGTCTCATGTCTCCCTTTGCTGTGCATGCTGGGTGATTTATGAAAATAACCTGTGTTTACTAAGGGTCAGCTCCCATAATTCACCCAGCTAAGTGTGCGCCGGACACTTCACAGGAAACTGCAGTCTTGCTTCCTGGAAGCTGACAGCCAATCATGTTACAGCTCAGAGATCCCTCCCTCTGACACAGAACACAGATATCAGTGCATTTTTTGTGTAAACACATTAGAAATGCTCCTGTCCCTAACAATGATAAATTCCTATGCTTTACATATAAAAAAGAAAACTAATCTTTGCAGTGTATGTCTTTGCTAGCACGGATGAAAGAAACAGAACATTTAACATTTCAGCAAAAAATAAAAGTAAGTATGGGGAATCGAACCAGCAACCTTCTATACTGTGTCTTTCTAAAAAGAAAGCTTTCTACCTCTATGCCACATGCGCTAATAAGTAATGAACCAGTACATGTAGAGTCTTTATCTTTTGCTAGACACATAATAAAAACAAAAAAAGGGAACATGGGGAATCAAACCTGTGTCCCAATAGTCTGATTTTTTTCCTAACCCAGCACTTTAGCAGAACAAGCCACAGGTGAACTCGCAATCAATAGAAGTAAATGCAAGTAAAATCAGTTCACTATTTTGTATTGCTACTGGAAGACTGTCAGCAATTCATGTTGGTTGGTACATAAATAACAGAGCTGCTATATATAAAGTTTGTACATATGTAGAAACTTCATATTTTTCTAGAAACATGGAAACAAACAAACAAAAAATCACTAAACTCAGGCAGTAGACGATGTTATATTGTTTCATAAGTAAACTAGCGGATTTGAACTTGTGACTTCTTGGTCTGTTTGTTCCTAAACACACAGCATTTACATGGTGCGCCACCAGCAACTCAACTGTGATCACAGGTACATTAAGAAACTTTATCTTTTGCTAGAAAGAGAAGCTAGAAACTCTGCACATAGAGACAGTGAATCCTGGGGTCAGGGGGCGTGGCTCTTTGAAGCCAACATGGGCTATGAGTTGTACTGGCAACAACATGGAAGCCTCCTTTGTTACAGAATCTATCACTTATATCTACTAAATGCAAATAACTAGAGAAAAACTTTCAACGTGTAGTTATTCTGGGGAGAAAAACTTTCACATTAGGATCTGAAAAAACGAAGCTTAGTTCTCCTTTAAGATATCCAGGGAGATTCAATAAAAGTTCTTATCGTTAAAAATGGTGCTAATTTTGCCCCAACCAATCAGATATTATTTAACATTTGAAAGCTAACATCTTATTGGTTGGGGCAAAATTATCACCATTTCTAACAATAAGAACTTTCATTGAGTATACATGGTAATTTGCATAATACTGTATTTAAAGGAGTGTTACAACATTTGTGTTAAATAATCAAATTAACTGGGGGATTCAATATTCCAACTCACGTTACTTACCTTAGCCCGATCCCACGATACAATACCTGACGTAAACAAGATTACGTCAGGTATTGCATTGCGGGATTGGGCTAAGCTAAGGAGCGTGACTTTAACGCTCCACAACCTATTAACGATAGGGGTTTTGGATCATTAGCACAGCGCTATTTCCAAAAACATTTGGAAATAGTATGCTTTGTGGCGGGAGCTCAATTCAGGTACGTCTTTTTCTCATAGTCATTCAGACTCCGTCCCCCAAGCATGAATCTTTTTTGCTAAATTTAAGATTGCTGATTGGATTCCTGAAACCCGTATTAACCAAAGACTTTTGAATAGGTTTATATTATTTGCGCTGCTCTTTCAACCAATCAGACCAAGTCCCCAGCAGGTGTTAAATATTTGGCATAAAAACTGCACAATATGTATGCAAAACATGTCTGCATTCTTTAAACTGCTGTCGTAATGAATCTAGGTGTGAATCTAGAAGTTATGTATGAATGCAGAATGCATAAATGCATTGAGTCTAGCCTGTGCATATTATTGTTACAACAATGTACAGGTTAGTACCTGGGGTAAATTTGATTTAAAAAAATAAATAAATGCACCAGTGGATTATTTTTTATTTGTAGGGTATTTCTATGTGTCTCTATAATTATATTTCTTTAGGTTTCATTAACTGAAAATCCATTAGCAACCACTCAAAGCTGTAAATTTGTACTTTATATTGCTTTTTTTTTGTTTAACAATGATTCATTGAACTGATTTGGAGTGTAAAATAAAATGGATCAGTGATTTGAATTCTCAGCATCTAATTGTTTATCAAAATCCTAACTCTTTTGTTCTTTCATTCATTTGAAGGCATCAAAGAAGGCAAAACAGTAAGGGAAAGGCACTTTTATTTTATGCCTGCATTGTTTATTTCAGGTTAGCCAGCAAAATACTTTGTTACAGTCAGTGCTTGATCAGTGGACCATGTACAAGAAATTGTATGAAGAGCTAAACAGCTACTTAATGGAAGCCAAGTATTCCATCTCCCACTTCAGATTACTGACAGGATGTATGGAGGCCGTTAAGGTCCAAGTCAGCAGCCTTCAGGTGGGAAGAAAACAAAATACTGATAAAATATGTTGTTGTTTTTTACATTGGAAATCCATTTGTAACATACTGACTGATATTTGCAGATAAAATGGTTGTAGCCGTATTAGTCCAGTAGCATATACTAAAAGATGAGTACCGTTGGATAAGGTGATTCCTTTTTATTATGAACTAACAGTTCATTTTTACAGACAAGCTTTAGAGAGATACACTTTTATCTTATCAAGTTTCAAGCAGTACTTAGAAACACAGGGTACAGCACATCTTTAAAGATGATAGAGTTACAACCTTTTTTTTGGAAATCCTATTATGTTAGAAAAATGTAAAACAAGGATAAGCATATAGGGTGAACTATAAGCAGTAAAGCAACAAAAACAACAACTAGTGTTTACTTTGTTGTTGTTTTATTGCTTTACTGCTTATAGTTCACCCTTTATGCTTATCCTTGTTTTACATTCCTAACATAATAAGATTTCCAAAAAAAAGGTTGTAACTCTACCAACTTTAAAGATGTGCAATACCCTCCGTTTCTTAGTACTGCTTGACCTGAGGAAGAGAGAAGTGTATTTCTCGAAAGCTTGCCTGTAAAAATGAACTGTTAGTCCATAATAAAAAGGTATCACCTTATCCTACAGTACTTATCTTTTATTATATGACTGATTTTTGTAAGGTTATAGATTTAGCTATTAAGATCTATATACAGTGAAGTACAAATGTGTCTTTTAAACATTAGTTTTGTTATATTATGTCTGAAAGGACCAATATAATTTTAATAGTTTAGACTGTTAGATAGACTGTTCTTTTTGCATCTTTCAGAGTCTTCAGGAAGAACTGGAAAAACAAGGATGTAGCGTAGACAAATTTGGCTCTATAACAAATGACCTTCTGAGTTCATGTAATTCTTCTGTAAAAGAATGTCTCCAAAGCACGATTAAGGGAAATTTCCACAAGGTGAAAAATTTGAGCTTTACAATTATGCATGCTCATAATTATTTAAAGGACAACAATATATAAAAAAATAACATCACCCCATTACATGTCCACACTTCCAGCAGCTGAAATTGCTTACTCACATTTACAACTGTGCTGCCCTCCCTTAGATATCACAGAGCAAAGATGGGTGCTAAAAGCCCACCTTCTTAGAGTGCCCAGGGCCCTGATTTACATATCACTTGTCATTCGCTGGTGGGAATGTCTGTTACAACCTCTCTCCTCATTTTTGCCAGTCAAACAAACTTGAAATGGCCAGTTGCTAGGATACAGCCTACATAATCACTCTGATCAAGGGTGGGTGGAGGAGTGTTTTCTCACATGCTAGCTTTGAGTGACAGTTAGAGGCAGACAGAATCGTTACGCCCCCTTCACAGCATGGCTTACTGAGGCAATACAATTATCCTTTAACTTCATTCAGAACAGAAAATGACAAGAACAAATGTTTACTATCATTGCTCCTCCCTCAGCATAGAAAGATACAAAGTAGGTTATTGGATAGGGGGAATTGTTTTTGTGTAGAAGTTACTTAGAGAGATGTTTTTGTCTTGAACTTCTCCTTTAATTAATGTATTAAGTTTCAATCAAGACTTGTTAATTAAAACAGTTTGTGCCTTCAGCTAGAAAATTAGGTTCCATCTGTACTGTTTTTAGCTTAATTGTGGCTTTGTAGGCTTTGGCACATTAGCCAATCTTTGCTTGTTTATTTTCTCATTTTTCTTTCTCTAAATATGATAATAATTGAATAATATGATGCTGCAACACTCATCAGTTTGTATTTGGGGATGTTTTACCATTCATGGAATAAGTACCACTCAGTTAGTTGTCAGTAATAATAGCTAAACTCTTACAAAACAGATAACTTCCCTAGGTTTATTATGCTATTTTGGGTACAACCAAATAAACACACTTTTCAAATACTGTGGTTTTGTAATCAATAGTCATAAATGTGGCCACATACTGTTGAATTTAGGGCAAATTCCACATTTGTTTTTAATATACTGCAATTAGTACATACAAACTATATGCATTTTTACAAGGATTGGTCCTTTAGTGTTGGTTTCAGTTGTTTTGGAAATCAAAACATCCATATATCAAGGAAATCTCCTAGGGAATTTTTCTTATTCCCAGATATGATCTATGGTCTTTTTGATGGAATGTTAGCCTTAGATGTATGGTATCAGTTAATGTTATGTGTCACCCATAGAGAAAGTAAGTAGGATATAATACACACACTGTAGTGTTCCAAAATCCAAAATTCTTTAACAGAATAGATAAAAAGATTAAATTAGAGAGCAGTTAATTTTGCTTTAAACTAAAGGGAAAATTCAGGTTTAAGAGGGACCTACCAGGCATGGGTGCATTGCAGCCACATCAGTATAGAAAACTATGGTTTTGTTAAAGGATAAGTACACTCAAAATAACAATGAAGTTTAAATGGAAGCTGTATGCCTAACTTACCTTGTCCCTTTTTTTTCTAGGTGCCTTCAGAGCCTTACTGTGCCTCATGAAAGTACTGGCCATCTTGGGTTATGTCTGCAGTCAGGTAAGCTCCTCCCCTCGAGAATTGGTGGACCCTGTTCCAGGCTTGGGTCCATAAATCATGTAGCAGTTACGTCCATGTTTGCGCGCAAGTGATGTCAGCGCATGTATGAAGTTGTGCGCACGTGATGTCATCACGCCACGCGCACTGTTACAAGTGCACGCAGTGTGATGATGTCACTCTGAAGGCACCTAGAAAAAAAAAGGGACAAGGTAAGTTAGGCATACAGCTTCCATTTAAACTTCATTGTTATTTTGAGTGTACTTATACTTTATACATTGTTAAAAATGGTGCTAATTTTGTAAGTGTACTTATACTTTAAACAGGATAGAAGACTATTTAATCGTGATAACTTCCTCTAACAATGCTTGCTTTGTAGCTATGTACTATATGCACAAAAATTGTTAAGATAAAGTTCAATGGACAGCTAAGTATAAAAATGTCCAACTACTGTATAACCATAACAGATGGGACTACCTCATAATAACATTATGGTTTGCATGATAATATTATTACTTGTTTAAAATATATATATTTTGCAAAACAACTCCAGCTCAGTCAGATTATATGGACAGCGTTTGTGAACAGCAGTTTTCAGATCTTGCCACAGATTCTCGATTGGCTTTAGATCTGGACTTTGACTGGGCCATTCTAACACATGGATATGTTTTGTTTTAAACCATTCCATTGTTCCCTGGCTTTATATTTAGGGTCGGTGTCCTGCTGGAAGGTGAACCTCCGCCCCAGTCTTTTGCTGACTCCAAGAGGTTTTCTTCCAAGATTGCCCTGTATTTGGCTCCATCCATCTTCCCATCAACTCTGACCAGCTTCCCTGTCCCTGCTGAAGAGAAGCACCCCCAGAGCATGATGCTGCCACCACCATATTTGACAGTGGAGACGGTGTGTTCTGAGTGATGTGCAGTGTTAATTTTTTGCCACACATAGCGTTTTGCATTTTGGCCAAAAAGTTCCATTTTGGTCTCATCTGACCAGAGCACCTTCTTCCACGTGTTTGCTGTGTCCCCCACATGGCTTGTGGCAAACTGCAAATTGGATATCTTATGCTTTTCTGTTAACAATTGCTTTCTTCTTGCCACTCTTCCATAAAGGGCAGTGCACGACTAATAGTTGTCCTATGGACAGATTCCCCCACCTGAGCTGTAGATCTCTGCAGCTCGTCCAGGGTCACCATGGGCCTCTGAACTGCATTTCTGATCAGCGCTCTCCTTGTTCGGCCTGTGAGTTTAGGTGGACAACCTTGTCTTGGTAGGTTTACAGTTGTGCCATACTCCTTCCATTTCTGAATGATCGCTTGAACAGTGCTCCGTGGGATGTTCAAGGCAAAACTTTTTGTAGCCTAAGCCTGCCTTAAATTTCTCAATAACTTTATCCCTGACCTGTCTGGTGTGTTCTTTGGACTTCATGGTGTTGTTGCTCCCAAGATTCTCTTAGACAACCTCTGAGGCCATCACAGAGCAGCTGTATTTGTACTGACATTAGATTACACACAGGTGCACTCTATTTAGTCATTAGCACTCATCAGGCAATGCCTATGGGCAACTGACTGCACTCAGACCAAAGGAGGAGGGAGGACGGCTTGCTGTTGAGCCGAAACGCGTTGATGTTTTGAGCGTGTTTTAATTTGCTTTAATAAAATTTTATATTTTATGAAGACTCATGAATTTGATTTTAATATTTTATGAATGACTCCGTGATTCGAGTCTCTGCATACCCATTGGAGGACCCGGGCGTGATTGTGCTATCGGAATGGAGTGCCGATCGTCTACATTTGTATATATATATATATTTATACTGTATGTCTGTGGTATAGTTAGGCACTCACTTAGTCGACATTAATGCCTTGGTGCTACTGATGAGAATTTTAAATATAGTTGTTGTTTTCAGTGCACACATAAGGACTTCAATTCCAAACGAACATTTAATTTTTATTTCACACATATTTAGTGTAGACAGCGACGTTTCGGTCGTGGTTTTTGACCTTTTTCAAGCTGAATAATCATACACACACAGTGTCTATTTAAATTATTTTGTAAAGATTCAATCAGCATGTGTTCTTAAAGGGATATCCATTATATAAAGTGCACTTGTGCGATTGCGATATAAGGTGCTATAGTGATACAGTGCTTTGTAAATAAAGTGCTTGAATTTAGATATTAAAATATTAATTATGAAGTGCTCGTGTTTTCAATAAAATAGTGTACGTAGTGTACAGGTTAAAAACAATATAAGGAAATATATGAAAGCCTTCATCCGATAAATAACAAAGTAGAACTATCTTGCAGATATTAATATAGAGATTGACTACTAATCATTCGATAAAACTATGTCTACATACAAAATACTATAAATACAATCCGTAATGATTATCTATCATTCAAAAAACAACGGTAAGAGCAATTCTCTTTAAGTCCCAATGGGCTAATGGTATTCAATCTGTTAATCCAATATGATTCTTTTTGTAATAAAAGTTTAGATCTGTCTCCTCCTCTTTTAGGTAGGGGTATATGGTTGATTCCAATAAATTTGAAACTATCCGGAGTGTGTTTTTTTTTAAATAGTGTTTCGCCACAGGTTTATTGCTTTGATTATCTCGAAAAGCTGTTTATATATCAGAACCATGGCCATCTATATGAAGTCTTAGACTTTAATCCATTTTTCCAATATAGGATAGCCCGCATGGGCATGTAGTCATATAAATCATATGGGTGGTGGTACAGATGATAACAGAAATTGATGTTAATAATTTCATTCGAATGGGGATGTATGAAAGTTTGACTTTGTATCAAATTCAAGCACTTTATTTACAAAGCACTGTATCACTATAGCACCTTATATCGCAATTGAACAAGTGCACTTTATACAATGGATATCCCTTTAAGAACACATGCTGCTCTAGATAGACTTCTCATCAGTAGCACCAAGGCATTAATGTCGACTAAGTGACTGGACTAACTATACCACAGACATATTTAAGGATTGGAGATGTCCTGTTGGAGCACCACTACACTGGATATGGAGGAACAAATAGACCATATTCATTATCAAGCTGACTATACAGAAACTTTGCATGTAACAGAGGAGGATGTTGAAAGGGTCCTATGGCAGACCTCACATACTGAATATCCCATTACCAATATTATCAAAGATATCACAATTAAAGAAAAAATAAACCAAATTGGAATTACATGGATTGTTCTTGTCCGACTATTACAGAGATCGCCATATTCCACCATTTATTAACCCTACAATCAAGGTATTCCAACAAACTGTTAATACAGAGGTTATAGCCAATAAACATACTAATAATCAGAAACAGCAACACCACAATTTAATATTGGGAGAGAGAAAAGCAATCAAATCCCTTAGCTCAGATAAAGACATTGTAATTCGACCTGCATACGAGGGCGGGGGAATTATCATCTAAAATTATACTGATTACCAACGGGAGATATATACACAACTAGGAGATACTGAAACATATGTAAAACTTAAAGGGGATCTGACTAAGGAGTTTCAAAAACAGATTAATCTCATACTTGATCGTGCTGTATTTCATAATATTATCAATATTGAAATAAGAGACTATCTATACCAAAAACATCCCATATGCCCTATATTATACACTATACCAAAAATTCACAAAGACCTCAACAACCCCTTAGGACGCCCAATTATTTCGGCACGGGGGGGACTATTAGAACCACTGGGTAAATTCCTGGATGGACACCTCAAACCAATTGTGAAACAACTTATATAAGGGATACAGGTCACCTTATTGAAAATCTAAAGAGAATTAATATACCTGGTGACAGGGAGATATGGCTAGCTACGCTAGACGTCTCTAGCCTATATACCAGCATCCCATACACTACAGGTGTGGAAGCAACAAGGAATTATTTTGAACAACACAAAATTGGAACGTTACCCTTTCTAAACTTTTTGTTGGAATTGTTAGAGGCAACTTGAAGTACAATTATTTCAAATTTGAGAATTCTTATTATATACAGAGGGCAGGGACTGCCATGGGTGCGGCCATGGCTCCGGTATATGCTAATTTATACATGCATGCATATGAAATGAAATATATTTTTTCTGAGTATGGAGATTACCTGTTAACATACCTTAGATTTATAGATGTTCTCTTTATTATTTTGGCAGGTATATATATATATATATATATATATATATAATACAAACGGTATCAACAACTTTGGTGGGATTTCTCACAATTAGGAGCACCTTCCCGACATGGTCGTTTGTTCCAGGGGAACAGACATACCCCCCCTAAAGAAGGGAACTAAGCAGGACCCTTACGCAAGAAATAATGCTCTAAAATCTTCATTCCCCACCCACACAAAGAAAGCAGGGGACATAACATGTTAAATGTTATAGTTCTTTGTTTATTTCTTCTTATTAGTTTGTGTGACCAATAATGTGTGACTGACATTTCCCCATCTAAGAGAATACACATACTATTCTCCACTACATAAACTTTTCACAAGGTTGGGTGTTCAAGTACTTAAAGCTGGAGAGTAAAGCTGGGTACACACATTAACGATTAAGCCCCGATACCGTGGATCCGACGTATCGGGGCTTTCATTAGTGGTGACGTTCGTTCCGAACGAGAGCGCGGCCGCCAAACGATCGGGTCGCCGAACGCTCGTTCGGGAAGGCCGAAAATTTCCATCGGCCGCGCTAGACTCCCTATAGAGGAGTCTAGCGCGGCTGATGGTAACACACAGTCCCGAGCGTTCTCACATAGGAGAACGCCTCGACTGTGTGTTTGCAGATCTTTGAAAGATGGCAGACAGGATCTTGCAGATCCTGTCTGTCATCTTTCAGAAATCTGTACAGTGTGTACCTAGCTTTAGTCCCAAGAAAGCAAGCGAAAGAGCAGCACAGACTTTCATCTCATAAAAGGCAGGTACTGATATAAAGATAAAGTTTGAGAATTACCTCTCTTACGAAGGTAAAAAATACAGGTCAGAAATACAAATCAACATTAGAATCAAGATAAAGCGCATAAAGCAGTGTTAACGGGGAAACTGATTAAACTCGCATTTAGGGAGAAGAAAAAACATATTAGAAATGTCAGCATTAATAAAGAACTTAGAACAACAACTTGCTACAGGATGGACAGCCTCTATAAAGTACTGTGCTGGTCAGCTGGCACCAATTTTTACAGATATTTTTAATCTGTCTCTTTCACAAAACTTGGTCCCAGAATGTTTTAAAACTTTTATTATAATCCCTGTGGCCAAGAAAGGAAAAATTACCTATTTAAATGATTATAGACCAATTGCTCTAGCTCCACTTGTCATGAAGGTGTTTGAGCGATTGGTACTATCCTATTTTAAAATAAGCTATCGGTAGAAGGTCTTGACCAAGGTCCCTTGACCCCATTTAATTTGCATATCGGGAGAATAGATCTATTGAAGATGCTATTAATCTGGGCTTAGACTCTATATTGGAACACATGGATCATAAAGGGTCCTATGTAAGGATCCTATTTATAGACTTCAGCTCAGCATTTAATACGATAGTCCCTGAAAGACTAATCACTAAACAGTCACAGATGGATGTGGTCCCCTCTATCTGTAAATGGATCCATAGCTTCTTGACAAATAGAAACAACTTGTGAAAGTGGGCCATTACTTTTCTGATTACCTTACCATTAGTACTGGTGTACCCCAGGGATGTGTGCTATCTCCATACCTGTACTCTCTATATACCAATAATTTTCAATCTTCTGATCCATCCGTAAAGATTGTTAAATTTGCCGATGACACTACCATCATTGGGCATATGGGAGAAAATGAAGAGTTAGCTTACAGGTATGAGATATCCAAGTTGGTATCTTGGTGTTTATCAAACTATTTGATTTTAAATTCTTCAAAAACTGTTGAGATGGTTATTGATTTTAGGAGGAAACAACCCGAAATAACCCCATTGTGTATAGACGATTCAATAGTAAGATGGGTTGAATCTTTTAAATTTTGAGGCACTACTATTACAGATACGCTATGCTGGAATCCCAATATTATGCTTATTATAAAAAAAGGCCAGACAGCGACTATATTTTTTTTCGAGTGCTGAGTAAGATGGGTGTCACTGAAGTTATTTTAAAGCAATTTTATAGAGCAGTGAAAGTATCATTTCTTATCCTATTATTGTGTGGTATGGTTCAGCAACTGTGAAAACTGCCGAAAAGATTATTGGCTGTGACCTGCCCTCGGTTGCAGTTCTGAACCAATCTTGACTTGTTAAACGGGCAAATAAGATAATTCTGGATGGAAGTCATCCAACACATTATTTGTTTCAAAAATTGCTATCTGGCAAGTGCTACAGAGCTTTAAGGACAACTACAAACAGACATTTGAATAGCTTTTTTCCAAGGGCCATAGCTTTTATTAATCATATTAAATAATTGCCAAAATTAAGGTTTTATACTTATTTAAATTATTTAAATCTATAGGATAAGTTTTTTATGGATGTGATGTGTTGTGAAGTGTATACCCTATATACACTGAAGGGTACTCCTTATTTAGACATGACCGAGTTAATAAGAAAGGAGGAGGAGTATGTATGTATGTTAAACAGGAATTGAAGCCAAATTTAAAAGATGGAATAGATGGGGGAGCAAACGATGCGGCAGAAACATTATGGGTGGAACTGTGTACAGGAAGCAAGAAGGTAGGTAAATTAATTGTTGGAGTGTGTTATAAGCCGCCAAATGCCGGGGAAGAGGTGGAAATGAATCTCCATATGCAGTTGGCGAAGGCTGCTGGTATGGGGCATGTTCTGGTTATGGGGGATTTTAACTACCCTGAAATAGATTGGAGTAATGGAACTGCCAGCACCTCAAAAGGTATAAAGTTCTTAAATTTCCTATATGAGCATTTTCTTTCACAGATGGTAGAAGTTCCTACTAGAAAGAATGCGTTGTTGGATCTGGTGATATCTAATAACCCAGAGCTCATTTTGGAGATGAAGGTAATGGGAAGCTTAGGGAATAGTGACCATGATATAGTGTCATTTAATATAGGTTGCAGAAAACTAAAGTGCACTGGCTTAACAAAAACTTTTAACTTTAGGAAAGCTAATTTTATGCTTTTAAATAGACTGGGGGGAACTGTTTCTAGGTAAAGATACTGAGCAGATGTGGACCACTTTTAAAGGGATATTAAACTATAACATTTCCAAATCGGTACCTTTAGGAAACAAGTGTAAAAAAATTAGGTCCACTCCTGCATGGCTTAATGCTCAGGTAAAAAGGGAAATGGAAAAAAAGAAAAGGGCTTTTAAAATTTTGAAAGCAGAAGGCACAGAACAGGCTTACAGGGACTTCAAAAGTTGTAATAAAGAGTGCAAGAAAGCAATTAAAATAGCTAAAATAGAAAATGAAACACGGATTGCCGAACAAAGCAAGTCCAACCCCAAGATGTTTTTTAAGTATATAAATGGTAAAAAAATGAGGACTGAGAATGTGGGACCATTAAATAATGGAGCTGAGGTGGTTGTAGAGGATGCCGAAAAGGCTAATCTGCTAAACCGTTTTTTTTACATCGGTTTTTACTGTTGAGAATCCTTACAGTAGGGATTGTAACAATGTGCAGGGAGGAAATGAAGAGTTTTCACATTGGATAACAGAGGATATGGTACGGAACCGGGGTCACACTCAGGCTAACTGTAACAGGCTAACACCTGGTTGCCTCCCATCTATATTGATATAAAGAGAGTTCTTTTTAGTAAATATTTATTGGATACAAAATACAACAAGTAACTGAATCTTCGCATTTCAATCCATCTGTGTCATCATCAGGATACAGAACTCCTGTCAGAGGAGGCAGTGCTGGAGCGTGACCGCAGGTAAGTACTCTGTGTTCCCTCCCTGCTTCTGTCTAAATAATTGAAGAAGGGGAGGTAAGACAAATCTCCTTTACATCCCATTCTTCAATTAAAGGGAAAAATGTTGTCATTTTTAATATTACTGGAACAGGGAGTGACACTCCCTGTGACACTGTACTTTTTTTGTCACTTTTATTGTTGTTTTAATGTCCAAGGGACAAAAAAACTGTATACAGATCAGAAATTGGTTGTTATTGTTATGAAAAGAAAAGGGGAACAGAAGAAAGATCTACATGTGATCTTTTCGTATCATGTTGGTGATTTTATTTCCGTCTTTCTGTGTCAAAGAGAAAAGCAATGACAAGTACGTTTTCATCTCATGCCACAGAAATTAGTTTTAATGTTTAACAAACAGGGTTATTCAATAAAAGTTCTTATCGTTAAAAATGGTGCTAATTTTGCCCCAACTAATCAGATGTTAGCTTTCAAATAGTACATAACATCTGATTGGCTGGGGCAAAATTAGCACCAGTTTTAAGGATACAAAGTTTTATTACATCTCCCTGATAGTTTTTTATTATTAAAAAAATTTACAACCTCTTTCCCAGGTTCTCTCAGATTATCCTAATCAGCCTAAAAAGAAAACACGGTTTCCTTAAGGAATTGGGAATTCACCCCACCCTACACTAGTGAATTCCCAGTAAAACCAGATCCTGTACAACTCTTGGAGCCAATGCAAAGGAGAATATCCTATGCACCAAATCCATACTGTTCTTGTTTCACCTCACCAGACATATGTGAAAAACCTTAAAGGAACATTTTTTCTGCAAAAGGAGGATCTACTCAATATTAATTTCATTTCTTTTTTGTGGTGCCCAAATGTATGCTCCTGCCTAATTTTGTTTAAACAATTATTGCACACTTTCTGTAAATCCAATAAACTTCATTTCACTTCTCAAATATCACTGTGTCTCCTATATGATATAGTTAACTGCCATTTTTTATCGTAACAACCAACGATTTATACTGGAAACCAACAAGTTTGCCCAAACTTTTCAATCCCACTGTATGTGAATCAGGATTCATTTTAAAGGGACACTATACTAAAAAAAATAACTTTCTTCATCTTAATCTATTATTTAATACAAGTAGCACTTACTCTGAGGTGTGTGTGTTGCTGCATGCCTTCAATCCAGCACACATTTTGTTTAGGAGCAGTATCCCCCCTCCCTCTTTTAACCACTCCCACTTCCATCTGACCTGACTTTTTCCCCAACAAACCAACTGTCAAACCTGCACACAGCATACAGCATTCCAACTGTCAAAACTCTGGCACCATTCGAGCCACAGTAAAACTACTCACAGAATAGGAACTTGATTGACAGCTGAAATATAAGAAGTTTTAGATTGGATATCTAAAGAAATAAGTAAAAAAAAATGATACAGTGGTGGTTGGGAAGAATTATAGTTTCCAGTTATGGCCAATTAAAAATAACCTTTTTTCCCCAGTATAGATGCCCTTTAAAGGTATGACGGAAGGGCATTTATTTAAATCTAACATGCTTGGTGACTACAGTTGCCCTTTAAGTTCTCACTCCGCATAACTATGCATTTGGGATTTTCTATCATATCAAGTGATCATCATTAGGCTGGTGCAGGTAAGAGGCCTGCTAGACCCTCACGTGAAATAATACACAATAGGAAATCATGTAATTACACATTATTTTTTTATGCAGATCATATTACCAAGGTTTTCCATGCCTGATGAAGAGAGAAGTATTTTAAGTCTGCTGAATTTCACCGTTATTGTGATAAATGTCACATCTGCCAGTACTTCCCTTGTGATTCATCTGGAACCTAGTGAAGACATTCCTTTAGTGCTGTACTTGGCACACGGTTATCATCCGAACGAAACAAATTATGACATCACTACTCATTTGCCTGAAAAAACTTACAATGATGGTAAGTAGTGGTGATACCAGGAATACTTTTTCAAATATACACTAGACAGGTATCCTATGTACTAGTCTAAATAGGCAGCAGCCATTTGGCAGAGATTAATTTCACCACTGTTGGTCACCGTATTTAACCAGAAAAGCAAGTACCGTATGTTCATACTAAATCAGTAACTTTGAACTTTATAGGGTGCAAGGTAAATATCAAACATTTATTCATATTTGTGATGGACATACATAGCAGTAAAGGTAACTTTTGCAAGACAGGGGTTTTCTTTAGTTTTTGGCATAAATTCTTTCAAAGGCCAACTATAGTTAAAAAGGGTGTCAGTCTGAATGGGGATTAATACAATGGAGGCCAAGGTGCAGATATGAATAAAAGTGTTTATTTTAGGGGGACAAATGGTAACATGCTCATATAGATATTGACAGAACACTGAAAGAAACTGGAATTTTATTATCCTTATTCTTATTGTGCTTGTACCTGTAATAGCATGAACTGAACTCCATGTAACATATCAAGTAATCCCTTTACTACAGCTGGTGCCCACGGTACTGATTACTAAAGGTGCATACATTAACTATATTATTATTATTGTGGATTTATATATCACCAACATCTTCCGTAGCACTTTACAATTACATGTATACATTCACATTAGATCCTTCCCCGAGGATCTTACAATCAAAGCACATTTATTTAACACATACAACCTATTAGTATGTCTTTATGATTGTGGGGGGAGTGCCCGGAGGAAACCCACGCAAGCACAGGGAGAACATACAAACTCCTTGCAGATGTGTCCACGGGTGGTTTCGAATGCAGGACTTCAGCGCTGCAAGGCAGTACTAGCCACCGAGCCACCTTGCTGCCCAAGGATAGAAAGAAACAAGGATTTATATGTCAATATCATTTTTTACTACAATGAGGTTTGCACTAAATACTATACCTATACCTCATATTGTTGTATAGTCATGGGACTCCTTGGTCACTTATATTCTTGTATTTTAAAATAAAGGGGAGCAATACTCATGCAGCAAGAGATCTAGGGGCAAGGAAAGATATTCTTTAACATAGGAGTGGCTAAAATGTTAATGTTGGGGGTGTGCTAAGATCAACACTGCCCATTATTACCCTTTCTGGAATCCCTCCCTTTGAAATCCTGCACTTGTCCCTGGAGACCACCCAAAAAGATAGGAGTATGCTTTTCTTTCTCCACACTAATTAGTGCTTTTTTTTCCCACACTAATACACTAATTCTATATAGCATGGAATTTAACCTTATATTTATCTGTTCTAATTAGTAAATAGCCATGCAGTATATGTAGATTAAGTCTGCATTGCAAATGTGTTAACACCTTACAGAAATCTAGACAAAAAAATGTTGGCAACTCTTACATGGAACAAGAAACATTCTTTTCTTATAACATCATGGACTAGATGGATGTATGTCTTTATTTAACCTCAATTAATATGTTACAATCAATGAAATATGTAATGGGATTTAGTTTGTTATGATGTTGCAGAAAATGTGATATACCATATTAAAATATGGACATACGGAGAAGGATCATGGGAATACTTCTCAGGCAAAATAGCAAATTAAATATTTTAAAGATCAGGCCAAAGATTGACAATGAAATAGGAAACTAAGAAAAAAAAATGGAAAATTTTCTTTCTAGGCTTTTATGTATTACAGAGTGCCCCCTTAGTGTCCCAAGGGCATAGCCCCCCTCCTCCAAGTCCCAAGGCCAGAGTTCCCTCTTAGTGTCCCAACGCCAGAGTCCCCCCTAGCCTCCATGTTCGATAATCCTCGAAAATTTCTGATCGTATTTTCAAGGATTATCGAACGTTCATGGCTATTTTCAAGAATTATCGAAAATAGCTTGAAAGTTCGATAAAAATCAAAAACTCACTCCGAACTCCCGGTTTTAAGTTCCGTTTTCAGATTTTCAGATCTTCGGGATTTTCCCGAGATCCGAAAACCCGAAAAAGGAATGAAACCCAGCAGTTTTGGCCATCTCTATTCATAAACAGAAATATGAAATGCTTTCTAATCATGTCAAGGTATTTCCTTGTATGGAAGGTCTTAAATAGTTAATGGGAAAGATGTATCTACTGCTTGGCCATACTACTACATAAACCATAAAGTTATTTTAAACTATAAACTAATGTTCTTTCAGAAAATCTATATTCCTGGGTAATTAACCCAGATGAGCTGTTCTTTGGAGAAGGTACCTATTACTTGACTGTCAGATCAGAACTTGAAGACTTGACCACAAATGACAACATAAGTGTAGCTATCACCTGCTTTAGCACTCAATGTATGTACTGGGATGAGGATAATAATGACTGGAATAACACTGGCTGTCATGTGAGTAGCATATGCTTGAAATTGCTAAGTGGTATTTAAAAAGTTGTATTGTTTAAATCATAAAATGCTGCTCAATGTCTATAATGAACATTAAAGGCCTCTTATGCACTCATTTAGGTATTTCTTTTACTGTGAAACTAATTTTCTGTTCTAGGTGGGACCCAAAAGTACTCCAAGCAGCACTCAATGCCTTTGCACCCACCTCACCTTTTTTGGAAGCTCTTTTATAGTGATGCCCAATACAATTGACGTTAGTAAAACCGTAGAACTTTTTGCTACTTTTGTGGACAACCCCGTAGTTGTGACTACAGTTGGCTGCATTGCTGTTTTGTATGTCTTAGTTATGATATGGGCAAGGAGAAAAGATATTCAAGACAACGCTAAGGTAAGTTTAACCCCAATGCCATCAATACCCCTTCTTTGCTGATTTTGTAAATATTTCTGAAATACACTAAACCCAGTTGTCTTATTTTCTGTGCCAGGTAAAAATCATAGCTTTAGAAGACAATGACCCATTTGCCCAATATCGTTACCTTGTCACAGTTTTTACTGGGCATCGCAGAGGAGCTGCAACAACATCAAAGGTATTAAGTGAGAGTCTGGGATATTGGGGGGGGGGGGAGTTGTACAGTAGTGATATTTGTCTGCTTCTATTTTATTTATAACTGAGAGCATTTTTAGGTTTGCTATCGCCCAGTCTTAAAGGAGAATTAAACTTAAATGTTTTTACCTTAAATATGAAAGCTTTTGTTACCAGAACACCCATGCATTGTAAGATACTATTTCAGTAAGTTGTATTTCATACCTAAGGGCTAGGCCACTGTAGCGTGATTTCCATGCCTTTGCGCATGCGATTGCTTTGCTTGGAATGGTGGCAACGCACCAAATTTGCGCAGTGTCGGGTGCGTTGCATTTACGCATCCGTTTGCAATACGCAATCACACACAATCACCATTTTATGCGCAGTCATTTTTATCTCAAAAGGAGAAATCCCAAGGGCAAACACCCAGAAATCACATGTAAATCGGGTGAGATTTCATGAGCGCTTCTGGTGAGATGCAGTGTGGCCGTGCCCTAAAAAAGATTTTGTAGTTAGGAAAGCTTTTATGTTGTTGCAAACAAATATTTCAAAAGTCTTCAAGCGGCCTGGCGAGCATGTGCATGAACTAGCCTTACCTCTGAACCCAGTATTCACTATGACTATGAAGTATTTTGCTTGTGAAGGTTTTTATTCATCCAGGTCATGGTATATCTGTTGCATTCAATTAGATCAACTGGACTTGAAGTTTAGTTCTTGAAGACGTTTCGCTAGTCATCCGACTGGCTTTCTCAATTCAGAATGACTTGTACAAGAATCTGTGGCAATTATGTACCCTGGAAAATCCCAATTAGCATATCACAGCCAGGTGTTAAGGGCCTGATTGGATAGTGGAGGTGTTATAGGAACTCCCAGAGTAAGGTGTCAAACGGTCTGCCATGTACAATGCTGTTTTGACACCTTACCCTGGGCATTCCTATAACACCTCTTAGCCACTATCCAATCACGCCCTTAACACTTGGATGTGATATGCTAATTGGGATTTTTCAGGGTACATAATTGCCACAGATTCGTGTACAAGTCATTCTGAATTGAGAAAGCCAGTCGGATGACTAGCGAAACGTCTTCAAGAACTAAACTTCAAGTCCAGTTGATCTATTTGAATACAACAGATATATGAAGTATTTTCTATACAGATGTCTCGGATGCTGTTACCCTGCAGTTATTTTTTCAAGCCAGCATCAATTGGCACAAATAAAAGCCTATTAGGACTGGTGATTATATATATGCTTCGAAAATGGAACACATACAATGGGACATGCACTGCCATGCATTTTTTCACGTTTGTAAATACGTGAGAAATGCGCATGCTGGCAATGAAATAATCTACAACGATGTTTCTTTTTTTGTAGGAAAAGCAAAAGAATGTGTAACTGTTAGAGACAGGAGTGTTACTTTGTAAAATCCATGCTCTGTATGTGAAAGAGGCAGGAACTCTGTTCTTTAACATGATTGGGTGTCAGTATCTTCCGGACAGGACTGCTGCAGCTTTCTTGTTTGGATCTGCATGTTGAGAACATCCATGTTCCTTTATATATAAGAAAGACAGAGGGACAGTTTAAGCGCATATTTCAGCATCACCGTAGTGACATCAGACTGACACTGGCAAAGTCTGATTCTGGTTAACAGAAAAATGATGATCCGCCAGTGGCCAGTCACTTCAGGACAGCCAAACACCAGGTGTCCGATCTGCGCAGGATGGTGATTGACCATGTCCCACCATTACATCGTGGCGGTGACTGTCGGAATACCCTCCTGCGCAGAGAGGCAAACTGGATTTTTACATTACATGCAGTCCAACCGAGGGGACTGAATGTGAATCTGGGTTTATCTTGCTTTTTGCCAAAAAGATGATTATTTTATATGATGTATTGGACATGTAATACTTTGACACAATGTGATTAAGTGTAAATGAATGCTGTGTCTTTTTTTTACAATGTATCAAACACTATCAGGGTTATTCAATAAAAGTTCTTATCATTAAAAATGGTGCTAATTTTGCCCCAACCAATCAGATGTTAACTTTCAAATGTTAAATAAGATCTGATTGGTTAGGGCAAAATTAGCACCATTTTAAACGATAAGATCTTTTATTGAATCTCCCTGTATGTGCTTTTTTTGATTGTTTGTTTACTAGTAACCACTAGGTGGCACTGATGTGCTGTCTCTAGTCTATGTATGGGTCCACCCTTGGTTTTTATTCTTTGTATGCGTCTGATGAAGGTGATTGTGCACCCAGCATATTAGCGAGTCGAGAGTGTGCAGGATCGTTTGGTTTCTTTTTACCCCTATACTCACCCACATATTCAATGCCTCCCTTACATCTGGAATTTTCCGTTCCATCTCTAAGCATGCCCTTGTTAAGCCCATACTTAAAAAGCCCTTGCTACACCCCTCTTGCCCTCTTGATTAGCTAACTACCACCTGGTCTCACTCTTACCAATAGCCTTTAAACTGCTAGAATGATTAGTCTTCTCCCATATCACTAACTACCTCCATGCTCATAACCTATTGGATCCTTTGCAATCTGGATTCCATCCTGCGCATTCTACTGAGACGGCCCTGTGTAAGGTTGTGAATGATCTGCAGCCTGCAAAGGCCAATGGTCACTTTTCTATTCTTATTCTTCTTGACCTCTCTTCTGCTTTCGACACAGTCTATCATTCTCTCCTAATGCAGATACTTCACTCTTTGGGCATTCGAAATGAAGTGGCATCCTGGTTTCTATCCTATCTCTCTGACAGAACTTACTCTGTATCTTATGCTAACAACAACTCTTCTCCGGTTCCTCTTAATGTGGGGGTACCACAGGGGTCTGTACTTGGACCCTTATTGTTCTCGCTCTACACTATCTCCCTGGGAGATGTCATTAGCTCTTTTGGCTTCAAGTATCATTTATATGCAGACGATACACAAATCTACTTGTCAACACCTACGCTAACGCCTGACATCTAATCATAGGTTTCTGACTGCCTCCTTGCCATCTCCTCCTGGATGTCTCAACGCTACCTCAAATTAAATATTTCTAAAACTGAACTGACTGTTGACAATACCCCCATTTTCCCTTTCCAATCGGCACGCTGCCTGGGAGTAATTATTGACTCCTCTCTCTCCTTTTCTAACCACATTAACTATGTTGCGAAAACTTGCTACTTTTCCCTTCGCAATATTGACAAAATTTGCAGGTTTCTTTCTCTCCCAACCACCGCTATGCTTATGCATGCTCTCATCCTATCGCACCTGGACTATTGCAACCTACCACTTTCTGGTCTTCCTGCTTCCCACTTCTCTCACCATCAGTCTATACTTAACTCTGCCACACATATTGTTTTGCTCTCTAATAAACAGGATCCCAAATCTCCTCTGTACCGGACAACTACCTGGCTCCATTTAAACAGTGCATTCTATACAAAATCCTTCTCCTAAAGTTTAAAGTCATTTGCTTTGCTGCTCCTTTTTATATTACTTTCCCAGTGTCCCCATATGTTCCAGACCGTAGCCTCCGCTCATCGCAGAACCAGCTCCTGTACAGACCCCCCACTCATACTGCTTCTTCTCAACTTAAACCTCTCTCTCTTGTGGCTCCCATCCTCTGGAATAGAGATTGACTAGAACTCGAACTCGAACCCAAGTTCGAGCCGAACTATTTGAATTCGAACAAATTCGGACTATCCCGAACCCGGATTTTCGATATTTTTGGACTTTCAATAAATATCGAATGTTCGACCGTTCGAAATATGCGAGTAAAATGCCTATTATACCTATACGCGAGCATCGAATCTGCGAGTAAAGTGTCCATTAAAACCTATACGCGAACATCGAATCCGCGAGTAAAATGTACATGATACCTAGGCGCGAACATCGAATGTTTGAACGCGAGAGCTCGAAAATAGCGCGAGTGAGAGTAAAATTGATTTTTCAAAATGTCCTGGATATTCAAACATGTTCCCCAGACCATTTCCCAAGTCCCACAGCCATTTACATTAAGTTACCATTGATATTTTACTTATATTTCATTAGATCTTTTCAAACAATTTGACTCCCATTGACTTTAATGGGTCCGTTTTCGAACTTTCGAACTTTCGAACCACTCCATTGTATCTGTATGTTTCCCACCTAACTAGATTGTAAGCTCTACGGGGGAACTTCTTTCCTCTTGTGGCAAAGCTCTAGCACTTCTATTTATATAATTTATATATTTATGTACTGAACTATCTATGTATTTATCCCACTTGTATGACTTTATTGAGTTTATTGTATTTTATTACTGTACAGCGCTGCGTCCTCAAGTATCACTTTATAAATAAACTATACATACATACATACATACATATAAAGGAGCTCTATTTTTAGCTGTTTCTTTATTTATCAGACTTTGCTATAAAAAATATAAAATTTTTGTAGTATTTATAAAATGACAAAATTTTGTGGCATTAAATTTTTCCAAAGGGGACATCACCAAAAATCTAGATTTAGGGTGATTTTATGCCAAATGGTGCAAATAGCAAATGGAGTCTAGAATGTGTTTTTGCCATTACTAAAAAAAAAAATTTTCAAAATCTTTAAAAAAACCAAAACAACAGTATTATTTTTTTCCCATCGTGTTAATAAAGAAACCATAGGGAATTTTTATGACAAGACTTTGTAAGTAAGTTTCCTGGCACTTTTTTTTAAAATTGAAGTCATGCGGTTAGGGTTGAATGGAGGGTGCCTACACTACAGCAAAACCTTCATTTTCAGGTGGACATTCCAGTTAGATCAACTGGATTTGAAGTTTTAGTTCTTGAAACTAAACTAAAACTAAACTAAACTAAAGCCTAGTTGATCTAACTGATACCATAGCTATTTTTGCTTTAATATAGTTTATTAAAATGAATGAAGTAGAAGGCGATTCCAGTAAACCTACATTAATACTGTAAGCCTTACCCTTGTAATCAAGTAGACAACTGATGAGACAGCTACTTCATTTATTATTTCATTATTCATGTACCATCTACTCAAAAATACAAGTTTTAATGTCTCACGGTTTACCTAGCTTAGCTCCAGTTTTTATATAATAACATAGCTAAGCACCTTTTATAAAGTAATAAATTATAATTTGCAGAGTATTCTTATAAGAATATAATCCAAAATGTACATGAAAGCATATGGTATCAGAACTGTAAATATAAATCTAATAAATATAATATGTACAAAACACAGACCTCCAAATTAAGATTAACTTGAACATTGAACATATGGGTTTGATTGTAATGAGCTGTACAATGTTGCAGAGAGCCAATTCTGAACAAGCCCAGGGATCTGGTTTGAGTCTAACTTGACAGACATCTAAGGCAGAAATAGTACAGTAGTTACTTTCTGTGGTACAGTTTAATAAATATTGAAAATCCCTCCATTTAGGTGACTATAACATTGTATGGGTCTGATGGAGAAAGCGATCCCCACCATCTTTGTGATCCTGATGGAATTGTGTTTGAACGTGGAGGGACTGATGTCTTCTTGATCACAACACTTTTTCCACTAGGTGATGTGCAGAGTATCAGATTTTGGCACGATAACTCTGGAGAAAAGCCATCTTGGTAAGACTCTGTACAGTGTTCTTTAAGATCTTCCAATCAAATTAATAATTAATCCCAACTCCAGTTTCTCGTTCATTTAGAAAAAGCATCTTTAAAACATTGCAATTCCAATCATCCTGTCACAGTTTCTGCATTGTTTCTATCTTTTCCTCTTATTTGCCTGTGCACTGCATGCAAACAAAGCCTGGGGGAGCTTAGTAGATGGTGCACTAGTGCAAGTGCATGTGAAGGGAAACTAGGCAGACAGAGCTGGCTGCAACAGTTACAATTGGACTTCCAAAGACAATTTCTTCCAAGCACAATGAAAAGTAGGAACAGCAGCTCATACTTAATGAGAAGATATTAAAGGAGCATTAAACTAAGTATTGTGTGCATGGTGCATTGGGCATACTATGCTAGCTCAGAGTTAAATCAGCCAATAAGTATAGTCCATGGCAAAGTATTTAATTTGGCCACCTGCAGTCATAGTCCAAAGGCAAAAATGATTCAGTCTGTAGAGAGACAAGAGAGTCAGCATGAGACCTCAGGAAGATAAATACTTTTAATACCAGGGGAGGGGCATGAATTTTCATATTGAGGTGACCACCATAGGTTGCCTCATGGTAAATACTCCCCTGTTTGGAACTAACTATATTCTAGCTACTGGGCTAGAATATATATATAGTAGAAAGATCCAAAACAGGGATTTTGGTCCTGAGTTGAATGAAAGTCTGTGACTAATGCCTTGTACGGATGTATAATACTGTCAGAATTAACGGTTTATGAATGTTCAAAGAGTGGCCACTTCTTAGGACAATCATGTCTATATGGGTCTAAATGTATATTATTGCTAATCATCTGATGTAGTATTTACAGTAGAGAAGGTTTTTTTTTTAATAGACTTGTTTATTCCACATTTTGTCTTGGCTTTTTAGGTATGTAAACAGAGTGATAGTCCATGATATGGAATTAGACCAGAAATGGTATTTCTTGTGTAACTCTTGGCTGTCCATTGAAGTTGGAGACTGTGTGCTTGATAAAGTTTTCAGTGTTGCAACAGAGGAGGATATGAAACAATTTAGGTAAATTGTGATGCTTTGTCATGGATGGATTTAAAGTAGAATGAAACCTAAAATACTGTACTTTCTTTTGGAAAAGCATGATTACCCTTTGATTATGTGTACCTAAAAATATATGGAATTAATCTGTCTAAAAACATAGTTTCAAGTTCAAACATATTCTGCTGTCCATAGAAACATTGAAATTTGCATTATCAGCAATTGTTAATAGCTGTCCACATTAGCTGTCCACATCAAGCAATCAAGCACTTTGCTTATGAAGATAATTTTTACATAAAAATGTGTTTATGCTTTAATATACATCAATTGTTTAGAAAATCCATTTCCTACAGTGCCACCCTAGGTGGCCACATGCATGGGTGGTGAGCTATGGTGTTCTGTTTGTGCAGCGTCTGACAGCTTAATGCTTGTTTAGTGTGCCTTCAAGACAATGACCCTCAACATTAGATATTATGGTAGATAGTCACGCTCACCGCTTATGCATGTGGTCACCCAGACAGTTAGGAATAGGATTTCCTACTTTCCTGGGGTAGGAACTTTAAAGGGGAACTGTGATCTCCATACATTATTTCTTTTCACCTTTTCACCAGCACTTGGGGTCTGCCTCCAAGTTAAATGTTGAAACATTGCAATTGCTGGGAACATTATCTGCTGAAAAATAAGTCCTACCCCGACATTTTTAATCATTTTTATAGCTAGCAACAAGCCTATACAGAGACAGAGAATGTTATTAGGTCTTTACAAGCTTCTAGAGAAGCTAGAGACACCAAAGCTTGTATGGAGACTTGTATATAGACCACAGTTACCCTTTACCTTTAAAGTAAAGTTAAATATTCAGAATTCAAGTTAATAGAAATATAGATCTCAGCAAGGAGAACATTAGTAAATCATCATCAAATGCACATTGTTCACTGATATTGTAGAAGCAGTGATAACATTTTACTTTTGTTTGTGTGTAAGTTTACTTATTAACTGCTAAACAGGTTATAAATCCTCCCTACTCTGTATATACTTATTATGCACTCTGACCCTTACAGTAATCTGGCATTAACTTAACAGAAAGGAAAGAGTAACCAACTTGGTGAAAACAGCTGATGCCTCTTTCCTTAATGTTTGATTTCTTTTAAGCAGATCATTTGTGTTTGTAAAGAATTTACCATTTGGTTTGCCTATCCGTTGAAGTAGTACCATAAATGAAAAATAACAAGCAGACACATGCTAATGCATGGCATAAAATGTAATTGGTTGTACCATTTTAATTCCAGACCAATGGACTACTGACCTTACTACCAGATCAGTTCTCCATTTAAACAGATATTTTTGACTTATTAGGAATGGGGAGTGGATTAGTATGTTGGCTGGCAAGAACACTTTTTTCTCAAATGTCTGGTCGAACTTTGAATGGGCAAAAGTGATTAAAGTACTTTGCTCAAACAAGCACATGACCTAACTCTGGGTGGAGTACAATTTCCCAGAAGGGAAGGCAACCTTGAAGTGGTGACTGGGCTTAAAATAATTTGGCCAATTTATTGAACTAATTGCTTTTATTTATCCAGGGTTTAGCAGACTGTTTGTACTAGCAACCTTATGGAGGTAGCCAATATGCAAAAAATTAGGATTGTTTGTGCACTAGAATTCTATTTTTTGTATGTATCATTTAAATGTAGCTGAGGATCAGTGGTAACCACCTATCCTTGCCACTCCTATATATAGTTTTACCATACGACACAGGGGGGACTGGGTCCTGTAAGGAGATGGAACATATTAAATCCCTACCTAACCCAAACTCCATGCTCAGTCCACCTCTGAGCCTTTACAGCTCTTTAATAAGCACCGCATGCTTCTTAGCAAAATCGGGTTTTTAGTCTATCCACTCAGTATCATAAGCTTTTTAGCTATGGTTTCTAGGAATATCATCAGGTGATCAATAATCAGTCCTATAATAATAATCATTCCTATAATATTTCTCCAAGTAAATTGCCATTGTGTACATATAGACAAAGCTCAAAACCACAATAGCTAACTCACAAGTTGAAAGATTCAGTTAGAGAACAAATTCAAAGACAATATAATGGTGCAGTGAAGGTTGAGGGGTAAATGGGAGGCTCAAGCTTTACTACTCTCAGTATATTGCTTGAAATGACAATAGACAAGAGATTGCCTTTCTGCGTGTGCTGGTTTCCATGGATGTTGCAAAAAAGAAAGGCAGTGAATAAAGGAATAGGCAGGTTACATTTTGTATGTGCTCATACAACGTGAAACAGCTAGGATTTTGTAATTAAATGTATACTATTATCCAGAAATATATTAAAATGGGAATGTAGTGACAAAAATAAACATGCATATTCAGCGAGATACATTCAATGCCTTTTGTCTTATGTGTGATTAGGACACTTTTACTTCTGTAGAGGAATTTAGAGTTCAGACTTGAAGTACTGCCATAAAGGAGCAATTCTATAATTAAAAAATGAATCCCATCAGCACCCAACGTAATATTTTCAATAAGCTGTATGTTTAAATGTACTGTATTCTCTTTCAGAGGGTAACATAATTAACTGCAACTGGAAGATGCAACAGACAAGGGGGGTGTTCCAGTAAATTAGTGGGCTGTGCTGGACTGACATCCTTTTCATTATGTTTGTACGAATTCCTTTTTAATTAGCTCTAATTCTAGGAAATTTTTATTGCTGCTTATTGTGAGGATTACCATGCTAAAGATCTTGCAAATTTAATCGAAAAGGCAAAGGAATGTTCTAGCTAAAAGATCTAAGTTCGAATTTACAGTGAACATCTAAACACGTTAAAGAGACACGAGGAGAACATTGAAATATTGTGTCAGTGTAATGGTTTGTATTGATGTTTGAAGGCTCCAGCTTTAGGGTTTATAAAATAAAACTCACCTAAGATAAAGTTGTGTTATTTTTAACCACTGTGTAAAGATGTAAAAGGATTAAGTTCAATATTTCTTGGCAAATAACTTTGACAGAATTGGCCTAAAATTGTTAACCTTCCAACTTGATTGGGGGGGTCGATAGACACATAACTTTTTACTTTATTAAAAATGCTTGCTGTGTTCTCCTAGATGCTTATCTTTGATAAACTGTTTTCACTTCATATCAAAAGACAAGGGGGCATATTTATAAAAGTTCGGTATTTTCGCCATTTCGCTATTGCAGGACATCGCAATGACATATAGCGCTATTTTCTCCTTATTTATTAAACCGCTCATTTTTGCTTTTGCCTTTGCGGAGAAGTATCGCTGAGGCGATGTGTGGCGATAGTTTTCGCCTTATTCATTGTGTTAAGTGTGGTATCACACTGCTCTCTAGTGTAATTTCAGAATTACCGTATATACTCGAGTATAAACCGAGGTACATAGTTTTAGCTAAAAAAAGGGGGAAAAGATATTGACTCGAGTATAAACCGAGGGGGTTAGTATTTGCCACTTAAGATGTTTGGAAACTACAACTCCCAGCATGCTTTATTGCTGGGAGTTGTAGTTTTCAAACATCTTAAGTGGCAAATACTTGCAAATAGGGGTAAATCCTCCTTTATTTGTGCATACAGTATGCACAAATAAAGAAGGTTTTACTCTTATTTGTAAATATTGCCCTGGTGTCCGTGGTATTCTCCTACCGTGTCCGGCGGCCGCTCGCTCCTCGCTCCGCATCCTCAGTGCGCATCCGGATAATGTCACTACTCGCCGCCGCAAAGTGAGAGGCGCCAGATAGTGACATCATCCGGATGTGCACTGAGGATGCGGATCGCGCGGCCGCTGGACAAGGTAGGAGAAAGGTTGACTCGAGTATAAACCGAGGTAAGATTTTCAGGCTTTTTTTAAAGGGCATGTCCACCCCGAAATTTAACTTTTGATATGTGGTAGGGCATGCTCCCCCAGCCCCAACCGCATTAATATAATTGTTAGAAAGTCCCCCGATTCTTACTTACCTGCCCTCTCTCCTCCGCTGCACTGTTCAGGCCCTCTGCTTGCATGGAATTGAAAGCAGGGGGCGGGACCGGCAGCCGCGTCCGTGATTGGCTGAGAGGCAGGGAGGGCTGCACTGAGCATGCCTCAACCTTGATGAGGTTGAGGAAGTCTCAGGCACAGCATGAGTCACACACTGCTCCTACACAGCAGTTTCCTGGACTTTGGAGGGGCACAGCAGGGGAACTATTTTGAGCAGGAATGTAAGGTAAGGATTGTTTTAAACTACTTGATGTGGCCAGTAAGGGGTTACATTTTAGTTTTGGGGGTGGACATGCCCTTTAAAGCCTGAAAACCTCGGTTTATACTCGAGTATATACGGTGTCTTTGTCACTTTTTTATTTACAGCTATTTATAAATAGGGGATTCGCCTTTTTGCCCCTTTCTCCCTTTTGTTGCATTTTTTGCAGTTTTTAATTTTTGCCAGACATCATTACTTACTGGAATATTCCATTAACATGACTATTTCTTACACAGCACTATGGTATGTTCCCATATTCATGGAACTGGTTTGGTAATTAGCTGTAGTTTGCTAAAAATAAGCAAAAGTGTAATTCTGTATTGTGTGCCTTTTTAAATTGAGTCTAACCTCATAGTTTGGGTAAACTTAATATGGAATTAATATCAATTCCCTTCATTTCAATTTAGCAATCTGTTTTTCTTGAAAACTTCAAAAGGATTTAGAGATGGCCATATCTGGTACTCTGTTTTCAGTCGCTCCCCAAGGAGCCCTTTCACCCGAGTGCAGAGAGTATCCTGCTGTTTCTCTCTGCTCCTCTGTACCATGCTGACCAGCATTATGTTCTGGGGTGTGCCTACTGATCCAGCCGAACAGAAAATGGATATGGGTAAGATCTCGCCCTTCAGCCAATATAGACCCTTTATAAATTTTATGTAAGGAGAATAAGGGTAGGCATTCAATTTGCCTAGGCCAAATCATTTTATAGTTGTTGATTTTTAGTAAAAAAAAACCAATAAAATTGATGGATAAATGTTACAGCTACAGACTGTAAACGTGCTGCTCCAATTTGCCAAGTGGAGTCTGGGCTAACTTGTATTTTGCTTTTTTTTTAGGTAAGATTGAATTCACCTGGCAAGAAGTAATGATTGGGTTTGAAAGCTCCCTCCTCATGTTCCCTATCAATCTTCTGATTGTACAGATATTTAGAAATATTCGACCAAAAGGAGCAAAGGAACAAACAGCCTTAAAGAAGGAAAGAAATAGCACGTCTGAAGCTATTGGAACGTCTTCTTCTACACCAGATATATCCAGTGGCTTCCTTACTCCAGAAGCTGTGATGAAGGTACTATTGTTACCGAGACAAATCCACAAAAATCCACAAAAACATTGTCTTAAAACTTGCGTTCCTCCTGTGTTTGTGGATAGCAACTCTTAATCAAAGTTGCTCTTCATTGCATGTGTGTCTTGGATATTAATATTAATCAAAAACTGACAATATTAATAAAATGTGAAAAATTGGGAAATCTGGCTCAGTATGGGTGCTCCTTTCTCCACTACAGGACAGTTCACAAAAATTACTGATGGCTCATTACAATTGAACACAAATGTGTTTTAAAGCAATACATGCTTGTGTGTAGTTTTATAAATAACTTTGTTCACATTTCCACCCCTTCATAAATGGTGGATTTAGGGAACACTCAATAGTTGAGCATCTACCTAATTATAGATGGGATCCGGGTCCGACTTGGACCTGGATCTAGCAGGGAACCCTTCGTTTCCGAAATCCTAATGTTCCAGATCATTAGGATTTCAGGACTTTGGAATGTATTTTCAAGGGTTGCTAAATGTACAAGGTTATTTTCAGTAACCCTCGAAAATAACCTTGAACGTTTGATAACCCTTGAAAATACGATTGGAAACTGGAAAGTAGCTTCTGATAGTATTTTCGAAGGTTTTCAAATGTTTTTCCTGAGTTCAGTAAATCCAAAAATGGAATAAAACTTCAGAGTTTCAGACATCTCTATACCTAATAATATCACTTAACCTGTATTCACAGTAATAAACATCCATTTTGATAATCTTCAACTAATTTGGAAGCCCATTGATTTGTATGTAAGACATCCCCCTCCCCAAATAGGCCTATGAGTTATGAAATTTAGTGCAACTAGACAACGTAATGCAATCTTTACTCTCCTTAGTATTGCGTGTTTTTGCCAGTTGGCTCAGATAAATGTGATCATTAGCATCCATAAATATGTCTACCCTAGCTCCAGTAGTAAATATCCATTTTCTTTTTTGTGATTAAGGATATTAGGAGAATTGCCAGTTCTCTGTTTAAAACCCAGAAGATCCCCCTACCAGATATGGATTTGGGGAAATCTACAGATATAAATAGACTCTTATCTTTGGTGGAAGATATCATTCACCAACAAAACAGATGTGGACAGGATTTTTATGATGACAGCAAGAAGAATGAGAAATCACTGATCCTTAGCCTGGGGTCTGTAGATTGGCAAGGTATGCAAAAATATACCCCCCCCCCTTTTTTTTTTTTCCTTTTAAACACAGTGGCATTAAACCTTGTGTCCTCCAACTCAAGAGCTGTACATAACAGATCCCTGAAAAGAAACAATTATTCTCTATTAGAAGTTTTTTCACTACTGGAATCAGTATGATATCTAATTTTTACTGCTGTGTGCCTTTGCTAATTAAGGGTAGCACCCACCCACCTAATGAGTGGTACTAAAGCAATCAAATCGATATGGTCTCCGTAATTTTAACAAAGCATTTTGGAACTGGGTACTGGGTGGTACTAAAAGAGTCATGATCAATAAGACCTCTGTAATTTTACAGAGCATTCTGGGACAACAGATGGTCCAATAAAAAGTATCTTGGTTGGTAGTAATCCAACAATCATAATCATTAAAACCACTATAATTTTACCCACTTACAGGAAAGTAAGGCAGGGTACATACATGAAGATTTTTTATGCCCACCGATATTTCCGTGTATCGGCCAGTTGCCTGAAAAATTGGAGGTGCCCGGATCAGATATGCCGTTAAATTATTGTCAACTGTGTGGTCTCTTATGAATTGCACAGAAAACTGAACAATAATTGTAAAGAAGAGTAGGCAGAAAATGTGTGGTAAACTTGGTGTAGTTAGTCAATGTAAAGAAATTGGCAACACATAAATAGTAAAATGATGACAAAATAATGTCTATGATTACAAAAAATAACTAATGAGGTTCAATGAAATTTACTCACCTAATACTGGAAAAGCCCTTGGCCTTAAGTTTTTATTATTGTATTTATTTTTCTAAATCCTCTCTCTTTCTTTTCAGAGGAAATGAGGAGCCCAACACCAGAAAAGGTAATGAGAGAAAAGGCAAGACGTAGTGATCAGAAGAGGTATTTGTTTCAACAACTGCAGCATGTGGAGAGAAAGCTTGAATTCCTAGGACCTTATCAGTTCCAGAATCCTCAAAGTTACAGCCGAGCAGTTTCACAGGTGCAGCATATGAAGGAAATCCTGGAGAACCAATTCTTTTCTTCAGGCTCTGCCAGTGAAGAGTGAGACTTTTTCCTTATTCTATACAAGTCACGAAAATCCTGACATTATTTAAATGTTGTTTTTTTTTAAATGTTTGCTTACATGCATGTTTTTTTCCCCAATCCATTACTGTCCTAGCAAAATTTGGTAGTTGTATTTAAAAAAAATTCTATCATGCAAAGAAGCATGGAGTGCTTGGACAATTTTTCAGTTTACTTACAATTAGCATGGCTCATTCATTAACATATTTCCCTAATATTTCACTGTTATCAGTGAATTCATTCTGTGGTTTAGAAAAACAATAAAGTCAAGTTTTAGCATATCAGTAGATTTTGCTCCTCATTTTCCTACTTACCTATACTATACCACTATTATAGGATCTATGTTCCCCTAAAACCTTCTGATTCTTCTTTTATGTGTTTTTATATGTTGTAGGTGCTCATCTGCAGCCAGTCTTTCTGAAGATGGAAAGAAAAATACATCAAAAGGGCTGCCTTGGTGGTTTGTTTTTATAGGATGGTTTCTTGTGGCAGCAACAAGTGGTGTATCGGCTTTTTTCACTATGCTGTATGGGCTGCACTATGGAAAGGACAGCTCTATAAAGTGGCTCATCTCAATGGCAATATCATTTTTTGAGAGTCTATTCATTACACAGCCTTTAAAGGTAACTAAATATGTACCTATAAGTAAAAAGAATGTGCATTGAAATGTGTAATAACACAGAGAATGGTATCTTCATAAAGATATGTGTAGAATGCCATGTGCATTGACTAATAGTGACCATACACAAATCGATATTATTAGCTGATCAAGGGCGATATTATTGATTGGCTGAAAATTTTGCCTATCCTAATAATGAAATCGGGCCAATGTGATCAACTCGGTTTCGTCAGCGGGCACCATACACAGAGCGAAAATCACCCAATAGCCGGTATTATTAGCATTTTATATTTCAATATTTAATAAAAAGACAATGGAGCATTACTGAATCAAGCACTGTCTAAAGAAGCATGTTTGTTTGTTTATGCATCATTTGCCAACTATTGGTTAATAGGCTGCAAGGAAACACAATTATACACACAATATCTGGCTTCTACCTTAAGGCAACATTTCAAATATTGTTTACGGTACTTCAGGTGCTCGGATTCGCAGCTTTTTTTGCCTTGGTTTTGAAGAAAGTAGAAACAGAAGATGAAGAGGAAACTGCTATAAATGGAGATATCTCTACACCAGGTATCCTGTTTATGATATATTTTCTAAATATTCAATTTAATGATGTTATGTCATATAATGGCAGAGAAAAGATTGTGTGCTCATGTCCTATTTACATCTTTATAATACAGCATTGAGTTTATTTTTGTGCTTTCACCACATTTCATTTTTGAAGCTGTGTGAGGGGAAGAATCTATTTTTAAGTTTTGGCTATAACTGCAGCTTTAATAATGACAGGGCAATGTACTGACAGACAGTTTGACAAATTTAGCAATTCTTCATGTCACATTTCAGCCAGATTGGAATTTAATATCAGCTCCTATAACTTTGGTATAAATGAATAGCAGGGGGCAATGTCAAGGGGTAATGGTCCCTCGTGGCCTGGGTGCCGGCCCATGCTACTATTGCAAGCTCGCTTCGAGCAAGAACAGGAGCAGTGAGAATCTCCTAGTCGCGACTGTCAGCTATTGGTTGTGATGTCATCAGAAGTGTCGAGGGACCAGGTCTTGTAAGTTTGTTCCTTGGCATCTTTGGGGAAGGTAAGTAAAATGGATCTGGGGTTTGGGGGGGGTGCTTAACCTGTGTATGAAATTCCGTTATATTGGTGCTGATGCCCTTTAACAGCCCTCCACATAAACATTAGTTTTGATGACAAAACAATGGAAAAACAGCTATGAAAGAAAGTTAAAAAAGATAGTAAGTATGGCATCCCCTCATGTACTTTTTTCTGTTTTATTGCTTTTCTGTTAGGCCAAAAAAAAATAACCATGTTCAGTGTTCCCTCTAACCTCAAATTGTGTGCACAGAAATATATTTTCTGTGCGCATACAAAATTAAATTTTGTGCGCTTACTGTAGCCCTTACATTCCAGAAGATATTTGTGTGCTCACCACTTTAATCCTCTGTTTAATGCTTAGAGGGAACACTGACCATGTTTGCTTACAAAATATCTTTAAATATATACAGTAAGGGTTAGGCCACATTAACGCAATTTCTCAAGCACAGTGCATGTCAATGGAGGGGGCCACATGCGCTGCAATTTATTTTTAGTGGCGCATGTGATCACCATTTTTTTGCAAAATGCATGCTCTCCAATAGCACAGTGCAAACGTAATGCCTGCCGATGCTTTTCACGTGCTTTGGTGTTTGGCATAGTGTGGTCTCAGGATACGTGGATAAAGATATTCCAGTAAATAGGCACATCAATGTTGAAAGCTAAAACAAATGCAAACTTTTCAGGCCAACCCTGTATGAGTGCTGTTAGAATATTTAGAAATGCCAGGTATGTAAATACAGTGTTATTTCTAGTGCCTTAAGTGTACAGAGTATAGGGAGATGCTATTGGTAAAGTGTGTGTTTGTTTTTGTAGCTGATGACAGACAGATTCCAATGGAATATTTCTGTCGTGTGCTACAAATCTTTAATGTGTGTTCCCAGCTTTAATGCACAAATTGCTCTTCATTTGTGTTAGATTTTCTCAACTTTATGGATTGCTTTTTTGAAACAGATTATATTCGTTAAAACTGGACAAATCTGCATATTTCTAAATGTAGGTAAAGAGATTTAATACTAGCTGACATGCAGTGTATGATTTATTTTCATTCTATGCCAGGACACAGCTGCTGCCCTGCCGTTTGGTTAATATTCAGTGATTGCTCAAATTAAAGCAGGGTGGACTATAGTACAGGATATCAGGGCCAGAGTATCTACTAGCTGGGATCACTACAATATACAATATACAAATATATATTTAAATAGTAACAACACAAATAATAAGAACATGCATGAGAGGAAAGCATGGATTTCTATAGCTATAATGGGAAATATTCTCCTTTTACACAGTGGATCAGGCTTCAGCCATTTACTTGGTATAGTTCTTCTTTATAATAAAAAGTATATACTTGGAATACCTGAAATCATTTTATTTTGCCAATAACAAAACTAAAAAAAAAAAATCTAGTTATGAAATTAAAATAATAAAACCGAATCAAATGCTAATTTCCAGATGAGTGCATTTGGGGCCAAATATATTAACTATAACCACTGTCCTTTTTTGAATATACAATTATATATTTTAGTTTTTTTCCATAGAAAAATAACAAACATATTTCCATATCTTCTGTGTGTGTGTAACATAACAAAATGCCTGTATTCTGACAGATTATTGTGTCTGCTCTATTTAAACTTTGTGCACAGACTTGTCAAGTTGCATGCGTTCACATAAGGGCACTGAGATTACGTCTGGTATTGCATTGTGGGATGGTGTAAAGGTAATGAGATTACGTCTGTTATTGCATTGTGGGATGGTGTAAAGGTAAGACATTCCAGTAGCCCCCCTACAGAACCTACGTTAAGTTTCGCAATAAGTGGTAGGGTAAAACTTTTGTATAACGGGTGCACAGCGCTATTTCCAAACATATTTGAAAATGGCGTTGTGCCCTCAAATCCATGTAAAACACAAGTTTACCCTATATTACTTCAGGTTAACATGGGTTTTAAACAGATTTAACCCATATTGAATCTCCCTGAATATTTTTCTCAGTGTCTCTCTGTAAATAGTTGTCTATTTTTAGGTAATGTGTCAAATCTATGGGCTGCAGCTTAATATCTTGTGGTTCTTGTCAGTATGTGAAATGCTCATATTATAAATACAACCTCCTACAGGTGATCCAAATCCCCTTTTGGCCTCTCGCAGGGACAGCAGCATCTACCAGCCTCCGCCTTTGACTGATATCACCAAGATGAAAAACAATTACGTCAAGGAACAAAAAGTGTTTGCATTAATTCGAGAAATACTGGGTAATCTCTCGCTCTGTAGGATGGGAAAGTATATTGATTGGTCTGTAATAATAACACATTTCAATCTCAAAAAAAAAAAAATACATACAATTTGCAATTTCCTTCAGATTGAAGAGTCTGGGTATTGATTAAATTATTTCTATTGGTGTTAAGTTGTGCTACAACTGTTTACAGCTGTTTTTAAACTACGTAAGGTTCTTTTACCACCCCTACCCCACACACTTTAACAGATAATCATCCCCAGTGCTTCTGGGTGTTAAGATATCTTACCGTGTACTGCTCTGGTTCTTCGCTACTCTCTGCCATCTACTTTACATTTTTGAGAGCTTCTGCAGCTGTAAAGCAGGCAAACAGTGCTGTATAAGTCATAGGCTGTGAAACCACTGTCATGGCCTTGACCAATGCCTGCAATGCACAGGTGCGGAAGAGATATCTGGTGGAGTTTAAGGTAAAATATCTGGTTTTAGAAGTGCTGGGGAGAAGTATTGCAAAAACTCTATCTGTAAAAGTTTGTGTGTGTGTGAACATGGCTTTTAAGGTGACTTTGAACTTCTATATTTATATATATTAGAGGAGGGTTAGAAATGAACTATGAGGGGCTAGGGATGAGTGAAGATGGGATTACATTTCCCTCCTTTTTCAGTTCAAGATTACGACTTGAATTACCACAGAATAGGCGCTTCCATTTTAAAGGTGCATATTAAATATAAAGTAGGAAATGTGTAAAAAAACACTTTACTGTCATAGATCTGAAAGGTCAGATCTGTACACAAAGTATATATTACATTTACTATAAGGAAACAACACATTTCAGAATGTATCACAATTCATGAATACTGTGCTCTTTCCTGTGTTCTAGCCTACCTTGGGTTCCTTTGGATGCTGTTACTAGTTGCCTATGGACAGAGAGATCCAAATTCTTATTATCTCAATAAACACATTGAGGAAAGTTTCACCAATGGCCTTGAAGATATATGTACCTACCAAAGGTTCTTCACATGGGCAAATACAACACTGATAAACAATTTATATGGAAATCCTCCAGGTAATGTATTAAAAAAATACACAAATGTTGTTTTTTACTAACATTTTATTCCATTGAACCTGATGATTTAGTGATTGAAGAAATGTTGTGGGTCAATGCTAAGTTGAAAAAATGTTTTCACAGACACTGAGCTACCAAGAAAGAATTAGTACCTTTGTCCTAAGAAGACATAAACAGGGAGATGCAATATCCCGTGCTAACGAGAAAAATAAGTGCAAACCCCATATAACCGATGAACTATTAGGTTAGTTTGAGTTTTATACTTATTTTGCATTTAATAATCATGTTCAGTGCAAGCAATGCAATAAATGTAGCAATGGTTTTTGCGCTCGTTTTTTGCACAAAAATGAAACTTTTCAATTGTGTCTTTAAAGCCACGCAAAAGATTGCGATGTTCACACAATGTAATAAGGGCTACAAAGCGGTTACTACATCACGTGAACGGTTGTAGGTACAGTAAGTGACGATAGAGACATTTATTTAATCTCCCCCAAAGTGTTACTGACATATTTTTGGGGGGAGATACAATAAATTTCAGTAATGCAAATGATCTGCACTTGTTCCTGCGATGTAGTAACCACTTTGCGACTGTTATTGCATCGTGTGAATGCGAGAGGTAAGTTTCAACCTTTTGCACGGCTTTAAAGCTACAATTTGGTGCAAAAAACGTGTGCAATTATCATCTCTAAAATGTATTGCATCGCTTGCACTGAGTTATTTCCAAAAATCTTTGGAAAGGATGCAAGCAATGCAAAATGAGTGAAAAAAAACCTCGCTAACCCTATATTACAACAGTTAGCATGGGTTTTGCACTTATTTTTTCCCTTAGCATGGGATATTGCCTCTCCCTGTATGTGTGCATTTTAGGTACATACATTTTTTTTACAGCCTAAAGGCTAGGCCACACTAGCGCGATTTCTGTGTGTTTGTGCATGCAATTTTTCTCTAATATTGCAATCACAGCAACACACCGAAATTACGCAATTTTGGGTGCGTTGCGATTGCGCATCCATTATTAACATTTTTATGCATGAGCGCTTCTGGTGTGATGCAGTGTGTCCGTGACCTAAAGGTTTTAGAAAAATCGTCTGAAATATTAGCTTCCTCATACGTCATATTCCATATTATGGAATGCACTGACTGAGCTGTGCTGATTACACATTGCTGTGCTAGTTATGAATCACCTTATGATACTTCTAAACGTATGACTTGATGGCTAGCCAAACAAGATGGCTAATGAAAACTGAATTCTGCTGACGCTTCAAAGCATTACACTAGTTGAATTTCTTCCAAGAACTCCATTAATGATCTATATTTGTGGTGTAATTTGATCTGGAACTGCAGGGTTTTTTAGAACTACCATCAACATACTCATCGGTGTCCTTCGTTAAAGGATGATGTTGTCAATAAGGCTGCAGATCATCACTTTAATAATGGACATTTTTAGCTGTATACCACTTTTTTAACACATATGAAAAACATCAAAATTGCAAACATAACAGTATGCACGATTAACAATATGTCTTAACATGCTGCTGTACCAACATTAAGCGCCACCTCTTAACCAATAGTGAGAGAAGGTGGGAGGTGCTTTTGATGACCTCACATATGGTCCAAAAAAACACTTCAGTTTGGAATATCCTCTAAATGGATGTAATTTCAAGAGACTCGTCCCTTCTGTAAATCGTTCCACAATATTATTCACTTGGGTGCTAATCTGATTTTGAGGAAATCATATATATATGTTGTATTCAGTTAGATCAACTGGACTTGAAGTTTAGTTCTTGCTAGTCATCCGACTGGCTAATTTGATCTAACTGAATACAACAGATATACCATGACCTGAATGAATGAGAACCTTCACAAGCATAGAAAATCATATGCATTGAAAAATATTTCCACACCAGCACATGTTATATATGCATATACCTATGTAGTTTATTGTGGGACATTTATAACATATGCAATGCATTGTTCAAGATGTTGATAAATATTTGCTTTATACACTTTTTTCAATGTCCATATGGATTAGTAATTTAAAAGTCATAGCACAGAAAGATAAGAAAGGGACAACATATGCCCTTGTACTTTGGCTTGACTGTCTTGAATAATTCTGCATATATTAAGAATTCTTTAATAACTTTTTTTTTTTATAATTTAGGATTTGTAACTGATGGAAACTCTAAGCGTGTGGGTGGTGCTCAAATCCGTCAGGTTAGGGTTAAAAAGGATACTTGCATGGTAGCTCCAGTACTGCAAAGTACACTGGAAAACTGCAGAGCACCATATTCCCTGGATGCTGAGGATATTGGAAATTATGATGAGCAGTGGAATGTCTCTGCTTACAGAAATACAACTGATATGAACTCTGCATGGCATTATCAAAGCCAATCCAAACTCAGGGGCCACCCAATATGGGGAAAGCGAGCAACATATAGAGGAGGTGGCTATGTGGCAGATTTAGGAAATGAACGAGCAAATGCATACAGGTAATATCACAAAACCCATGGCATCTCAAACATTTCCCCGCATATTTACCATACACAATAACATTTCCTTAACTTTAATTACAAAATAAACTTATATTTTATCCCTCTTTTTAAACTTGCATTGGATAATGTAATAACATCTTCTTCAGAACTTCTATGGGGTTAGCCACAGGAAACAAGATGGAGTGTTTCTGCTTTGGATGAGGATGTACCGTATATACTCGAGTATAAGTCGAATTTTTCAGGCTTTAAAATGAGCCTGAAAACCTAACCTCGACTTATACTCGGGTCAAGTCCTAATTTAGATCCAAATTCTGCAATTGCCGATAGTAACCAGTAGGTGGCGCTGTGTTAACCTGCATAGAAAGTTACAGGAGCTGATCTGCCTTTACACTTCCTGCTTCCTGTAGTCTGGCTGCTGGACTCACTCAGCACTGTAACTGCTCATCTGGATGCTGTAAATCTGATGGGTCTCCTCAGTTTGGGGCAAAAAAACAGCTACTAGTACAGTGCAAATGACAGCTTGAAACTACAACTCTAAGGTGACTCTCTGGGGTCAGAGAGTCCTTTACTATATGGGGTCAGAGGGCCCTTTACTATATGGGGTTCAGGAGATCGGTTTATACTCGAGTATATACGGCATTGTTAAATATTGTCTTGATTCTAATTTCACCAAGCTAAATTCCTATATATTGAATACTGGCAATCAAGAATTATTATTATTATTAAAACACTAGACAACAGCTAGACACACTTAAGCTTGAAATGTGCTCACTGCTATCATCCAAAGCAGAAAAACCCCTTAGATTCACTAATCAGATATTCAATAGCAAATTCAATAAACCTGACACCATGCTTGCCAACAAACTCAACCAAAAGCTCACAGCAAATTAATATCTTGCACTATGACCCCCAATGGATATCCAACCATTTTGCTACATTTTACCAAACTCTGTAAAATGGAAAAACAGTATAATATAGTGAAACCTCTCCAGAGACAGTAGATACATTCTCGACTACACTGAAATTACCAAAAATATCCCCTGATCAAGCTCAACCCCTAACTAAACCAAAATCTCATATGAAGATAGAGTCAATAATAAAAGAAAGCAAACTGAGAAAAGCACCAGGCCCAGACGGCTTTATGGTCCAAAATTACAAAAATAAGAACTCATGCTTCGTGACAACCATATTGCTTAATGGACATGCACCATCCCAACTTCCCCAAACCCTGGAGAGCATTATAGTTACTCACCTCTCCACGGTCCCTGAAGGTAGTAAAACTTAACTTACCAACACAATCGCCATCTGTGCAAGATGCCAGCTTTTTTCCAGAAAGTCTTGGGAGGAGAAGCATGAAAACCATTTAACGACAATGCATTTGCTAGGAAGCTCAAGTATGTATAAATCAGATTATGACAGTATATGTTTAAAAACCTGGTCACTAACCTTGTCCTCCAAGTTAAAGCAGGAACGGTGAAGATCTCGTAGGGTATCTAAGACTGTGGCAGTTACTTTCTCTTTTTTATTTTTGATTAGGTTAACCCCACGCTGCTCAACCTTCTCCAGCTCCTTTTCCTTTGCTTTTATTAAGTCTTCTAGCTCCTAAAAAAGTTAAACATTCATTATTTACACAAAAAAATAGAAATAATAATAAACAAATAGAAATAAAACCTGCACTCATTCATAATAATTTCATACAATATACTGTAAATATAAAAGCATCTCCGCCTTAAACACCCACAAGATTAAAAATAAATGTTTTATCTAATGCAAGAAGATTAATCCAGAGCCACAGCTGCATAGGCTTCTTTTGCAATACCAGTGCAGCCACCACAAGTAAGGGGTTAAAGTTGCACTAACCAGTATTGAATTTGTTAGCAAGACTTTAACCCATTTGCAGCATAGCGGCTCTGGATAAATTCAGCTGCTGGTGAATTGGCTTACAAATCATACCCTTAACCAGCTCTGAAACGGGATCTGGAATCTAGTAGGGATTGTTGGGAGCAGGCTAATTCAGCATAAAGAAACCAAGGAAACTTTCCATTTTTATAAATATGTCATCTGCTGATTTTTAGTTCCATGCCCTTTTCTGCCTCCTATAAATCACAATATATTGTAAATATGTGGCATGGGATCTCAGTAGGGAACCCAAATCTCCAAGGCAGTAACTAGAAACCATGAGCCCTTACAAAACTATAATGCTCCCCTCCCCATCATGATTCATGATTTACAGCAGGGAAGAAAAGTAACAAGTTGGGCCCCCTGGTATGCAGTTGCAGAAGCTGCACCCTTAGTAGCTAAGCCACTGCAGGTCTTTAAAGTCTTAAAGGACATATTAAAACCTACAAACAACATTGAATAATAAAGCAGAGCAGTTTGACAATTTTCAGTGATGCCTTAAAAACACATGGGTCATGTGTCATTTCACAGCAGTCCAGTCTCACAGGCACAGCCACTGTTTTAATCACGACTGTTGTGTTTCTCATACATGCACTATCCTAAACTAACACAAAAGCTTATTACAGCAAGTCCCCTCCCTCTTAAAATCTTTAGCCAATCATCTTACAGCCCAGTACAGTTAAGAATCTATACTCTTCACAAGAAAGCATGTGACTAAAGTCAAAAGATACACATGCATACAAGGCTGTTTGAAAGAATCAAGATGCACTGGAAAGCATGAAGTATGGTGGCACTGACAGTTATCTAATCCTAAAAAATTAAATGAGTACATGGTACACACCATGCAATACCTTTGAGCTGATCAATGGATAGTTCAGTGTATTGGTCAATCGGGCTGAAGTAATTCCTTTTTTTAAGGATGCAACTGACCGTTCGTATATGTTCGAATTGGACCGCGTTCTCAGTCGCGGAAAATTGACGGTCGTGGCCACTATTGTCGCGACCATCAATCCTTCCTCCTGGCCAACCGGTCGGAAGAGCTGAACGGTGTTAAAGTATCTACATGTTTTTATGAATCTTAGTAAGCATGCTATCAGATTATGTAGTATCCAAAGTTGAGTTTAAATAATACCTACACATTGTAAGGTTTGCAGGTAAATCAATCTAATGAGTGTGGTACCTTTTCATAAATTATGATCAGCGTAAATATGTGAACAATACCTGACATTCCTTTAAACTTTTCTGGACAGATGCTGTATCACCAATGCTTTTCTACCTGTGCAGCTTCATATGTTGTTTCGCAAACCAGGATTTCAGGCTTTGCACACTGCTTCCATACTCTGTCCATGTTTCCAACAAACCTTCAAGCACAAAAATATAATTGTAATTTTATATTTTCAGCATTATAGGCAGGCTGAAAGAGAAACATATTTCAATAACAGATTTATTTCTTTGTTTATATTAGTTCCCAAACCTGTCCCAAGACTTCTCACCAGTATAAACTACTGGGGCGTGGCCTGTTGCAGAGCTAGAAGGACGAACTTTACCTGAGCTCCTGCTTCAGCTTCCAAATACATCCCATCAGAGAGGCACCGGGTAGCCCTCTTGGGCAGGAGAGAGAGGCTGGGGCTAGCCAATCCCTCAAAGAAGCCTGCAAACAACTCCCAAGGCACAACACAGGCAGATCTACAGGCTTACTTTAACCCGACGTGACCACACACTGACATCCTAGCAGCTGCCATATTGCATACCTCGGGCCCTGCTGTGGAACTCGCGAATCGCCCAACTAGTAGATTTCCCACACCTCCAAAGTCACCAGAACTCCCCTTCTGCTGCTGGACGCATCACAGGATTCAATGGCACAGCAAGATCCCGGTAAGGCACCGAATATTACCTGGGACTACACAGAAACCCCATCCCTATCCCCAGGTTCACCCGTACAACCCTCCATGCAATCTCCAGCACACTCCTCCACTACCCACAGCCCTATGTTGGGACCCTATTCATCAATACCTGTCACAGATGGCCCTCCCTTCACAAGATTGACACCACGCTCACAGACCACTGGCCTAATCAGCACAGGACCCCCACACGAGGAGGCCCTATCCATTAGGGATATACTGAATAACCTACCAACACAAATAGACCTCATGCAGATGGGTCAACAAATCCAAGTGGCCTGCTGAACTGAAATTAATGTCATCCGATATGACCTTAGGGCTGTACTAGACAGGGTGCAGGGGTTGGAGCAAGACCACCAGACTGTAACCCAACAATTGCAAACAGTCATATAGGTAGTGGGGGAACAGTCTAAAGCAATACGGGATCTCTACCATCATCATGAGGACCTAGAGAACCACAGCAGGCAGAACAATATCCATATCCGAGGATTACCCTCTGTCTGTATTAGATATAAACCTTAAAAGCTCTATAATATCTATTTTCAACTGTATCACAGGGACTGTCCCACCTCAACCTATTGAACTAGACAGAGTCCACTGGGCATTATGCCCCAAAACTGCATCTACCACACCCAGAGATGTAATCTGCAGAGTTCACTACTACACTCAAAAACTCAATACAGAAACATTTCAGCCCTCACTTATGAAGGGGCATCCATCCAACTATACCCATTCCAATTACTAGTACTAGTTTGAAGGGGTTACTCATGTTCTAAATTACCCAGAAGACCTACCTGGCTTTTGCGAGGCCCTAGGACTAGACAATATCTCTCTATCGGACTGGAAGGGGCTCCCAGACCTACCACAGACGACCCGGGATACCTGGCTAAAAGTTCCTTCTAAGAAGCAGCATTCAACTTCAGATAAAGGTCGAACACCCCCCAGAACCTCATCCCACACAAATAAAGGGAACGATAAGACACTGAGATAACTACACTCTACGACACTATGACACAAGGATTTTAACTGGCGAAACAGGGAACTACGCTGGTTTCCAATCTCTAGATATGCCCCCTGACACATATGGCTTTCATATGGTCAAATGCTCTCCCTCTCTCATAGTCTCTTTGACAACCATGAATACCATTGAGACTTGGAACATGCTTAGAATCATGGTTCCTTCTTTCAATCTTTGAGCAAGAGAAGTACAAAGATCAAAAGTACTAAAATACTGTAGTTAATGTATGTTATATATTGCAGTTATAATTATAAAAGAAAATGTTAATATACTGTATGCTATTGCTCTCCCCCCCCTACCCTCCACCCCCCAAACCCATACCAAAGTAAAGGGTAAAGTTTCCCCCTCTCTCCCCCGCCTCTTAGAACCCCTCCAATATCATAATATGCAGACCAGAGACCGTACACAATGGTTGGTCCGGACCTCTACATCTCAACGCTAGCAACCTCAGCTGTGAGCGGGAGCTCTATTAGAAATAAGCTCGGTTCAATCACCTTCCACCCTGAGTGGACTTCTCCCCATACCAGGGTCCACTGCACACCTGGTGGGATGACTTCATTCTCCATTCCAGGCCAACTGGACACTTTCTCCCCTTGGCCTTCAACTTTAGTATATGTTGGTTAAATGTAATTATTGTTGTTTTTTTAAGTTCCATTATTGCTATTAAAAAAGTGTTATTTTTAAACTGCCATATAATGTTCAAACCCCATTGCACCCAGGCGGGGAGCACTCCTGGCCTCTAGGTTCATATCTGCAGCCACCACCTCTCTTACCACAACAATGGTACGAATAATATCATTGAATGTTAAGGGCCTAAGGTCCATCAGAAAGAGATGGCTGATGAGCAGAGAGGCCAATAGGCTGATATCCTTTTAATACAGGAGACACACTACTCCCACACAGACTATTGGAGTTGTATTAATAAAATGTTCCCCCAGTGTTATTCTGCTTGTAAGCAACACACGGAAAGCAGGAGTTGCCATACTTATTCATAGAAATTGCCCATTTAAACTGATCAACCTAAACATAGACCCCAATGGGAGATACATTATCCTAGAGGGCACTTTAGACTCACAACAAGTAGTCTTATGCAATATCTACGCCCCCAACACAGGTCAAAAGAAATTTCTAACCTCCCTCCTAACTAAACTCTCAACTATTCCAGGCCCCCTGAAAATCATAGCAGGTGATTTTAACATGCACCTCTCAAACAACTCTGACAGACACTCCTTAACAGACCCCCCCCCCCCCCCCCCCGAGAAACACAACAGCTATTGCAGGGATTTCATAGCCTCAACAGACAACATGGGCTTTACGACACATGGAGAGTTTTCAACCTGTCCTCCAAATCCTTTACATTCTACTCTTTCCCACACCAAACACATGTCAGACTCAACTACATATTTGTCTCCCACACTTTACTACCATTAATAACACCCACCCTACCAGGCTCACCTACATCGTCAAGGCCCTGTGGGTATCAGCTTATGCCTCCAGACACTACCTCCAAAGTAATCTCATCGGAACCTTCTTAAACACCAGATATACAGGGAATCACTACTAAAAGCAATCACACAATATTTTCAAGAAAATTATGGGTCAGTCACATCGCAAATGACAACATGGGAAGCCCACAAAGTTGTTTTGCGTGGCCGATGTATTCAAGTCTCATCTCAAATTAAAAAAGACACTATCTCTTCTCTGCAAGCCCTAACAAAAGATCTACATTAAGCACAACAAGTTCTCTATTCAAACCCTTCCATACAACGGCCACGTAAAGTAATCTCCCTTCGTACAGCTATCAAAGACTTATTTCTAAGCGAAGTAGAAAACGTATGAGATGGTTAAAACATACTTATTATGAAATAGGCAATAAAGCCCACACTCTTCTGGCAAACTTGCTTAGACAGCGACAATACCAAGGCACTCCTGCTCAAATTAGAGACGACTCAGGAACCCTACTACAAAACCCACGTAGCACAGCCTCCTGCTTTAGTAAATACTACAAACAGTGTAAAACCCTCCCTCTCTCCGACTTAACACCTAATTTTAAAGCAAAAATAGAAGAATATCTCCAGAAAAGCACCTTACCTAGGCTAACCCCAACACAAATCCAGATCTTGAATAAACCTATAACAAATGAAGAATTGGAACAAATAATCATAAATCTCCTAAATGGCAAGACACCTGGTCCAGATGGGTTTCCCTACAATTATTATAAAACATTCTTAACAAGTCCCCATATGATTAGTTTATTTAACGACATTATGCAAGGTGGTCAGGTACACTCAACTTTCTCCATGTCATATTTAGTTGTAATTCCTGCACCAGCTACCGACCCATAGCCTTGCTAAACTCCAATTACAAAATCTTAACAAAAATTCTCGCCATATATTATAGAAATTCTAAATAAGAGATCAAAAGGAGCAATTCTTCTCAGCCTGAATGCCGAGAAGGCTTTCAATAGGCTGAGCTGGCCTTTCCTATTTGCCACATTATGCTACCTTGGCATCTAGGCAGATTTTCTTCAAACTCTCTTATCCTTATATTCACACCCCTCGTCTGCGATCCTTTTCCAATAGCCACTTCCACATTCTTTAGTATCACAAATGGTACAAGGCAGGGGTGCCCGCTCTCCCCATTTCTATATGCTCTTTGCATTGAACCCCTCGCCTGTCATAGACATCACTGGAGTTTAAGTTGGAAATCACTCATACGTAATTTCCTTATTTGCAGACGATGTTCTACTCCCCCTCACCAAACCGACTATATCTATTCCAAATTTACAAAACATATTGACAGAATATAGCCATATATCAGGCTACAAATGAAGTACCTGTAAGTCAGAGGCCCTCCCCATTAATATGACCATCCAGCAAATAGACCTACTAAAACAAATTTTTGCCTACACCTAGAAAAAAGATTTCCTAACATATCTTGGGATTCACATCACACCTATGCTTGTGAAGGTTCTCATTCATCCAGGTCATGGTATATCTGTTGTATTCAATTAGATCAACTGGACTTGAAATGTAGTTCTTGAAGACGTTTCGCTAGTCATCCGACTGGCTTTCTCAATTCAGAATGACTTGTACAAGAATCTGTGGCAATTATGTACCCTGGAAAATCCCAATTAGCATATCACAGCCAGGTGTTAAGGGTGTGATTAGATAGTGGCTAAGAGGTGTTATAGGAACGCCCAGAGTAAGGTGTTAAAACAGCATTGTACATGGCAGACAGTTGGTGTCGAACCCCCCCCCACCTCTATTTAGGCTTGGTTTCTTTATTTTCACATAAATGGCCTCCTTAACACCTCTCTTGAATCACACCCTTAACACCTGGCTGTGATATGCTAATTGGGATTTTCCAGGGTACATAATTGCCACAGATTCTTGTACAAGTCATTCTGAATTGAGAAAGCCAGTCGGATGACTAGCGAAACGTCTTCAAGAACTACATTTCAAGTCCAGTTGATCTAATTGAATACAACAGATACACATCACACCTAAATCTACAACTCAGTTTATATCAAACTTCCCACACCTCCTGCAAAAAACCAAAATCTTGGAAAACCCACACACTGTCATGGTTTGGCAGAATCTCTGCTATCAAAATGTCTATACTCCCTAAATGGTTATACTTATTTGAGACTTTCTCTATCCAAATCCCACGGAAACCTGCAAAGAGAACTTATGACCTTCCTCTGGTCCCATGGAGCACATAGAATCTCCCAAAAGATTATCCTCACAAGCAAAACCAAGGGGAGTTTTGTGTGGGATGAGTTATAGAGTGGCCCACATACACCACTCTATCTATTGGTTCCAGACGACCCCGGCCACAATATGGGTCCAATTAGAAAGCGATTGTTCCTTCTCCTAAAACCCCCTATTAAACCTACCACAACTGAAGGGATGCTGCTTCTAAGCCCTATGGTTACCACTACAAATCTTTGGACACAATGCAACCGAAACTTATCACTCATATCTGACCCCTCACCCCTAACTCCCATCACAGGAAACCCAGCACTCCCTCTCAGCCTACAGTCCCACCCATATGCTGATTGGACAAATTCAAATATATATACACTGCGAGAGCTAACAGACCCAATCACCAACCACGTGTATGATTAACCCACTCTCTTCTCTTCTCTTCTCATACCTACAATTGAAACACTACTACCAAACATTATCCCCCATCTCTCCCTACCCCGCCCTTCCACTTTTGAACAAGTAGCTTATGCAGGCCCACTCCAGAGACACCTGATATCAGCACCATACGGCATCCTGGCAACTCACCAATCACACACAAATATATGACTAACTGTGAAACCTTGTTGGGAAGAGAAATCAGCTGGGAAAATTGGGTGGATATATGGAGCACAGAAGCGAAGTCATATATATGTACAACATATAAAGAAAATGTATATAAAATACTATTTAAGTGGTACTATACCCCTAAACTGCATATAATATGGAAAAATTTATCAGACAGATGTTGGAGAGGCTGTGGATCTGAGGGGACATTGTTCCACATCATATGGCAATGCCGAATTATTCAACCCTTCTGGAATTTAGCTATACAGTTAGCTCAGAACATAGTAGGCAGACAACTTCCTCCTGACCCCATCCACTGGATCTTAGGCCTCCCTCTACCTAAATTGTCTAAATTATAGGCACGTTTTTGCACACATTTGATAGTGGCAACTCCATGCCTCATCACTCTATACTGGAAACGTATTAAAGCCCCAACAGAGGGAGACCTCCTGACTAGAATAGCAGAGATACAAACTATGGAGTATCTTACTGCATTAATTAATAATAAAACAGACAAGTTCTTCCAGACATGGACCCTCTGGGATCAGTACATGTCTCCCCCCTGATTAAAAACCAACTGGAGACGATACCAGATGATTCCAAATTGCACGAGAAGATCTAGCAACCAAGAACGGAAATTCTATACCTGGCACAAAGCCAAATACCTATTTTATGTAATCCTTAAAATATTATTAGTTGGTACCCCACAGATTCCCTGCCTGGGTCAGATACTACCTTAAATATCAGAAAGTTACACAAGATGCTGATAACTGTATGTACTATGATCAAGAGCCACCTTTCAATGGTTCCACCACTAGATAAACCAAATGGCACTGTATGGACATGATGGACAAGTTTAACTAAATTTTGTTACTTTTGTTAATATTTCAGCAACCTAATTCAGAGAAACTCAGTCTAATTCAAAAATACCATGGATGACACTACCCTTTTGTAACATACGCTGTTCGTTTTATTTTATGTAATAATGTTTATATGAAAAAATGAATTATTTATTAATTGTAATAATTGGGGTTGATTTACCTAAATATTATTTTCATTTAAAAGTAAACATGCCCTCTAGATTATATTCCCATGATAAAATCCAATTTTAAAAAAAATATGAATACATTATATCTTATTTTCTTTTGTACTTAATAAAAATTGTCAATTCCTATAAAAAAATAATTTTAGCACCTGATGAAAATATATATTTAGCAACATAGCGAACAACTGAAACTCATGTTACTCAACAAAATCTGCTTCTGCATGATTATTAATGCTAAGATTTATATTGACAGGCCTGGGGTTAAGCAGCGAAATGTTGTTTTTAGGAAGTCTTTGATTATTGCTGGCGTGAGTTATAATGTTCATGATTATTTTTGACTTTTTTTTGTTTTTTTTAATGTGCTAGGAGAACAAGGCAATTTGCTTAAAGGAGAACTAAACCCAATTTTTTATACTCCAGAATCTGAAAACAACACCCCTAAAAACACCAATAAACTATAAAATGCCACTTTAGTAAACTCTGTTAAAGTAAATCAAAGTCCGTATGTAGTAGATGTGGGCCTAGGCACTCCTTCAGGCAATGTGCCAGTATGCTTCAGGTGCTGCTTCCCTCCGTCCTCTACCCTAAGGACTTCCATGCTATAGCACAAGCAAAAAAGGGTTGATGGAAGCGCACACCGTTTGTCAGAAAAATTCTGTTTTATTGCATCACACAAACACACAACGTTTCGGAGAACGCTATGTCTCCTTCATCAGGTGTAACCCACACAATGACCCATACCACCATTTTATAGACCCTGTGATTCAACATAACTCCTCCCCTCCACCTAATGGGGGAGTGGCTCATCTCCTGATGAAGGAGACATAGCGTTCTCCGAAACGTTGTGTGTTTGTGTGATGCAATAAAAAAAACGGTGTGCGCTTCCATCAACCCTTTTTTGCTTGTGCTATAAATTAAATCAAAGCCTGTTAAGAACTGTATGAAGTATCTGTGTGTATGTGCAGTGTCAGACCACACCTCCTGAGTCCTGACCTCAGTCACATGCTTCCTTGCTTTATCCATCCTGTAAAAGGATTGGCTAGATATTATTAATGGGTATGACCAACTGTAACAAGTTTCTGCCATAGCTAAGGACTGAGCATGTGCAGAACATAATGGTCGTTGACCAAACTGTCTGATACTAGAATGCTGAGAAGTAAAGCACAAACCATATGTTATTTAGGTAAATTTCCCAGCGCCCATATCAAAATGAGAGGTAAGACACAGATTACTGGTTTTATATTAAGGTGTCCTGACTTCTGGTTCAGTTTTGTTCTGTGGCTTTAGTTGCCCTTTAACGCCATTTGCTTTTCCCTTTGCACACTATGCTGTTATCCAGCTGTATGCACAATTAAAGGAATAAAGGTGGGTACACATAGTGATGTGGGAGGGACGATACCGAGACCGACTATCGTTCATCGTCAGCCTTGGGATCATTCGAAAATGCCAGAAAATTTGCCTTGGCCCCTTTAAGTACAGAGAGTCGGCTGCGGTTGGGGGAAATCTGCAGTCCCAAATGTTCTCCCTATGCTTTACAGATACTGTCTGGCATTAAGTAACATCGTGCATGTGTGTACCCAGCTTTACACATCTGAATTTGTATGTGTGCTGCCTAAATAGGACAAATGTGTCAGCTGTGGTTGAAAGCTAAGATAATCTCTAAGATTCACTAGTGATATTCCCTCACATTAAAGAACTGTTGTGTTTGCTTTTAAATTACATTTGACATTCATGACAAATGATATATGATGACATTTTTGTTTAAGAACTATTTTTCTGCAGCTATTAAATTCTATCTATTTTTCTGGCCAAATGTAGTTTGTCTTAAAACAAAACAAAAAATAACAAAGAATTAAGACAGTGACTCTAGAGAAGCTGCAAGGTACTGTATTACCAAATATGTAAGAGAGATTTAAAGAGTCCATTGTGTGACTATTGGATAATAACTTCATGACTCAAAGTTAAGTTTATAATGAACACAACTGTTGCAAATGATATAAGCCTTAACATAATATAGTTTGATTCAAAAATATATATTTAGAGTCTAAATTTATCACAACATATACATATCTAAAATAATAAATCAAATAAAATGCATAACAAATTTAGACAAGGTGATCTTCCTATTAATACCTTGTACTTCAAAAGATATTCTTGAATATCTGCACACCCTAATACAATTAGATTTTCTCTTTATCTTCCTTAATTAAATTTTCCATTATAGAAATCCAAGTCATTAGTTCAGCTATGGCATGGCGTGAAGGCAATTTGTCCATTTGCAGCTAGTGAAACGAGAAACAGTTGTTATATTACTTGCGTTTACAGCAAAACAGTATTGGTTAGCAGATAAAATCTTAACAACTTAAACTAACAATAATTTTAAAGGCCTCAAAACAACACTCTTTTACAAGGAAGAACACCTTAATATAAAAGTAGTAATCTGTGTCTCACCTCTCATTTTGATAAGGTTGCTGGGAAATCTACCTTTCAAACATGGGGGTTGTGTTTCCCAACATCCCAGTATAAAATGTGGTCACTGACTATTGTGTTCTTTACACATACTCATTCCTAAGATACAGCTGGAACTTGTTATTATACTGTAGTTGGTCACATGCCCACTATTATCCTCTAGGCCAGCCCTGGGCAAAGTAAGGCTTGGGGATCCAATGAACCAGTGATATTCATTTCATCCAGTTTTGCAATCTCTATAATGAGAACTGCATAGAACCTATTGGCCCGACCCTTCACGACAGTTTAAGTTTCTTATGTGGCCCTCAGAGAAATGTACTTGACTACCCCTGCTCTAGCCAATCCTTTTACAAGACAGCTTAGGCAAAGGATCATGTGACAGAGGCTAGGGGTGTGGTCAGCCACTGTACATACACACAGTTATTTAATCCAGTTCTTCAAGGGGGTTACATTTACTTCAATGAATTTAATGTAGTGGGATTTAACAGTATTGGTGTTTTTAGAGGAGATATTTTTAGGATTTGGATGTAAAAGAATATATCCTGAGAGAATTCCTGAGAATTATATGGATCACCATGCAACAGTGCTCATTCATTTAAAATGTGTAATCTTAGTGGTTAGTTATTGCATGTATGCAAAATGCACAGCTGTGAAGAGTTGGAACCATGGCAGCGGTGTGGGTTGTCCTGTTAGCAGCGTGGCTGGTCCTTGCCGCATGCTCTGCGGAGACCTGCAGAGCCAGTAATTGTCCCTTCCTGCTAGTGGAGGTATCTCTCACCTGCACTAACGGAGCACAGAACGAAGATCCAAGACTGGCCAGGTAAGTGAACAGTGAACTGGGGGGGCGCCTCTAAGGTGGGGGACAGTATGCCATACAACTAATGCCCTAAAACAATATAGAATCAGGAGGATGGTATATATTGTTAAAAATATTGCCTTCTGATTCTGTATTGTTTTGAGGCTTTAGTTGCCCTTTAAATGACAGCAGAATTCCCATACAGTAGTCTCATACAGTAATAGCCAAATCTAGTATCTACTTTTTTTAGACGAAGCATCTGATTTCCAGTGCTTAGGACAGATGATTTCAGGGATGATTTGGCATCAACTTCTATAGAAAATTCCTACAAATAATTCAAAAGTCAGTAAATAAACAGCCAAAGAAACGAGTGAGTGCAGCTTCCCTTCAATATATTTTATAGATATAATGTATAAAATATATTTAATATATTACTATGATCTGAATATACAGATTTGGTGGCTCAAGGCCGCTTTACCTTCCTTCTGCCGTAACCCTTCATACAAACGGAAATCATTTCCTTCCAGTGCGGTTGTTCGGGCTCAACTCACTGGTTTTATTTCCTTCAACACTGAGCTGTTGAGCGTGCTTCTGCCTGGGGCTTGTCCTGTCCCCACTTCACTACTCACTTCAACTCCTCCTTCCTCCTCAGATCGGCAGCTTAGCACCGCTCCACAGACCTCAAAGAATTTACGGGTCTTGTCCGGTTAAAAGTATTTCATTTTATTCGTGCATGATAAAATTGCCAATTTGCAAACAGATAGAACACAGCATGGTCTTCTTACGCGTTTCGGATTAGCATCCTTACTCACAGAGACCCATGTTTTACCCATAACACATCACTTAAAAAGGCTGTCAAGCCAATCAGAATACTCCCTTAGTTCCCTGGTTATTAACCCTTCAGTCCTTTAGCTTAACTTTCATATTGGTCTAATTAAACCTAAGTTCTAATACTGTTAATACAAGAAAACCTTTGCCACATTTTTAAATACATATTTTGAAACATATTTGTTAGTTACAAATTAGACTAACCAATTAATGACACATTATCAGCTAACAATTTTTAGATACATATTTTAAAAAACATATTTGTTAATTACAAATCAGACTAATCCTTTTATGATACCATAGCGGCTTCTTAGTTACGAGCAACCATTACATAAGTTTCAGATACGGATGGTACAATACAACTATAGACAATTATTTCTCTATGGTACATTATACATTCTTAAGTTATAAGCAGTACTTTCTAATACGGATTGAGATAACTCATTCCAATTTTAAGATCGATACTTATTGTTGAAAGACTACGTGCATAACCGTTAGAGGTCCAACAATTAAAAGGTTACACTATACATGCAATATCAACCTTGAATTAAGGCCTGTTGTTTCTAACTCCAGGATCCAATAAGCCTCTCTCTTATCAAGCAACTTTATGGGGTCTCCTCCCCGTAGCCCACATCTAACTCTCTCAATGATTTGTACCTTACATTTAGTGGAATTACCTCCATTACAATCCAAGAAATGTTTTCCTATTGGGGACTTTCTATCCTGTTTTGCAATTGCATTTAAATGTTCACTAAACCTTTCCTTCAAGGATCGTGTTGTCCTTCCTACATATTGTTTTTAACACTGTGTACGAGTGATTAAATAAACAATGTTGCATGTGTCACAGTTTACATATTCAAATATGTTGTAAATCTTTCCCGTCACAGTTGATTTATATATCGTTCCTACCTCTATTCTATGACACGTTTTACAGATATTTTTACCACATTGATAGTTACCTGGATTATTTAACCAGGTTGTTCTCTTCCCTCTTAGTCTGTCATTCCAACAAAGACTTAGTGAAACTCTATTTCCAATTGTTCTAGCCCTTCTAGAGACCATCTTTACACCATCTCTTAATACTTGTCTTAGGATAGGTTCCCTCCTCAGTATTGGTAAATGTCTATATATTATTCTTTTAATCTGATCAAACTCCAAGCTGTAATCTGTTACCAGGTAGGTTTTGTTATCATCTCCCTTTCTCTCTCTTTTTCGCTGGAACAGCAGTTCCTCTCTTGATCTCAGTCTCGCTGTATTGTAAGCTTTCTCTATTAACTTACTGTCATATTTCCTCTCCAGTAGTCTTATCTTTAATTCCTCAGAAGCTTTAATAAACAATTCCTCATTGGAACAATTACGTCGTAATCTAATAAACTGACCATACGGTATCCCCTTTATGGTTTGTCTAGGATGACAGCTATTCGCCAATAACACAGTATTTTTCGCAACCTCCTTTCTAAATACATCTGTTATAATTTGACCTGTTCCCGGATCACCAATCAGTTTTAGATCCAAATAAATCATCTGGAGTCAAAAGAAGCTGTAAAGATCAAGTTTAACTCGTTCCTATTTACATATGTAAGGAAATCTTTTATTGTATCTACATCTCCTCTCCAAATAAATAGTAGATCGTCTATATAGCGACCGTACCATCTTATATATTTCCTATACAGGTTGCTAACCTTTTAGAAAAGGTTAGACGTTAGGACCTTCCAGACTGGGGTTACCTTGACGTGGTTGGAAGGCTTTTCATTCATGTGATCACAGTAATGTATACTAAAGCCCCTTTGTTTATAAAGTATGCCAGTGTGCAGATAATATGATATTGTATGGGGCCCAGGAATGTGCACTGATTATCTTTTCTATGTTTGTATATATATATATATATATATATATATATACACAACCAGTTAACAAGTTCAGCAGATTCAGTTTTATATCTGCAATTAGAAACCAAAATAAACCTAGTAAAATATTTATTCAAATGTATCCTTAATGGGCAAGTGTAAGTCTTAATTCAATGTTTAGCACATTAAGGGGCATAGTTCTAAACTATACAAGGAGGAATTGCACCATTTCCATCTGAATAGATGGAAGGGTTTTGCAAATTTGTATGGAAATTGTATGGGATGCAAAACATCAAAAGCGCAACAAATGAAATCCTTTATAAGCAATACCACTCAGAAAGAATATACGATAAAAAACTTGATAACTTGTAATACAAAAAATGTGGTATATCTAATACAGTGTGCATGTGGTAAACAATATGTGGGACGAACAGGCAGATGCCTAAAAACAAGAATCAGAGAACATCTAAACAATATCAAAAAGAAGAAAAACCTTACCCTACCAATGCACTTTAATACACGTCAAACTAACAGGAACTTGGATTTTACATTTTGGCCTCTGGACATAGTCAATACTACTGAAAGAGAAGGAAATTTACAGGCACCCCTATCAAGGAGAGAGACAAAATGGATCTATGAACTGAACACCCTAATACCAAAGGGACTAAACAAAGAAATTGACCTTTGGAGTTTCCTTTAATCTAATATTATAACAATTTTTTAATTTTTTATTACCTTTTTTTGTGCTTTTATGATATTTCAGATACCTATACTTGGCCTTTTAGTATTTCAGTTACTGTCCTTTAGTCAGCCTATTGTAGGTGAAACGTGTAGACCAAATCTATACTTTATTGTTTTAATACCTATTGCTTTTATACTCATTTTTTAACTAAATAAATTGGTTTATAAGTGAGCACTAATAAAAAGCTTTTAAAAATGTAACTCTTTTGTGTGAACCAGCCCATTTTGGGCCAAGCTGCATAAAGCATAAAATTTGTAAGCAACCACTGATGGGAATAATAGGAACACAAGGATGACATCTAAACCCAACCTTCACTGCAAAGTGTAAGTTCTGAAATTTTTTAATATACCAGATATTTTATTGATTTAAACTGATACTTACCTTGATTTTAACAACTGGTTTTATTTTGTTTTATTACATGTATATGAGTACCCTGCGCAACTTACACACAACTTTTTAACATTTGAACTTAGTATTACTTACACCTCACTTGGTACTGATTAATGAAATAAAATATATATATTTATTAATGTTTATATAGATTTATATGTTTATTTATAGCAGTGTATTACTGTGAGTCAGTAAGTGTGTTTGTGTCTAAAAGGGGGTTTTGTGTTTTATTTAAAATTACAAGGGAATAGTATAAAATCCCAGTTTGTTCCAGGGTTGTTTAGACCGTGATTGTGGAAATCCAATATTATGTAAAGCTTTAGTAACACAGCAGATACTTACAAAATAGAAAAATAACATCTATTGCATGCAGACCCCAACCAAAAAAACAGGCATATTACGGTAGATGCTTTGCTTTCCTGTGAGTTTTCATCTCTCCCCATGCTAGTTTAGCCTACGGAACAAGTCCTGATAACAAATGTTTAAACAATCGCTGATGACATTTTGAGGGTCTCAAACAACATAAGAGCTCTTTTCTCACAAAATGATTTATGTATACAATACGGGACCTTTAGTGTTTAAGGCACTACATATAATACAGTACATACATTTATTAAGGTGTTATAATTTAAAGCAGCAAGTTTAAGGTGTTGTGTATTAGTACTGAGTACATTTCTATATTAGTTTCTTATTTACTAAACCTAAAGTGATATGCACTATGCATGAAAAACATGCATGACTGCTGAATCTGACTTATTTAGCTGAGTGCATAGACAAAACCTGATATTGTGAACACTTCTACAGGTTATGTGCACCAGTGCTGACACATCTGTATGTAATTTGTATTCTGGCAGGTATGACAAGGAGACTGACACACATTTAGGCTCTGTGTAAATAAGTAACAAATGGAAATATAAATAACACTAAATCAACCAATTGTAAGGTAAAACATCATTATATTATTGCATTATAAAAAGGTAAAATAAATGCTAATTTCTATTAAAAAGATATAAAAAAAAAGCATAGAAACAAAAATTCCCATAAGTTTTCCAGTACCACTGTATTGTTATAAGTTACTGCATTTCTTAAATGTCATATACATCTTACCTGAATGCTGATCTGTTTGTCTTGCAGCACTCTCTGCAGTTCCAAAAGGCTTCCTTTCAGGGTCCTAAGTTTACTGGCAAGTTGCTCAGCTTCCTCTTTGGTGTGCGCTTTGCCTTCCATACGCAAGTTTTCACTGTGAACTGACAGCTCTGTCAGAGCCACAACCTTCTGCTCTATTTCCTGCAACATATTCTGAAGCAGTGAAAACAGATAAGCAAACTCAAGCATGCTATAAAACAAAAGCAAACCAATAAAGCTGGCACTCATAAAACATGGCAAGAAAGAAGTGTCATTTTTCCATAGGTAATACAGCAGATTTTCTACAATATCATTCAAAAATGAAAATGCGCAACTCTAGGAGTGTAGCATGTCATTAGTACCCATGAATGAGTCTCTAAATAAGCAATAAACACCTCAATACTCTCCTCTGTCCATTTTCCCAGGAAGTGACCGATTGTTGGAATTCACTGGTTTCTGCACGCATCTATGTAACCCTCTTTACTAACAGTAAGCTGATCTGTGTGATACTCTTCATGGTCTTGATAGGTACTGTATCTTTATATAAATTCCTTTATTTGCTTAACGAAATTGATGTAAATCAGGTTATATTTGCTTAAAGGAGAACTAAACTTAAATTTTTAAAAACCTAATGTGAACGTTTTTCTCCCCAGAACACCTATACATTGTTCTTACATACATATATGTATGTAAGAATATATATACATACATATTCTTCTATAGTAAGTTGCATTTAGTACATGTGAGTAGAGATGTCCGAACTTCGCAAAATCCGGTCCGCTCGAGGATCCGCGAATTTTCGAAAAAATTAGAAAATTCGAAAATCCGCGAGTGGATCCATTAAAATGAAGGATATCCTCAAAATTACGAGATTTCTCCGCAGTTCGGAAGGCAGAAAATCCGGAAAAATCTGCCGTTCGCGAACGGGATAAATCTGCAAACCGGCCATCCCTACATGTGAGTAATAGTTTCTGTAAATAAGAAGGTTTCCATGTTGTTGCCAGAACAACCCTCAGCCCATGAAGTCATCAAAGAACCACGCCCCCTGACCCCAGTATTCACTGTCTCTATGCACAAAGTGTTTTCTATACAAATGTCTCCACACCAATATGGAATCCCTGATAAGACTTTGAAAGCTGCTTGTTACCCTGCAGTTTATTTACCAGTCAGTGTGAGTCGCTGGAAAATAAACTGCAGGGTAACAAGCAGCTTTCGAAGTCTTATCAGAGACTTCCATATTCCATTTTCTTTCATTATTATTCTTTTCCTAACAAAAGATAAATCTTCCATGGTGGCTCACCATGTAAGACGGCTGGTTTAGACACATATAGTTCAGAAGGTTGCATGTTTGAATCCCCAAACTTACCACGTACCAGTGATCTATATAGTGTCTCTATTAGCCTAGAGGTAAGAGCTCTGCTTTTAGCAAGACAGAGTAAATGTACAAGTTGCAGGTTCTATTCCCCAGACTTACTTTTATTTTTTTTTTATTTTTGCTGAAATGTTAGTATTCCGTTTCTTACATCCATGCTTTCTATAAATACACTGCAAAGATTACTTTTCTTTTTGCATGAAAAGTAAAGGATTATATCTTTGTTAGGACAGCAGCATTGAATGTGTTTGAAAACAAAAAACTGAAATCCCTGTTCTGCGTCAGGGAGAGGGAGGATCTCTGCAATGTGATTGGCTGTCAGCTTCCAGGAAGCAAGGCTGCAAATTCCTTGTTTTGATCTGTTGAGCTCTACAAAGCATGTGCCTGCACACAGACACTTAGCTGGGGGTTTACCCAGCTTAGGTGGATTATGGGAGCTGACCCCTAGTCACAGCAAAGGGAGAGGTGAGACGCAGCTTGCTGTACGTTTGTGAATGTGCTCTGTCTATTGGGACAATGTAGTCTAGAGACTTTAGTTCCCCTTTAAATATAAACTGAACAAATATCTTAAATCTATGAACACCACAGCATACAGAAAAAAAGTGTACCTTTATACACATTATAGGTTAGGATGTTTATGTTAAAGAGGAACATAAGACACCAGACAACATTATTCCAATAGATAGAGCCATGTCTCACCTCTACATTTGCTGTGGCTGTTGGTTGATTAATAAAAATGAACCTGTGGGTACTAAGGGTCAGCTTTCATAATCCATCTTTTTTTTTGATACACAGTACACTTCACATGCTCAAGTGTATAGTACACCAAAAAAGTAAGCAGTAGCTTTGCCCCCTAGAAGCTGAGAGCCAATCATATTACATCAAAGAGACCTGCCCTTTGTTAGACACAAATCATGTTACATTAGATCCTGACTTTCTAATACACAGAAGAGACATTTAATAGTGTGCAATCTATTTTCCCCTACACATTCCTTTGTATTTCATATAAGAATACAAAACTAGTCTTTGCAGTTAATTTCCTATAATTCATTAAGACAGACTGAAAATACAAATTACATAAGTAAGTGTGGGGATTTGAACCTGTAACCTAATCGGCTGTGGGTTTTTAAAAGTAGAGCCTTAGTTCACTATACCACCAGAGCTAACACAAAGAAAACAGGTATATTTATAACATTTATTTTTGCTACAAACAGAATGGAAGCAAAACATTTTTTAAAAGGGAGACTTTTTTTCTGCCTGTAATTAAAGCTGTCTGGAAAATAAACTGCAGGGTAACAGCAGCATTAAAAAGGCAACTCAACAGAGACAGTAAATACTGGGGTTAGGGAGCATGGCAAACAGGTGTACGGAAGGCTCTTTGAAGACTACATGTGCTGTGACTTGTACTAGCAACAACCTGAAAACCTTTTTTTTTTGCAGAATCTACTTATTACAAGAATGTAAATGTAACTTATTAGAGAAGTGTCTTACACATATGCATATATGTTCTAGGGATAAAAGCATCCATGTTAAGGGGAAAATAGTTTAATTCTCCTTTAAATATTCCAACATCCTTACAGGGTATTAATAATTTACAGTATTACAGTAATTATGTAATGTAATAACTAAACATCACTGATGACATCTTGCCCATTACTGAGGCAGATTAGACTTTAAGGCATTTTACACTAATTACAAGTAATCGCAGATCATGTTTAACAATTAACATGAATCATCTGAAATTTTACACCTAAAATATCCTAATGACTATTTTGTTTACCTGGCAATCAACAAGTTGTGCTTCTATGTCCAATGGCTGTTCAAAGGAAGACAAAATATTATCTAGAGTGGCTCTTGTGCTCAAAAGCCAATGGTCAAGTTCATCTGCTTCCACTCTGTACCGCAATAGTGCTTGTTCATGACGCTGCTCCTCTAGCTGTTCATTTATTTTTTCCTAAAAAAAAAGCACAGTGGTACAAAAAATAGAATAGAACAAATTTATCAATACATGGTTCAGAACACTTAGGAAACAACAGATCAATAGACATCCAGGTCATGTGTATCAGTGGACAATTTTTGTAAGACAATACTGCTTTTATGCTTTTCTATTATGCATGTATTATACAATTAGTTATTACACGGTTTCATATTTTTTCTTTTGCAGATATTGGTTGTGAACCATATTTACTTTTTAGGACTAGGATACAGTAGCATTGATGTTTAATTTTTTTGATAACACACAAATACATCCATTATCTTTGCAAGGAACACATTTTACAGTGAATTGTAAGCATTTTCCTCGTGAGGATCTAATATCAGTAAATTCTGTTCATCATATCTACAAACCTGGTGTCTTTTATGGCAGATAATTGTTGCAAATAAAAGATCAGAAAGCATGATATTTAATTGTTTGCAGCAGTTGGGTGGGTTGCCGCGATTGCTGTGTTTGAAAAAACGCATGCGTGAACTCATGCACAATCACAAAAAAAAGCACGATAGTGTGGCCTAGCCCTCAGATATGTATATACATACACATCAATACATCCCTTTGCAATGAATGCATTTGGTGGCACAATTACTCTGCCTGATTTACAAAGTACTGTAGTCATTTATCTTGACAGAAGCTTCATCTGATTTTTAAATGTCTGCCCTAACTTTTGAATATTTAAATTAGTGCAATATATATTATCATTAATCAAAAATATTAGAATACAATGTAATGTCCCCAGCATTTTTGTACCTCTAAGAGCTGCCTTTTTCCAGAAGCCTTCATTCTTATAGTAGCCATACTATCAGCTAAGACCATAAAGGTGAATTGTAGTGCCAGCTGGTCAGCAGTGTCAGTATCCAGAGATACTGACACCAGTTCATCTTCAAAAGATGCCTGCAACCTGCTTATCTCTTCTTGCAACATCACAAACTCATCCATCAAAGCCTGAAAAAGTAGAAAATTGATGAATCAAAATAGTATTGACACTCCTGATGCTTCTCAAAATAGCTAGTCAGAAAAAATATTGATTTGTTTAATGAAGTTATTTTAGAAAATCCAAAGTCCTAAATGATTATTAGGACAAATTAGAAACTGGGCATCATGGAGGTTCAGTACTCATGGGTTCAAATACACCCTGTAAAGAAATCATTCCACATATGCTAGGCAGATTTCTGGGGCTAAAACACTAAAGGATTTAATATGGGTAAAGGTTCGTACACACTTGCGATCGCAAATGCCGACCCACAACGCACAATGTGTACAAATGGCCATTTCTGGCAATAATCGCCCAAAATGTCCGCTCGTTTGGAGATCCGCCCGGCGGATTGGGCAATGATCCCCGAACGCACAGCAGTTTCTGCCGATAAAGTGCCCATGCACTTTTTTCCAGCCAAAGATATAATAAATAGTGTAAAACTCAAAAGGCAAATTTTCTCAATTTTATTAATAGGACATGGTAACTAGTGTAAAATTCAAAAGGTGAATTTTGTCTATTTTAATAGGATGATAGTGTAAAACTCAAAAGGCGAATTTTCTCTATTTTATTAATAGGACACTTTTTTTAGTATTGCTTATTTTCAGCAAACTGCAGCTAATTATCAAACTAGTCACATTAATATGGGAACATACCATAGTGCTGTGTAAGAAATAATCATCTTAATGGAACATTCCAGTAAGTAATGGTGTGTGGGTCGAAAATTCTAGTAAAACTGCAAAAAAAATGCAACAAAAGGGAGAAAAAGGCCAAAAAGGTGAAAATTCACCTATTTATAAATGGCTTTACATAAAAAAAAGTGACAAAATATCTCTGAAATTACACTAGAAAGCAATCTTTCTTTTCGCAGTGATATCACACTTGTTAACGCAATGAATAAGGTGAAAACTATCGCCACACATCGCCTCAGCGATACTTTTCCGTAAAGACGAAAATGAGCGGTTTTATAAACAAGGCAAAAATAGAGCTATTTGTCATTGCAATGTCCTGCGATAGCGATATGCCCCCTAGTCTGCCCACACAATCTGCAAGACACACATCTTTCCATCGGCCAAATTGATAGTAAGGGTCAAGAGGCGCTGACTTTAGGCAAACATTTCTCCTAAATTATTCCAAACCCAGAGATGAGGACCTATTGGTTCAGGTCCTCACCCTAGGTCCTTTTAACAAAGGCTTTTATTTTTTCTAGCATCACCGGTTCATTAAATTCATATTGTATGTATTCTCAAAAGTCTCTAAATGAATTTGTTAATTATAGAAGGGCTTACAAATGCCAGACTTAGAACTTAGAAAGTGATAACCCTTTCCCATAAGATCTTATATTTTACATTGTGCATACAGTATAGTCATGCTATAAAAACCTTAAATATTTTCCTTTATTATGTTTAGCAACTGGGTGTCTGACCTGGTGTTCTGCCATCTGGCTTTCAGGGGGGTCTTGCTAGGATCCACACTTTTATTTAGTTTTGCTTCAATTACTTCCATTTTTGTTGAAATAGACTGAAGAGTATCTTGGTATCTTTGTTGACTTCTAGAGCCTTATACAGTGTTCGTAGCTTTTCACTGATCTGTACATAAGTAGGGGGAAAAGATTTTATTATGAAACACAGATAAAAATCATCTTAAGGAAAACAAAGGGTATATCTTCTAAAGCAAGTTACTCATAATAAGGCTGTTGCACCTGGGAAATGGTCTGGGGAACATGTCACTATCACCAAAACTTGTTTAAAACACTTCTTGAATACTTGATACTTTCGAGGGTAAGCAAATGATATATTCGATCCATACATTCAAGGGTTATCAAAAACGAACAATACTTTCGTGGGTTAGTGAACGGCCCGTAAATTAGATCATTTTAAAATTTACTATAATTATTGAAAACACAGCTGCAAGTCCAGAAAAACAAACTAGTTCTAACTCGAACTAGTTAGAATAGTTTGAGTTCGTCTGAACTCATAACTTTCGTCTCGAATTGGCTCGTTCGGTAACCCTCGAATTGGCCGTCACCCTCGAATGTAGCTTGCGCAAAAACTCTAAAATTGCCCGCTCATGTTAAAGAAGTGTTTTAAACAAGTTGGCTGAGAGGCAGCCAATCAGGGACATGGCTGCCGGCTGCTCAGAATGCCGGAGGAGAGAGGTAAGGTAAGTAACTATCGGGGGACTTTCTCAAAATTCTATTATGGCGGTTGGGGCTGGGGGACCAATACCTAGAATATTACCAAGGGGTTTGGAGCTAGGGGGTGAGGACTGTCCTGCGCATGCCTCAAACCTTGACGAGGTTGAAGCTGAGACAGGCACAGGATGAGTCACTGGGACCTACTACACTGCAGTTTTCCGGACTTTGGAGGGACATAGCAGGAGAACCATTTGGAGCAGGGAGGTAAGGTAAGGATTTTTATACACTACACAGTGGGGCCAGTATGGGGTTAAATTTGGGGTTAAGTTTTAGGGGTGGACATGCCCTTTAAGGGTTTAACACAAACCCTCAGTTAGCTGTACCCATGCAGACAGATTAAAACACATGATTCTTACCTATGAATGGACATCCTACAACATTTACAAACTCCTGTTTGGTCCAGTATGGATGTGTCCCTTATACTTGGCTGCCAAACCAAACCAATGAGAACATGCTCTTTTTTTAAAGGGCATCTATAGTGAAAAAAACACATTGCCCCTTTGCAAAGTTAAATTCATGTACTCTGTGCTGCCTTAAAAGACAACTCCACCCTCATAAGAACATCTTTTAGAAAGAATGGCCTCTTTAAAATATGTTGATATATCATACATTGTCCTATGAATTCATTACTGTATGCCTGCTATGCTTCTGGCTGCCTCATGATAACTGAACAATTTAGAAACCTGTACTGAGCAGGTACTGAGCCTGGGCATGCTCAGAAGAGGCAGATAGGGGATTAACATTCAGTCATTGGCTATGATGTCAACTGTCAAATCCATAACTAACAGTTGCTAACAGGAAAAACCAGGAAGCAGAAACAAGGGAAACAGGACATTGTGTAGGATTTCAGGTTAGACTCATATATTTCAGATTTCAAACTATTACCGTTTAGGGTTTTGGGGGGTGATTTATCTGTATGTAAGTTTTCATTTTAGGGCTGGACTTTAACCCTTTCACTGCCAGGAGAATTTCATTTTTTTTTGCATTAACTGCCAGAAGAATTTTCAGGATTTTGCCCTTAATCGCTTTAGACTAATTTTACAATAGGAAACCTTGCAGTAAATCAGGAATATTATACATTGTTTTTTTTCAGCACAAAGTGTACTTTAACATGGTTACAGAATTTTGTAACTTTTCTGGAAATTTTACTGGAATTATGGGTAAAATATGTAAAAAAATTTTAAAAAATTGCAAATTTTCATGGATTTTTCCCATTTTTACTTATAGTTATCTTAAGGTTACACACAAAAATCTTACTGTTTCTAAAAGCTCTAATACTCCCGAGTACAATGATAGCAGATATATGTAGGTACCCAACTTTTCCTGTACAGGAGACCCCCCCCAAACTAAAATTGCACCTTAAAATGTATAACCACTACTGACGGTTAACATAGAATATCTACCAAATTAACTAAAATATCCCCACAAGTGAGATATTTTTAGAAACTACACACCCACAAGATTTTATGAGTGAGGTTAGTTTCGATCAAAATGCAGATACCCGGACACAGCTCTTCGTCCAATAGTAAGTTATTTTCTCACATTTTCCTTTTTTTCCTCAACTGTAAAATCAGAGACAAAATTAAATGCGAATTTCAGCTAAAAACTGTGGAGGAAAGTTCAAACGCATCTCAAACATGAAAGCCTAACCCCTCTCGAATAAAACGGTATGCCACATTCATGGGTGTACCCAGAGACATGGCTACCAACTAACCCAGAGCGTGACCAGTACCAAATGTCAGTAGTAGCAAAAAAAAATTAGCCAGTTTTGTATTTGAACAGTCTGCAGTTTTTCCACAAAACACCCCCCCAACTCAGAAATACCCCCACAAACTATATATTCCTGAAATCTACACACCTTCAGCTATGTAACGCTGTAGTTCGTTCATTCATACCATCAATGGTGTGGGCGCAGTTCTTCATAGAAGTTTGCACTTTTACCAGATTTTCCAAAAAAATTAACATCAAACAACATTAAAAAGGTAGAAATCATGCCAAAATCCCATGGAATGTAAAAAAAAGTTACCAAATATCAATCTCCCAAATGTCCTGAATCAAACGGTATGCCATATGTGTGGTTAAACACGTGGACGTGGAAACGAAAAGCCACAAAGTGAGACAATGCACGATGGCTCAGAAACAGCGAAAATATTTAGCCAACCCTGAATTTGGACAGTCTGCAGTTTTTTCCACAAAACACCCCCGTAACTTATAAATAACCCCACAAACTATATATTCCAGAAATCTACACACCTTCAGCTATGTAACACTGTAGTTTGTTCATTCATACCATCAATGGTGTGGGCGCAGTTCTTTGTAGAAGTTCGCATTTGTCTGAAAAAATGAACAAAAAAACAACTTCAAAAGGTAGAAATCATGCCAAAACCTCATGGAATGTAAAAAAAGTTACTAAATATCAATCTCCCAAATGTCCTGAATCAAACGGTATGCCTCATATGTGGTTACACACGCGGACGTGGAAGCCAAAAGCCACAAAGTGAAACAATGAACAATGGCTCAGAAACAGCAAAAATATTCAGCCAAATCTGAATTTGAACAGTCTGCAATTTTTCCCCACAAAACAACCCCCACAAACCATATATTTCTTGAATCTACACACCTTTATCTACGAAATTCTGTAGTTTGTTAATTCGTACCATCAATGGTGTGGGCGCAGTTCTTCGTAGAAGTTCGCAGTTTTAGCAGATTTTCTAAAAAAATTGAAAATAAACACTCTCAAAGGTAGAAATCATGCCAAAATCCCAAGTAATGTAAAACAAAGTTACCAAATATCAATCTCCTAAATGTCCTGAATCAAACGGTATGCCCTATGTATGGTTACACACGCAAACGTGGAATCAACTAGCCACAAAGTGAGCCAATGAACAATGGCCCAATTACAGCAACTTTTCAGATTTGTAAACACCCCTCTATATTAGAAATACCCCCCAAAACTATATATTCTTGGAATCTACACACCTTCAGCTACACAATGGTGTGATTCCTTTATGCATACCACCAATGGTGTGGGCGCAGTTTCATGTAAAATTTTGCTTTTTTACCAGATTTTCAGGAAAAATTTATAAAAATACAATTCAAAGTTAAAAATCATGGCAAATTTCCATGTCATGTAAAAAAAACTTGTCAATTATCAATCTTCCAAATGCCCTGCATCAAACGGTATGCCATATGTGTGGGTGCACACAGAGACATGGCCATCAACTAGCTCAAATGGGATGCATGCACAAATGTAATTACAAGAAAAAAATCAAAGTGCTCTGTAATTTCAACAGTCTACACTTTTTCAAAGAAAACGGCTCTGAAACTTAGAAATACCCCACACAAACTATATATTTTTGGAATCTACACACCTTCAGCTACGTTATGGTGCCATGCTTTCATATATACATGAAGAGTTCCAGACACAGTACTCCATAGAACTCTGTGCTTTTTAGGAGATTTTGTAAAAAAAATATAATAAGGTGATTCAAAGGTTGAAATCCTACCTAAACTCACTTGACAAGTAAAAAAACCCACTAAATAGCAATCTCCCACATGTCCTGAATCAAACGGTATGCCATATGCATGGGTGCACACAGAGACGTGGCCACCAACTAGCTCAAATGGGACGCATGCACAAGTCCAATTACAAGAAAAAATCAAAGTGTTCTCTAATTTGAACAGCCTAAACAACTTGGAAATACCCCCCACAAGCTATATATTTTTGAAAGCTACACACCTTCAGCTTCGTGATGGTATCATGCTTTCGTATATACATGAAGAATTCCAGACGCTGTTATTCATAGAACTCCGTGCTTTTAGGAGATTTTGTGAAAAAATAAAATAAGAGGACTCAATGGTTGAAATACTACCTAAACCCACTTGGCAAGTAAAAAAACCCACTAAATGGCAATCTCCCACATGTCCTGAATCAAACGGTATGCCATATGGGTGGGTGCAAACAGAGACGGGGCCACCAACTAGCTCAAATGGGATCCGTGCACAATTGCAATTACAAGAAAAAATAAAAAAACACTACAACCCACCCCTATCCCCACTCCCCCTTTTAGTGGTATTTTAGTGAAAACCAGTTAGTACGGAGAGTCATACAAGTTTTTGCACACTTTACTGATCCTAAAAATTCAACCCGGTCTTTTTTGGTACCTCTGCAAAATTTCCTACTAAAATAGGCTTAGTTTCCCTTGAAATCCAACAAATAAATGATCCCCGTTTAGTTTACCGGGGAAGCTTGGAGAAGACAAAGTTTTTTGCTAATTTATAGTTTTAGGGTAAAAAAAAAAAAAAGGTGTGTGTATTACTTTAAGATTTTTTTGTGTGCATTTCCCCCTTTTTTTTTTTTATCATTCCCAAAGATGATCACCAAATCATCTTTGGGAATGATAACGAACTTGGAATACGGGCATAAATGCTTAGAAAGACTTAGAAAAAATCCTATTTGTGAATGGAACTTTGATTTCCATTCACAAAATGTATAGTAAAGCTGTCAGCATGACAGCTTTTACTATACTAGGTACTGCAGCGTGATCTGAATGGAGATCACAGTGCAGTACCTCCACTAGACCACCAGGGGCAACATTGTACATCTTTTAGGGAAGACCCCAGTGAAGGAGGAAGCTCCATGACGTCACCGGGGTCTCCCTTTCCGGAAAGAAGACCTCCTCCTCTCTTCCTCCACGTGGGACCGGCTGCAGAATGCGGGACCCGGTACTGTTATCTTCTGATCCCCCCCTCGGATTTGGACACAACCGAGTGGGGATCGAGGGGGCTAGGGGGGCAGTCGCCCCTAGCGGGGTGCAATTTTTTAAGGGGGCACTTAAAGCCACAGATCGTATATTCACGATCTGTGGCAGTTTGAGTATTTACTGCACAGATCGTGAATATACGATCTGTGGCAGTGAAAGGGTTAATCCTATCACTGTCAGTGACTCTGTTAAACCATGGTGTCAGATCTGTGTGCAGCACTCCCTCCTTACCCCTCCGTTACCTCCTCCATGTCTCAACTCCGACTAACCGACAAGCTTATCATGTGCAGTAGGAGTTAAAAGTTCAACATCCTGAAAAACACCCACTCACAGTGACCAATAGAAAGCAAGCTGTCCTGGAGACAAGGAAGAAGAAGGAGAACAGTACAGTTTACGATCTCTCACTTTGTGACCCATCATCAATCAGTGAAAGCTATTAAGAAGGGGGGTCAAGTGCAGCCTTATATCTGCTATGAAAGCTACCTCTCTCCCCCTGCTAATGCTCTTATCTCTATGTTTATTACAGAGCAGGGAGGGGGGATCAGTCACAGGGATTTGATTGACATTCCAAGTAGGAGTAGAGGAATGCAATCATGTATTCTTCTAACTGGTGTTTCTCAGGACAGAGAGTGAATCTGAAAAAAGTAAAGACACTCTGGGGGTTGTGGGAAATTATAGAACACATGGAAAGAAAGAAAAAAAAGTTAGTTTTCCCACTATAGATGCCCTTTAAAGTACATGTTCTCATTGGTTAAATGTTCACCCTGAGTCACAAATAATGTGCAACTAATACAGGGGAGGGTTTAACACTTTAGTTACCCTTGACATGTAAAAATAGAAATAATATTGAATGTTTGTTGTACTTATGTAATATCCCTGCATCACATGAACATCTAAAGGACAACTACACCCTCAAAATGACATCTTTTAGAAAGAATGGTCACTTTAAATGGTGTTTATATATCCCTACTTTGTCTTCTGTGGTGTACCGTATATACTCGAGTATAAGCCGACCAGAGTATAAGCCAAGGTACCCATTTTTACCTGAAAAATTAATAAAAATTGATTGACTCGAGTATAAGCCGAGGGTAGAAATTATCACCACTACTGCAAACCTGTAATTACCTGAAATGATTTACCTTTCCCAGGTAACTCTGAGGCTCTCCAGATGTTTGGAAACTACAACTCCCAGCAATCAAAGCATGCTGGGAGTTGTAGTTTCCTAACATTTGTATTGCCAGCAAATGTACTTGAAATGTGCATGGTTTGTTCCCCCAGTTCCACTAAACATTGGCTTTACAGTAAACAAGCAAAAAATGAATGTGCAGCAACTTACCGGACCCACAGGACCGGACAGGAGCATCGGAAAGCTCGCTCCTTCCCTGCTCCTCCATTCCGGCAGTACAGTAGTGGTACGGTACGTAATGGCGCGCCCCCGCCTAACGTGCCTGCGTGCACATTCCCTGGTTGTACCGGGAGTCTCTCTGCAGCTGTTGTTCTGCAAGCTCCCTCCCAGTGTGCAAGCTCCCTCCCTCCCGATGTCCAAGGCGGCTGTGCAGATGGGCTGGAACCGGTAAGTAAAAACCCTTTTTTTTTTTGCAGATTTGCGCTGTGACCCGAGTATAAGCCGAGGCAAGGTTTTTAGGTTTATTTTTAAACCTAAAAATCTCGGCTTATACTCGAGTATATACGGTATGTTAACGGCTATATTTGTTCACGTCCCATTATTATGAGCTTGAGCATGCTCAAATGAGGCAGCTAGGGGATTAGCATTCAGTCATTGGTTGTTATGTCAAATCAATAACTGACAGTTGCTAACAGAAAGAACCAGGAAGCAGAAACAGTGGCATAAGGACATTGTTCAGTATTTCAAGCTAGTTTTATATATTTCAGCTTTCTAACTACTGCAGTTTTGGGGTTTGGAGGGTGATTTACCAGTATATAATTTTTCATTTGATGGCTGGACTTGCCCTTTAACGTCCATTAACCCATTCTGCTCCATATATCCATTGTAGCATAACAATGTTAACAATTCTGCCATTAAATGCCTATTACTTTATGATCACATTTTGGTTGTATTAACCACCACCTGGGCCATAACTTTTCTAGACTGTGATTTTCAGATATTAAAGGACATTAAAAAGTTCTAATTTATTATCAACTTTATAATTCATATTAATGCTTTTTCCTGCCTAGCAATTCTTTAAACTCTTTGAAGCGTAAATGCAAGTTTTGTTTGTCTACTTTACCTTGTAGTTTCCCCCCCCCCCAAGATGCATTTTGACAATGTGTGTGCATGGATAACACCACAAAACAAGGATTTAAAAAGACAAAGAATAGTGTGCAGCAGAAAGGGTCAATTGATTGAGCAAAAAATCCTGACTTCTTTATAGGAGGGAAGTTTTGCTTATTAAAGGACGTGCTTGTGAAGGTTCTCTTCACATGTCTCTTATTAAAGGACATGTAAACTGAGGCATATCATTTTTTAACTAATCACACATTAATTAGGATTAATTACCACAGCTAGTCAGTAAAGAACTGTCAATCACTCAGCTCCTCCCCCTGGCACACTACAAGTAGAAACTATCCATTCTATAAAAGTAAAGCTTATTTCTCTGCCACTGCATAGCTAATTAATTCAGCATTAAGATCAGGAAAAGGAATAAACATTGTCTGATGCTCTGTGTTCTTTCTGTGCAGATAAACCCAATGCAGTCTCTCCTGAAACATACTTATAAATTGTATAGAGACTGCACACAACAGCAAATACAACAAAACGCAGAGTCTAAAACCTCTATTCTGTGCAAATGTTGTTCATGTGTTGGAACATATGCAGTATGTATTTGCTGCATATTTCCACACTTTGTGACTGAACAATTTCAATATTTCTTAATGAAGTTTAATGATGTGGGTCTATGATATTAGACCTGCTGTGAGCACAGTTTGCTGCATTAGGGGAACAGTGTTATGCATAAAACAAAAAGAGAGAATGATGGTTAGAACAGAGAATAGAGTGCTGCATGAGATGAGATGTTAGAGAAATCAATCTAGCATTGAGATACCTGTTTAAGAGAATCATCTGTATTAGCCACTGGTGAAGGAGAACTACAGGCCTGTGGAGAAGAAATTTCACTATTGGTTCCATCCTCTCCTGATTCCTCAGTTACAGGTGACAGAAGAGTGTCACAGCGACCTGCTGTCATCTGTCATTTAAGAAGATCAGAAGAATGGCAAAGGATAGCAAGGAGATTAGTGAGTAGTCAGAAGTTTGATGAAATACAAACTACACCCTTAAAACCATTGCATGCAAAAAATAGCATTCTATGATTCAACAATGTCCTAACCAATATGAAAAACATCTAGTACTGCACTTAAATGGATTTTAAAACTGCTGGTATTGTTGAATAGGTCAGATGTAAACTTTATTTTTGCGAGACACTGCAAGCAGGGGGCGGGACCGGCAGCCACGTCCGTGATTGGCTGAGAGGTTCTCAGAATGACGGTGGAGAGAGGGAAGGTAAGTACAGTTCTGGGGTCTTTCTTAAAATTATTTTTATGCAGTTGGAGCTGGGGGAACATATACTATTACAGGGCCAAGGGGTTTTATGGTAGGGGGAGGGATAGCAAAACGGGAGCGGTAGGGAGGGGGAGAAGGGCTGCAGTAGGCATGCCAAACTTCTCCCGGAGGTGAGACAGGAGGCAGAGTCCTATATGGACTCTGCTATCCTCCTGGTGGGCAGTTTTTGGGACTTTGGGGGGGGACTACAGGAGAACCTTATGGAGCTGGGATGTGAGGTAAGGATTTTACTACACTACATGGTGGGGCCATTAGTGGGGGGGATTATAGTTTTGGGGGTGGACATGCCCTTTAATACCACCCAAAAATTACAGCCGCACATCACAGTGGCAAAAATAAAGCTGTTTACCATGTTTATAAATGCAAAGCACATCGCCGTTGATGTGCGGCAGTAGTTTAAAACTCCCTTCGTGGCGATACTGTACTTAGTGCAAGGCGCTAAGTACTGTATCGCCGTACATAGTTTAGCGTGACTTAAACTCCAAAACAGGATCGATGCGCCCTTTGGTGTATTTGTATTATTCAAATGAAAGGGATAAAATTAACAGGCTGAACCCTTATTTAGCAATATTAAAGCAGCTGAATCTCTGAAACAAAGCATCACTTTGTCATCTGTACTAAACTAAACAAAAGATAAAGGTAGTGGGTATTAAAACAAGGGACCATCTCTGGAGCCCCTAAGGCACTTAGTCCTTGAGGCGCATGGGAGTGTCTGGCAGCTAGTTAGGGAGTTAGGGAAACATGAGGGGCGCTGCCAAGGTGATGGGCGGTTAGGTGGGTGGGCCAGCAACAGGCATAAAGAAGGGGGAAAATGGCAGGAAGGCACCTTCAATTACCAGCAGCAACACAGAGCGGATAATTTCCCACCCACCCCTCCCCCTCTACTGTTGATATGTCACTGTTCTGTTACCATAAAAAAAAATATTTCAAACTGTTATGTGGGCCTATGTTACATATACAAATATATGGGTATTTCATGGCTTTGCGTGGTTGTCTTCCATGTTTTGTCGCAGCTGGAAGTGGAAAGGTTAGATAGAGAAGTCGGAAGTAGAGTAAGAGATATGGCTGAGTCAAAATAAAAAAGATAAGGCAGTCCGCTGGGTATCGGGGGCTGGCCGGTAAGTTCTTGGTTGATGATACAGTTAAAATGCATTGGTTACTTACCTTTTGGAGTTAAGAAATAAAAACAGCTGCGCCCATTCTCCAACCCACAGTAAGCCTCCTGCGTCTTTATTGATAGGAGTAATTTTGGGATAAAAAGGGGTCAGGGTTTGGCAGGTGCTGCCTACGATACCATGCAGTTTAAGCCTTTCCTATTAAAACACGTTGTAAAGGTTTCTTTACAGAATGCTTATTTCTATTTTAAAGCAGACAGCAGGCTAAGCTGCAAGAAAACAGCTTTTGTTGTCTGCTTACCAGACGGGCATGAATAGGAGACCCAAGAAAGGCAGATGATATGAGCAGATGCCTTACCATAACAACAGACGGATGAGCAGAGTGTGCTGGGAGGAGTTCAGCATCAAGTTCCTCCATTCCCTCTGTAAGCCCTTCCACTTCAGTCACAGTCAGCAGCATTGTGGCATGCTTTGCTTCCATAGATAGCCTTTTGCATTTGGAATTCAGTGACGCTATCTGCTCCTGGTATCCTTTGATTTTTTTAGCCATATCCTGTGAACACATTTTTTAGTTACGACCAAGAAAACACAACGGAGATCTGAGGGTATTTCATTCTGTTTCAGACAGGCACAGAGGATGGGCCCGTGTGGCCAATAGAATAACAGCTAACAAATCCTGCATCATTCTAGCAACAGTGGCTGTGGGGCAGGATGTTGTTGAACGTGAAAAGGAACAAAGTCAGGCTGCATCTCACTATAGAGAGAAACCACAAATCAGTAAATCTCCATTAACACTGGCAGGTTGCATGGAGGTTCAGTACTCATGGATTCAAATACACCCTGTAAAGAAATCATTCCACATGTGCTAGGCAGATTTCTGGGGTTAAAGTCATGCTAAAGGGTTTAACATGGGTTAGCATGACTAAAACCCCTTTGTTGTGCCGGCTGCACAGGTATTGCAAAAAAAAAAATAAAAAGACACCTTCACTGCTGGCACACCAAATTCAATATTGAGTTCGCAAGACTTTAAATTCCGAAAGATGCAAACTCAAAATGTTATTTGGGCAGAGAGATTTACCCATAGCAGCTCTGGGTAAATGTCCCAGTGTATGTTCCCACTTTGCTTGTTTTGTGTAGGTTTCCTTCAGGTACTTCATTTTTTCTCACAATCATAAAGACATACTCATATTGTAATACAGGTTACTTAAGGTTGTAAGTTAAAAAGGGCAGGGCCTGATGTAAATGGATAAATGAAAGGGGAAGTAAACCCTTTAACTCCCCTACCCATTGAAATTACTAACTAAATCTCTTGGTTCTTACCCCTAGTCTGCCTACATCCTAATGGAGTGGAAAAACACAATCTGCATGTAACACATCTTTATTAATTCCAAACCAAGCGGCGAGGACCTATTGGTTCAGGTCCTCACCCTAGGTCCTTTTAACAAAGGCTTTTTATTTTTTTCTAGCATCACCAGTTCATTAAATTCATATTGTATGTATTCTCAAAAGTCTCTTAATTAATTTGTAAATTATAGAAGGGCTTACAAATGCCAGACTTTCACATAAGATCTTATATTTTACATTGTGCATACAGTATAGTCATGCTATAAAAACCTTAAATATTTCCCTTTATTATGTCTAGCAACTGGGTGTCTGACCTGGTGTTCTGCCATCTGGCTTTCAGGGGTCTTGCTGGGATCCAGACTTTCATTTAGTTTTGCTTCAATTACTTCCATTTTTGTTGAAATAGACTGAAGAGTATCTTGGTATCTTTGTTGACGTTCTAAAGCCTCATACAGTGTGCGTTGCTTTTCACTGATCTGTTCATAAGTAGGGGGAAAAGATTTTATTATTAAACACAGATAAAAATCATCTTAACAAAAAGTATGATACAAAGGGTACTCATAATATACAAGTTACTCATAATATTGCTGGTTTTATTCAATAGTATTTGAGTAAATTTGCAATGAGATAAATAAATTCAATATTTGGAAAGAAGGTTTTTCATGGATTCTGACTAGTAGTTTACTGATTAAGAAGTTTTCAGGTAGGTATCAATGATAAATCTTACCACGTTCTTCAGTGTTTCCCATGAGCGCTGCAGATCATCCAGTTTGGCATTAGCAGCAGATTCCAATCCTGGCTCATAGAATTCTTGTAAAGAAGGCATTTTGGGCTGGATCTTGGCAGCATCTGTCTGCAGCTGTTCAGCAGATAAGGCCTGATAATAAGCAATGTCCTAAGAGCATGAAGCACAACATAGTACTTTCAACAGAAAAGCATGCATACTAGCTGCTAAGATTAGTGGATCTAAACCATATGGGGGGCATCATGCTCAAGGTTCTGCTGCATGATCTGTTGGTAACATAATGCATTAACTGAGCTTTACTTGTTAGAATAAAGAAAGGGTCCTATGACAAACCTTATCTGGCAAACCAAATTTTTCTATCCACATCATATTCTTTATTTATTTATTTAGATTAAACACATTTAAACCTAAAATTGATAAAACAATCATTTTTAGGCCCTAATATTAAATTAGTTAAGACTGGGGAGATTGTATACCTAAAAAAAGTATAACTTTAATAACATTATTAGCATATATTATAAAATTTCCATATTTAATTGAAATATGGTAATTAGTTATAAGGCACTATCTATAACTATCACTATAAATATCTTAAAGTGTAACTGTGGTCTCCATACAAGTGCCCTTTATTAAAAAGACCACATTCTTACCTTTAAAAGACCATGCTTCTAGTTGCAATCTGTGCAAACTTATAGCAGTACAATGGGTGGTGTTTCCAGCTAGCACTGTGATTTGTGACATCACCAGCACCATTGCTCTGCTCCTGCTGTTACGGACATTGAGCATGCCAGCTGTATCCTACTGCTGTAAATGTCTCACAGCACAGTGGGGGGGGGGCTTTTACACATCACATCATATGACACCTTGTTCATTGTGATTGTGTGAGTAAAATTTCGAAAGCATATAGCTGAAAAAACAGAGAAGCTAGAGACGTTATTCTTGGCTTGTTTACAAAGTATAAGAGTGCATGTATGAAGACACAGTTACAATTAAAAGAACTTAAGGGTTTAACACACACCCTCAGTTAGTTGTACCCATGAAGACAGACTAAAACACATGATTCTTACCTATGAATGACATCCTACAACATTTACAAACTCCTGTTTGGTCCAGTATGGATGTGTCCCTTTTACTTGGCTGCTAAATCAAACCAACGAGAACATGCTCTTTGTTGAAAGTACATGTTCTCATTGGTTGAATGTTCACCCAGAGGTACAAATAATGTGCAACTAATACAGGGGAGGGTTTAACACTTTATTTACCCTTGACATGTAAAAAAATAAATAATATTGAATGTTGGTTGTACTTATGTAATATCCCTGCATCACATGAATATTTAAGGACAACTGCACCCTGATAATGACATATTTTAGAAAGAATGGGCACTCTAAATTATGTTTATATATCCTACTTTGTATGTTAACAGCTATATTTGTTCACGTCCCATTTAGCAATTTAGTGAGCTTGTCATGAGCTTGAGCATGCTTAAATGAGGCAGATAGTGGATTAGCATTCAGTCATTGGCTGTGAAGTCAAATCAATAACTGACAGTTTCTAACTGGGACAACCAGGAAGCAGAAACAGCAGTATCAGGACTTTGTTCAGCTTTCAATTTAGTCTTATATATTTCAGCTTTCTAACTACTGCAGTTTTGGGGTTTGGGGGTTGATTTATCTGTATATAATTTCTCATTTGAGGGCTGGACTTGCCCTTTAACATTTATTAACCCATTATGCTCCAATTTCAGAATATTAATGTGTAGGTGTACATACATGTATATACATATTAGCATTAAAATGCTAACAATTCTGCCATTAAATGCCTCTTACTTTATGATCACATTTTGTTTTTTTTTAACCACCTCCTGGGATAAAGGCGGCCATAACTTTTCTAAACTGTCAGTTGTCAGATATTAAAGGACATTAAAAAGTTCTAATTTATAATCAAATTCATAATTCTTATTTATGTTGTTTCCTGCCTAGTAACTCCTTAAACCTTTTGAAGAGTAAATGCAAGTTTTAGTTTATCTACCTTACTTAGTAATTTTCCTATTTTTTACAGCCCAAGATGCATTTTGACAATGTGTGTGTGCATGGATAACACCTTAAAACAAGGTTTTAGGAAGACAAAAAAGAGTGTGCAGCAGAAAGGGTCAATTGGTTGTGCAGCTTCTGCTTCTGTGTTTTTACCAAGCTTTAAAGCCTTGTTTATTTATCCTCAAGCTGTAGTGAATATTACTGAAAATATTTACTGAAAGCAGGAGAGGCTAAACATGTTTTTAATAATGCTAATTGGGTTAATTGGGCTAGTTTTTATTGCTTCTGTTTAATCAAAAAGAAATGAATGAGAATGAATGGAGTCAATGGGAATTTATGATGCTAAATTATGACACGATATAAACAATGTGCAGATATTCTCAGAAAGGAAGTGTGTTGTAGATTACACCTGTATCTACATTAACAGAAAAATAAAATCCTGCCTTCTTTAAAGGAGGGAAGGTTTGCTTATTAACTGCAAAAAACATATGACAAACTCTTTCCCATATATTACAGAATTGCGCAGACATCCACAATATATCTAATTAGCCAGAGCACTAATAAAAACAGATTATTAAAAAAAAATCCTAAAAAGCAGCACTCACAATGTCATTATCTGTACATAATTAAACAACTTCCCTATATGAATAAAAGTTGACATTTGCAGCACTAGTTTTTAGGCTTCATAGTTTAAATAACATGATGCAACCCGATCTGACCGAAATTCTGCAGTACAATGGAATTATCTCTATAAACACTATCAGGGAGATTCAATAAAAGTTCTTTAAAATGGTGCTAATTTTGCCCCAACCAATCAGATGTTAGCTTTCAAATGTTAAATAAGATCTGATTGATTGGGGCAAAATTAGCACCATTTTAAACGACAAGAACTTTTATTGAATAACCCTGTCGGTATATACCCTTGTTACAAAGCACAATTACCTTAAAAATCTTAATGAAACTATACTGACCTGGGCAAACATACCCTATATAGGGTTTTGGTTCTTTATCATCTAAATATTGAAACTACAACACAGAAACATCTGAATTTTTTTTTTTATTATTTTTGCCTTTTTATAAAAATACACAATTTTTAAAATAGAAAAATGACTAGAGCATAAAGGGTCACTGATTCCTCCCTTCAACATACCATATATACTCGAGTATAAGCAGAGGTTTTCATGTTTTAAAATTAGCCTGAAAAACTTACCTTTGCTTATACTCGGGTCAAGTCCTACATTAGTTCCAAATGTGGCCACAAGTCAGGGGAGCCGGAAGGAAGTAACATAGGCATGTGCATCATTACGCACCACCACTCAAGCAAGGAAGGAGCAAGAAGGCAGTTCTACTGTAAGATTTGTAGGTAAGGTAAGAGCTAGTTTGGGGTCTATGGGCTTAGAGTTGGGCAGGAGAATTGTTAATGATGGTAAGCTTAAAGGACAACTCCACCCTCATAAGAACATGTTTTAGAAAGAATGGCCTCTTTAAAATATGTTGATATATCATAGTTTGTCCTATGAATTCATATGCCTGCTATGCTTCTGGATGCCTCTTGGAAACCGAGCAATTTAGAAACCAGTACTGAGCCTGTACTGAGCCTGAGCATGCTCAGAAGAGGTAGTTAGGGGATTAACATTCATTTGGCTGTAATGTCAACTGTCAAATCCATAACCGACAGTTGCTAACTGGAAGAACCAGGAAGCAGAAACAGGGGAAACAGGACATTGTGCAGGATTTCAGGTTAGACTTATATATTTCAGATTTCAAACTATTACCATTTAGGGTTTTGGAGGATGATTTACCTGTATGTAAGTTTTCATTTTGGGGTTGTTCTTTAATTAAAAGTTTATTGAACCTTGCCAATCCACATGTCTAAAAACTACAACTCCCCGCAACCAAAGCATGCTGGGAGTTGCAGTTACGAAACATCTGGAGGGCCAAGGAATTGGGGGTTACTGTATGGGATTACTGTCCATTTAAAGGGCAACTAATGCCTAAAAACAGTACAGAATCAGAAGGAGGATGGTATCTATTGTTGAAAAAATTGCCGTCCACTAAAGTATGCTGGGTGTTGTAGTTTCCAAACATCTGGATTGCCAAGGTTAATTGGGGGTTACCGGTACTGGATTTGGCTATTACTATATGGGACTACTGTGTACTGTATGGGAACGCTGCTGTCCATTTAAAGGACAACTTAAGCCTAAAAACAACACTGAATCAGAAGGCAGTAGTGGTCATTATTTCTATCCTCAGCTTATACTTGAATCATTTTTTACCCATTTTTCAGGTAAAAATAGGTACTTCAGCTTATATTCGGATCGACTTATACTTGAGTATATATGGTACATTTATCTAAGCCGAGAAGGATATGATAGCTATGAAAAACACATATTTTCCTCTACCTGGTTGATGCCTAACACAGCAAAAGCAGATTTTGCTTAATCACTACTGCACTTTTACTGCAACAAAAAAATCAGTTTAAGGTCAACTCCACCCCTCAAATGAAAAATTGGATAAAGTTAAATCACAATTCAATCCCCAAAACAGTTAAAAAGCTATATGCTATAAGACTAACCTAAAATGTGGTACGAATTTCTGTTGCCCCTGTTTGTGCTTCCTGGTTCTTCCAGTTAGCATGGATATGACAGTTGATATTACAGCCCACGGCTGAATGCTATTCATCTAGCTGCCTCTTCTGTAGCTCATAACCAGCTCACTTAATTGCTGAAAGGGGCGTAAACAAATACTGTTCATCCAGGAGCATAGCAGGCATAGTCTACTGATTCCAGGGGACAAGGAAGGATATCTCAACAAAAAAGGGGCCATTCTTTCTAAAATATTTGTTTATGAGGGCAGAGTTGTCCTTTAAGGATATTATTTAACTAGAAAGATCTTTCAGTAGGCACTTGCATTATTTCCATGGCACAACCCTAAACAGTGAGGGAGACACCCCTCAAACTATTTCAGATGCAAATGTACAGTAAGACAGTCAATCTCTGCACCCAATGCAGTCTCTCCTGAAACATACTTAGTTATAAATTGTATAGAGACTGCACACAACAGCAAATACAACAAAAAGCAGAGAGTCTAAAACCTCTATTCTGTGCAAATGTTCAACTGCAGTTGTTCATGTGTTGGAACATATGCAGTATGTATTTGCTGCATATTTCCACACTTTCTGACTGAACAATTTCAATATTTCTTAAAGAGGTTTAATGATATGTGTCTATGATATTAGACATGCTGTGAGTACAGTTTGCTGCATTAGGGGAACAGTGTTATGGATAAAACAAAAAGAGAGAATGATGGTTAGAACAGAGAATAGAGTGCTGCATGAGATGAGATGTTAGAGAAATCAGTCTAGCATTGAGATACCTGATTAACAGAAGCATCTGTATTAGCCACAGGTGAAGGAGAACGACAGGCCGGTGGGGAGGAAATTTCACTGTTGGTTCCCTCCTCCCCTGATTCCTCAGTTACAGGTGACAGAAGAGTGTGACAGCGACCTGCGGTCATCTGTCATTGAAGGAGATCAGAAGAATGGCAAAGGATAGCAAGGAGATCAGTGAGTAGTCAGAAGTTTGATGAAATACATACTACACCCTTAAAACCATTGCATGCAAAAAGTAGCATTCTATGATTCAACAATGTCCTAACCAATATGAAAAACATCTAGTACTGCACTTAAATGGATGTTAAAACTGCTGGTATTGTTAAATAGGTCAGATGTAAACTATATTTTTAGTAAAACATTTCTTTCCCATTTACACTACTTCAGGTCCTTAAAGGGAAACTATAGTGCCAAAATAGCGTCTCACTTTGTTTCCTCCTCGATGTATAATTCTCAGGAAGGAAAGGGAAAGTAATCCTACCTCCCATTTTGCCATCTAAGTACAGTGGTGAGAAGAGGGAGGGTCAAACCATGCACAAGCATCTTTTTGACAGTACTATTTTGCTTAGAAGAAAAAACAGGTGGATGGAGTACTCATATTTCCTACTTCCCAGGGAAATGTACCTGTAAGTGGGTTTATGATGTTTGGGCACCATAGTTGCCCTTTAAACATGAAATAGCTAAATTTTACAGAGCTGAGCCATGAGAAATTTTTTTTTACAAGAACAAATAAACAGTGATGATGATTTTGATAATTTGCTTCAAGAAGCTAAAAGTAATGTCTTTATCAAATCATTTTTGTTTTTAATTTTTAACTGAAATTTTTGTTTACACAAACAAATTCAACATGACAATATCTAACTGACTAATGTATTACACAACAGTGTTTCCTATATATTGTAGGATCTTTGGTACAGGATTATGTAAATGCTATGTCATTGTATTCAGGTTTCCACCCACAATTCTGGCAATGTGTTTTGGGTTTTTTTTTTTGTTGTTGTTGGGAATGTTATTTTAAAGCATGAGGATGTCAAGCACCTTCTATAAGCAGGCTGTCCTGCATATATTTGTATTAAAAAGCAGATTACACAAGATACAGATGACATTATATTTAGTATAATTTTCTGTGCAAGCGTTTGTCTTGTTTTTAATTGATTAAATTATTTTGATATAACCACGTATATTAGGAACTTTAGTTATTCTAAGAAGCCTACATGGAAAGTGCAAAATAACATCTAGTGCTGTCAAAAGGAGCCACACATTGCATTCACTGACTAAAATGTTTACCTGTTTTGTGCCAGCTTTGGTAAGTGCACTTCTATTGGAAGTATGTTCTAAGCATTGAAAATGCCTTCAGTAACTGTAAGGTATAGTTTTACTTTCCCTAGCTGCCTCCTCTGAGCATGGGCAAGCTTATAATTAGCACAGAAAGCTTGGAAAGTAGGCAGAAACATTTTGAGTAGCAGGGCGAAGGGGGACGAGATTATTTAGCTACATAACAGGTTAGTCCTATTTCTGTCAGTTTTTTTCTTTTACCCATTGGGGTTCAGGGGGTGTTTTACCTTATACATGTTTTCATTTGAGGGGTGAAAATTCCCTTTAAGTCTACTAGAGACTTCCTTATAAAAGACCCACAATTGAAGTCTATTCTACAACAAAAATTGCATTTACTCATAGTTACAAAAATGTAATGAACTTAAAAGACAACTCCACCCCCCCAATTACATCTTTCAGAAAGAACGACCCCTTTAAAATAAGTTTGGAATATCATATCCGCTGGAATCATTCACTTATGCCTTCTATGCTTTTGGATGCCTTGTGGAATTAACAGCTATATTTGTTCACACCCCCTTCAGTAATTTAGTTAGAAGGCTATGAGCTTGAACATGCTCAGTTGAGGCAGCTAGGGGATTAGCAGTCAAATGTGATGTCAACTGTCACATTCAAGACTGACAGTTGAGAACTGGAAGAGCCAGGAAGCAGAAACAGGGGCAACAACATCAGGCAACATTTCAGTTTAGACTTGTATATCTCTACTTTGTAACTATTGCAGTTTGAGGTTGGGGGGTCTATTTACCTATATATTATTTTTCATTTGAGGGTTGGACTCAATAATACTAAAATAGACTACCTACTGTTTTTCTGAATCTGTGCACTGGTTAACATAACATAGAGAAAGTTTTTATTACTATAAATGTAATCCTTGTATAATAATATACAGGGATTTTTGTTTGAAGGCAGATATTTGCTGGTGTTAAAGATTCAGACTTAAAGAGCCATTATCTTCTCGGTATATTGGTTGCGGCGATTGTACAACCCTGTTCTTGCGCACTGCCGGCAACTTGCACTTAAAACCGTTTAAGACATAAAAAGCCGATAACAGCTCTCAGTACATTACACCATGTGTGAACTAACATGCACACACATTTTTCCCCTCACATTCCACCCCCCGAAACACACACATACACACACAGCCACACTGCAAAGTTTCATTTATTCCCCCCACCCCCGTTTATATATAAATATATACCGTTTTCCCTTACACAAAATATGCCACCATGTATGTAATCCAATTTTGCTTTTGACTTTAACATTCCCCTTTTCGTTATACATTCCAAATGATTCCTTTATTTATTTTGTTATCCACACGTTTTAAATTCTTAGAGTATTTGAATTATTCAAATGAAAAGGATAAAATTAACAGGCTGAACCCTTATTTAGCAATATCAAAGCAGCTGAATCTCTGAAACAGAGCATCACTTTGTCATCTGCACTAAACTAAACAAAAGATAAAGGTAGTGGGTATTAAAACAAGGGACCATCCCTGCAGTTAAGGCCATTCGTATTAAAACACGTTGTAAAGGTTTCTTTACAGAATGCTTATTTCTATTTTAAAGCAGACAGCAGGCTAAGCTGCAAGAAAACAGCTTTTGTTGTCTGCTTACCAGACAGGCATGAATAGGAGACCCAAGAAAGGCAGATGATATGAGCAGAGGCCTTACCATAACAACAGACGGATGAGCAGAGTGTGCTGGGAGGAGTTCAGCATCAAGTTCCTCCATTCCCTCTGTAAGCCCTTCCACTTCAGTCACAGTCAGCAGCATTGTGGCATGCTTTGCTTTCATAGATAGCCTTTTGCATTTGGAATTCAGTGACGCTATCTGCTCCTGGTATCCTTTGATTTTTTTAGCCAGTTCCTGTGAACACATTTTTTAGTTACGACCAAGAAAACACAACGGAGATCTGAGGGTATTTCATTCTGTTTCAGACAGGCACAGAGGATGGGCCCGTGTGGCCAATAGAATAACAGCTAACAAATCCTGCATCATTCTAGCAACAGTGGCTGTGGGGCAGGATGTTGTTGAACGAAAAGGAACAAAGTCAGGCTGCATCTCTCTATGGAGAGAAACCACAAATCAGTAAATCTCCATTAACACTGGCAGGTTGCTGTGCATATTTTTCTAGCTGGCAAAAATCAGCAAGTCCAAAACAGTGACATAACTGACCTACTTAAATGTAACTTACCACACAGGATGAACAGACAGCATGCTCTTAACTGCCCTTAACATTACAGTGCGATCCAAGCAAATCTAGGTCATGTGATAACAGCAACACCAAAAGTAGTGGAATGCAATTCCATCCAGGCAGATAACTTGGAAGGGGAACGCTTGAAATATTTAAACACTGAAGCATATTTAATTATATTATTTAATATGGGAAAGCACAAAAGAAATGTATGTAACACTATTACAATGAAGCAATGTACAGTTTTATTCCCTACAGCAGGGGTGTTCAATATGCAGCCTAATGTTTAAAAAAAGCAAACGTAGCTAACAGAATAAATGTGTAAATCCAGCCATCTCTATAGTGTCGGACCGGCCCGGTTACAGGGGGATCCCCTGGTGAGCCCATTCACCCAAGAAAACGGAAAACTAGTAAAGAGACAGTAAGGGCTAGACCACACTTTTTTTCTAACATAGGAATCGCGGCAACGCGAGTGCAAAGCAATTGCACATCCATTTACGATACGCAATCGCATGCGATCACCATTTTTATGTGCAATCGCGTGCGATTTCGTATGTCAAAAGGAGAAATCGAACGCACAGGAATCGCATACAGTACCCGGATTCAATTTCGTGTGTGGCGCAGTGTGGCCGTGCCCTAAGAAATGCATTTTAGGAATCAGTAGGAATAAAGCTGGCTACAAACTGTACCAATGTTTCAAAGATGACAGACAGAATCTGTAAGATGAGGCTACAGACAGTCACAAGCTTTCTCCCTATATAAAGTATAGGGAGATCATTTATGTCTGCCATACACCTTAACAATTGGGGCTGACTTTCTATACTTAGTACAGGGGGCCTACAGCAGCTGAGGGAATTTTTCTGCTGGTTCCCATGCCAAAGCTGAACATTCGGCGGCCTTGGAAACGTTTGTTACAGATGTACACAGATTAGCAATAAAGGGCCAATCCCCAGATTCAGATAGATATGTAAATGATGATAATAGAGATATGAAATGTCAGGTGAGCCCCAAAACTTATCTTGGTGGGCCCCTGGTCTACTATTTCTTGGTGGGATAACAGTCCAGTACAACACTGCTTCTCTTACATTATAAGTGTCTGGATTTATACATATTCAGCTTAAATAGAACATAGCAAACTTTTAAAAACCACATGCCCAGTTTAATGCACATAAAAGTTACTAATTACTATTTCTAAACTAATGCAAGTATTAAGCAAGTATACAAGCAAAATAGAGAATAGTTTGCTATTTATCCTTAGTCCCTAAGTCATGGCTGTCGGGCATGTAACTTCATTGTGATTGGGCTGATATTACTCTGACCATGTGCATTATGTACAATTCACTATCAGGGAGATTCAATAAAAGTTCTTATCGTTTAAAATGGTGCTAATTTTGCCCCAACCAATCAGAACTTATTTAACATTAGAAAGCTAACATCTGATTGGTTGAGGCAAAATTAGCACCATTTTAAACGATAAGAACTTTTATTGAATAACCCTGTTTGTGCTTTGTTTCTAGCCCAAATTTTTTGGTTTTTTTAGTTGTCTGTTGTATTCAGTTAGATCAACTGGACTTTAGTTTTTGAAGACTTTTCCCCTGGCAATTAAATATCCTGGAAAGTCCCCATTAGCATTTAACAGCAAGGTGGTAGGGACCTTCTGCTAATATACTAATTGGGACTTTCCAGGGTACATAATTGCCAACAGATTCTTGTACACGTCATTCTGAATTAAGAAAGCCAGTCGGATGACTAGCAAAACGTCTTCAAGAACTAAATTTTAAGTCCAGTTGATCTAACCGAATATAAAAGATATACCATGACCTGGATGAATGAGAACCTTCACAAGCAACTTAAGTTGTCCTCTAATTATATTTAATAATAAAAAACACAATTTAGTGGATACTAGAACAAATAAAGAATAACCAAATGTATACCTCATGGCGTTTTATCTGCAACTTTAATTCCTCAATGTTATTTGTTGTCACTTTTGCATCTTGTAATTCACGATGTGCCTCCTCAATAAGGTGCTGTAAATGCTTCATTTCCTGCTCATACTGTTCATACTGGACTACAGCTTCCTGTTGGGGTCAGAAGAATATTAGAAAAGGAAATAAGCCATGGATACCTTGCAAACTAAACAAATTAAGCTTGCCAGTATAACTTTCACCGCCCTTTGCTGCATTTTATTCAAGGACATTATGCTATTTTGCCATGTCATTGTTTCTGTTACAATCTAAATCTGATTTACCATTGCATCCAGTTTATCAAGGGAGTGTCAGCGATAAATAAACACAATCAATAGTACTGTCTTTAGTGAAGTACAAAAATGTTATTTGTTTTAAATATGCATGGACGTATATTTTTACAGCATTGTAAGCTATTACTGGCCCATAGCAGAATGTAATATTGCATGCTTTTGCTAGGTCACCCACCTTCATATTGTTATACCGTAATATGACATTTCTGATACTCCATTGTACAATATGCACAGTCCTGTTTTTAGTTTTTCATTGTTCCAGTGTTTAGACTATATTGCTATACCATGTTTCACACAGGTATAGCAATATTTGATCCTTTGTCTTGTCAGTCTGAATTAAAGTGACATGACAAAATTTAGAATGCACAATCACCTGCTGTGACCCCCTTTAAAACCCTGTTTGTTGTATACTCCATATTAAACTCTTAGGGAGAACTAAGAATAAAACATTTCTATATGATCAAATGCATGAACAACTAGACATGGGAGACTGAGTACAGATCTAGTACATATACAAAATTTTATTTTGTACATATCAAAATAATAATGCACTGGTATTATACTGCAGATAGATTACATAGGATGTTTCCAAATACTCCTGCTGGAGATGCCTTCAAGCTGAAGGAACCCAAATGCACATTTTCTGGGACTGCCCCATAATCAAACTATTTTGGAATAGAGGTTTCATTATTATGGAAAGATATTTTAAAACCATAAATTCGTAATATAGTAAAGGACTCTTGATTCACAACAAACAGTTCCTCTGCACTTCATTTATAGTTTAACAGCTTTATTATACATACATGTCTAAAATGCAGAACTGCCTTTATATTTTAAAACCACCGTAAGGGAGGGTGGGGGGAATTAGGAGTACTCACTAAACATTAATAATTTAATGATAAAGCAAGCACAGATAAATATGTGAGTACCATCCTTTTACTGGTCTCAAATTGTAATTTCAGAAAATGTAAAGTTGTTTCAGTGAGTCTAGTGAGCCTTTAAATACATTCGGTAAATAGTTGAATATATCAGTTAGGGTTGGGAGTAGGTAACTGACAAGTGATTAGGTTTTTGTGTGGTGAGATGCCCTTTAACCCTTTAACTGCATGTTTTTGTTTACTTATTTATTTTTTGCATTATAGGCTTCTGTTCAGCTAGAAGAGTTTAATGAGATGTTGGAGTTTATTCTAAAATGGATAGAAAAAGCGAAAATATTAGTTCATGGTCAGATTGTATGGACTACATCAAATCAGCTCCGAGATCAGTCCATTACTCATCAGGTTAGCTTTGATATGGCTGTTGTGTTTTTAATATTTTAACTTTTTTGTTGAAACAATTTACAGAAAAAAATTATTTTATCATAGTGACTAATACTATTTTACTCTATAGGCATTGTTGGAAGAATCAAGAGATATCCATGGGGACCTAGAAGCTATGAACGAAAAGATAGAATGCATAGAAAGTGTGTATTGCATTGAAGGGATGGCCCAGGAAATGTCAGAGCTTGGTCACCAGAGTGAAGATCTTCAGCAAATAATAAGACAGAGGTTGCAGAACTTGCAAAATGCAGCAAAGGTATTGGGAACTAAGAAAGGGAGATTTAATTAAACATGTTTTCATTTTTGAATATTCATGAGATGATGTTCTGCGAGTGCTAGAAGCCTGTTATGAAAATCACCTTTAATGTGCCATGCCTCGAACCTCACAGCCTGCGCAACCCTCTATTGTCCAAAATACTGTATATTGCAGTTACGGTGTCATAAGGTTTAATTTGGCAGTATTTTCTCTCCTTCCACACACTATTACACCATTCTGCCACTGCTAGGACAGAGCTGGGGACAGAGAAAGTGAATTTAAAGACTGGATTAAATGGGAACTGTGTTCTCCAAACAAGTTTATTTTAAATTAAAGGCCAGGTTCTTACCTTTAAAACGAGCTATCAACCACCTCTCTATGTACTGCACAGCCCAAAATATGAAGAAATCACTGATCAGAAAGTTAGGGGGTGGGAGGCTCTGAATCTGTGGTCAGAAATACTACTTCCTCCTCTAATCTGCGGTTGGCACATGCTCAGTGCATTACTGAAGAGTAGGAGGGGTGTGAGGAGAACAGCACAGCCCACAGCACTGCTTTTTTTAATGCCTCCCACTTACTGGCCCTTCCCACTCATGGGTCCTGTGGCCCCTCCCCCACTTGCAACTCAAACCAACCCCCTACAGAAGACTGGGTAAAAGCAGCTTTTTCAGCAGAGAAAGAATCAGAAAAAAGTTTAAAACTGCTGATTCTTTCTCTGCTAAAAAGGCTGCTTTTACAGTTTTCTGTAAGGGGGGGTATTGGTGTGAGGTGCAAGTGGGGGTGGGGCCCTTGAGTGGAAGGGGCCATGGGGCCCGTGAGTGGGAGGGGCCCACAAGTGAGAGGGGCCACGGAGCCCATGAGTGGAAGGGGCCACAGGCCCATGAGTGGGAGGGGCCTGTAAGTGGGTGGTGGCACGGAGAACATGAGTGGGAGGGGCCACAGAAGGGTGCAAGGGAAAGGCTCAAGGGGGCTGCAAGGGAAGGGGCCATGTGGCCCACAAGTGGGAGGGACCACATGACCCATGTGTGGGCGGGGACACAGAGCACATGAGTGGGAGGGGCCACAGGAGACTGCAAGGGAAAGGCCCAAGTGGGCTGCAAGGGAAGGGGCTAGGGTGGGTCTGCAAGGGGAGGGGCCTTGGGGGCCCATGTGGGAAGAGGGACTGTCACATGGTTTCAGTGCAGGGGATCTGGTGCTGCTACCATATCACACATATTAATGTAAATATCTTCAAAACTATGTAAATAATGAAAGTAAATTGCAAAACTCCTCAAGAAAGCACTTCCTGTTAATTTACCTAATGTCATTTTTGGACCACAGTTACCCTTTAAAAACCAAATTCATTATGAGAACCAGTGGGGTTGGCAATACTCCCTGTAAAACCAATGCAAAACCAGTTAGATTAAGAAAGTTAGGAAAAAAACAAAAACCTTCTGCTTTCTATGAGTTACACCTTCTTAAAGAGGAACTGTGATCCAAAAACGACTTTAGGTAAATTGATAGGAATTGCTCTCCTGAGAGTTTTTGCAATTTATTTCCATTGTTTATTTTTTTTAGTTTTGAAGATATTTACATTTTTGTGTGTGATATGGCAGCAGCATCACCAGGTCCCCTGCACTTCCTCATGGTCCATCAAGATGCAGCCCCCCCTTGGCCCATTCCCTTACAGCCCGATGTGGCCCCGCCCACTCGCAGGTGTTGAGGACCCACCCACTCGCAGGTGCTCGTGGGTGCATAAGCCCCACCCACTCACGGGTGTCTAAGGCCCGCCCACTCGCGGGTGCTTAAGGACCCCCCAGGTGCTGTAGGCCACGCTGACCCCCTCCCCCCAAAAAACTCTGGGGAAACAGCCTTTTTAGGCAGAGTGAGAACTCCTGCCTGAAAAAGCTGTTTTTACACTGTGAGGGAGAAGGGTTGTACCTTCTCTGCAGCTACAGGTCCTTCACACACCAGAGAGGAGGAGGGACTTCCTGTCTCCCTCACACACTGAGGGAGTCTGAGGCTGTGCTCACCGGTGGCACTGTGCAGGAGAAGCCTCAGAAATGTCACATCAGCCTCCCACCCATTAACTTTCTGGTCAGTAATTTCTGTGTATCTGGGGCTGTGGAGCACGTAGAGAGGTGGTTGATGGCTCGTTTTAAAGGTGGGGAACTGGCCCTTCATTTAAACTCAACTTGTTTGGAGACCACAGTTCCCCTTTAACCTGTATCCTGGCAGCTTTGTGTTTCAAGCTTTGGATATGGTAAGAAACTCTATAGTACTTCAATTGAAATGTTGAATTTTTTTTGTACGTGAATTCAAAAATTTTATTGCATCAGTTTTGCTGCACAAAACCGCACAGCAAGTGAAAAAACACAGATAATACATCGGGTAGTGTGGATTTTACACTGATTATTCTGTTTAGTATTACTTTCTTCCCCCCCCCTTGTTTTGTGCTCATTCATTTTCATTGTTTCAAAATATTTAAAATGTATTGCTTCATTGAATGCATTAGCATTATGTAACAAATATGTTGAATATTTAGGATATGAAGGATTTTGAAACTGAAGTAAGATCACTGCAAACAGCCCTAGAGCAAGCTCAGACTACCTTGACTCCTCCTGAGATTGGACGCTTAAGTTTAAAAGAACAACTTTCTCATAGACAGGTAATGGATGCCTAGATTTGATGTTTGCATTAAATTTATTGTAAAATAAACATTAAGGGAGCAGAATTATTAATTAAGTGGAGCTTACAGCTTATTAGTTTCTTTAATTTCACTGTAATTTGATTTAGTAACCTCAGTTTTATGGTATAGAGACTTAAGAACATTCCAAATTATTGTTGGCTCAGATCTTAAACATGAACTGTGTGCATTTCAATTAGAAATTTGTTTTTAAATCTGTTAAACTCTATTTTTTATATTAAATTTGCAGCATCTCTTATACAAAATGGAGTCACTTAAGCCTAAAGTCCAGGCTGTACAAACCTGCCAAAGTTCCTTAAGAATCCCAGAAGATGTATTCACTAGTCTTCCCATATGCCGAACAGCTCTTCGGTTACAGGAAGAGACTAGTCGCCTTCAACACACAGCTATCCAGCAGTGCAATATTATGCAGGTAATTACTTCTTTCCTTTACACACAATCATATAATTATGTCAAAATGTCAGGGCACAGGACAAAGTATAAGTGCTGCCCCACAATGGGCGAAGGTGCATGTAACATAGTTTAAATAGATAATAGCTATAAAGAAAAAGAATGTATAAGGGAGGGTGGGGGGAATTAGGAGTACTCACTAAACATTAATAATTTAATGATAAAGCAAGCACAGATAAATATGTGAGTACCATCCTTTTACTGGTCTCAAATTGTAATTTCAGAAAATGTAAAGTTGTTTCAGTGAGTCTAGTGAGCCTTTAAATACATTCGGTAAATAGTTGAATATATCAGTTAGGGTTGGGAGTAGGTAACTGACAAGTGATTAGGTTTTTGTGTGGTGAGATGCCCTTTAACCCTTTAACTGCATGTTTTTGTTTACTTATTTATTTTTTGCATTATAGGCTTCTGTTCAGCTAGAAGAGTTTAATGAGATGTTGGAGTTTATTCTAAAATGGATAGAAAAAGCGAAAATATTAGTTCATGGTCAGATTGTATGGACTACATCAAATCAGCTCCGAGATCAGTCCATTACTCATCAGGTTAGCTTTGATATGGCTGTTGTGTTTTTAATATTTTAACTTTTTTGTTGAAACAATTTACAGAAAAAAATTATTTTATCATAGTGACTAATACTATTTTACTCTATAGGCATTGTTGGAAGAATCAAGAGATATCCATGGGGACCTAGAAGCTATGAACGAAAAGATAGAATGCATAGAAAGTGTGTATTGCATTGAAGGGATGGCCCAGGAAATGTCAGAGCTTGGTCACCAGAGTGAAGATCTTCAGCAAATAATAAGACAGAGGTTGCAGAACTTGCAAAATGCAGCAAAGGTATTGGGAACTAAGAAAGGGAGATTTAATTAAACATGTTTTCATTTTTGAATATTCATGAGATGGTGTTCTGCGAGTGCTAGAAGCCTGTTATGAAAATCACCTTTAATGTGCCATGCCTCGAACCTCACAGCCTGCGCAACCCTCTAATGTCCAAAATACTGTATATTGCAGTTACGGTGTCATAAGGTTTAATTTGGCAGTATTTTCTCTCCTTCCACACACTATTACACCATTCTGCCACTGCTAGGACAGAGCTGGGGACAGAGAAAGTGAATTTAAAGACTGGATTAAATGGGAACTGTGTTCTCCAAACAAGTTTATTTTAAATTAAAGGCCAGGTTCTTACCTTTAAAACGAGCTATCAACCACCTCTCTATGTACTGCACAGCCCAAAATATGAAGAAATCACTGATCAGAAAGTTAGGGGGTGGGAGGCTCTGAATCTGTGGTCAGAAATACTACTTCCTCCTCTAATCTGCGGTTGGCACATGCTCAGTGCATTACTGAAGAGTAGGAGGGGTGTGAGGAGAACAGCACAGCCCACAGCACTGCTTTTTTTAATGCCTCCCACTTACTGGCCCTTCCCACTCATGGGTCCTGTGGCCCCTCCCCCACTTGCAACTCAAACCAACCCCCTACAGAAGACTGGGTAAAAGCAGCTTTTTCAGCAGAGAAAGAATCAGAAAAAAGTTTAAAACTGCTGATTCTTTCTCTGCTAAAAAGGCTGCTTTTACAGTTTTCTGTAAGGGGGGGTATTGGTGTGAGGTGCAAGTGGGGGTGGGGCCCTTGAGTGGAAGGGGCCATGGGGCCCGTGAGTGGGAGGGGCCCACAAGTGAGAGGGGCCACGGAGCCCATGAGTGGAAGGGGCCACAGGCCCATGAGTGGGAGGGGCCTGTAAGTGGGTGGTGGCACGGAGAACATGAGTGGGAGGGGCCACAGAAGGGTGCAAGGGAAAGGCTCAAGGGGGCTGCAAGGGAAGGGGCCATGTGGCCCACAAGTGGGAGGGACCACATGACCCATGTGTGGGCGGGGACACAGAGCACATGAGTGGGAGGGGCCACAGGAGACTGCAAGGGAAAGGCCCAAGGGGGCTGCAAGGGAAGGGGCTAGGGTGGGTCTGCAAGGGGAGGGGCCTTGGGGGCCCATGTGGGAAGAGGGACTGTCACATGGTTTCAGTGCAGGGGATCTGGTGATGCTGCTACCATATCACACATATTAATGTAAATATCTTCAAAACTATGTAAATAATGAAAGTAAATTGCAAAACTCCTCAAGAAAGCACTTCCTGTTAATTTACCTAATGTCATTTTTGGACCACAGTTACCCTTTAAAAACCAAATTCATTATGAGAACCAGTGGGGTTGGCAATACTCCCTGTAAAACCAATGCAAAACCAGTTAGATTAAGAAAGTTAGGAAAAAAACAAAAACCTTCTGCTTTCTATGAGTTACACCTTCTTAAAGAGGAACTGTGATCCAAAAACGACTTTAGGTAAATTGATAGGAATTGCTCTCCTGAGAGTTTTTGCAATTTATTTCCATTGTTTATTTTTTTTAGTTTTGAAGATATTTACATTTTTGTGTGTGATATGGCAGCAGCATCACCAGGTCCCCTGCACTTCCTCATGGTCCATCAAGATGCAGCCCCCCCTTGGCCCATTCCCTTACAGCCCGATGTGGCCCCGCCCACTCGCAGGTGTTGAGGACCCACCCACTCGCAGGTGCTCGTGGGTGCATAAGCCCCACCCACTCACGGGTGTCTAAGGCCCGCCCACTCGCGGGTGCTTAAGGACCCCCCAGGTGCTGTAGGCCACGCTGACCCCCTCCCCCCAAAAAACTCTGGGGAAACAGCCTTTTTAGGCAGAGTGAGAACTCCTGCCTGAAAAAGCTGTTTTTACACTGTGAGGGAGAAGGGTTGTACCTTCTCTGCAGCTACAGGTCCTTCACACACCAGAGAGGAGGAGGGACTTCCTGTCTCCCTCACACACTGAGGGAGTCTGAGGCTGTGCTCACCGGTGGCACTGTGCAGGAGAAGCCTCAGAAATGTCACATCAGCCTCCCACCCATTAACTTTCTGGTCAGTAATTTCTGTGTATCTGGGGCTGTGGAGCACGTAGAGAGGTGGTTGATGGCTCGTTTTAAAGGTGGGGAACTGGCCCTTCATTTAAACTCAACTTGTTTGGAGACCACAGTTCCCCTTTAACCTGTATCCTGGCAGCTTTGTGTTTCAAGCTTTGGATATGGTAAGAAACTCTATAGTACTTCAATTGAAATGTTGAATTTTTTTTGTACGTGAATTCAAAAATTTTATTGCATCAGTTTTGCTGCACAAAACCGCACAGCAAGTGAAAAAACACAGATAATACATCGGGTAGTGTGGATTTTACACTGATTATTCTGTTTAGTATTACTTTCTTCCCCCCCCCTTGTTTTGTGCTCATTCATTTTCATTGTTTCAAAATATTTAAAATGTATTGCTTCATTGAATGCATTAGCATTATGTAACAAATATGTTGAATATTTAGGATATGAAGGATTTTGAAACTGAAGTAAGATCACTGCAAACAGCCCTAGAGCAAGCTCAGACTACCTTGACTCCTCCTGAGATTGGACGCTTAAGTTTAAAAGAACAACTTTCTCATAGACAGGTAATGGATGCCTAGATTTGATGTTTGCATTAAATTTATTGTAAAATAAACATTAAGGGAGCAGAATTATTAATTAAGTGGAGCTTACAGCTTATTAGTTTCTTTAATTTCACTGTAATTTGATTTAGTAACCTCAGTTTTATGGTATAGAGACTTAAGAACATTCCAAATTATTGTTGGCTCAGATCTTAAACATGAACTGTGTGCATTTCAATTAGAAATTTGTTTTTAAATCTGTTAAACTCTATTTTTTATATTAAATTTGCAGCATCTCTTATACAAAATGGAGTCACTTAAGCCTAAAGTCCAGGCTGTACAAACCTGCCAAAGTTCCTTAAGAATCCCAGAAGATGTATTCACTAGTCTTCCCATATGCCGAACAGCTCTTCGGTTACAGGAAGAGACTAGTCGCCTTCAACACACAGCTATCCAGCAGTGCAATATTATGCAGGTAATTACTTCTTTCCTTTACACACAATCATATAATTATGTCAAAATGTCAGGGCACAGGACAAAGTATAAGTGCTGCCCCACAATGGGCGAAGGTGCATGTAACATAGTTTAAATAGATAATAGCTATAAAGAAAAAGAATGTACCATTACCTTCATCTCCAAAATGAGCTCTGGGTTATTAGATATCACCAGATCCAACAACGCATTCTTTCTAGTAGGAACTTCTACCATCTGTGAAAGAAAATGCTCATATAGGAAATTTAAGAACTTTATACCTTTTGAGGTGCTGGCAGTTCCATTACTCCAATCTATTTCAGGGTAGTTAAAATCCCCCATAACCAGAACATGCCCCATACCAGCAGCCTTCGCCAACTGCATATGGAGATTCATTTCCACCTCTTCCCCGGCATTTGGCGGCTTATAACACACTCCAACAATTAATTTACCTACCTTCTTGCTTCCTGTACACAGTTCCACCCATAATGTTTCTGCCGCATCGTTTGCTCCCCCATCTATTCCATCTTTTAAATTTGGCTTCAATTCCTGTTTAACATACATACATACTCCTCCTCCTTTCTTATTAACTCGGTCATGTCTAAATAAGGAGTACCCTTCAATATTTACTGTCCAGTCGTGTGAATCATTAAGCCATGATTCTGCTATACCAATTACATCATACCTTTCCTTTAACGCTATTATTTCAAGTTCGCCGGTTTTTCCAGCCAGACTCCTTGCATTTGTAAACATACATTTTAGATTATCAATTGATTTACTTCCATACATGGTCGTACATGCCTCCTTATCCTCTATGCTCCCCCCTCCTCCTTCTCCTCCCTCCGTTGTGTTACTAGCCCCCAAATCCCTAACTTCTCTGCGACTTTGAGTGCTAGAAGCCTGTTATGAAAATCACATTTATTGTGCCCTGTTTCCAACCTCACAGCCTGCGCAACCCTCTAATATCCAAAATATATTGCAGTTACAGTGTCGTAAGGTTTAAATTGGCAGTATTTTCTCTCCTTCCACACACTATTACACCATTCTGCCACTGCTAGGCACAGAGCTGGGGACAGAGAAAGTGAATTTGAAGACTGTGATTTAAAAACCAAATTCATTATGAGAACTAGTGGGGTTGGCAATACTCCCTGTAAAACCAATGCAAACCAGTTAGATTAAGAAAGTGAAGGCTAGGCCACACTAGCGCGTTTTTCGTGCGTTTGCGCACGCGTTTGACGCTCACGATTTTCACTAAAATGGAAATCGGGCAACGCAAAAATTCTCGCGATTTCCGATGCACATGCGATTGTGCGTCCGTTCTCGTTTTGGTAACGCATGCGTTCACCATTTTTGATGCGTTAACGCATGCGTTTCCATTACGCAAAATGTCAAAAACACATGCTCAAAACGCACAAGAATCGCGCACACAATCGCGTGCGATAACGTTGAATATTTAGGATATGAAGGATTTTGAAACTGAATTAAGATCACTGCAAACAGCCCTAGAGCAAGCTCAGACTACCTTGACTTCTCCTGAGATTGGACGCTTAAGTTTAAATTAACAACTTTCTCATAGACAGGTAATGGATGCCTAGATTTGATATTTGCATTACATTTCTATTGTAAAATAAACATTAAGGAAGCAGAATTATCAAAAGTGGAACTTACTAGTTTCTTCAATTTCACTGTTATTTGATTTAATGTAACCTGGATTTTATGATATAGAGACTAAAGAACTTTCCAAATTATTAATAGCTCAGATCTTAAACATGAACTGTGTGCATTTAAATTAGAAATTTGTTTTTAAATCTGTTAAACTGTCTGTTTTTTATATTGAATTTGCAGCATCTCTTGTACAAAATGTACAAACCTTCAGAATTCCTTCAGAATCCCAGAAGATGTATTCACTAGTCTTCCCATATGCCGAATAGCTCTTCAGTTACAGGAAGAGGCTAGTCGCCTTCAACACACAGCTATCCAGCAGTACAATATTATGCAGGTAATTACTTCTTTCCTTTACACACAATCATATAATTAGCAAAATGTCAGGGCACAGGACAAAGTATGAGTGGGATACTTTCCGATTGACATTTGGAGTCAGGAAGGAATCCCCCCCCCCCTTTCTAGCTGTTTTTTTTTTTTTTTTTGCCTTACTCTGAAACAACTGTTAGGTAGGGTAAAAAAAAAAAGGAAGGTGAATAGGTTGGACTTGATGGACGTATGTCTTTATTCAACCTCAATTACTATGTTACTATGAGTGCTGCCCCACAATGGGCAAACGTGCATGTAACATATAGTTTAAATAGATACTAACTATAAAGAAAAAGAATATACAGCACACAATCGTAGAAAATATATATATATAAATATATAGAAACCCTTTATTAGTAAATATATATGTGATGGGGTATAGATCAGGACAGCAGGATAAAATTAATTTTAAAAAAAACATTGACCAATAAGAATTCTTTTCTTTTTTTTTTACTTAAAGGATATGTACACTGGGAAATCTTTTTTTTTTTAATTGCCTATTACTGGAAACTACAGTATAATTCTTCCCAACTATTACTGTACCATTTTTGTTGTTGATCTGTCCCCTATTTTTTTAGATATCCAGTCTAAAACATTTCAGTTGTAAATCAAGTAATTTATTATCATAAACTCTTCTAGTATGTACAGTTTTGCTGTAGCTCGAATGGTGTCAGTTGGTACATGAACTGCATAGTGGAATATTCTGAATTCGAATGCTGCCTCATAGGGATTACTGAGCATGCTTGCCCTCACAGTGAGTCAGATAGTCTGGCAGGGGACTGAGGGACTGAGCTGAACCCAGCAACAACACAAACACATGCTGCTTACGTGTATTTATAGATTGAAATGAGGTTAAGTGTATAATGAAATGAAGTATACAATTCCTTTAATTACAAACCATTGCAATATATTGTTACAGCTGGTACACATTTTCAAATATTTCGGGCTAATCTGATATTTTTATTAGTGTGGATGTGGGGGAGTAAATGTGATTTCATACATGCTCAATTCTATTTTTCTTTTTTTATAATCAAATGTTAATTAATTTTTAAAAATTTATAGTTGCACATTTGACAAATGAAAAAAAAGACATACAGTACACAACTAGTTGTTGTCTATAGAGTTCAGCTCTTATCTGCAAATGGGAATTAGTCTATTAGTACGTTTTATTCACGTTTTATTCCAAGTAAAAGAAGAAAAAACAGAATAACAGTCATTTGTAACAGTTAATTGGTACATATTAGCAATCATAATATATTTTTTGGATTAAATTAAGTTTTTTAATTTGTCATTGTATCCCTATAACCTTTGAAGTGAATATCTCTTTAAAATGGTCTCCGTATATATCATTAAGCAGGCCTGTGTCTTTCCCTGCCCAGACCAGTTTCTATTTAATAGGTATCTTTAGTTCAGGTTATCAGAGATTGTGTCCATAGGGCCCATACCTGTGTGAAGTTATCTATTATTCCTCTTAATTGGGATGTCATATATTCCACGTTTCTGACATGTTATATTCTGGAAAGCAGGTCTAATTCTGAAGGGTGATAAGTACATTTCCAATTTTTTGGTATGCATGCTTCCTGCTGTTAGAATATGGTGAGCTGGAGTATTCTGAATCTTTAGTAAGCAATTGAAGGGGAGCCCCAATAGATATTTTTTGGTGTATTAGGTAGGTGGTTTTAAAATATAAAGGCAGTTCTGCATTTTTAGACATGTATGTATAATAAAGCTGTTAAACTATAACTGAAGTGCAGAGGAACTGTTTGTTGTGAATCAAGAGTCCTTTACTATATTACGAATTTATGGTTTTAAAATATCTTTCCATAATAATGAAACCTCTATTCCAAAATAGTTTGATTATGGGGCAGTCCCAGAAAATGTGCATTTAGGTTCCTTCAGCTTGAAGGCATCTGGAGTATTTGGAAACATCTTACAGTATGTAATCTATCTGGGATATAATACCAGTGCATTATTATTTTGTATATGTTCTCATTCAGGGGAGGACTGGGACCTTTTGGCCAAGGGGGAAAATACAACCAAGTGGCCCTTTCACGGTAGATTGCAACATTTGTAATAATTCTGACTTTGCTAAGGACACACACTTTGTTTAAGCTATGCCCATTTTTAGGACCACTCCATTTTACATTGTTGCCTGCAAAATTTTCAAGTGTAGGATGTGGTTTAATGGCAATTATAGTCCTAAAATCGAACACCTCCCCCTTACAAGTACCTGGGGTGAGATCCTGAATCACTAAGTCCTCACCCCTGGGTACGTTTTCTAAGTCAAGTTATAATTACCCAAAGTTTCCTTCATTCCTTTCTAATGAACTGGAAGACTGACTAACACAGGCTAATGAATTGAAGTGCTGGCAAACACTGTATAATAAACTGGGGGCTGACTAACACTGCCTAATGAACTGGAGGGCTGACAACACTGCTAATGAACTGGAGGGCTGATAATACTGGCTAATGAACTGGAGGGCTGACAATACTGCTAATGAACTGGAGGGCTGATAATACTGGCTAATGAACTGAAGGCTGATAATACTGGCTAATGAACTGGAGGGCTGCCAACACTGCTAATGAACTGGGGAGCTGATTATACTGGCTAACTGAATGGGCTGATGACACTGGCTAACTATCTCGAGGGTTGACAACACTGGCTAATCAACTGAAGGGCTTATGACACTGACTATTGAACTGGAGGGCTGACTAACAATGCTAATGACTTGAGGGCTACTGGTAAACGATCTGAAGGAGGAGGAGAGCTAGAGGGCATGTCTGTGCCTTTCAAGCACGTAACTGGCAGCCCAAATCTTTTATTGGAGACCAGCCCGGGGGGCATTTGCCCCTCAGCCTACTGGGCCAGTCTTCCCTGTTCTCATTATAAAGTACAGAGAGAAGATTTAACGTCTCCCTCCCAGATCTGTCTTCTATGTCTAGTTGTTCCTGCATGTCTGTTTACCATTTGATCATATAGGAATGTTTTGTGAAGTTCTCCATAGGAGTTGAGTTTAAAGGGCATCTATACCAAAAAATAGGTTATTTTAAATTGACCATAACTGGAAACTATAATTCTTGTCATGTTCTTGTATGACTTTATTTTATTTTAATACTGTACAGCGCTGCGTCCCCAAGTGGCGCTATATAAATAAACATATACATCTACATACATACATTAGCCATAAAGGGCTAATCCCCAGATTCAGATAGATATGTAAATGATGAAAATAGAGATATGAAATGGGCCCCAAAACTTGTTTTGGTGGGCCCCTGGTCTCCAATTTCTTGGTGGGCCAACAGTCCAGTACAACACTGCTTCTCTTACATTATAAGTGTCCCAATTTATACATACATTCAGTTAAAATAGGACATAGCAATTAAAAAAAAAACATTGACCAATAAGAATTTTCTTTTTTTTTACTTAAAGGAATGTACACTGGGAAATCTTTTTTTTTTAATTGCCTATTACTGGAAACTAAGATAATCTTCCCAACTATTACTGTACATTTTTGTTGTTGATCTGTCCCCTATTTTTTTAGATATCCAGTCTAAAACATTTCAGTTGTAAATCAAGTAATTTATTATCATAAACTCTTCTAGATGTACAGTTTTGCTGTAGCTCGAATGGTGTCAGTTGGGTACATGAACTGCATAGTGGAATATTCTGAATTGCAATGCTGCCTCATAGGATTACTGGAGCATGCTTGCCCTCACAGTGAGTCAGATAGTCTGGCAGGGGACTAGGGACTGGAGCTGAACCCAGCAACACCACAAACACATGCTGCTTACGTGTATTTATAGATTGAATGAGGTTAAGTGTATAATGAAATGAAGTATACAATTCCTTTAATTACAAACCATTGCAATATATTGTTACAGCTGGTACACCATTTTCAAATATTTCGGGCTAATCTGATATTTTTATTAGTGTGGATGTGGGGGAGTAAATGTGATTTCATACTGCTCAATTCTATTTTTTCTTTTTTATAATCAAATGTTAATTAATTTTTAAAAATTTATAGTTGCACATTTGACAAATGAAAAAAAAGACATACAGTAACACACTGTTGTTGTCTATAGAGTTCAGCTCTTATCTGCAAATGGGATTAGTCTATTAGTAGTTTTATTCACGTTTTATTCCAAGTAAAAGAAGAAAAAACAGAATAACATCATTTGTAAAGTTATTGGTACATATTAGCAATCATATATTTTTTTGGATTAAATTAAGTTTTTTAATTTGTCATTGTATCCCTATAACCTTTGAAGTGAATATCTCTTTAAAATGGTCTCCGTATATATCATTAACAGGCCTGTGTCTTTCCCTGCCCAGACCAGTTTCTATTTAATAGGTATCTTTAGTTCAGGTTATCAGAGATTGTGTCCATAGGGCCCATACCTGTGTGAAGTTATCTATTATTCCTCTTAATTGGAGGTCATATATCCACGTTTCTGACATGTTATATTCTGGAAAGCAGGTCTAATTCTGAAGGTGATAAGTACATTTCCAATTTTTTGGTATGCATGCTTCCTGCTGTTAGAATATGGTGGGCTGGAGTATTCTGAATCTTTAGTAAGCTATTGAAGGGGAGCCCCAATAGATATTTTGGTGTATTAGGTAGTGTTTTAAAATATCTTCCATAATATGAAACCTCTATTCCAATAGTTTGATTATGGGGCAGTCCCAGAAAATGTGCATTTAGGTTCTTCAGCTTGAAGGCATCTGGAGTATTGGAAACATCTTACAGTATGTAATCTATCTGGGATATAATACCATGGCATTATTATTTTGTATATGTTCTCATTCAGGGGAGGACTGGGACCTTTGGCCAAGGGGGAAAATACAACCAAGTGGCCCTTTCACGGTATTGCAACATTTGTATAATCTGACTTTGCTAAGGACACACACTTTGTTTAGCATATGCCCATTTTTAGGACCACTCCATTTTACATTGTTGCCTGCAAAATTTTCAAGTGTAGGATGTGGTTTAATGGCAATTATAGTCCTAAAATCGAACACCTCCCCCTTACAAGTACCTGGGGTGAGATCCGAACACTAAGCTCACCCCTGGGTACGTTTTCTAAGTCAAGTTATAATTACCCAGTTTCCTTCATTCTTCTAATGAACTGGAAGACTGACTAACACAGGCTATGAATTGAAGTGCTGGCAAACACTGAATAATAAACTGGGGGCTGACTAACACTGGCTAATGAACTGGAGGGCTGACAACACTGCTAATGAACTGGAGGGCTGATAATACTGGCTAATGAACTGGAGAACTGACAACGCTGCTAATGAACTGGAGGGCTGATAATACTGGCAAATGAACTGGAGGGCTGACAATTTGTGTTTATGACCATGAAACAAACTGTTTTGAAATATCCACATTTGAGGATTGTTACCATTATAGACTATGGGAAAAAATGTCCCTAAATTTATCAATAACTCTTTAACGCTTCCGCGGATTCCTTAGCTAAGGTAATAGAACACTTCTCCTGTATGCCCCGCATGTCTGTACCGAATTTCATGTGTCTAGCTCAGAAACTGTGGGAGGAGATACAGTCCAAAAAAGTGAAAAAATAAAACAGAAGAAGAAATAGAAAGAACCGTAATTTGGCTCTTCAAACCAAATTAAAATATAAATAAAAATAAAGCTAGAAATAAGCACAATCTAGTGCTAGTGATGGCCCAGTTTGCGGATCCGAACCCGGATCCGCGGCGGATTTACCTCGTTCGCGAATGGCGGATATCGTAGATTTTCCGGTTTTCTGGCTGCCAAACCACGTTTTCGAAAAATTTCGAAATTACGAGGATTTCTCGTATTTTCGAAAAAACAAGAAATCCTTGTAAATTAATATACGACACCTGACAGACAATAACTACACCTAATACTTAACAACCAATACCTGACACATGACAACCGATATCAGATAAACAACACCTGACACCCGATACATGACACCTAATGAATGATACCTGATGAATGATACCCGACTCTGATAACCGACTCTGATACCTGATGTATGATGCCTGACTCTGATAACCGACTCTGATACCTGACGAATGATGCCTGACTCTGATACCCGATGAATGATACCTGACTCTGATACCTGACTCTGACACCTGAAGAATGATACCTGACTCTGATACTTGATGAATGATGCCTGACTCTGATACCCGATGAATCATGCCTGACTCTGATACCCGATGAATGATGCCTGACTTTGATACCCGATGAATGATGCCTGACTTTGATAACTGACTTTGATAACTGATTAATGATACCTGATTCCAATAGACGATGAATGATACCTGACTCCAATAGACGATGAGTGATACACAATGAATGATACCTGATACATGAAACATGAAACCTGAAACATGAGGAATGACACAAAGATGTATTTTTCGGTACCAATAAATATATATATTTACAGAATGTCAATTAATTGGTCAGTAAAAAGGCTTAAATAAAAACAGACACCGGTACACCCAGCTCCTGACCTACCTTTCCATTCCTATGGATGCAATACCTAAAGGCTAACTATAGTCAAAAAACAAATTTTGATCAATAATCAAAAAAGTGTGTTTTTTAAATAAAAGAAGACAAAGATAAAGAAATAGAAAGGACAGTAATTTAAATTTTCAAGTGTAAGAAATAAAAAAAAAAGTAAGAAATAAAGCTAAAATTAAAGCTAAAAATAACACCCCTTTATTGGATGTAACAGTCAGCACATGTCCTAAAATGTACAGAAAAAAACATCTTTGTGTCATTCCTCATGTTTCAGGTTTCATGTATCATTCATCAGGTATCAAAGTCAGCTATCAGTGTTTCACACAGGTATAGCAATATATTGATCCGTTGTCTGTCAGTCTGAATTAAAGTGACATGACAATATTTAGAATGCACAATCAGCCCGCTATGACACACAAGGGACCCGTCGAGAAAAGGCCTTATCTCAGTTGTATAATCCATATTAAAGGGACACTATACTGAAAAATGACTGCCTCATCTTAATCTATAATTGAATACATGTAAGTAGCACTTACTGATTTGTATGTGTTGCTGCATGCCTTCAATCCAGCACACATTTTGTTTAGGAGCAGTATCCCCCTGCCTCTTTTAACCACTCCCATTTCCATCCGATCTGACTCTTTCCCCACAAACCAACTGTCAAGCATGCACACAGCATACAGCATTCTAACTGTCAAAACTCTGTCACCATTCCAGCTCTGCTTACAGAAGGATAGTTTTTGAGAGCAAGGAACTTGATTGACATCTGAAATATAAGAAGTTTTAGATTGGATATCTAAAGAAATAGGGGGCCGATCAACAAAAAAACAATAGTCGTGGTTGGGAAGAATTATAGTTTCCAGTTATGGTCAATTTAAAATAACCTATTTTTTGGTATAGATGCCCTTTAAACTCAACTCCTATGGAGAACTTCACAAAACATTCCTATATGATCAAATGGTAAACAGACATGCAGGAACAACTAGACATAGAAGACAGATCTGGGAGGGAGACGTTAAATCTTCTCTCTGTACTTTATATAATGAGAACAGGGAAGGACTGGCCCAGTAGGCTGAGGGGCAAATGCCCCCCGGGCTGGTCTCCAATAAAAGATTTGGGCTGCCAGTTACGTGCTTGAAAGGCACAGCACATGCCTCTAGCTCTTCCTCCTCCTTCAGATCGTTTACCAGTCAGCCCTCAAGTTCATTAGCATTGTTAGTCAGCCCTCCAGTTCAATAGTCAGTGTCATAAGCCCTTCAGTTGATTAGCCAGTGTTGTCAACCCTCGAGATAGTTAGCCAGTGTCATCAGCCCTCCAGTTCATTAGCCAGTATAATCAGCTCCCCAGTTCATTAGCAGTGTTGGCAGCCCTCCAGTTCATTAGCCAGTATTATCAGCCTTCCAGTTCATTAGCCAATATTATCAGCCCTCCAGTTCATTAGCAGTATTGTCAGCCCTCCAGTTCATTAGCCAGTATTATCAGCCCTCCAGTTCATTAGCAGTATTGTCAGCCCTCCAGTTCATTAGCCAGTATTATCAGCCCTCTCCAGTTCATTAGCAGTGTTGTCATCCCTCCATTTCATTAGGCAGTGTTAGTCAGCCCCCAGTTTATTATACAGTGTTTGCCAGCACTTCAATCATTACCTGTGTTAGTCAGTCCTTCCAGTTCATTAGAAAGGAATGAAGGAACTTTGGGTAATTATAACTTGACTTAGAAAACGTACCCAGGGGTGGACTTAGTGATTCAGGATCTCACCCCGTACTTGTAAGGGGGAGGTGTTCGATTTTAGGACTATAATTGCCATTAACCAATCATCCTACACTTGAAAATTTTGCAGGCAACAATGTAAAATGGAGTGGTCCTAAAAATGGGCATAGCTTAAACAAAGTGTGTGTCCTTAGCAAAGTCAGAATTATTACAAATGTTGCAATCTACCCGTGAAAGGCCACTTGGTTGTATTTTCCCCCTTGGCCAAAAGGTCCCAGTCCTCCCCTGAATAGAACATATACAAAATAATAATGCACTGGTATTATATCCCAGATAGATTACATACTGAAGATGTTTCCAAATACTCCAATGCCTTCAAGCTGAAGGAACCTAAATGCACATTTTCTGGGACTGCCCCATAATCAAACATTTTGGAATAGAGGTTTCATTATTATGGAAAGATATTTAACCCCCTACCTAATACACCAAAAAATATCTATTTGGGCTCCCCTTCAATAGCTTACTAAAGATTCAGAATACTCCAGCTCACCATATTCTAACAGCAGGAAGCATGCTACCAAAAAATTGGAAATGTACTTATCACCCTTCAGAATTAGACCTGCTTTCCAGATATACATGTCAGAAACGTGGAATATATACATCCCAATTAAGAGGAATAATAGATAACTTCACACAGGTATGGGCCCTATGGACACAATCTCTGTAACCTAACTAGATAACCTATTAAATAGAAACTGGTCTGGACGGGAAAGACCAGGCCTGCTTAATGATATATAACGGAACCATTTTAAAGAGTATTCACTTCAAAGGTATAGGGATACAATGACAAATTAAAAAACTTAATTTAATCCAAAAATATATTATGATTGCTAATATGTCCCAATTAACTGTTACAAATGACTGTTATCTGTTTTTTTCTTCTTTACTTGGATAAAACGTGAATAAAAACGTACTAATAGACTAATTCCCATTTGCAGATAGAGCTGAACTCTATAGACACAACACTAGTTGTGTACTGTATGTCTTTTTTTTTCATTTGTCAAATGTGCAACTATAAATTTTTAAAAATTAATTAACATTTGATATAAAAAAGAAAAATAGAATTGAGCATGTATGAAATCACATTTACTCCCCCACATCCACACTAATAAAAATATCAGATTAGCCCGAAATATTTGAAAATGTGTACCAGCTGTAACAATATATTGCAATGGTTTGTAATTAAAGGAATTGTATACTTCATTTCATTATACACTTAACCTCATTTCAATCTATAATACACGTAAGCAGCATGTGTTTGTGTTGTTGCTGGGTTCAGCTCAGTCCCTCAGTCCCCCTGCCAGACTATCTGACTCACTGTGAGGGCAAGCATGCCTCATAATCCCTATGAGGCAGCATTCGAATTCAGAATATTCCACTATGCAGTTCATGTACCAACTGACACCATTCGAGCTACAGCAAAACTGTACATACTAGAAGAGTTTTTGATAATAAATTACTTGATTTACAACTGAAATGTTTTTAGACGGATATCTAAAAAAATAGGGACAGATCAACAACAAAAATGTACAGTAATAGTTGGGAAGAATTTACTGTAGTTTCCAGTATAGGCAATAAAAAAAAAAGATTTCCCAGTGTACATATCCTTTAAGTAAAAAAAAAAGAAAAGAATTCTTATTGGTCAATGTTTTTTTTAAAATTAATTTATCCTCTGTCCTGATCTATAACCCCTCACTATATATTTACTAATAAGGGTTTCTATATATTTATATATATATATTTTCTACAGGATTGTGTGCTGTATTTCTTTTCTTTATAGTTATATCTATTTAAACTATATGTTACATGCACGTTTGCCCATTGTGGGGCAGCCTCATAGTAACAATAGTAATTGAGGTTGAATAAAGACATACGTCCATCAAGTCCAACTATTCACCTTCCTTTTTTTTTTTACCCTACCTAACATTTGTTTCAGAGTAAGGCAAAAAAAAAAAAAAAACAGCTAGAAAGGGGGGGGGATTCCTTCCTGACTCCAATGTCAATCGGAAAGTATCCCACTCATACTTTGTCCTGTGCCCGACATTTTGCTAATTATATGATTGTGTGTAAAGGAAAGAAGTAATTACCTGCATAATATTGTACTGCTGGATAGCTGTGTGTTGAAGGCGACTAGCCTCTTCCTGTAACTGAAGAGCTATTCGGCAATGGGAAGACATATGAATACATCTTCTGGGATTCTGAAGGAATTCTGAAGGTTTGTACTTTTGTCAAGAGATGCTGCAAATTCAATATAAAAAACGACAGTTTAACAGATTTAAAACAAATTCTAATTAAAATGCACACAGTTCATGTTTAAGATCTGAGCTATTAATAATTTGGAAGTTCTTTAGTCTCTATATCATAACCCAGGTTACATTAAATCAAATAACAGTGAAATTGAAGAAACTATTAAGTTCCACTTTTGATAATTCTGCTTCCTTAATGTTATTTTACATAGAAATGTAATGCAAATATCAAATCTAGGCATCCATTACCTGTCTATGAGAAAGTTGTTAATTTAAACTTAAGCGTCCAATCTCAAGAAGTCAAGGAGTCTGAGCTTGCTCTAGGGCTGTTTGCAGTGATCTTATTCAGTTTCAAAATCCTTCATATCCTAAATATTCAACGTTATCGCACGCGATTGTGTGCGCGATTCTTGTGCGTTTTGAGCATGTGTTTTTGACATTTTGCGTAATGAAACGCATGCGTTAACGCATCAAAAATGTGACCGCATGCGTTACCAAAACAGAACGAACGACGCACAATCGCATGTGCATCGGAAATCCAGAATTTTTGCGTTGCCCGATTTCCATTTTAGTGAAAATCGTGAGCGTCAAACGCGTGCGCAAACGCACGAAAAACGCCTAGTGTGGCCTGCCTTCACTTTCTTAATCTAACTGGTTTGCATTGGTTTTACAGGGAGTATTCCAACCCCACTAGTTCTCATAATGAATTTGGGTTTTTAAATCACGTCTTCAAATTCATTTCTCTGTCCCCAGCTCTGTGCCTAGCAGTGCAGAATGGTGAATAGTGTGTGGAAGGAGAGAAAATACTGCCAATTTAAACCTTACGACACTGTAACGGCAATATATTTTGGATATTAGAGGGTTGCGCAGGCTGTGAGGTTGGAAACAGGGCACAATAAATGTGATTTTCATAACAGGCTTCTAGCACTCAAAGTCGCAGAGAAGTTAGGGATTTGGGGGCTAGTAACACAACGGAGGGAGGAGAAGGAGGAGGGGGAGCATAGAGGATAAGGGAGGCATGTACGACCATGTATGGAAGTAAATCAATTGATAATCTAAAATGTATGTTTACAAATGCAAGGAGTCTGGCTGGAAAAACCGGCGAACTTGAAATAATACCGTTAAAGGAAAGGTAATGATTAATTGGTATAGCAGCAAATCATGGCTTAATGATTCACATGACTGGACAGTAATATTGAAGGGTACTCCTTATTTAACATGACCGAGTTATAAGAAGGAGGAGGAGTATGTATGTATGTTAAACAGGAATTGAAGCCAAATTTAAAGATGGATTAGATGGGGAGCAAACGATGCGGCAGAACATTATGGGTGGAACTGTGTAACGAACAAGAAGGTAGGTAATTAATTTGTGGAGTGTGTTATAAGCCGCCATGCCGGGGAAGAGGTGGAAATGAATCTCCATATGCAGTTGGCAAGGCTGCTGGTATGGGGCATGTTCTGGTTATGGGGGATTTTAACTACCCTGAAATAGATTGGAGTAATGGAACTGCCAGCACCTCAAAGGGTATAAAGTTCTTAATTTCCTATATGAGCATTTTCTTCACAGATGGTAGAAGTTTCCTACTAGAAAGAAGTGCGTTGTTGGATCTGGTGATATCTAATAACCCAGAGCTCATTTTGGAGATGAAGGTAATGGGAAGCTAGGGAATAGTGACCATGATATAGTGTCATTTAAAATAGGTTGCAGAAAACAAAGTGCACTGGCTTAACAAAAACTTTTAACTTTAGGAAAGCTAATTTTATGCTTTTAAAGGAATCGCTCCTGCTCATAGACTGGGGGAACTGTTTCTAGGTAAAGATACTGAGCAGATGTGGACCACTTTTAAAGGGATATTAAACTATAACATTTCCAAATCGGTACCTTTAGGAAACAAGTGTAAAAAAATTGGTCCACTCCTGCATGGCTTAATGCTCAGGTAAAAAGGGAAATGGAAAAAAAGAAAAGGGCTTTTAAAATTTTGAAAGCAGAAGCAACAGAACAGGCTTACAGGGACTTCAAAAGTGTGTAATAAAGAGTGCAAGAAAGCAATTAAACTACTAAATAGAAAATGAAACACGAGGATTGCCGAACAAAGCAAGTCCAACCCCAAGATGTTTTTTAAGTATATAAATGGTAAAAAAATGAGGACTGAGAATGTGGGACCATTAAATAATGGAGCTGAGGTGGTTGTAGAGGATGCCGAAAAGGCTAATCTGCTAAACCGTTTTTTTACATCGGTTTTTCACTGTTGAGAATCCTTACAGTAGGGATTGTAACAATGTGCGGAGGAATGAAGAGTTTTCACATTGGATAACAGAGGATGGTACGGAACAATTAGACAAAGTTATATCAATAGCGCCAGACCAGATGGATTGCATCCTAGGATTTTAAAAGAGCTTAGTTCAGTTCTAGCAAGACCACTGTGTCTCATCTTTTCAGATTCGCTTTTGTCTGGGAATGTGCCACTGGATTGGAAAAAGCCAATGTAATACCAATATTCAAAAAAGGTAGTCGTTCACAGCCTGGTAACTATAGACCTGTAAGCCTAACATCAGTGGTAGGGAAGGTGATGGAAACTTTGTTAAGGGATCATATCCTTGACTTGTCTCCAGAGATTATCTTATTGTAGTGTCAGCATGGATTTTGAGAAATAGATCATGCCAGACAAATTTAATTGGTTTTTTATGAAGAAGTGAGTAAGAAGTTAGATTCAGGCACAGCTGTGAATGTGGTATATTTGGATTTTGCAAAAGCCTTTGATACTGTGCCACATAGGCGACTAATGTATAACTGAGGACTGTTGCCTTGAAGAAAACATTCGTTCATGGTAGAAAACTGGTTATTGGACCGCACACAGATGTGGTGGTTAATGGAGCAATCTATGTGGGCTAAAGTTCTAAGCGGAGTTTCCTCAGGTTCTGTACTGGGGCCGCTTCTGTTTAATCTGTTTATAAAATGACTTAGAAGGGGGCATTGAGAGCAAGGTCTCTGTGTTTGCTGATGACACTAAATTATGCAGAGCTTTGGAAACTTCCAATGATGTGCAAGTGCTCAAGCAGACCTAGATAATTATCAAAATGGCAGCAGAATGGCAGATGAGATTCAATGTTATAAATGTAAGGTGATGCATTTGGATTTATAAATCCCTGTGCCACCTACACCATAAATAACCTGTGTTAAGTGCATCTGAAATGGAAAAATTTGGGGGTTCTGGTAGATAACAGACTTAGCTGTAGCAAACAATGCCAGTAGCAACAGCTAGAGCTAGCAAGATATTGTCTTGTATAAGAGGGGAATGGAATCAAAGAGAAAAATATTATTCTCCCCTTTTACAAGGCACTGGTAAGGCCACATTTGGAATATGCGGTGCAGTTTTGGAATCCCATATACAAAAGGGACATCTTGAAATTGAGGCAGTTCAGAGAAGGGCACTAAAATTAATAAGGGAATGGAGGGGCTTGAATTGCGGCAGAATTAGACAAGTTAGGGCGTTTACATTGGAGAAGCGGCGGTTGCGTGGGGACATGATAACCTTATACAAATATATTATGTGCCCATATGTGAACTCTCTGGTGCATTTTCACAAATAGGTCATATCAGAGAGCTGTACATCCTTAAGGTTGGAAAAAAGAAGTTTCATCTTCAAGTTAGGAGAGGTTTCTTTACAGTGAGAACGGTGAAACTGTGGAACTGTCTTCCAGCGGAGGTGGTAATGGCAAGTTCATTGAATAACTTTAAAAAAGGCCTGGATAAGTTTCAAAACTAAAAAATATTGATAATTACTGGTATTAATGCATATAGATCTGGTTGATCCAGGGATACTTCCGATTGCCGTTTGGAGTCAGGAAGGAATTTTTCCCCCTTTTTTAGCTGGGTTTTTGCCTTCCTCTGGATCAACTGTTAGGTAGGGTTAAAATAATAAAAAATAAAAAAAAAAAAAAAAAGTGAATAGGTTGGACTTGATGGACGAATGTCTTTATTCAACCTTAATTAACTTGTCTATGTTACTATGTAACACCATCTCATGAATATTCAAAAATAAAAACATGTTTAATTAAATTTTCATTTTTTTAGTTCCCAATACCTTTGCTGCATTTTGGAAGTTCTGCAACCTCTGTCTTATTATTTGCTGAATAATAGTATTACCGTATATACTCGAATATAAGTCGACCCGAGTATAAGTCGAGGTACCAATTTTTACCTCAAAAATGAGTAAAAACTAATTGACTCGAGTATAAGTCGAGGGTAGAGTAGTAGAAGGGATAGTAGTTTACAAACATCATGAGTGAACTGCACACACTAACCCCAAAACACACTACCGTGCCCGACTCTTACTCTCCCCCCAGCCCCAGGAATAAAACCACTACCCTGTCCCTGACTCCTTACTCTCCCCCCAGCCCAGGAATAAACCACTACCCTGTCCCTGACTCCTTACTCTCCCCCCAGCCCCAGGAATAAAACCCTATTCCCTGCACCCATCTTCTCTCACTACAAGTAAAGCTGCAGCCTTACCTTTTCCATAGTTGCAGGAGAGTCCGGGCCCCGACATCATTCACTTGATGGAGGAATCCGGCTGCCGCATGTACTGATTGGTCGCATCCCTGACGTCAGTACTCGGCGCCGGTCTCATTCCCGGCGCCGAGTAGTGACGTCAGTGGATGCGACCATCAGTGGACGCGGCAGCCGGATTCCTCATCAGTAAGTGACTGACTCGAGTATAAGTCGAGGTTTCAGTTTTTAGGCTATTTTCACAGCCTTAAAACTCGACTTATACTCGAGGAATACGGTAGTCACTATGATAAATACATTTTTTCTATAAATTGTTTCAACAAAAAGTTAAAGTATTAAAAACACAACAACAGCCATATCAAAGCTAACCTGATGAGTAATGGACTGATCTCAGAGCTGATTTGATGTAGTCCATACAATCTGAGAATGAACTAATATTTTCGCTTTTTCTATCCATTTTAGAATAAACTCCAACGTCTCATTAAACTCTTCTAGCTGAACAGATGCCTATAATGCAAAAAATAAATAAGTAAACAAAAACATGAATGATATATATTAAAGGGGAACTGTGGTCTCCAAACAATTTAAGCTTAAATGAAAGGCCAGTTTCCTACCTTTAAAACGGGCCATCAACTACCTCTCTACGTGCTCCACAGCCCAAGATACAGAAATGACTGACCAGAAAGTTAACGGTGGGAGGCTGACTTGTGACATTCCTAGGCTTCTCCTAGCACAGTGCCATCGACGACCACAGCCTCAGACTCCCTCAGTGTGTGAGGGAACAGGAAATCCCTCCTCCTCTCTGCGTGTGAAGCCCTGACAGAAAAGATAAGGGAATCTACAGCCCTTCTCTTTCACTGTGTGAAAAAGTTCTCACTCTGCCTGAAAAGGTTGTTTTCACAGTTTCTGTAGGGGGGGGGGTCGGAGTAACCCATGGCACCTGTGATGGGCGGGGCTTGGCACCCACGAGTGGGTGGGGCCACTGTGCTGAAGATAATGGGCCATGGGGGCCTGGAACTGGAGGGACCATGGGTCCATGAAGGGGAGGGACCAGGAGGGCTGCAAAGGGGAGGAGGAGACACAGGACAGATTGACTGACAGTTTCAGACAGGAAGTGCAAGGGACCTGGTGATGCTGCTGCCATATCACACACAAAATGTAAATATCTTCAAACTATGCAAAATAAACAATGGAAATATATTGCAAAAATTCTCAGGGAGCAATTCCTATCAATTTACCTTAATTTACCTAAAGTCATTTTGTACAACAGTTCCCCTTTAAACTCTTATTGAATGCATTTCTAACCATACACAGTATTTAAGGATAATAGTGCTTCAATTCTGGCAAAGGAAGTTGACTCCTCCTTCAGTTTAAAGAGCATGTCCACCCCCAAAACTATAATTCCCCCCACTACTGGCCCCACTCTGTAGTGTAGTAAAACCTTACCTTACATCCCAGGTCCAAATGGTTCTGTATTCCCCCCCAGTAAAAAAAAGTGGCCACCAAAGGATAGCAGAGGTCCATATGGGAATCTGCCTATGTCTCTCCTCCGGGAGAAGTTTGGCATGCGCATTGCAGCCCTTCTCCCCCTCCTCTCCCACCCACTTTGGTCTTCCTCCCCCTAGCGTAAAAACCTTTTCTGTACATTATAGCCCATGTTCCCCCAGAGCCAACTGCTATAATTATATTCTCAGAAAGTCCCCCAATCATTGTTTGGACTATAATCATTGACTATATAACTATAGTCAAAAAAATAATTTTGATTAATCATCAAAAGTGTTATATGGTCATACATGCAAAAACAATACCCCACCCCACCTCACACGGTACACACACCTACTGACCTACCCTTATTCCTTTGGCAGCCATACTTAAAGGGTAATAAAGTAAAAAAAACTAATTTAGATTTTTCCTCAATAAAAGATAGTTTTTATGCTTGTAAATACAAAAAAAACATACCCCCTCAAGCAGACCCAGGTACACACACGTACTGATCTACTTATCCTTACTGTGGCAGCCATACTTAAAGGGTAACTAAATTAAAAAAAAGAATTTAGATTTATCCTCAATAAAAGATAGTTTTATGGTTGTAATACAAAAAAGACATACCCCCTCAACCAGACCCGGTACACACACCTACTGATCTACTTATCCATTACTGTGGCAGCCATACTTAAAGGGTAACTAAAGTAAAAAAAAAACCGAATTTTGATATAAAATAAAAGATAGTTTATGGTTGTAAACACACAAAAAACCCAAAGAAAGTAGCAGGATTAAAACTACCATAAATAATATTTTTAATCACACATAAAATGATTAGTAGGAATGTTCCCTTAAAGTATACCTCACATAAGGGTATAATTGTAATGTCCAATGATTAGAATAAAAAGATCAAACAATAATTCACATCAAGGTTATCATATGAGAGTACAAATATATATATCAAATGGTATATCAAGTCCAAGTTGGTTGTAATGTTACCTGTCCCAACAGCCTGCGATCACCAGCAACAGTGTAGAACACACAGACCCACACCCCCCCAAACCAGGATGCCAACCAACAGGCAGAAGTCCTTCTCTGGTGAGCGAGCGGTCAGGTAAGTAGCAATGTCCCCACAACTAAGCCCGGGTTAAACCCCAACCCGACACAGGTAAACACACCTACTGATCTACTTATCCATTACTATGGCAGCCATACGTAAAGGTTACCTAAAGCCAAAAAAACTAATTTTAAATAATCAAAAGTTTGTATTTTTAACTTCCAACCTGATCCAGGTACACACACCTATTGCCCACCACCCTCTATTTCCATGGCAGCCATATTTAAAGGGTAACTATAGTCAAAAAACACATTTGACCAATCATCAAAAAAGTTACAGGGTTATCAATAAAAGTTCTTATTGTTAAAAATGGTGCTAATTTTGCCCCAACCAATCAGATATTAGCTTTCAAATTTTAAATAAATCTGATTGGTTGGGGAAAAATAGCACCATTTTAAATAATAAAACTTTTATGAATCTCTCCCTTTAGTATAAAGCTAGAAAAAAGCATAGGCTACTTTAAAACTTTTAAAAATGCCTTCGTTTTTTTCCCCACATTTTTTAGTTAATTAACCTGTTGCTGCCATCTGGTGGCGAATCAAGTGAATCAAGTTAATTCCAAATGCCTCAGATTGTTCAGGGCAGTACAATACTTTACTTAATTTTGTTCTGTAGTCGCTGTAATAGAAGGGTAGAGCTTCAATCACAAGAGCAGCAGACCATGTGATATAACAATGTCATGTGACCACACACTCAGTCACCTCCTCTCACTTGTGGTTTGCCCAGAGTCAAGATGAGAGGTAACCTGACCAATCCAAGATAAGTCTCTTGTACTGGGGTTGGGCAGGCAGCTACTCATGAGATCACAGTCAGCTAAGGAAAATGTTATTTTAGAGCACAAGGTATAATCCCATTTACCTGATGAGTAATGGACTGATCTCAGAGCTGATTTGATGTAGTCCATACAATCTGAGAATGAACTAATATTTTCGCTTTTTCTATCCATTTTAGAATAAACTCCAACGTCTCATTAAACTCTTCTAGCTGAACAGATGCCTATAATGCAAAAAATAAATAAGTAAACAAAAACATGAATGATATATATTAAAGGGGAACTGTGGTCTCCAAACAATTTAAGCTTAAATGAAAGGCCAGTTTCCTACCTTTAAAACGGGCCATCAACTACCTCTCTACGTGCTCCACAGCCCAAGATATACAGAAATGACTGACCAGAAAGTTAACGGGTGGGAGGCTGACTTGTGACATTCCTGAGGCTTCTCCTGCACAGTGCCATCGACGACCACAGCCTCAGACTCCCTCAGTGTGTGAGGGAGACAGGAAATCCCTCCTCCTCTCTGCTGTGTGAAGCCCTGACAGAGAAGATAAGGGAATCTACAGCCCTTCTCTTTCACTGTGTGAAAAAGTTCTCACTCTGCCTGAAAAGGTTGTTTTCACAGTTTTCTGTAGGGGGGGGGTCTGAGTAACCCATGGCACCTGTGAGTGGGCGGGGCTTAGGCACCCACGAGTGGGTGGGGCCACATGGTGCTGTAAGATAATGGGCCATGGGGGGCCTGGAACTGGAGGGACCATGGGGTCCATGAAGGGGAGGGACCAGGAGGGCTGCAAAGGGGAGGAGGAGACACAGGACAGATTGACTGACAGTTTCAGAGCAGGAAGTGCAAGGGACCTGGTGATGCTGCTGCCATATCACACACAAAAATGTAAATATCTTCAAACTATGCAAAATAAACAATGGAAATATATTGCAAAAATTCTCAGGGGAGCAATTCCTATCAATTTACCTTAATTTACCTAAAGTCATTTTTGTACCACAGTTCCCCTTTAAACTCTTTATTGAATGCATTTCTAACCAGATACAGTATTTAAGGATAATTAGTGCTTCAATTCTGGCAAAGGAAGTTGACTCCTCCCTTCAGTTAAAGAGCATGTCCACCCCCAAAACTATAATTCCCCCCACTACTGGCCCCACTCTGTAGTGTAGTAAAATCCCTACCTTACATCCCAGGTCCAAATGGTTCTCCTGTATTCCCCCCCAAGTAAAAAAAAAGTGGCCACCAGAAGGATAGCAGAGTCCATATGGGAATCTGCCTACTGTCTCTCCTCCGGGAGAAGTTTGGCATGCGCATTGCAGCCCTTCTCCCCCTCCCTCTCCCACCCACTTTGGTCTTCCTCCCCCTAGCGTAAAAACCTTTTCTGTACATTATAGCCCATGTTCCCCCCAGAGCCAACTGCTATAATTATATTCTCAGAAAGTCCCCCAATCATTGTTTGACTATAATCATTGACTATAATAACTATAGTCAAAAAAATAATTTTGATTAATCATCAATAAAAGTTAGTTATATGGTCATACATGCAAAAACATATACCCCCCCACCTCACACGGTACACACACCTACTGACCTACCCTTTATTCCTTTGGCAGCCATACTTAAAGGGTAAATAAAGTAAAAAAAACTAATTTAGATTTTTCCTCAATAAAAGATAGTTTTTATGCTTGTAAATACAAAAAAAGACATACCCCCTCAAGCAGACCCAGGTACACACACGTACTGATCTACTTATCCATTACTGTGGCAGCCATACTTAAAGGGTAACTAAATTAAAAAAAAGAATTTAGATTTATCCTCAATAAAAGATAGTTTTATGGTTGTAAATACAAAAAAGACATACCCCCTCAACCAGACCCAGGTACACACACCTACTGATCTACTTATCCATTACTGTGGCAGCCATACTTAAAGGGTAACTAAAGTAAAAAAAAAACGAATTTTGATATAAAATAAAAGATAGTTTTATGGTTGTAAACACACAAAAAACCCCAAGAAAGTAGCAGGATTAAAACTACCAATAAATAATATTTATTAATCACACATAAAATGATAGAGGAATGTTCCCTTAAAAGTATACCTCACATAAAGGGTATAATTGTAATGTCCAATGATTAATGAATAAAAAGATCAAACAAATAATTCACATCAAGGTTATCATATGAAGTACAAATATATATATCAAATGGTATATCAAGTCCAAAGTTGGTTGTAATGTTACCTGTCCCAACAGCCTGCGATCACCAGCAACAGGTAGAACACACAGACCCACACCCCCCCAAACCAGGATGCCAACCAACAGGCAGAAGTCCTTCTCTGGTGGAGCGAGCCGGTCAGGTAAGTAGCAATGTCCCCACAACTAAGCCCGGGTTAAACCCCAACCCGACACAGGTAAACACACCTACTGATCTACTTATCCATTACTATGGCAGCCATACGTAAAGGTTACCTAAAGCCAAAAAAACTAATTTTAAATAATCAAAAGTTTGTATTTTTAACTTCCAACCTGATCCAGGTACACACACCTATTGACCCACCCTTCTATTTCCATGGCAGCCATATTTAAAGGGTAACTATAGTCAAAAAACACATTTTGACCAATCATCAAAAAAGTTACAGGGTTATTCAATAAAAGTTCTTATTGTTAAAAATGGTGCTAATTTTGCCCCAACCAATCAGATATTAGCTTTCAAATGTTAAATAAAATCTGATTGGTTGGGGAAAAATTAGCACCATTTTAAATAATAAGAACTTTTATTGAATCTCCCTGTTAGTATAAAGCATAGAAAAAGCATAGGCTACTTTAAAACTTTTAAAAATGCCTTCGTTTTTTCCCCACATTTTTTAAGTTAATTAACCTGTGTGCTGCCATCTGGTGGCGAATCAAGTGAATCAAGTTAATTCCAAATGCCTCAGATTGTTCAGGGCAGTACAATACTTTACTTAATTTTGTTCTGTAGTCGCTGTAATAGAAGGGTAGAGCTGTCAATCACAAGGAGCAGCAGACCATGTGATATAACAATGTCATGTGACCACACACTCAGTCACCTCCTCTCACTTGTGGTTTGCCCAGAGTCAAGATTGAGAGGTAACCTGACCAATCCAAGATAAGTCTCTTGTACTGGGGGTTGGGCAGGCAGCTACTCATGGAGATCACAGTCAGCTAAGGAAAATGTTATTGTAGAGCACAAGGTAATAAATCCCATTTTACTTTAGTAAAGACAAGAACTGTGAATGGGATGGAGCTGCCACACTGCAATACAACTGCACTGTAAGGGGTTCATTTCACTTCACACCTTGTGTCTCTTTTCCCTACAAGCAAAGGCCATATACACACTCTTTTCATTCACCTTTCTTTTCCATGGGTCATTTTTGCAAACAAATTGTGTTTTCTGGGGGACATTGTGTATCAATAATTCAATTTGATCGATTGCAGTAAAAAATAAATTAATGTGAGATGCTGTACCCCGTTGTTAAAGGGGAAGTTGATGCGATACGTGCTAAAAGGGAAGTTGATGTGATACACACTAAAGGGGAAGTTGATGCGATATGCGCTAAAGGAGAAGTTGATGCGGTGCATATATAAACAAAACATTTAATTGCTTAATGACACTTTTTTCATTATCTAAAGGCAGTTACTCACTTCTATTACGATATAGGCCCTGGTGCAACTAATAATTGCATATCACTACAAAAGATATTAGTGCACTCAATGTTCTTTTATTCAGTGGTTTCTTTCAAGTGCACTCAGACAACTGCCCTGTCTCTTCCTTAAGTTGAGAACTAATACCTTCTAGAGTGATAGTCCTCGTAATGGAGACGTGCGTATTCATCTGGTATTGGTTTAGAAAAAAAGCAGGTTTGAACACAAGTTTGAGGGGATACTGAGTTTTTTTTTACCAATGACAACCAAATAAATTAAATCACACACTGCACATTCACAAAACGATTATCAGTGTCCCGTATGATTATACTACATTCTAGGGCTCACACAGCTGCCTAACTGGCATAAGGTTAAAGCAATATGGCCCCCTCTACAGATATTCAAGAATTTTTTTTTATAATGGATTGGGTGAGAAAGCACTAATCATATGCTAATTTCTGACTACTACAAGGTTCTTTTGTTACAATAAAGAAATACATATTTGTGCTATAAATTTGGTCTGTTGTGTAGGTTTAACTTACACTCCAAAATAAAAAAAAATATAACATTTCCTGAGCACCAACAAACACTTTGCTAGTAGATGCATAAATAGATACAATTGCCTTGTCTGTATAAAAAGGGTCTACCTCTTCGTTCAGCATTCCTAGAAAAAAATGCAACTTCAGCTAAGTTTTTAGTGATAATAACAATAGTATGAGCTGGCAGTTGTTAAAGACAGTTGAAGTCTGGCTCCTTAAGGGTTTGACTTGAACATTAGTCTTTGATCTCAGCATGTAATATAAAAGGCAACTGTGTCTCCAAAGAACTTATAGTTAAATCAAAAGTCTTAATTTTCCTCTTTCAAATATATCATATTTTTAGGTGCAACCCGTGAGAAGTCATTTTGCTGAAAAGGTTTATAGAATTCTGAACACTTCCAGCATTCAGCAGCTTGTAGCCACGTGGACAGTGCACTGCTCCACCTGTATTGATATCCATGCCCCCTTGACTATTTTTTTTAGCTATTTTCAAGTTTGCACACCTTGTGTTTTTCTTTCCTGTCTTTAAAAAGTGTGTGGATGGGCACTGATTACAAACATTAGTTGTAGGGATTTCCTGTATTTCAAAGCATTGTATTTAGTAAGTATGCTCAGGCCTCAGGTACAGGGGAGTAACTGAGGGTGCTGGCGATTTTAGAATCAGGAAGCATTAAGTTTTTTGTCAATGTAACTTCTTTAAGGCTGCAGTTGAATATGTGATCCTGGGCTTGTTTTTAAGTTAAAAAACAGCATGCATGTGTTTAACAGGTATCTATCCAGTAGTATAGCTAGGCCCACTACTCCAACACTATTTTTAGAAATCTGAGCTGTAAATTCTCAGAAATCTTAATTTTAAATAACAGCATGTACAAGGAAAGACCTATCACTCAAACCAGGTATGCTAATTTGTGACCTCCTACTAGGATCTTCCAAAACATGTCAAAACATTTATTAATATAACCCCAGATATCTGATTAGTCATATTGGTCTCGTGTCCATCTAATCTATCTGTCTGTGTGTCTATCTATCTATCTATCTATCTATCTATCTATCTATCTATCTATCTATCAATCTATCTATCTATCATGGTGTTCCAAGGTGTTTGGTAGTATAAATGCACAGACACCAGTGACAGGGGGATAGTTGCAAGCCAGGTCTGCTGCAGGAATGTGTCACAGGAGGTCACTTACAGGAGCCCCAGCATTAGGTTTACATAACATTACATTATACAATGCATTTTAGATTATGTATTAAAATATCATTGCAATGTTTATTAAAGAACATAAATATAATAATATAATTACAGATAACACCTTTTTTTACTATTCCGTTAAATTATATGCTCTGTCTTTGAGAATCTAATTATTACTAGAAAAAAAATGTAGTAAAATATTATCAGGGAGATTCAATAAAAGTTATTATTGTTTAAAATGGTGCTACTTTTGCCCCAACCAATCAGATCTTATATTACACTTGAAAGCTAACATCTGATTGGTTGGGGCAAAATTAGCACCATTTTAAACGATAAGAACTTTTATTGAATAACCCTGTATATTCTAAGTAGAATAAAACTAAAAAAGTTACCCTTTATCTGGAAATTACTATTTTAAATGGTATCTGCATCCTAAAATTATCCTCCACCCCTCTGGAGGACAGGGAATAGGTGGAGACCTTTTCACACACAGACAGCTCTTACTCTTCAGTTTCCTGGACTTTGGACAAGCACTGCAGGAGAACCATAAGGAGCAGAAATGTAAGGTAAAGATATTTTTTAAACTACAGAGTGGAGCCAGTAGTGGGTTAAATTTTAGTTTTGAGGTTGGACATGCCCTTTAAGTATTTTTTTTTATTAAATCAATGTAGCTGTTATCTTTCTTAGTACAGCAAGTACCGCATTAAAGGGAAATAAAAATGGTTTAACAATTAGCAATCCAGACACTTCCTCAAAACCCCATTATCTGATTCGGTTTTATCCACTGAGAACGTTTGAAAGAAAAATAACATTTACAAACACATTACTATGTAGGCAGAAAAAACAAGTACGGTACATAGCTTACACAAACCATGTGTGTACCATATGTGTACTTGCAAGAAAAAATATAAAAGGTTAAGATTTTGTGGAACATTATAAAAAATAAGAGTAGGCAGCATCAAGGTGTTTGTTATGCAGTTTGTATCATAATATTCAATACATTTCCACTTTGAAAATAAAGTAAATAGAAAGAGGGAAATCCCACTAAACCCTTTACCTTTAGCTCCTCCACGTGTTCATCTATTTCCGATGAAGGATTCAAGAACTTTGGTTTCTTTTATCCAGTTCTTCACTGCATTAAAGGAACACTAAATCCATAAACATTACTATTTGGCATCCGTTTCTATTATTCACAGGGAGGTGAGAACGCTTATTCCCATCTCACTGTGATTAATAGGACGCTCGGGGGACCTGGAACTTACCTTACCCCGCTCCACCCGCAAGCCGCTACTGCACTGAACAGCTGTTCTGTCCCGATCGCGCGCCCTATCTTTTGTATTGGCGCGCATGCGTCTAAGATAGGGCGCACGGTCGGGACAGAGCGGCTGTCAGTGAAGGAGCTGCTTGTGAGTGGAGCGCAGTACGGTAAGTTCCAGGTCCCCCGAGCGTCCTATTATTCACAAGGAGGTGAGAATAAGCATTCTCACCTCCCTGTGAATAATAGAAACGAATTGCAAATAGTTATTTTTATGGATTACGGGGAGTTTAGTGTCTCTTTAAGCTTTTTTTCAACATCTTCTCGTTCTTTCAATTCCTGTTCTACAAGTTTCTTACTCCTCTTTACTTTTTGCTGCATGCTAAAATGTTTTATTACATCATTTATTTTAAAGAACAAACACTAATTAAAGCAAACATATACATAAGTTCCATATATCTTAGATTTTTAGTTTGGACATTCAGCCTAGGGCCACGAATAGTGTTTTAAAGGGCATGCCCACCCCCAAAACTAAAATTTAACCCCTTACTGGCCACATCAAGTAGTTTAAAACAATCCTTACCTTACATTCCTGCTCAAAATAGTTCCCCTGCTGTGCCCCTCCAAAGTCCAGGAAACTGCTCTGTAGGAGCAGTGTGTGACTCATGCTGTGCCGGAGATATCCTCAACCTCGTCAAGGTTGAGGCATGCTCAGTGCAGCCCTCCCCCCCTCCCTCTCGTTTTTCTCTCCCTCCCCCTAAAATTAAACCCTTTAGGTATGCGGTAGGGCATGCTCCCCCAGCCCCAACAGCATTAATATAATTGTTAGAAAGTCCCCCGATCTTTACTTACCTTCCCTCTCTCCTCCGCTGTTTAGAACTCCAGGCAGCCAATTACGGACGCAGCTGTCGGTCCCGCCCCCTGCTTGCAATTCCATGCAAGCAGAGGGCCGGAACACTGCGGCGGAGGAGAGAGGGCAGGTAAGTAAGAATTGGGGGACTTTCTAACAATTATATTAATGCGGTTGGGGCTGGGGGAGCATGCCCTACCACATATCAAAAGTTAAATTTCGGGGTGGACATGCCCTTTAAAAATCTAGCAATTTATCTACGAAATTGGTCTTGAATAAAGTTGATTATTGGTCTTGAATAAAGTTGATTATTTTACATTACATTACATTGCCTAGATTTTATGTGACCTATTGTCTAGTAATCTAAAGTAAACCAAGGGATTAAGTCACATTAACTGCTAATAATATACTTTTCCATTTTTTTTGTTTGTTAATTAAAATCTGAATATGGTTTTTTGCTTGGTAAATATTATGAACATCCAATATTTTTGTCCAATAATATCGATCAGCCAAACCTTCTCAGGCACCCTCATAGTAAACTGGGACGATTTTATTTAATTTGGCGGACACAATGCACAGAGCAATAATCTTCCAATACTATGTTTCACCTGTTAATATCGCTATGTCTATAGCCACCCCATACTCTTCACTTATTATATTTTCTATATAATTAAAAACTAAAAATGTAAAATGTGTAAAGAAATTGTAAAATAGCCTAAACCAATCACATGATACATTTTTATAGGCCTACTACAGTTAGAAAACATTTGATACAATCTGATTGGTTGCTGTGGATTAAGAACATGGGCAATATTTTGCACCTCTTATTGAATAAGCCCCAAAATGTTTGCCATTTATTACATACTTTGCACATCTATCCTGCATTGCTTTGATTTCCTGCATTACAGGTATATCCTCTGGGGAACCTGATTCATTGTCTGCATACCACAGGACCCCATTGAGGGCATTTTGTCGAAGAAGTGTAAGAGCGGAGAGTTCCAATTCTAACGCTCGAGTAAAAGCCTTGTGATTTTCCAGAAGCTCTGCCAGTTCAGCCTTTGAAGCCTTTTCGGTGGAAGTTTCAGGGAATCTATCCTGAAGCTGATCAATAATTAAAGTAGATTGTAGAATCTGAAAAACAAATACCCGGGAGTTATTTTTATTTCAAAACACCTCAACCTAATACCAATTTCATAATAATCAATATTTTTTTATTATTAATTTTTTTTAAAATAATTTTTATTATTATTTCGGGTGTAATATGCAAACATTTTCTGAAATAAAATAATGAAATACTAAATTAATACAGCCTTATAATATATTTTAAACCAAAGCCTAAATCTTAGACACAGATGGGAAACTGTCTTAATATTAATATTGTTCTTACCCTATACCTAAAAAAGAGTGTATTAACAGAGGAACATTCCACAAACTATACCTTATCACTTAGTTCTTTCCATTCTTTTACTGACTCCACCAATATCTTTTCTTGTTCACGTGCTATACTTCGGAGTCTGGTCCATCTTTGCCATATTGTTGTCATTGACTTGCTTATGGTGGCTTTGCTGGAATTGTTACCTAATTTCTCTATCACAGCAGCCTTTTCTTCCAGGGCAGTGATTGTCTCATGAAAAGAATTTACCAAGGATACCAGGGACTGAAATAAGAAAATCTTATTGGATACTGACTTTGGTAAACTTAATTTTCCAGATTTATTAATACGCAGGTGAAAATACTAAAATATTAACACTTTAAATGTCCAAGTATTAAGCTAAGTACAATATCATTTTATTTTGGACAATGTTTTTAGATTTTACATGGCACAAGCGATCCAATTAAAATGAAGACAGAAAGGTGTATGTATTTGGCCCCATTTTTATGTGAAACATACGTATAGTATAAGAAATACTACATAAATGAGGTGCAAGTGACTTACTGCATAAGGTCAGTTGTAAGGAAAGATATTAGCAGATATTGCATTTTTCTGTCTATTTTTAGTTCATTCGTCCGAATGGGCAATCAGACAGGTTGGAAAAACACAGGCGATAGTGTGGTCCTTTATGGGCCGCATGCTTGGTCGCAGCGTACTGTCAGATGCGGCTACTTTTGCAACGGCTGACAGTCCTGGCCGACCGGTCATTATATTAACTTAATGTTGACCTTTAAAAATCAATGCTGAAATTTGGCCATTTGGTAACTCACCTTGTAGGTTAAGTTTCTCTTCTGCCTTCAGCCCACAAGCATCTTTTGCAACAGAGAATTTGGACAAATATTTTCACCTTCATTTAAAGAAATAATCACAGTTTGTCTTTCATATTGGTAAGAATTCCACTGTGCTATAAACCTAAAAAATAGTTTTTATTGCCAATAAAAAAAAAAATTATGGCAAAGCCAGTAAGCAAAAGGTAGTAGAGACAAATGTTTAATTACAATTAAAAACAAATCACTGGACACCCACACTATATGTTTGTTAGACATAAACTTAAAGGGGAAGTTCAGTGCAAATACATATGCTTTTCAGAAAAAAGAGCAGTATTTTCCCATCCCAATGGCCTTAATCTGCCAATTCAGCATTTTGTCTGTGTATAAATAAATGCAACCAAAATACTGACATCTTGTTTGCAGGACCCCTAATAGAGGCCATTATGGCCTTGCCCTTGACCCAGCGCCTAAGTTGATTCAGTTGCTCAGTCTATCTGAGCATCTTTGACCCATCCAACAGCCAATCGGTAGAAATTACAGTTAGGAACATTCCAAGGTAGTGTGCATTCTGGGAAAAAGGACCATTAGAACCTGAAATGTCAGATCACTAATGTCAACAGCATGGAACAGCAAAGGGTATGAAATCAACTATTTTTTCAAAATGGGAGAGAAAATGTAGAATAACTAAGAAAACATTACACAAATTAGCAATTTAACAAATATTGATAATTTCCACTGAACTGTGCCTTTAAGAATTAATTCTGCTAATGATATAGTTTCCAGATCTTTTATACTCACTCCGATTTAGCTGTTTACCACTTATTAAAGGGTTTGGTTATAAAGCTGTGGTAGTCTGGTCATTTTGGTCTGGTTTGATTTTTATAAAATCATTTGCTGAAAAAGAAATTCAGAAAAATACAGGACTGCACAGTGGTTTTTTTTAGTACACCATTGGTATTGGAATAGTGTTAAAATAATATGGAAAATAATAAAAATTATACTAAAATGACAAAGTTTCCTGCAAGTGATTTTAATTTACCTTAGGGAAAATTCTGGATGGGCAGATTAAGGTTATTGAAAATACTTTTTATCAAAAAAAAAAAAAATTTGCACTGAATGCACCTTTAAGAATGGTACCGTTCTCAATTAAATGAAAAGTAATATTTACTTAAAGGGCAATTATAATAAAAAAACAAATTTGCCACATTTAATATTTAATTTACTACACATAAATTGCCATTAATCTGAGGTGTTTGTGTTGCTGCATGCCCTCAATCTAGTACTTTATTTGGTCACTCAGTATCTCCCCCCCCTCTCTCCTTCCATCTGACCAGACATTTTATGAAGAAAAGCATGCTCAGTATTCGCTATGAGGCAACACTATGAGGATATTTCTCTTCATGCAATGCACCCATACCAAAAGTGACCATTCCAGTTACAGCAAAACTGCACACAGCAGAAGATTTTATGATAATAAGGCATTTGACTGACAGCTGAATTTTTATTTGAATTATAAAAAAAAATTCCAGTATAGATGCTCTTTAAGATGGCAGATATGTAGTAGCTAACTTTGAAGAAGCTTGTTTTTCCACCCCCCCTTGTTTTCTTTGTTACCGTTTCAAATCTTCCTTCTCTTCCTAAACTTCTCCCATCTAATTCAGCCATATACACAATTTATTTTAATCCCCTGCAATTATATAGCCATAACCATATAAGCAAAAAATATTTTATGTAACCTTTTTACTTGCTCACCTACTTTTTGGCCACAAGGATTTTCTAGAAATGGTCAGCTTTAATTAGTGTTAAAGGAGAACTGAACTTTTTTAAATCCTAAGATTCTTTTCTAGTAAATTGCATTTTGTACATGTAAGTAATAGAAAGCTAAGAAGGCTTTCTTGTTGTTGCCAGTACAACTCACAGCCCATGCAGTCTTAAAAGAGTCACACCTCCTGCCCAGTATTCACTGTCTCAATGCACAGAGTATTTTCTATACAGATGTCTCCACACCAATATGGAAGTCCCTAATCAGACTTTGAAAGCTGCTTGTTACCCTGCAGTTTGTTTACCAGACAGCCTGAATTGCATACAGCTTTCCTAGGGCAATACAAAATAGCAAGACAGAGTAAATGAGGTTGCAGGTACAATGCCTAGGCTTATTTTAAATTTTTACTGAAATGTTAGTATTCTATTTCTTACCTCAATGGTAGCTAAGAAATACACTGCAAAGATTACTTTCCTTTATTGTATGAAAAGCAAATGATTATATCCTTGTTTGGACTGGAGCATTGGATGTGTTTAAAAAAACAGGGAGGATCTCTTTGCTGTTATATGATTATCTGTCAGCTTTTAGGAAGTAAGGCTGCAACTTCGTTGTTTTGATCTGTAAAGCATGGCAGAGCATGTGAAGTGTAAGATGGATTATGGGAGCTGCCCCTAGTATCCATAGGTTAGTTTTGTAAATCACCCAGCAGCCACAGCAAAGGGAGAGGTGAGACACAGCTTGTTGTATGTTTGTGAATGTACTCTGTGTATTGTAGACTTTAAAAGGTAGCTTCACCCCAAAATTGACTTTTTGCTGTAGTGTAGGGATCCACTTTCCAACCCTAACAGCCATGTTTAAATGTTAAAAAGTCCCCAGAAACTTACCAAGCTTCACAGACATGACTGTCGGCTATTGATTTTGCTGTGAAAACAAAGCTTCGTAAGTTTCTGGGGACTTTTTTAACATTTAAACATGGAGGTTAGAGTTGAGAGGGCGGTCCATACACTACTGCAAAATGTTTATTTTTTTTGATCCTCCAGGAGGACAGGAAAGGGGCAGAAACATTTTTACACAAAGGAAGGCTCTGACTCTTCAGTTTACTGGACTTTGACTATACATTTTATAGAAAAGAAGATGCACACCCTAGGCACTAGCATGTGCCACTGGTTGATTTCCTGGTGGTGCTGGTCACCTGAACGTTCTGCCACGTCCTTAGTGAAGTAAATTGAAAGAATAGTGACCGCACACAGCCAATCGGTGAAAAGGGTCCTTAACCCATTTATTGAAAGTGTAACAACAAAATTACGTTTCGGGGGGCCTAGCCACCCTTCATCAGATGAACAAAGAACACGAGATTACCACGAACGCTTAAATATAGTAGATGTTTTTCTTGAGAAACTTACAACAGAAAAAACAAACTATATGCTGATAGTTGCATATAGATTATACATATAAAGATAGATAGATAGATAGATAGATGCATACGTACTCACATACATTCATAATAGATAAATAATAGATAGAAAGATATCTACAAATGCAGTGCCAGTTCTCTTTTTCTGAATCATATCACTCAAATAGAGGAATATAAAGTGTAATCTTTTATAACATTAGATATTTTAAATTAGCTATTACTTTTGCAAACTTTTAAAGCTTGGACCGGCCGAATCCTTTTGTGGGACGAACTTTTGTCTGAAGGTAGATTGCTTCTTAGAAACTGTCTGCCTTCCAGACTTCCATGTATTTTGTCCCAGGTTTTCTCGTCTTGGTCCATACTGACGGTATGCACGAAAGGATCTGTCTCTTCCTCTGAAGTTATCTTGTCTGAATCTTTTCGACCGTCTATCCTGGGGGGAATGAACTCTGATGAAGTGACGTATTAAGCGTCAAGAAACGCGTCACGGTCTCTCTCCATGTAGCGTGTTTTATATGTATTGGCAATAAAGGCTTCTTCTAGTTTTCTGGGATCGAGTCGTGGCCCATTATTTCTATGTAAGGAATGAACTTCTGCCTCCTGATGCTTTATTTATTATTAAATCTAAAGACTGACCAAAAAGCATCTCTCCTTTGAACAGAAGTAAACATAAATTGTTCTTCGATGCGTTATCCGCGGCCCATGGCTTTAGCCATAACGATCTTTTTGCCGCTATGGACAAAGCCATCATCCTTGCTGATAGATGTACCAGGTCAATGGAGGAATTGGCCATAAACTCTGCTGCCAACTTCACGTTTGCTAACAAAAACTTTTTTTTTAACTTTAATTTGTAAGACATACATTATTATTCAAGTTGTTTACGTTACATTGTACTTTTCATATTGTAATCAGATAGTTAGATTTATAACAGTTGTACATCTTAGTGAAATTAAAAAAAAAGACTATATACATACATGTTTCCTTGCATATTATTTATGACATTTGTTTTAGTTTGGCATTGTTCTCTTACAATAAAGTTTATTATTTTTGGACCAGTAGGAGACTATGGGGGAGATGCAATATATTTCGCTATCGCAACCTACGTGCACTCGTTTCCACAATGTATTAATCACTTTGCGACCGTAATTCATTGCAAAAATGCTAGTGGTAAGTTGCAACCTTTTGCACGTATTGACACCATTGAAGAGGTGGTAAAAAACCTAGTGCAACAACCGGCGCAAAATTTATTGCATCACTTTTCGCTGAGCAAAGAAAAAAATTGCGACATGGTGCAGGCAGTGCAAAACCTTCGTTAACACTTCAGTACATGGGTTAGCGGGATTTTAGCGCTTATTTTCTCGCTAGCACGGGATATTACATCTCCCTGTATCTGCGGACAGGACCATATGAGATGCCAAAAATCTGCATTTTGTGTACCGCATTTAGGGCATGGTATATGGTGTGGAGGATGCATTTTGGATAGTTTCTGGGGGTTAGAAAAACTTGATGAAGTAATGAAATATTGTATTTGTTTATTGTTTGCGACTGGAGAGGCTAATTGGGGTGATTCAGACAAATCTTCTATTTGTTCTGCATCGAACGTTGGTATATGTTTTGTCCATTTGGTTGTTAGTGTTTGCAGGTTTGGGCCTGCCATTGCTTTTGACAGTGTTTTGTATATGTTGGATGTTAATTTCCTGGTTTCAGGGCCGCTTAGAATTGTAAGTATGGGGTGGGGTTCCACTTTAATCTCCCCAGTCGGGAATTCCATTTTCAAGCAATGTCTTAGCTGATAGTATCGGATGGGGGTAATTTGAATTCATTAGCTAGTGTTTCATAGCCTTTTATATTATGATTTTGTATGACATGTCCAAATGTTGTAATACCTTTCCTGGTCCAGTCTTGCGATAGAGGGAATTTGGCTAAGTGTGGGTAGTTGAGATTGTTCCATAGTGGTGTTACCGTTGTTATAGTTGATGTTGGAATAACTTTGTTTATTTCTTTCCTGACTTTGGCTGCCTGTGTATGCAGGGTTGTTGCTGATCCGTAAGTATGGGCTTCAGGGTTTTGCATGTGAGCAAGCATTGTTCCTTTGTGGTATTTAGTTAGCATATGTTCAGATTGCGTTGTGGTTCTGTTTGTGATAGCTAACATCTCAGAAGCTTGATTTGGCTGGCTAGATAGTAGAGTAGGAAAATATGCAGGGCTAGGCCGAAGTTCGTTTTGGGTGCTTGCAATTGTTGTAGTTTGACTTTAGTTCTTTTATGTTTCCACAGAAAGGGAATTATCATGCTATTGAGGGCTTTGAAAAAGGAGTTGGGTACGTAGCTAAGGGTGTGTTGTAGTGTATACAGTATTTTGGGCAGCAAAAAGATTTTTATTACCATTATAAGGCAGATGAGACTCAAAGGAATGTGTAGCCAATGTAACAGTTTTCTTTTGGCAAATGGTAGTAGTGGAGCTATGTTCAAGTTATAAAACTCTTTGTGGTTTTTGGTTTATGTGGATTCCAAAGTACTTGAATGTGGGGACCAGTGTAATCGGCCATTGTATGTTCAAGTTTTTTAGAGCATTTTCATCAATTGCGTATAGTGTGGACTTGGTCCAATTCATTTGCAGTCCTGAGTAGGGTCCGAATGTTGTGACAGTTTGTAGTGCTTCTGTAAGAGAGGGTTTGGTGGTGTCCAGGTACATTACTACATCATCAGCGTATAGTCCTAAAAGTTCTATATGAGAGTTTAACTGCAGGTCTTTAATATTGGAGTTGGATCTGATTTTAATGACTAGGGTTTCAATAGCTATTGCGAAGAGGTATGGTGATAGTGAACAGCCTTGGCGAGTTCCTCTTTGGAGTGAGACGGGTTGTGAAATAGTTCCATTTAAGGATATACGTGCTGTAGGGTGCTTATAAAGTAATTGTACATATTGTATGAATTTGGGTCCTAAACCAAATTTACGTATCACTTCCCATAGGAATTACCATTCCAGTGAATCGAAAGCCTTACATGCATCTAGGGATAATATTATACGTCGGCCAGTATTATCATGGTCGATCTGAGTTTGGATTAGGGTTTTTCTTATATTGATGGTGGTTGATTTGCCTGGCATGAATTCAGACTGGTCATTTGCTATTATTGTGAGTATGGCTGCATGGAGGCGGTTTGCTAGGATTTTTGCAAAGATTTTATAGTTTGAGTTCAGTAGTGATATTGGTCATTATGCGTGATGTTCTTAGGGGGTTTTCCCTTGTTTTAGTAGGATTATAATGTTTGCTTCGTATAGTGACTTGGGGAAGCAGTTATTGTCAATGGAGTCAAGAAACATATTGTGCAGTGGCGTACTGAGTAGTTTTTGGTATCTTTTGAAAATTCGGTCCATGACCTTTGTTTTAGTTTAGGTTTTGTATTGCCTGGGTGACTTCTTCAAGCAATATTGGTTTGTCTAGATTATCTCAGTGATGTGTACTTAGGCTGGGGAATTCTATGTCAGCTATGTATCCTTGGATTTGCTCCTCAGTATGGGACTTTCGTGTTTTGTATAGATTTGTGAAGTATTTTTGAAAGCTGGCCAGTATTTCCGGAGTGTTTTGTAGTGGTCCTAATTCCAGGTCGTTAATTCGAAGTATGGTGCGTTAGTTGTTGATTTGTGATGTCATGTAGGCTAGTAACTTGGCTGATTGATTGCCATGTTCAAAGTGAGATTGTTTGGTAAAGAAAGTTTTCCTTTTGGCTTTTTCTTAAAGAAGGATATTGTATTCTCTGGGGAGTGTTAGACATCTGTTCTTAGTGTTGTCATTAAGGTTTAGGGTGTATTGGTTTTCTGCTTCCATCAAGTTTTGTGTGAGTGTTTCTTCTTGTACTCTTGTTATCGTGTCCCATTGAGTAATATATGTAGTTGGGCCTTGATCTATTTGCAGGTATGTTTTGAGTTGTTCTTCAATTTTGTCTGCGTTTGGAATTAGCATGAGCCAAAAGGGGTTTAATTTCCAGAATGGGGTTAGTGTGGGTCGGGTATAGCTTCTCAGGCTCACTAACTTAGACTGGCGCATGGTCAGAGGGAAATCTTGGCAGATGTTCAGCATTTGCAATTCTGGATGCTAAGGTAGGTGTTAAGAAGATGTAGTCTAAAACAGGATAAGGTTCCATATATTGTTGACTGACATGTATATCGTTGGGTTTGTGGGTGGTAGTGTTTCCATTCATCAATCCAGTGGTAGTCTGAGGTGATGTTAGCTAGCGTAGTGGATGCTGAAGTCTCTGGATGTATTTTGGCAGGGAAGCGGTCCCACATTTCGTTCATAACCATACTGAATGATCCCCATCCCTCCCAGGGTTTGGTCAGCCAGTTAGTTGCAGAGGATATAAATTGCGTTTCTTGAAGACAAATTATGTCTGGCTTTTGGCGGTTTAATTGGTCAAATACTTGTATTCGTTTTAGCGCGTCTCTCAGTCCCCTTGTATTCCACGTTACGTTTTTAATTGGGTTAGCCATTCGATTATCATTCTGCTGCTCAGATGGGTTAATATAAATATGTACCCTTAATTTAGTTGATTGAAAATGCACAATGTGTAATATATTTTTTAATTGTATATATTTTTGTTTTTTTAACACATTGTTCTTTTAGAATATTGGTATATGTAGCCTTCCCATGAAGGATCATATGATTCTCATGAGGGTGGATTGGAGGCATGTTGGGGGAGGATCTATGTGTTACGTACCTTATGTACTTCAACAGAAGTGATGTACTGTTAAGTCCTGATGATGGTTAGATGGATGCCGAAATGCATCGACTGATTTTATGTTGGTGAATGTTGCTAATAAAAGCTTTTATAAAATCCCGAGGAGTGCTCCGTGTGTTTCCTGTTATATCCCTTATATTATATAAATAAATTTATAAATTCATGGGGAATACATTGGGTTTTACGGAGGTACTATGTTGGTGGGCGTGGGTTAAAGTAATATACATAGGGACAGTGTTTATGTGTTGTTTAAGCATTAAATAAATAGTTATATCAATATTAACAAATGTGTAGTAATTACATTAAAGTATATAGAAATGTAAATAAGGGAAAATATATTTAAAAATTAAAGGGCATGTCCACCCCCTTTGGTAATTTTTCATGTTGTAGTGCTAGTTCCCCCAGCCCCAACCGCTAAATTATATTTTTAAGAAAGTCCCCCAATCATTACTTACCTTCCCTCTCTCCTCTGCCGCAATGCCCGGCCTTCTGCTTGCATGGAACTGCAAGCAGGGGGCCGGACCAGAAGCCGTGTCTGTCATTGGCTGAGAGGCAGCCAATCACAGACGCAGCTGCCGGCAGTTCAGAACGCCGGAGGAGAGAAGGAAGGTAAGTAAAGATCGTGGAACTTTCTTATAAATATTTTATTGCGGTTGGGGCTGGGGGAACTATCCCTAATATGTGGGAAAGGAAATTTACACTAGGGGGAGGGAGAACAAAACGGGAAGGAAAGGGAGGGGGGGGAGGGAGTGAAGGGCTGCTCTGAGCAAGCCAAAAACCTCTGAGAGGACAGCTCAGAGGCGGAAACAATTTCCCTGGTGGCCAGGCTCCTGATGGTCAGTTTTTTAACTGTGGGGGGACATTACAGGAGAACCATTTGGAGCTGGGATGTAAGGTAAGCGTTTTTATACACTACAGAGTGGGGCCAGTAGTGGGTTAAATTTTAGTTTTGGGGGTGGCCCTTTAAATTACTTTTAAATTGCCCCACTCCTGTTTTGTAATGGTATCTTCAAAATGGACTGTTAAGCCACACCCCAGGAGGTTTTACAGGGAGGCAATGGAAGCTTACAAAGGAACATATTTCTTACTTCCCTTTTAGTGTTGTATCCAATGGTGTGCTTAATATTAGATTGACAGCAGTGTTAGCGAATCAAAACATTTTCTGAGTGTTAGTAGGAAGTGTTAGTAGGAAGTTGCAAGATTTATATGTCACTTCCTTTATAAAACATGTGACAGTCTCTGACCTCACCCCCCCTCTCAATAGAAACAAAGGAGAGCTGCTGTTTGCCGGACAGTAAGAGATATACATCAGGGATAGGCAACCAGTAGATGTCCAGATGTTTTGGAAACTACAACTCCCAGAATTCCCTAACTACTTGTAGAGGAATGCTGGGAGTTGTAGTTTGAATTTCCTAACTACAGAGTGCTTGTAGAGGAATGTTGGGAGTTGTAGTTTTCAAACATCTGGAGATCTACTGGTTGCTTATCCCTGCTATATATGACAGGAGGACTGAAAGGAAAACATTTCCATGCCCATTTCTCTAAGACAATGAAGTGAGTTTGTTAATGGTTTATTACATTATTTAAGCAATAGACTCCATAAAAGCCATGAACCTGTGTCCTGAACTGATAAATGTAATAAGATTGAAAGATGACAGGATAGTCTGGGTTCTTTATAGGACCTCAGAATTACCAATAGTGATCCATCTCTAACACATTGACCAATAGTGATCCTTCTCTAAGACATTGACCAAAAGTGATCCCTCTCTAACACATTAACCAATAGTGATCCCTCTCTAACACATTGACCAATAGTGATCCCTCAAACACATTTACCAATAGTGATCCCTCTAACACATTTACCAATAGTGATTCCTCTCTAATGGAATCCCTGGAGACAGCTGTGAGTTAGGGCTAGGCCACACTAGCGCGTTTGTTGCACAATTTCGCCCGCGATTCTCCCTAAAATGGAAATCACGGGAACGCGAAAATGCCCGCGATTTCCGATGCACATGTGATTGTGCATCTGTTCTTGTTTTGGTAATGCATGCATTCATCATTTTTGGTGCATTAACGCATGCGTTTCCATAACGGAATATGGCAAAATCGCATGCGCAAAACGCACAAGACTCATGCACAAAATCACGTGTGATACTGCTCGCGGTTGTGTGCGTGATTCACAGATTTTGCAGGAATTCTGCTTTGCAGATTTTTTCGAGCCGCGTGTTTGAAAATTCAAAGAAAATTTCAAGGAATTTTTGAAAATTTTGTAAAAATTATACAGTAACTTACTGTAAAAAGTTTTGGAAAATGGTCTGGGGAAAAGCCAATTAGATTATTTCTGAAAGAATCTGATTGTAACCAATTCTGATTAGAAAAGAATCTGATTGATTAGTATACCAATCAGATTATTTCTAAAAAAATCTGATTGCAACTTATTCTGATTGGTTACAATTACATTCTTCCAGAAAGCATACCAATCAAATTCTTTCTGACAGAATCTAACCAATTAATGTAACCAATGTAACCAATTCTGATACAATCAGCTTTTTTTTTTTTGAAAGAATCTTATTGGTATACCAATCATATTATTTTCCAATCAGAATTGGTTACAATGAGATTCTTTCAGAAAGAATCTGATTGGTTAGTATACCAATCAGATTCTTTCCCAATCGCAATTGGTTACAATCAGATTCTTCCAGAAAGCATACCAATAAGATTATTTCTAAAAGTATCTGATTGTAAACAATTCTGATTAGATACAATCAGATTCTTTCTGGAAGTATCTGATTGCTATACTAACTAATCAGATTATTATCAGAAATGGTTTCAATCATCTTATTTCAGAAAGAGTCTAATTGGTTAGTATACCAATCAGATTATTTCTAAAAGAATCTGATTGTAACCAATTCTGATTAGTTACAATCAGATTCTTCCAGAAAGTGTACCAATAAGATTCTTTCTGAAAGTACCTGATTGTAACCAATTCTGATTTTATACAATTAGATTCTTTCAGAAAGAATCTGATTGGTATACTAACCAATCAGATTATTTTCTAAACAGAATTTGTTTCATTTAGATTCTTTCAGAAAGATTCTGATTTGTTAGTATACCAATCAAATTATTTTTCAATTAGAATTGGTTACAATTAGATTCTTTCAGAAAGAATCTGATTGGTTAGTATACCAATCAGTTACTTTCTGAAAGAATCTAATTGTAACCAATTCTGATTTGAAAGAATCTGATTATCTGTTCCCCAGACCATTTCCCAGGTCCCAGAGCCATTTACAGTAAATTACTGTATCATTTTTATAATATTTTCGAAAATTCCTCTAAACTTCAAATTTTCTAAAATTTCGGTGACCCTCGAAAATAGAATGTGTAATCTCGAAAAACAGTTCAATCGTGAGAAAAGTTATTTTTTTTACACTTCTGGATGTATGTACATTTTTCCCAGACCATTTTCCAGGTCCACAGGCGGAACGGATTTTAGTAGTTTCGCTCATCTCTCAAAACCCTGGATTTAAATATCTTCCTGTATAGATTTATCAAAACAAATCAATAAACAAAACAGAAAAATGTGATAGTGTTATATAACACATATAAGATGGATAATGTCTGTCTTATCTAGATGTTAGTGCTTTAGAAATACATATTAAATATACATAAAGTGGAGCCTAACACTTCCAGTACAATCCAAAAGATGTGTGTATATATGTCCCCTCTAATACCTATTGGGGTACACCCAGTAGGTTCCTTTCTGCCTCTGTATATTGTGTAAAATATTAATTTAGGGGATGTGACACTAATAGAACCAAGATTTCATAGGATTTCTTTTATTTTTATTTATTTATTTATACATCTTGCCTTTATTTTTTTGTAGAAATCCCTAAATTTTATAGTAGTGTGTATAAGGATTTTATATCATCTGTATAAACATATAGCTAAACATACACCCACATATTTCCCACTGTGCACCAACGGGCACACTTTTGCTAGTATATATATATATATATATATATATATAAACAATCGACCACAGGTCCCGCACTCCCGCTTCCTATTCAAATGCCCCGGTGCCTCTGTGAGTTACAAATACTATTACCAATGGACAGAGCACTCGCGGGTCTTCTCACAACTAATATCTTTTATTAATACATCAACGCGTTTCGGCTGTCACAGCAGCCGTCCTCAGGATGTGAATACAATACAGGTAAGTGAAAATATAAAACCTCGGTAACAGCCCAACCCGCCCTTTGTGCTCCTCCCACCATTAGTTAACCCTATGCGTGCCGACAATAGTCATAAAACTTAACATCATGCTCAGACAGCCCTAATGGCTCAGGGCTCATATATATTAATAGTGATAAAATACATAAGTATTTTAAAAAAAAAGTACATATCTAATGAACAACCGAATCAACCCAGGAACTGGGTCTATGATACGACCATAACAATCTTTATTAGGTGCTGAGATGGGGGGTCCTGCAAATAGGATGTAAGTATTCAGGAAGCATTTAGCAGTGCACCCTGGCAGTTGTTAAGCTTCAAATGTGTGCCTGCACTCTACACAGCTATATATATAAACAGTATATTACTGATTGATCTACCATTAATTTTAAGGCCTAATGCTAACAGTTCTTATATGGATCCTTGTGTGACAGTGAAATTGTCCTTTTTCCTGTGCCTCCACATGGTAGTGGGCAACCATGGGTTAATCCCTTCCACTGTGTGGAGGCCAGGATGTCATTAGCTATAAATTTGAGCTCCTTCCCCTCTTACCTTGTCTTTTCTTTGTTCCTGTTTCAATGTGTGTGCAAGCAACAACCTCACCTCCTTCAAAGCAAAAGTGGATTTCCCAGTGCAACCCTCAGGCACTGGAAGCCCTGCCAAGCTGCCTAGCTTTGGTAGAGGATTTGGACCAGACCTCCCAGCTTTGCAAGGTGTATGCAGCCACGGCCAGATATTCGCGGGTGAGCTCACAATGGGTCTGGTGGGAAAATGCCTTTAAAAAGGTTACCTATTATGGTAAGCTGCTTGGATTTCAGTCCTGTATTGCTGCAATTGGTCCCAGTCCAGTACTTTTGCTTTATAGCTGTAGGTATACTTCTGAATGCCTTTCTCAGACCTCCAAATTTAAAAGGCTTATTTCCTTTTTTCTTCTCAGGACCTGATGTCTTCTAAAAGGAAATCTAGATCCACTTCAAGGGGATGAGCTACTTGAGGGTTCCTTACCTACGTATGGCTAGGTATATTACACATATTTATATTAATTTTATGTGTCGTATCAGAGATCATCATCATCATCATCACAGGGAGGAGGAGGAACAAGTGCGTCATACGAGCAGAAGAGAATGTACAGTATGCAACAATCCAGCCCTTCCGGAGAAAAAGTTCTGTGCCTCTTGTCTGGAGTTATATTTTCCTATTCCGGAGCAAAATCAGGCCACTTTAATGGAATCGTTAACGCAGAGTGTTGTGAACAGTTATGCCTATGCTGACTAAAGGAAATCAGGTTCTTTCCATCCAGCCAGAGGCTTCTAATCAGGTTGAAGAATATCCTACAGATTCTGTAACCAATGCTGCTTCTGATATGATAGAAAACCTAATTAAATTAATGAGGAAGACACTATTTATAGATTCTCCGGTGGATAGCAGAGAACAGGACAGGTGGTTCCAGGATGAACGCGAATCCACGTTATATTTTCCAGTTCATGAGAAAATTCATAAAATACTTAGAGGACATTGACCAGGCCCTTATCAATGGTGTTCCAAGAGAGAAGATCAGGGAAATGTTGCAAGATATTATGGATTTTAATAAGTTTACGAGCGAAGCATCCCTAGATATAATAAGGCTGTTAGCCAAAGCATCCAGCGTATCCGTAGCCACTAGAAGATCTCTTTGGTTGAGACAGTGGCAGGCAGACTCTGCAGCAAAGCATAATATTGCGAATTTACCATTTGATGGAGATTTACTATTTGGAGCCAAATTAAGAGATATTATAGCCGAAAATGTGGACAACAAAAAGATCATGTTACCCCAATGAAGAAAACCCGAGGCCTTCAGCACCTAGATTCCAACCCAGGACAACTTTCTGTGAAGCCAAAGCTTACAGGCCAGGCAGGCCTTTTCAGACACAGGGATGGAAAGGAAACAACACTTTTCACCCCAAAATCAATAAACAACCCAAAGACAGAGTCTTTTGAAGGTGTACCAGCCCACCGCCTAGTAGTGGGGGGGGGAGACTACAGGCATTCAAGGAAGTGTGGGCAAGTACAACGAACGACCAATGGATACAGAAAACCATTGCGAATGGATATCACATCGAATTTCTGAGGATACCAAGAAAGAATCACTATGTAACATCAAAAACCCCAAAAAGCAGGTATGCAGTATCTCAACTACACCAGATACTTCAGACAATGCTAGGAAAGAAAATTTTGGAAAGAGTTCCACTATCTCAGAGAAAGAAGGGTACTTACTCCCCCCTATTTCTGCTGAGGAAACCTACAGGAGACTTCCGACCTATTTTAGATCTTCATTATCTAAATCAGTTTATAAAGACAAAATCTTTCAGGATGGAAAGTTTAAGAGTCATTCTACAGCATCTCAGACGAGACGATTGGCTTTGCAAAATCGATCTAGAAGATGCTTATCTCCATCTGCCAATCTGTCCGGCGCACAGGAGATATCTCTGATTCAGTGTTCTAAATCAACATTATCAATACAGAGTAATGCCCTTTGGACTGTCCACAGCACCCAGAGTCTTCTCCAAAGTACTGATAGCCCTTATGGAGAAGCTAAGAATGATGGGCATTCGTTGTTTTGCATATCTAGATGACATCTTGATTGAAGCAAACAGCGAACAACTACTAATACACCATCTACAGAGGATGCTGGGCCTTCTACAACACCACGGATGGCTAATAAAGTGGCAGAAATCACATTCAACTCCAACACAACAGCTAGAGTATCTGGGAGTTTGTCTGGATATGAAGAAGTTTCAGGTAGCCCTGCCTCAGAAGAAGAAGTTAGAAATTTCCAAAATAATTTCGGGATTGATCAGGTTTCCAGCTGCACCAGCCTCCCTAATCCAACAGATTCTAGGGAAGTTAGTGTCATCAAAAGATGCTGTTCAGTGGGCCATGATCCATATAAGACCACTTCAGTTAGCTCTCCTTTCCCAGTGGGAACACAATCAGAACCCCAAGCAGTTATTTGTCATACAGCCTGAGACAACAGCTAAGTGGTGGACCCAACTAGACAACCTAAAACCTATCACTCTAGCTATCCCTGGTTGGCAGACCATGACTACGGATGCAAGTCGCCTAGGATGGGGAGCGACCTACAGACAACAAGTTGCTCAGGGTCTTTGGTCCAAAGAAATGTCGATGAAGTCATCCAACTTCAGAGAGATGACAGCTGTATGGAAAGCACTACAGACTTTCAGGTCGTTTATATTGGGGGAAGCAATAAGGATAAATTCAGACAATACCACGGTTGTGGCTTACATAAACCGTAAAGGAGGCACACGCAACCGCAATCTTGCAGACTTGGCACAAAAGATTCTATACTAGGCAGAAACCAATCTTCAGAATATATCAGTCTACTTACCCGGGAAGCAGAATGTGAAGGCGGACTTCTTAAGCAGAAGGAAGATCCTAACCGGAGAATGGGAATTGAATCAATCCATCTTTCTGAAGATTTGCAGTCATTGGGGGATACCTCAGATAGATCTCATGGCAACCCCACAAAATGCCAAACTCAATCAATTTTGCTCGAGATTCAGGATGGGTCAGCAGGTGGCAGTAGATGCCCTGTTTTTCCTTGGAAGTTCCGGATGGTATATATCTTTCCTCTACTACCATTAATACCAAGGATATTGGAGAAAATAGCCAGAGAGAGAGTTAAAGAAATTCTAATCCTACCTTGGTGGCCCAGGAGGCCATGGTTTGCAACAGCGAAATCTATGTTACTCTCTCCCCCCTATTATCTGCCAACAATACCGCAGCTACTGAAGCAGGGACCCTTTCTACATCCACAGTTAGAAAGGCTGAAACTGATGGCCTGGCTCATGAAAGGGGGTCATTTAAACAATTGGGTATCTCTGACGCCGCAACCTCTACCTTGTTAGCAGCCAGGAAACCTTCAACCTCTAACAGTTATTACAGGATATGGAATGTATTCTTAAACTGGTGTAAAGAAAGACAGTTGGATCCAGAAAAATTGTCAACAAATGTTCTCATTGAATTCCTGCAGTCAGGTTTTGAAAAGAATCTGAGCATCTACACACTAAAAAACCAACAGGGTTATTCAATAAAAGTTCTTATCGCTTAAAATGGTGTTAATTTTGCCCCAACCAATCAGATGTTCGCTTTCAAATGTTAAGTAAGATCTGATTGGTTGGGGCAAAATTAGCACCATTTTTAACGAAAAGAACTTTTATTGAATCTCCCTGTAAATATCTGCCCTGTCTGCAATGACAGGAGTACAGTGGGCTCTGGATCCACTTATTATTAGATTCTTCCAAGGTGTCAAACACCTAAAACCCCAGATAAAGACCTCCATTCCCCCGTGGGACTTATCTTTAGTCCTGGAGGCCTTAACTCAACCACCATTCAAACCTTTAGAAGCGGCTACCATCCAGGATTTAACATTAAAAACTACACTCCTTTTAGCTTTGCAACAGCTCGTAGAGTTTCTGAGATACATGCGTTGAAGATTTCCCAACCATACCTGGTAGTTTTTCCTAACAGATTGGTGTTTAAACCAGACTCAGCCTATCTGCCTAAGGTGGTCGCTAAATTCCATCTAAACCAGGATATAGTTCTGCCAGCACTTACCCAATCAACAGAGGACGAGACTTATCAGGATCTGTGGAAACTAGATCCAGTCCGAGCCATTAAAATCTATCTGGAAAAAACCTCAGAAATCAGGAAAGAAGATTTTCTGTTCATTCTCTACAGAGGAGCCAAGAAAGGATACAGAGCATCTAAAGCTACTTTAGCAAAATGGATCAAAGAAGGCATCAGGTCATGCTATAGAGTCAAATCCAGAGAGGAGCCCCAAACCATCAGGGCGCATTCAACTAGAGGAGTATCTGCCTCTTGGGCTTTTGCAGCAGGTGCTTCGGCTGAAGACCTATGTAAAGCAGCAACTTGTTCCTCATTTAATACATTTCTTAGACATTACAAATTCAATGTGATGTCAGATTCCTTTGCAGCCAGAGTTTTGCAGGCTGTATCTAAGTAATAAAATTGTGTGTTATTGCATATATATGTTTCCATCCCCTCCTTTATTGCACTGCTCAGGTAAATCCCATGGTTGCCCACTGCCGTGTGGAGGCACAGGAAAAAGGAAAATTAAATCTTACTTACCGAAATTTTCTTTTCCTGTGCTGAAGCACGGCAGTGGGCAAACTACCTACCCTCCTTTTACAATTGGAACAGTCACAAAATAGACAAGGTAAGAGGAGGAGGAGCTCAAATTTATAGCTAATTATGTCCTGGCCTCCACACAGTGGAAGGGATTAACCCATGGTTGCCCACTGCCCTGCTTCAGCACAGGAAAAGAAAATTTCGGTAAGTAAGATTTAATTTTCCTTTTTCCTCCTCCCCGTCGGCGACAAGGCCAATAGGAAGGCACGCTTGTTCAGAGCGTGCCTTCCTATTGGCCTCGTCGCCGACGGGGAGGAGGGGGCGGAGCCTACCAAAGCAGCGTTGCTGCAACAAGCTTATGTAGGTTTCGTGAATCCCGGGGGTGAGGACCTAGCGGTTCAGGTCCTCACCCTGGGTAAAAGTTACTACACAAAGATGTGGAGCGGAGGGAAGGTGAGTATAATTGTCCTTTAACATTCAGTCATTAGCTGTGATGTCAACTGTCAAATTCATAACTGACAGTTACTAACTGGAAGAATCAGGAATCAGAAACAGGGGCAACAGGACATTGTGCAGGATTTCAGGTTATACTTATATATTTCAGATTTCAAACTATTAATGTTTAGGGTTTTGGGGGGTGATTTACCTGTAAGTTTTTATTTGGGGGCTGGGCTTGCCATTTAACTGACCATCTTTTCCTTCATTCAGTATTCAAAGTATTCGCCCTCATGCTAGTTAATATGCTTCTAAATAACATTAATGTAATGCCTGGTGAGAGAACTGAAGCAAGGAGGGAGGACAGACAGAAGTTCGTCTAACCACTCACGGCTCATAACGTTACAATGACAGATTTCCAACCCACGTGATAAACAGCCGCTTCCTCTACACGTGTTCTTTCTATGCATTAAAGCTTAACCCAGATATCGCCTGTTTTTTAAACATGTATATCAATTGTGAGATGTCAATATGTTAGAGTGGAAAAGGAAATATAACAAGTCTGTAAGGACAGTAAGGATTTAGCACGTTAGTGGACTAATAAATTGACTAAATCTACAGACTTTTCAAACAGGCACTTGTTTAGGCGGACTAGTGACGCATCAGGAGAGTGGAAGGAGGAGGGTTGGTCCTGTGACATGCCAGCCGGGCAACCTCTTACTTTTGGCTGCTGTTAGGACAGGGGCACATAGCATTGGCTCACGTGGCCTTGCTATCTGAATATCTGAAATCTGGTCCAGAGATTCTAATCTCCCCTTCCATAAATAACTTGTCATCATTCTAGAACTCTGGGAAATATATTTTTTTTGTCTGCCCTCTTATTGTCGTCACTGTGCACTTCTGACGTCATGGACTGCGACATCATGGAGAGTGATATCTTGGAGGCTCTGGAGGATTTAGGGTATGGACTTCATTGTGAGAGAGATCTGTCAGGGTGCTTACACCATGTCTGCAATATGTAATGAGTGTGACTGGCAGGGTGGCAATGAAAGGTCTTACATTTTCTTTGGAAAATGTAGAATGTTTTCTTACACTAAAGGGAGTACTTCAATTATATGTGATTTTCCTCCCCCCAAAAAATCTTAGTTTTACAGTTTTTTGGGTTTTTTTTTACTGATAAAAAGGATATAATATTATTTTCAGTTACTGGCTACCTGGAGTAGGAGGTAACAAAACTGTACCTTTTCCTAATAAACATAGATTGTAATGAAAAAATACAATATGGTAAAATGGCCTGTTTTAAAGATAGTCCTAATAAATTTAAGTGATGTGCTTGCATGGCCAATAAGCTAGTGCATCAGATTTCTAGCAGCAAAGTTTTAATTTGTCCTTTAAAAAGACTCCAGGATCATGCTTGCAGGTGCAGTCTATCCAAAGTTACAGCAGTGTAAATGGTGGATTTTACTGCTTTACCGTTACTTACAGACCCCAGATCAGCACTGGAGATACTCTGCCCAGTGCCTAGCTTGATTTGCCAGCTGTTAATAATGACGCGGTGGCCAAGAACTAGCATGTCTACCTTATGTATGTCCATTTGGTGAAGTTTAGGGGACTTGTGCTGAAGCTCTCGGTTAAGTAATGATCTGGGGTCAGTTTTAAGGTGTATGGGAGTTACCTACTCATAGTTAAAAGATCACACTGGGGTGAACATGACCTTCAATTTTCATTCTCCTTCCAAAAAAACTTTATAGGTCAATTTTTCTTGTAAATGGGGTATTGAAATTTAAGGCACTTAGATATACTGTCCTGCACCCCCACACCCCACCTGCTCATTGGGCTGGGCCACAGAGAAAGCTGAACTGATGTTGTATCTAGCAGGTGCTGTCTTTAGAAACACTAGCTCCTTGGGTAAGCAAGTATCTTAAAATATTAACTTTTGGAGCACTGACATTTCTTCCATAAAATTTAGATGGCTTTTCCGTCTAAAACCCACGTTTACCCGAAAAAATTTCGGGTTAACGTGGGTTTTAGACGGAATTTAGAGCACAGCGCCATTTCCAAATGTTTTTGGAAACAGTGCTGTGCTAACGATGCAAAACCCCTGCCGTTAAGGTTTGCGCTACCTCGTAGCGCGAAACTTAATGGTAAAGGTTTGGCAGTGTTAAGGTCGCACTCCTTACCTTAGCCCGATCCCGCGATGCAATAACTGACGTAATCTCGTTTACGTCAGTTATTGTATCGCGGGATCGTGCTAAGGTAAGTAACGCGGCGTGGGATATTGGATCTCCCCGTTAGTATTTTAGGTTCTTTAAGGTTTTTAGAACTACAAGTTGAATTTTTTTTTGACATTGTTGAAGGTAAATTTATATCCTGTTACATGAAATTTCTTTAAAAAAAATTCGGCAGTAAAAGAAATCTAGGAGTCATGGAATAATGTTCAATGTTATGGAAAATGTTCATCTGTGTTCTGTGTGCATTGGCTGCCCAATTCCCATTAAAATGTTCAACCCAGTTTTACATTCATTATGGTTTTTTTTATCTCAACTGCTCTTTTGTGAACTGTATCTTTAGCATGCTATTTTTGGCTCTTTTGCTGATTTGATTTATGACCTGTATGCATTTTTTTAATTTTATATTTACTTTTATTATTAGGTATAAAGGCTCATTGATGGATGATGGAGCTTTGAACCAAGCAGTCTGCCAAGGAGCTCTTTCTCCTGAATATACAAAGCTGTGTGCCTGGCTGGTATCTGAATTAAAAATGTTCTGCAAACTCGAAGAAACTGTGGTAGCCACCAATAGTAAGTTTGTCCTCACAGGGCTGTGGATTTGAGAGTAGTTACTCGATGCCTGGTGTCCTATTTCACAAGTATCTACCATAGTTAATACAATACTTCTCTGCTGTTAGGGCAGGTGAACACTGAAGCAGATTCAGGCCAACCAGCGATATTTTTATGTAAGCTCATTTCTAGGTTAAAAACATTTATAAGGTTAGTAAGGCAGCAGTGCTTGTGGTAAATATATCAGGTCTATAACCCTACAGTTTACCTATAAAACAAGATAAGGCTCTTTTCATCTCTTAAGCTTTATACACACATGCGCCTGTTTCAGCCAATAATCTTGCCGTGTATGGGCATGTGTGTATGAAGCTTTGGGCGTAGTGTATATTTTCATTCATTTGGGGTTTTGTGTAACCTGTTCTATACAGGCTGCAAGTTATGCTGATTCTATGCAGTATAGAGCTCAGAGATCTGTGGATTGTGCATTTGGTTAATAACAAGCAAACTTTAATTAGGTTCACAACAGATTCATTATACTATCTTAATTAGTGTTTATTTAAAACAATAAACTTGTTTTATTACTTTAAATTACAACTTTAAATTTGCAAATAAAAATGTGTACACAATGGACAGCTTAAAGCCTTTTTACAATATATGACTTTGAGAATATATATAAATATACTGTACATCCAAGTTCCAGAATATACCATATACTCGAGTATAAACCGACCCGAGTACAAACCGAGGTACATATTTTTACCTGAGAAAAGGAGTAAAAATGATTGACTCGAGTATAAACCGAGGGAAGAAAATATGAACACTAATGTTCAATATTTGGTACCATAAAAATAGCAGAATGCAGTTACCAACTATTCCATGGCACTCCAGATGTTTGTAAACTACAACTCCCAGCATGCTTTGGTTGCTGGGAGTTGTAGTTTCTAAACATCTGGAGTGGCAAGCTCACATAATAAAATAATGCAGTTTCACATCATAATTAAATGCCTTTATTCACAGTGCCCCAACTAACCCCAACCCCCACCCCTTCACTGTACAGATTTATGGTACTAGCCCACCCCTAAACCTATACATAAGATTTTCCTTACTGTAGGCTGAACATCTCCTCCAACATGTCCTCCTTCCAGTCTCACAGACAGAGCTGCACAAGGTGCCATTTAGGAGATGGAGAGGCGGCTGTGAGGGCTCCTCCATCCTCCCTTTATGTCCGGTGCAGTCAGGAGGCGGTGCGTAAGCGGGACGTACGTAACTTACGTGCCCAACGACGTCCCCGACGTGCACACACGTGCACCTCTGACTGCTTCCTCACTGCACTGCCGAACGCTCTGCTACAGGTAGGCTGCTTCTATGCGTATGACCCGAGTATAAACCGAGGTCAGGTTTTAAAGGTATTTTTAAAACCTAAAAATCTCGGTTTATACTCGAGTATATACGGTATATAAATATACTGTACATCCAGATAAAAACATATGTTTCTTACAGGTCCTGATGAAGCTGAAGGATTTCAACTGGAGATAAGCGGTCTTCTAACAGAAATGAATTGCCCATATGTATGTCTTACATCAGGGGATGTTACTAAACGCCTTTTGGACAAAATAAATTGCCTTCTCCTTTTAAGTGAGTTTTTTTAAAAAAAAATCTGTATGTTGTACATCGTTTTGTACATACATTTTTGTTTTTCTATTTAAGGTAATGAGCATGTATATACCTGACAGCAAAACAATCAGACAGCTGATCAAAAGAACCAAAACATTTGAATAAACTGCATTAATGAAAATCTAGCTACAAATTTCACAACACACCTCCTTAAATGCTACCAACTATTAAAGAAAAGCTGTGTGCTTTGTTAAAATTGTAAACAGTACAATGTTAATGCTTGTCTGCAGTTGTGTAGAATATCCTGCAATCAGCTACATTCTTTCAAATGTCCATACACTATGAGGGAGAGAAAGACCCCTCATTTAGCACTCACAGCTATGTACACCCACTTAATCACTAAGCCCAACTGAGAATAACGAGCACAGTTTCAACTGTCAAAGTTAATATCAAATTTTATTGCTAAAAAACAACACTAACAATTGTAAAGTGCACATAGTGAATAAAAAAAGATTTAAAAACACATGAATACAGGTCCTCCAGTGGGAGTAGATCGCTGAGTTGGAATAATTATAGTCAAGAGCCCCAAATGTCTGGCATTAAAACTTATTGTGTGTGCAATGAAGGAGCTATGGTACATCACCAACACTGGAGTATCAAATAGCAATAGTTCGTCAGGGGTTAATTCCACATGAATTGATTAACATTCATCCAGCGTCTCTAACCGTGTTATTGACGCTGACTGTTCCAATTAGCAAAACACCTGGCTACCATACCCAGCAGTGTATCTCCATACCCGGGACTTATTAGATGGTATATAATCTGCACAGTACCTTCACCCGGTCCAACTGAGCACAAGTCCCTGCTGGGGAGCCACAAAATTAGCAAAGGACTCTTGACTATATTTATTCCAGCTCAGCGATTTACTCCTACTAGAGGACCTGTATTCATGTGTTTTTAACCCATCTTTTATTCACTACGTGCACTTTACAACAGTTTGTGTGGTTTCTAGCAATAAAGTTTGATATTAACTTTGACAGTTGAAACTGTGCTCGTTATTGCCAGTTGGGCTTAGTGATTAAGTGGGTGTACATAGCGGTGGGTGCTATATAAGGGAACTTTTTCTCCCTCATAGTGTATGGGCAGTCTATATTCCCCTAGCACGAGCCTTAATCCTGGAAGGATGGGTTTTTTCGCTATACCTCATTAGATGGATTGGCTGTAGCCCCTCCCCTCTTTGTTAAATAATTTTTTCATATGTCTCCTGGTGCAGATACTAATAAAGGGTATCTCAACCCTAATAATCAACTTTTAATATGATATAGAGAACCCTAGCCCACCCCCAAACGCCGGGTTTGTTTGTTAAAAAAGGATCAGAACGGCACTTACATGCCTCATTCCCTGGTGATCTGATCTCGGCCTCTGCTTGCCGGAACAGCAAGCAGGGTCCAGAACGGCAGCCGCATCTGTGATTGGCTGAGATGTAAGGACTGTAAGTAGAGTTCTGATCCTTTTTTTAACAAACAGACTTGGCGGTTGGAGGTGGGCTAGGGTACCCTACACCAGAGAAATTTATAGGTAGTTCACAAGGAAGCAAAGAGAGACAGCTCCTACTCTTCACTTTTTGAACTTTGAAAAGTCACTGCAGGAGAACCATTTAGAGCAGAGATATCCGGTAAGGATTTTTTAACACTACACTGTGGGGCCAGTAGTGGGTTAAATTTTAGTTTTGGGGGTGGACATGCCCTTTAAGACCCAAGTGGTAGTGAATCAGGGTGATAGCAGGATGCTTCTAGCACACTGACAGGTAAGTCAGCATTGTCTAAAATTATACATATATTGAGAGAGAATTATTTTATTTGTTTTACATTTAAATCTTTGACACAATTTTGAGCACCTTCCTAAAACTTTACATTAGGAATAGACAGCTGATATGAAAGGACTATAACTTCCACCATCTCACCAATAAACATTTGTAGAGCACAAATCCTCCCATAAGTTTTGTATGTTTATAGGAAGCTAATAAGATAAAAAAATCTTCTTTTTCCTTTGTTTTTTCACACTTAAATAGCATATCTTGTTTCCGAGCTTGAAGCATCAAGAATGATGTCTGTGAACATCTCTGCAAAGAAAGATCAAGATGGAGGTAGCGAGGTGTTCAAAGAACTCAAGAGTATATGTATGACTCTTGGAATGTCCAAACCACCAGCCAATATAACCATGTTCCAGTTCTTTAGTGGAATTGAAAAAAAAGTATGTTTCTTGTTTGTTTGTTATTTTTAATAATGTTGTCGTTTTTTTTTTCAGTGAACATGAAGGGCATTTAGCATTAGGGTATATACTGACCTATATTTCTACAGCAAGATAATTGCTAGAAAAGTCATAGTAGTATAGATGCAGTTAAATCTAGAAATGTTACAACATTTAAAAATGAAACATTAAACTGAGTTTTTGGAGTATATTTCTTCATACATACACATACATACACATATGCTAAAACACATAGAACATCAGTTCACACTGTTTGGTGTTTGGCTAGGATTAAAGGTGCATTTTACCGCTGTTATTCAGCATTCGAGCAATCCACTACTAAATCTAATGATGTTGACTATTTACAGTCCATTTATAACATGGCCTAAAAAACTGGACATGTTTCCAGAAGACAGAAAATTACATTATAGTTGAAAAGGTGTGTAGCCTTTCTTCAAAAAAAAAAAATCTGTATATTAAAAATAAATAAATAAAAGTTCATTGGAATGTGTACCCCTTCTCCCTGTATGAAACTATATTTGCCTTCTCCACCCCCATAAACCTTAAAAAAAAAAGAAAAAGTAAAAAAAAAGGTTCACAAACTTTCATGCACCACTGTATGTAAAACATTTTTCCATAAAGCCATTCAGAGTCTATCTGATCTAGTTAGTAGTTACTGTAAGAACAGTTTAGAATGTAGTTTCAGTATTTTTAGTATTTATTTTAAAAAAAAATGTCCTTACTTAAACAATACTCAACTTTATAAGACCTGTTTTTTTAAGAAAAGGCCAGTACCTGAACTATATAATAATGTAGAAACTAGAATTATTTAGAAATGGTTATAAACACCCTAAGGCTGAGGCCACACTACAACCCCCCAAAATCACAAAAGCAAGCATGTGCTTTTCTGGTGATCGCATGCATTACGGAAACCGATGCTCAAAACGCAATGCATCTGAAATCTCTAAATTTGGACTACTTCCTGCGATTCCCATTATAAACAAAATCACACAAAAAATGTACTAGTGTGGCCTAGCCCTAAAGAAGAAAGTATGTATCCTAAAAAGAAGAATGATCGTTGTAGGGCCTAAAATGGCAGCTCCCTGATGATCACAGAAGGACATAATTGTTTTAATGAAGACATGTATGTAGATTTACTGAGGTTGTGTAATATAAATAATTATAAAATGTAATGATTTTTATCACACAGAACTCACTTGGCATAATACCGGTAAAATGAATTTTCATAATCTTCATGTTGATCTTAAAGGGCATCTCCATCCCTCCATCCTAGTAGTATACACAGTTAGATATTCACCTTTTAAAATCCCCAATCCACTGGTGCTTGGTCCTGCCTCCTCCACTGCTGCAGCATACCCTTTATGTTTTCAAGCAGCAGTAGTGGAGGCTTGACTGCTGACCATGAGCCGTTGGTGGTGATGTCACTGTAGCAGGGAGCTTCGCCAGTGGATCAGGGATTTTAAAGGTGAATATCTAACTGTGTGTACAGATCTGCTAAATGTAAGTATTGGGGGGTGCGCTACATTATACTAAAATTTTCTAAGAGGGGTGGAGATGTTTAATCACGGTAACACTTGTAAGTTATTAATTTTTTCTTTTTTAGTTAAAGGAAACATTATCAAAAGTGCCACCCAATCATTTAGGAAAGCCTCTTCTGAGCAAAACGCTGGGGCCATCGCATTGGGTAAGATGTACAAATTTTATTGTGCTGTTTAACAGAAAACACATGCTTATAAAAAGTCCTGAGATTTAATTCATGGAAAACCACAAAGTCTACTGTCATTTTATGCCATGCATTAAAGGGCATGTCCACCCCCAAAACTATAATCCCCCCCACTACTGGCCCCATCATGTAGTGTAGTTTAATACATACCTCACATCCCAGCTCCATATGGTTCTCCTGTAGTCCCCCCCTAAAGTCCCAAAAACTGCCCACCAGTAGGATAGCAGAGTCCATATAGGACTCTGCCTCCTACCTGGCCTCCGGGAGAAGTTTGGCATGCGTACTGCATCCCTTCTCCCCCTCCCACTCCCTCCCTCTCCCTCCCCCTAGTGTTAATCCCTTTATATGTAACATTCCCCCTGTCCCCCCAGCCCCAACCGCTTTATTTATTTTATTTAAAAGTGCCTCAAACTTTACTTACCTCCCCTCTTTCCTCCGCCGAAATGAACTCCCGGCAGCCGCGTCCGTGATTGGCTGCCGCTCAGCCAATCACAGACGAGACTGCCGGTCCCGCCCCTCTGCTTGCGAGAGAGTAACATATAAAAAGGGTGGACATACCCTTTAATAAAGGAGTGACCTCTTCTAGCAGATAAAAAGTGCTTCCATCGCTAATAATATATTAAGGGGCTTGTCCACCCTTAATACAAAAAGCCTGCCCCCACCCCAACTGATATATTTTGCACTTTATTTACCTGAATTACTAGGGGATGTCCACCTACAGATTACAGTAGTGTTTTTATCACCAGCAATAACTTCTAAGGACTAATTTACACTGACAACTTTGTTGCTGCATCTTGTAGAAGTCACCATTCAATACTGAGTGTCATGGGAGATGCTTGTGTCAGAGAGAGGTCTGTAATGGTTAGGAATGGCTTTTATTGTTTTCTACCTGTGGGTATAATGAATCAGTCGGATGACATTAATAATATCAGCTAAATACATTAAATACAGTCACGTATGGATTTCACCATCACTGTCCGGTAATATGGATGGTCAGATTTCCACATGCCTACCTGTGTGGGATTCTCACTGTCCTATTACTTATCCTGCAGGTTTATAAACTATTTGATTTTCCCATTTAACCATTAGCAGTGTGTCGCACATTCCCCAATGAATATTCGGTTCACGTGGGGTCACGTGGGCAGTTGTCTCTGTTGTTTTGTATACAGTACATTCCATAGACCATATGTACATTACAGGGTTGACCCAACATGGGTCCAAATCCATTACACGTAATGTTATTACAACTCTGAAGTGGGTTTAAGTTGTGGTTGGATATCCGTCCAATTGCTGTGTTGAGATAAGGTTAGTTCCCATTTTCTCAAAGTCACTTTTCCCATCGCTTAGAATAATACACGTTTGGGCTTATCCTAGATCAGCGTTTCTCAGTTAGGGGTTCATTGAGAAATGACAATGTTTTTTATGTAGGGGTTCCCCAAGAAATGACAATGTTTTATGTAGGGGTTCCCCGAGAAATGACAATGTTTTATGTAGGGGTTCCCCCGAGAAATGACAATATTGTATGTAGGGGTTCCCCAAGAAATGACAATATTGTATGTAAGGGTTCCCCAAGAAATGACAATGTTTTATGTCTGCCTCCTACCTGGCCTCCGGGAGAAGTTTGGCATGCGTACTGCAGCCCTTCTCCCCCTCCCTCTCCCTCCCCCTCCGGATTCCCTCCCCCTAGCATAAATCCCCTTTGATATAGTATTCCCCCTGGTCTCCCAGCCCCAACCGCTTCATTTTTATGTTAAGTAAAAGTTTGGGGCACTTTCTAATCTCTTTCCTCCGCTGCACTGAATGACCGGCAGCCGCGTCCGTGGTTGGCTGCCGCTCAGCCAATCACAGACGTGACTGCCGGTCCCGCCCCTCTGCTTGCAATTTCTCGCAAGCAGAGGGCCGGCAGCGTGGCGGAGGAAAGAGGGGAGGTAAGTAAAAGTTTGGGGCACTTTCTAAACATAAAAATGAAGCGGTTGGGGCTGGGAGACCAGGGGGAATACTATATCAAAAAATAGTTTTAAGGGTGGACATAACCTTTAACTTTAGATGTTGGATTTATCCTTGAAAATACTTGAGATTTACAGGGAGATTTAATGAGAATTCTTCATCATTAAAAATGGTGCTTATTTTGCCCCATCCAATCAGATGTTAGCTTTCAAATGGTAAATAAGATCTTATTGGTTTGGGAATTTTTAACAATAAGATGCATCTCCCTGTAAGATGTATCAGGGCCTGCTCCACTTTTGAATGTATACTGATGCAGTAATGTTTTAGCTACGATTTGCATTACATAGTAGTGTGTAACTTAAAGTTATTGTAGCAACACCTGCTCGCATGTGCTCCTTACCTCACCAAGCTCCCATGATGCCGTAACTGCAGCAAAGTGATTACTACATTGCAGAGTGCAGTTGGGTAAAAAATCACCAGGGAGCAGTATTGCATCAGCTTTTTATTATAAACTTGTAAATGCATCCAATTTTTTCTTACCACTCTATTAATATTGCTACTATGTGTTTTTCTGTTTAAAAATTTAATTGACCATATAATAAAAACAAATGTATCTGCAAAATCGTTTATTGCTGTGTTAAATGTCTCAATTTAAATAATAATTCATTTATGTCTTGTGTGGTTTCTTTAATTCGGTTTTTCCCCATTTTAAGGAAATAAGAAAATTAATAGGAAGTTATTGTATTTATTAAAACTTCTTCTAGGAAAAGATTGAAGCAATCAATCAAGCCATATCCAATGAATATGATGTCAGAAGGAAAATGTTATTGAAACGTTTGGATGTTACTGTGCAGTCATTTGGTTGGTCAGACAAAGCAAAGGTAAATTTAAGAATTGTTTTTCCTTTCTTTTTTAGAACACAGTTTGTTTAAAGGGCGACTCCAGCGCCCAAACTTAATTTTAGTGACCTTGCAAGGTTTATAGCACTCCCTGCCGTCCCCAAATGTACCTACCAGCCTTCGTTCCCCGGATGCCTTCTGCTTATCTCCTGTGCCTTTTCTGTGCATGGAAGTCAACCAGGAGGCTCGACCAGCCTCTGCCCCTGTGATTGGCTAAGGCAGTTTGGGGGCTGGAGTTGCCCTTTAACATGTATTTTTACATTTTAAGCTTTGGTCTGTATTTTTAAAAATGAGCACCTGATTTTTCATAAAATTGCAAGAAAATGTGCAGGGATTTTGGGGGGAAATGAACCTATTTTAATAGTTGTCATCAGCATAACAATGACTGCAAGAATTCATACTTTTCTCCCAGAGGTTTTAGGTTTTTACTTTGGGAACAGCAGATTTTGTTTTATTATTATACACTGCTAGGTGGACTAAAATCTTTTATCCCTGGATTTGTATAGATTTTCTACTGTATATATTATTGTTGCAATATAAAGTAACAATGTTGGGGGTCGGGGGGGATTGTTTTATTTTATTTTATGGTGAATCTTCATAATCTCCACAAGGCTTCACCAGTGCTTTGTAAAGAGGGAAAATTATATTTTTGGCCCCAGGACCTATATTTCTTTTAAAACCAGACTAGAGCCTCCAAATTCCATTACTAGTGCTACAAGAAATGGCATGAGCGTGGAGCACATAATCTTTCTGTACAGTGTTACCCCACCCTAAATTTTTAAAGTAAATTTTTTGGCCCAATCATCCGATTTTATTGTAAAAAATGAAGCCATGCGTGGTGTCTGTACTATAGATAGCCTGGCTATATTGGGCAGTTTATTGAAGAAAGTTGATCGGATCCATCTTTGTATTTTACAACAATCCCATCAGCAGTCGCAACATTTTGACCAGATTTCAAGCTGAAATGCACAAGTCAGAATTTAAACTTACTTACCTGCCTTCGTCCCATAGCTCTTCTTCTTCTGCTTTTTCGGATCACTTGGCTGAGACTCGACCAATCACTGAGCGTCTGCCTGTCAGGGCCCCTTATGCTGCTTTCACGATCGGAAAAAGCAGCAAAAGGCCAGTGATGGAACAAAGGCAAATGCGTCCAAAAGATCAGTTCACACCAGACTTTGCAACAAACATTGTTTTATTAACACATGTGACATTTCGGTGTCAAAATGGCACCTTGTTTGTTGCAAAGTCTGGTGTGCACTGATCTTTTGGACGCATTTTGATATATAACCTGTGGCTTAGGTGCATTGGTAGCACCCAGCACAAAGACTCGAAAGTGGATGTGGATAGTGTGCGGGGCAGTCGACTAATTGACATGGGACAAACAAGAAAAGAGATGATCAATGCACATTCCTGTGCCCCATATACTATAATATCTGTGCTAGTGCAAACAGTAAAAACGGGGGGGGTTAGTTAAAATTTTATGCATAAAAGTGAAAAGTCTTCCAATCACATCAAAGTAACCCCAGTATGGAAGGTCCTAACAAATTACCTTGGGTCATTTATCTGGCACTCCCTGCTTGGTTGCATTTTCATGGGAAGATTGTCTCTCTGACCTTGCATTGGATTAGTATTGAAGGCTATCACTTCCCCCCGCCTACTGGCTTTTAGGCCTCCCATCCAATGCTTAGTATTCACGGTGTAAAACCTCCAATTAAAGGGGTCTCCAATTAAAGAGATGATCAATGCACATTGCTGGACCCCATATACTATCATAATATCTATGCTAGTGCAAACAGTAAAAACATGGGGGTTTTTAGTTACAATTTTATGCATAAAAGTGAAAAGCCTTCCAACCAGGCCAAGGTAACCCCAGTATGGAAGGTCCTAACAAGTTACTGTCAGGGAGGCAATCTTCCCACACAAATGCAACCAAGCAAGGAGTGTCAGCGCAGATAAATGACCCAAGGTAATTTGTTAAGACCTTAAATGCTGGGGTTACCTTGACATGGTTGGAAAGATTTTCACTTTGGGTGGGTGTGACCAACTGTAACAAGTTTCTGTCATTGTTTAGGATTGAGCATGTGTAAGGATATAATGGTCATTGACCAAACTGTGATACTGGAATGCTGGGAAGTAAAAGTAAAGCACAAACCGCATATTGGTATGTTAAATTTCCCAGTGCCCACATTAAAATGAGAGATCAGGCACAGACTACTGGTTTTATGTCAATGTGTTCTGCCTTCTGACTAAGTGTTGTTCTGAGACTTTTTAGTTGTCCTTTAAAATTGTGTTCTGAAATACTATTTACATTTGTTGTTAATTTATTTCTTGTTTTCCATTTTAGAGTCACTCTGAGAAATTGGCCAAGGTTTATCAGCCCAAACGTGCAACACTGGCAATAAAGAGTTCAATATCTGTAGCTCATCTGTTGGCAGCCCGGCACGATTTGTCAAAAATCTTGAGGACTAGCAGTGGATCAATACGAGAAAAAACAGCCTGTGCTATAAATAAGGTAATGAGTTTTCTTTAAATATTTAATTACAGGCTGGTTTTTTTTTTTTTATGGATTAAATTGGGGGGCAAATTATTATGGACATTAGGAGCCAATTGGCCAACTCTAGAATTCTAAATTTATAAAGTTAGCCACCAGGAGTAAACTTCTGCTGCTAGTATTGGTTTAGTCCTGGATAAAAAAAAATCTCTTAGGGCACGGACACACTGAGCCGCAAACGGAATCCCATGCAATTTCATGTGCGATTTTGTTGTGTGTGCGCATGCGTTTCCTTCATTAGGTATAGGAAAACGCATGCGGTTGCGATTAAAAATGCCGAACGCAAATCGCAATTGCAAAGCACCTGAAAACGCACGCACAAAAAACGCAGCAGTGTGTCCTAGCCCTAACTGGTATTTGTTTAGCAATGGATTACATTTTTAAAATAAGTTATACCAGGCATATACCATATAGTATTAATTTATATGTTTTTAATGAAAACATGTTTATATTTCTTTTGTCGGTGGTAAACAACTTTTCACCCATAAATACAGATCTTTTCTACTTACAAGCTCTTTAGATCAGGGGTGCTCCACCTGAGCCACGCCGGGGGATTCAATCAGGGGAGGGCAAATTAATATGGATATTAGGAGCCGATTGGCCAACTCAAAAATTCTATCGGTAGACATCAATATAAAACCCTTTATAAATTTAGTCACCAGGAGTATTTATTTAGCAGTGGTTTACATTTTTAAAATATCTGTTTGTGGGATTCGTTTTTTTTTTGTTGTTGTTTTTTTCAAGTATATAAAGTGCCCAACTAAATATAGTTTAGGCTAATTCCCATGGTATATTAAAAACTATACGCTATAACTTGATTGTGGTGCCCCTTCCCTTGAAGATTCCAAATGTCTCTTGATGCTAGAAATGCTGTGCTGCGTGAAGTACATGGTTGTGAGACCTGAATTATAGTTATAGTGCAGTTTGGATTGGTCACTTTTTGATGGGGAGTAACCTACTGTAAACTATACTTTTTAGGGCTCTTCTACTTTTGGTATAATATGTCATTGCGATTTGAATGGGTACTTCACCAAAAGGAATTGGAATGTGAAAATACATTCATGTGTGTGTGTAAATGTTTAATTCCTGGTCAGTAGCTTTATTGCAAGTTCTAAAAATTTAATTGACCCTTTGCTATATTTGTAATTACAGGTTGCGGTTATTATGTACACTAAGGGCAAGGCCACACTGCAACGCAAACGCAAATGCAATCGCATGCGATTTCATGTGCGATTTTCGTTGCGTTTGCGCATGCGATTTCTTCAATAGGTATAGGAAAACACATGCGATTGCGATTAAAAATGCAGAACGCAAATCGCAATTGCAACGCACCCAAAAACGTGCGTTTTTTTTGCATTGACGCGTTTTCAATCATTTTTAAAAACCGCAAATGCAAAAAAAACCGCAGCAGTGTGGCCTAGCCCTTAACAGTTTTAGTGCAGCTGCATTCTTTATTTTATATACACAATATGTAGCTTAACCTTTTGTATCGTTGTAACTTGTAGAGTATGTTTGGGATACTGAACCACAGAAACAATGTAATCTATCACTAGATGGCAGTCTTGCACTTTTACTTCACCTATAAATAGCACTTTATGATGCCTGATGAACGTGTTACGTGACACCGAAATGTTACACGTTATGTGTTGACATTTGAGCCACCTGTATGAGGTAGAGAATAATGTTTTATAGTACAGCTGGGTAGTGAGTAGGTTGGTGTACCTGTAATGGAGCTAAGCAAGCTCAGATCGCCCCTGGGCTGGTTGTAGTGCATCCGTCACATAAAGGAGGTTATATTAAAGGCTGTTGTCATTTTGTAAAATTAGACTGATTTCTTGCAGAGACTAGTAACTATTATTTATTATTTAAAAAAATAATAACGGTACATCTTGTTACAAAAATGTAAAATGTGGCCCATAGATACTCTATAACCTCAAGTATGTTTTTGACACAAACCATACTTTCAATGTTGTATTTTTGTGATCTTTTTCAGGTATTAATGGGAAGAGTCCCTGATCGAGGGGGTAGACCTAATGAGATAGAACCTCCACCTCCAGAAATGCCTCCCTGGCAAAAGAGACAAGATGGCCCTCCTCAAGGTGGAAATAGAGGGGGAGGGCGAGGAGGATATGACCAATCATATGGTGGACGAGGAGGATATGAGCAATCACATGGAGGTCGAGGAGGGTATGATCAATCATATGGAGGTCGTGGAGGGCATGATCAGTCACATGGTGGACGAGGAGGGCATGAGCAGTCATATGGAGGGCAAAGAGGTGGACGTGGAAGTTATGACCAGGGTACAAGAGGAGGTAGAGGAGGCAAAGTTCAGGGTGGCTGGACTGATTCTGGTGGTAGCTATCAAGACAGTGGATATCGAGAGAGTGGATTTCAGTCAGGTGGTTACCAAAGTGGCAGTGGGGGTGGATATCAAGGAGGAGGCGGATATCAAGGCACAAGTGGAAACTATCAAGGTGGAGGAGGCTATCAGGGTGGTGGGGGATACCAAGGTGGTGGCAGCAGCTATGCAAATTACCAAGGATCAACCTATGCTGGAAGTGGATACCAAAGTGGTGGCTATCAGCAAGACAACAGATATCAAGATGGTGGCCATCCTACTGACAGAGGAAGTGGACGAGGAGGTGGTAGAGGAGGTCGGGGGAGTCGTGGTGGAAGAGGAGGTCAAGCTGGGGGTTGGGGAGGTCGTGGTGCACAGAGCTATAACCAGGGTGGTCAGTTTGAGCAGCACTTTCAGCATGGAGGCTATCAGTATAGTCAGTCTGGCTTTGGACAAGGGAGACACTACACAAGCTGAAGATATTGATCTTTTAAAGTAGAGCTTAAAAATAAAAATAAAAAATTCACAAAGTGACCGGAAGATTTGCTGTATTAAGTTAACAACTTGCAAGTTTTCTTTCAACTCTTGTGTGCTCAGATATAGCCTAAAGCATGCACCTTACAAGATAAAATTTTATTCCTAAAGCTGCTTTTCCTCAGAAGTGCAGTTTGCTGTGACAACATTTAACCCAAATGTACACCTTTTAAGCGGTTTAATGATGTAATACAGTTTCATTAAATGATTGGTTACACTAGCTCTCCTAAATACTTTTGTTTGGCCAGCATTTTTGGTTAAAGTGATTGAATAGATTGAGAACGTTTAACACCCTAAAAAGTACATGTATGGTACAGTGTAATATGCTGGTTTATATTATTTCTTATTCGACGGCACAATACTTTTGTTATAATTTGACAGTGTCAAATTGTAGGAGTTTTACTGAATATACAATAGGGTGATGTGGTAACACTAGATCTCAAGGGCTGAAAAAAATGAAAAGATTAAGTAGTTCTCATTTGCCAGGGTGTTTTCTTTAGACCCTTCTTTTAGCCATTGTGACAAATTTTATATTCAACTTCAACAGGTCAGCAGTACTCAAAGGAGAACTAAACTCTTCTTTTCACTAATAATATATGTAGTGTTACATTTTTTTGAAGTTTAGAAACTGTGGGGGTCAAATGTACTTAAAAGGAGAAGTAATTTCTCTTAATCAAGCAGTTTAAACTGACACATATTTATAAGTTCTTATTTACAAAGAATTAAAGTGGTAAAACAAGTTTCTCTTGTTTAAAAGTACTTACCAAACTGATGTACTGTATGTACAGTGTGTACACAGTGGGTACTGTGTGTACCTCGGTGCAGCCTCGCTTTTTTAAAACTGGTCCCAATCATTGCCAGAGACTCCAGGATTCTTTGCTGTTTTGGCCCATGACTCTGATGGCCAGTGGCTGAATGGTATTATTTAGTATGTTTCAGACTACACTAAATAGTCATGACACGGGTGACAAACAATTAGAATTGACTATGCATGAAGCAGCCAGCTGTCATGGTCACTTGACAAACCCGAGAGGAATCTTGCAGTCTTTAACATAGTTGTTTTTCAGAAGACCACGGCTGCAGAGAGAGTTAGGAGTATGCACAGTACATTAGTAAGATTTTAAACCACTGTTTTACCACTTAAGTTGTCCTTTCGTTTTTCAAGATCATCTAAAGTTACTTGAAAATAGTGCTCCATGTATACTTTTTGTGGAATTATTATTTTTTTGTTTAAATGCAATTTGATGCCACTGATAAAAAGTGGATTTATTTTCATCTTTAAAGACATGCACTATGTTTTTGGGCATCATCATACTTGCTCAGTGAAGTCCTTTATTGAATGCTGCTGGAGACAATGCCTCTCTGGTTTTATAATCTTTATTACTCCATACACATGTTTAATTTTCACCAGGATGGATCAAGAAATGACCCCCCTCAGGCTAAGCAAAATTGAACGTCTGTACGGAGCTTAAGCCTTTACCAGGAGCTTACATGATGCTTTTTGCTGGGTTTACTGTACATAAACAATGTTAAGCTGTGAAAGAAAACAGTGGAAAGTGTGATGTCTGTATGAAAGGTGAGCAATAAAGATTTGGGATGGTTTCTGTCTCCTTTAATTTGTAAAGAGATAATTTTTTTTGTTTAGAAATTTGTATCTTCACCAACTGAATGACAAATTCATGCAGTAATAAAAAAAAGTACATCAACATTTACCTGTTCCTTACAACTACTTAACTTTTCTACCTTTCTATTTGAAAATAGGCGTGCGGGATCAGAATATTCAGTGATTTAATACAAGTTAGCGCAACTTCATACCCTTGCTTGCGGCGGTTGTGCAGGATACTCGTGCAGCTGCTACAAGCTACGGTATTCAATACCAGCTTTTTGTGCAACTATTTAACGCTAGCCAATAGCTGATGGTATAGTCATGCAGGGGTTAAAGGGACAGCCCATCATATACAAGTAGATACTAGAACTCCCAGGCTAGAATTAAAGGATACCTATACTCTAAAATTAACGTTTTAAAAATGCAAAGTACCTGGGGCAGGGAGGTAGGATTGATTATTCCTAAAATCGTTGAGGAGCTAGACAGTTTTCATTTGCCAGGTTAGTCCTGGACTATTCCTGTATTAAAGATAGTGCTGAAGCCAGGAGGAAGACTGGCAGAAGCAGTTTTCTTTGGGCTGGTGCTCCTCACAGAAACAATATTGGGAGTTAGGAATTACCGATACTATATTCCTGTCCCAACTACTTTTCATTTGAACTGTGTTTTTAAATAAACTTCATACACACGATAGCTCCACTCTCTCCAGCTGATCGCATTCCTATCTTTAATATTGGTGTGCATGCGCAAAAAATAGAAACACGTTTAAGACACCATCTATTGGAGAGAAGCTGCACCTGGGAATAAGCAAACTCACCTTCCTGTGAATGATAGATACATTTAAATCTATCACAAGGATTAGTGTCCCTTTTAAATCCCATTCAGCTGCAAAGCCACTATTGAATCCTCCGGAAGGGAGATAAAACTAGAGGGACTGTGGCTCTGGGTAAATCTGCCTGTTAGAATCTGCTATTGTACTATGGGTTTTAAGTACTACGGTAAGTGTTAATGTCATCCTGGGATGTATGCAAAATTTTAAGGTTGTTAAATATAATTGGCAGTTTCTTTACATGGAACTTATTGAAATTTCAAAAATCGGTTTCATACCAGTTGAAGCAACATTTTTTTACCACAATCTTTGACTTTTCAATCTTGGTTTTTGGATTTTTGATTAGAATGTACAAATTTTCAATATTTCAATTTTTCATCATTTAGATTTTCGATTTTTCAATAAATTTTTACTTTTGGCATTTCCAAATTTCTCCCGGATTCATGGACTTTCATAACCAGCAGTTCTGAAATGAAAGCAGTTTTGTTTCACAAGGACTCATCTCTAATGATAAGTATTCGTCCAATAATTTTTTTTAAAGCAGGAATTAATATGTGGATCATTGTCCTTATCCTACATTTAGGATTGGTGCATGTATGGGTCCTTTAAAGGAGAACTAAACCCAAAATAGAAAGGCAGCTCCACAGACTCTATAACTGTCACTTAGTAAAACCATTTGTTTCTCACCTCTGAATTCAGCCTCTTAGGCTGGGTACACACGGGGGGGGACTTTTTATCCCGAGCGAGTGCTTGGCCGGGACAAATGTCCGTCGGTCGCTGCAAATTTGGCCGCTGATCGATCGTGCGTTCCCATCGGGAACCGCATGAATAATCAGAAATTTCCAACATGCCCGGTAGTTCGTTCGTCCGATCTGGACAAAGGAACGACCGATGTCTGTCGTGGCTGTCCGCCCACACCAGCCAATATTTTCAACCGAAAGTGCTGTGAATCGGTCAATCGGCCGAAAATATTGGCAGGTGTGTACCCAGCCTTAAGGTGGCCATACACCAGCACGATATTTACTTTATACACCTATTATAGCCCGCTCATAATACAGATAGTTCCTATATTTTTGGATATTTAAGCCCTTATTAGCATTTCTCCCAAATGAATGGGATTTTGCGATCGCATGTCGGTCGTATATAAGATCGGGAGAGGTGGTTCTGGCAGGATCGCAGGAACGTCGCGTGAGCGGTCGGTCGGGTAAGTAATATCGTGCTGGTGTATGGCCACCTTTAGTGTAGAAATCATTTATAGAACATTTCGGAGTACTGGCAATCTATGATGTCACGGCTAGCTTCTAGTGTTGCCTCTTCCTGGTGGTCCAGGTACCAAAACTTCTTCTGCACATGCTAACTAGCTACCTTGTGTTTGTTTCCCACTCCCCTTATGCTAAGCTGCATGTAACAGTTGATCAAAAACACCATCAAAAACACATTCTTCCTACCCTCCAACATTCCCTTTAATAAGGTTCACTGATAAGAAATGCATTGCTGTGCTCAGATCAGGTTCACTTCACTATCCTCCCACAGTTCTGCACCATGTGGTTTCTATAAAAACACGCTTCCTACCCTTGAATGGGTCTGAAACATGTAGCACGCATGTTTGCATTAATGTGCAATATTCACAGCTACAGACCTGTGTCTTTGTATGTTTCACCTGCAATTTATTGTTTATATATCGGATTCGGTGGAGTGAAAGCCGTAGGTGAGACATACATTATTTCAAATCCAGACATACTCGATACCCAGACCTATATACATCACACTACAACACTGCTACTAGGAAAGTGTTAATCGGCTGCACCACCAATTTGAATATTGATGATTTAATTAAATTCCTACATCATAGGGGTTAAGCGGTGGGAGTGGAAATCACACAGGTGCTGAAAATGTAATCAAGGCAAAAGTACTGGCAGGCAAGGGAAAATGTCAGCTTCAGATTTGGGGAACAAACAGAACCTAAAATGAGCTCAAAGAGGTAAAGAAATGCCCCTGAGTGGAATCTTCCATGCTGAGAAGGGTATTGAGGCAAGTACTTTCTAACTTAAACTTTGATTTTTTGGGTTTAGTTCTCCTTTTAGACAGGGCTTCTTAAAGGATGTGCTTAAAGCCATTTCCCTGCTTGACTCCTGACATTTAAAGGGGAAGTTCAATGCAAATACATATGCTTTTAAGAAAAAAGAGCAGTATTTTTTCATCCCAATGACCTTAATCTGCCAATTCAGCATTTTGATTGTATAAATAACTGCAACCGAAATATTGACTTCCTGTTTGCAGGACCCCTAGTAGAGACCTAGTAGGTCTTGCCCTTGACCCAGCGCCTGAGTTGATTCAGTTGCTCAGTAGAGATCTGAGCATCTTTGACCCATCCAACAGCCAATCAGTAGAAATTACTGTTAGGAAAATTCCAAGGATGTGGTGCATTCTGGGAAGAAGGACTGTTAGAACCTGAAATGTCAGCTCACTAATGTCAACAGCAGGGAACAGCAAAGGGTATGAAATCAACTGATTTTTCAAAATGGGAGAGAATTTGTAGAATAACTAAGAAGGCATTACACAAACTAAAATTTAACGAATATTGATAATTTCCGCTGAACTGTCCCTTTAATATGACCAAAACTTCCAAAGCTAATTACTTTTAAAAAAAGTAGAACAGGAGGTAGAAATACATGCGCCTACCTCTTATTGCTTCAGGGTGGGAAATATTTTTGAAATATATTTGTCCAGTAATTCTGTTGCTTCAAGGAGCTGAAATTACATTTTCACATTCATCAGAATATATGAATGGAGGGTATGCACAAAAGGACACTAGCACACAAACCTTGTGCAAAAACTGCGCCACCTGATAAAAGATCAAGGTTAATGTTTTTGCACAGGGTTGTGTAAGCAGCTTGGCAATTTTGACTGAATCAGGGAGATTCAATAAAAGTTCTAATCGTTAAAAATGGTGCTAATTTTGCCCCAACCAATCGCCTATTATTTAACATTTGAAAGATAGCGTCTGATTAGTTGGGGCAAATTTATCACTATTTGTAATGATAATAACTTTTATTGAATAACCCAGATTATCTTTCGCATTAAAATTTTGAGCTAGTATTAAGCACAGAATTGAATGCAAATTGAATCAAGGTGTAGAGTCTTGCATAAGTAATTTTTCAGACCTATTACCGCTTTGTAGGTGGGCAGACCCACAACCCGACCTGCAACCCATTTAAAGACACTGGTTTACCTGAACCCGACCTGCAAATCGGTTAACCTGCGAGTATTCTGCCATTCGGTGCGGTATAACTCCTACCACAAATACAGTGCTTTATGTACCATTTGACCTGGGCAAAGTGTGGCCTGAGGAACACTTACGGCTGTCCCTGACCTGCCCACTGTTACCTGAAAAAAATGTCTAGTATTTTGTATGTTTTATTTATTATTAGCTATGACGAATGTCTGTAATACCTAATAATAATGTGCGGCGGTGGTTTTGCGATTCTTAAAAGAATCGGGGGGTTAATTTTTAAATAAGGAAAAACATTGAATCAGAAGGTGTTTCCAAACTTTTGACTGGTACCATATATTTTGTAAAGAAAAACTAGCATTTAAAGAAAACTAAGCCTAAACTTTAGACATGCAAGGGAATTTGGTGAATGTAATATTTCTTAGTACTGTTTCATGTAGAAGCGTCATGAAGTTTATCAAACTACTCTGGCTATACATGACCATCATTTTCATAGGTTTTCTCATCACTGACAAGATTAATTGTGTATACGACACTTTAATCTGACCATTTTTAGACCCAGTGCTTTAAATAGCACTTTTTTGTAAATGTTGGTGGCCATATCTTACACCTACACATGTTACATACCTTTTTGATTCAGGACATTTGAGGGATTAATATATTAGCGTGATTTTGTTTTTACTTGTCATGTGGGGTTTAGGTATGATTTTCTAACTCTAAATCATGTATTTTGACAATTTTTTTCAGAAAATTTGATAAAAGCATGACATTCTATGAAGATTACATACACTAAAAACATCCATACCTGAAGCGTTTTGCGTGATATACACACTTTATCAGAGGCAGAAAATTGCAATATGTCACTTCCTAATTTCATAATTATTTTATGTTTCAGAAGGAATACTTCCTTCAGATACAGGGGGCTGCGATAGGGGGCGAAATTTGCCCCCATGTATGGCAACCTGTATGGTGGGTGGTAGGAAGAGACCCATCTTTTTGGTAACATAGCTGTTATAAGGGAATTCCCTTTTTTTAAACTACTGTATATAGACGTTTTATTGAGGACATGATCATCATTTGGTCGGGAACTAGAGATAGTTTTGACACTCTCGTTCCCATTCTTAACGATAATGCATGTAACCTTACCTTTACCTTCAATTTTGGAGGAGATTGTATAGACTTTCTTGACCTTCGTCTTACTTTATATGACACAGGGGTAGAAAGTACGTTATTCAGAAATCCCTGTACAGGTAACACCATTATCTGGGCAGATTCTTGCCACCCCCCTCAAGTATTTAAAGGCATACCCTATGGTCAACTCCTCAGGATACGTCGAAATTGCTTGTCTCCAGAATAATATGAGAGCAAAGCATTGGAACTGATTGAACGCCTTTCAGCTAGGGGATATTTGAAGAAAGCTCTTGTAGGAGCGTATAATAAGGTATCGAATTTGTCCAAGTTCTACCTCCTGAATCTATTAGAAAATGCTCATGATTGTGAAACCCTCCATAGAGAGGGCACATCTAATAAGACTTTTACCACCTCTGGTCATTATCCCTAGCCTAATGTCTTTTCGACCAGATACAGCTCCCAGTATCAGGAAGTGTATAAAATCATCAAGAACCGCATCCCCATTCTATATGGGGTTGCTGCTCTCCATAGAGTCCTAGAAAAAGGTTGGAAAATAGTTCCCAAAAGAATATAAAATGTACGTGATATATTGAGCCCTAGTGCCTCTAGAGTTGAGGGGGTTACCAGGACATGGCTCCATAGCCATGGCACATTTCGCTGTGGTAGCCATCGTTGTACCGTTTGTCCCTATCTTTTGACAGGTGATATTTTTCAGAGTTAAAATCACATTAAACAACATTAAGCAATAGCAGCTTTATTGTTTATCTTATCACCTGTAAAATATGTTCTAAACAGTATGTGGGGAGTACAAGTCGCCCACTGAGACAACGGATCCGGGAACAAATTAGATCTATTAGGCACAAGGATGAGAATAGCCCAGTAGCCAGGCACTATATGATATTCAGTAATTCAGATCCTGATGCAGCGATTTGTCACGGCATACAGAGGATAGAAAGGCCTTATAGAGGAGGGAGCAGGATGGCTCATTTGTTAAAATATGAAACAGAATGGATGTTCCGTTTGGAAACACATACTCCTGTAGGTTTGAATTATACCTGGGATGTATCATGTTTCATGGACCTCTAATATAGTGGTTGTTTACCTTATTGGTTGATATTCTACTGTTACTGGGGCTGGATGCACCCAGGCCACTCTTTGAGGTGGGTAAGCAGCTGTGAATTCTACTACAACTTCTATCTGTTTGCCATGATTTTACCAGTGATGCCCCATGTGAAAAGGTTTGAGGAATTTCCAACCAGCCCTACCTGTGTGTGAAGTAGGTTTTTTCTATTCATCACAGTTGTTATTCACATTATGTAACATTGTATATATAGTTTGAGTGGTAAAGAGACTTATTGTGTATTTATTGCAGTACTGACATTCTATGAAGGCCTGCATCCAGAATAATGCTTGTATGTATGAAAGAATAACCATTTGGTAGCTAAAGGTGTGTAGATTCCAAAAATATATAGTTTGTGGGTTTTTTTTAAGATTGGGGGGTGTTTAGTTTTAAACCAAAAGCTGTTCAAAATGTAGAGCTGACTGGATTTATTTGATAAAATTGCCCTTGTGCATTTGTTCCTCCTTCAGGGCTAGTTGGAGGGCATACCGTATCTTGTTGTGGACCCATGCATGTAGCATATTGTTTTAATTAGGAGGGGTTAGGCTTTCATATTTGTGTTGACTTTGAACAGTTCTGTGAAATTCACCTTTGACTTTGTTGAAGATTTTGTAAGTGAAAAAAGGAGAATATTAGAATAACTATATATCCAGGTACCTAAGGGCATGTAGATTCTAAAATTATTTTACTTGTGGGGTATTTTAGTTAATTTGGTAGTTATTCTACATTTTACACCAAACTGAAATGTATAAGCCTTTCCAACAAAGTGCTGCTTTAGTCTCTAGGGGGGGTTCCTGGAAGTGTGGGGTACCTACACTTTTCTGGTATCCTTGTACTCTGAAGAATCAGAGCTTTAAGAAACAATTTTGTGTGTTTTTTGTGTGTTTTCGTCAATAATGTCAGGGCCCGGGAGGCCGCGTTGTGGCATTGGGCAGGAGGTAAGAGGGGCCTTGATCCCCTGCTGAGAAGATCCATGTTTTTAAACAGCTGATTGCTCATATGAAGTAAAGATATGGGCAATCGGCTGTTCAAAAGACTGGAATCAAACTTCCAGAGGAGAGGTGTGTGTGTCAGTGGCCCGGCCTCCAATCTTGCAGAGGGACCACTGTAGTTACGCCCCTGGTTTTTATGCTGCAACACTATAACATGAGTGCAAAATCTTAAAAATTCCTCTGGCAAAATAAGGTTGGAAATTAGCAAAACTGCTTGCATTGAAAGGGTTAATAAGTAAAGCAATCACACATAATACTGATGTAATACAACAATCGTACATATGAGAGAATTATGCTGGCTGTATAAGCATAGCAAAATAAACAGTGTACAAGGGATTAAATTCGTATAGTAATAACTAAAAATAGGAAAGGGTTATCAACAACCAAATAGTTTTTAAATAGTCATGTGTCTCTCATCCAGTCTGGTAAATGGGATACGTTAACTACTGTATACCCACATGGACCAGAATTTCTAAAATCCTGGGATCGTATCCCTTAAGACATGAAACATTCTTTCATTAATCCAAATTTGTTAATCTTTCTATTAACCTGCCAAAAAGGAGAGTTAGGTATGCCTCAGGGGTTTCAATTCGAATTTTCACAGCTAACATTGTATATAAATAATGCCTTTATAAATATGGCCTTTTCTGCATCCTCTGTAACCATTTTAGCCCCATTATTTAATGGTCCCACATTCTCAGTCCTCATCAGTCCTTAGTCCTCATCTTTTTACTATTGATAAACTTAAAGAACATTTTGGGGTTGGACTTGCTTTGTTCTGCTATCTGTATTTCATTTTTTAGTTTAATTGCTTTTTGCACGCCTTATAGGTTGTATACTTCCTGTAAGCCTGATCTGTTCCCTCTGATTTATAAATTTTAAAAGCCATTCACTTTGTTTATCCATTTCCCTTTTTAACTGAGCATTAAGCCAAGCAGGAGTAGACCTAATTTTTTTACACTCACTTGTTCCCTAACAGTAAAGGTTTAATACCCTTTAAAAGCAGTCCACCTCACCTAGAAACAACACACACACCGTTAATGAGCAGGAGTGATTCTTTTAACAGGATCATGTCTAGTAGGAACTTCTACAATGCTCATATAAAAAATGTAAGAACTTGATACCTTTTAAGGTGCTGGCAGTTCCCTTACTCCAATCTATGTCAGGGTAATTGAAATCCCCCATAACCAGAACATGCCCCATACCAGCAACCTTTGCCAACTACATATGGCGATTCATTTCCACCTCCTCACTGGCATTTGGCGGCTTATAACACACTCAACAACAATTTACCCACCTTCTTCCTTCCTGTACACAGCTCCACCCATATTGATTCTGCCTTACTGTTTATACCCCCATCTATCCCATATTTTAGATTTAGTTTCAATTCTTGCTTAACATACATACATACCCTCCTCATTTCTTATTAACTCTGTCATGTCTAAATATTTACTGTATATTCCATATTTACTGCCCAGTCATGTGAATCATTTAACCATGCTTCTTCTATATCTTTCTTTAAAATAGCTTTTAAAGCTATTTGTTCTAGTTCCCCAGTTTTTCCAGCCAAACTTCTTGCTTTTGTAAACATAAATTTTAGATTATCGCTTAATTTACTTCCATACTTTGATGTACATGAGCGTAATAATACCTCAAGTACTGTCCCTAAGTGCTACGGCTCGCTTTATTGAGTCTTTATATGAGTCAGACCACTGGGAATATTCCTACAAAATCCCAATATTAGCCTCCCGAACGTTATTTGGCAGTGGAGGTAAAAACACATTTATTTTAGTGTACTTCTTAAGTCCCTTGACTTGTACCGGACATTTTTGCAGTCCAGAAATGGTTAACCAACAGTTTTATGGCAATAATTGTAGAAACTATCGGTTCATTTCAAAGTTCTCTTTTTAAATCCTTATGCAAGAGCATTACTTTTTAATTAGATCTGCTATTTTTAAAATAAACTTCATTAAAATACAATTTTTTTTTCAAAATGTTTACTTTATTTGAAAGACTTTAAAGTCTTATATGAAATATAGTTATGTTTAATACTTTTGATATGTTTACATTCTACCAGGCTTATAGTCATATACTGTAAAATAATTATGTCAAATAATTGAATCATCTAATAAATCACTGTAGGAAGAGTTAATGTGCTTCTATACTAGTATAGTTTTGGAAATTAATGTTACCAGTTACTTGTACCAGAGCATGCTAAATAATGCACATGCATTTTAACTAAACTGCATAAACAGGGAGATTCAATAAAAGTTCTTATTTAAAATGGTGCTAATTTTGCCCCAACCAATCAGAAATTATGTAACATTTGAAAGCTAATATCTGATTGGTTGGGACAAAATTAGCACCATTTTAAGCGATTTATTGTATAACCCCGATAGTATGTCCTGTGATGCATCCCTGAGAATAAGGGGATTATGACTCAAGGGGCCATATTTATAAAGCCGCAGTACCGCTTTTTTGCGATACTGCGCCTTTATGGATGTGTATCGTTAATTTACAATTGTTAAACCGATCAGAGATTAACGATCAGTTTAACGATCGTAAAGTTATGATACCAATCGTACATATACGATACCGATCGTAAATCTACGATAACAAAATCGTAGATTTACAATCCCCGTAGAATACCATTGTGGTAGTTTACTACCATATGGTATTCTATGATTGAACGTTTGTTAATTAACAAATGTTTAATGAAGGTTTGGTCGTAAATGTACGAGCGCTCAGTTACGACCGCAATCATAAATTAACCTGAGGTATCGCTAAAAAGCGACACCGTGGCTTTATAAATATGGCCCATGGAGAGTTGATGAATGTCCCTGTAGACTGGCTATGGGGTTTCTAGTGGATGAAATATATTGTGTGGGGTTAGATGATGCTTGTTTCATTGGGAAACTAAAAACATCCATCACTAATAAATGAAATAGGATAGGGAGAAAATACAGGCTTTGAAATTACCTTTTCAGCAATATGCAAATAAAGAACAAAGACTTCTAGGAATTTACCATGTTTCCATGGAAGCTCTTAGGAAAGCCATATCTTTAAAAAGACTTTTACAGCATTCCACAAGCTAAATGAAAAACCAGAGCGCCGATACTTGTCTGTAGTTGGTGCTCTGGTTTTGCATTTAGCTTGTGGAATGCTGTAAACATCTGTTTAAAGATGTAGCTTTCTTAAGAGCTTCCATGGAAACATGGTAATTACCCAGAAGTCTTTGTTCCTTATGTGCATATTGCTGAAAAGGGAGTTTCAAAGCCTGTATTCTTTCCCTATCCTATTTATTTATTAGTGATGTCTGTCCATAGGCACTTCACACTGCAAAACCAGAGGCATACACTACACTGATGATGGCTCAATAAAGCCGAGACCGATCTGTAGTTGGTGCTCTGGTTTTGCATTTAGCTTGTGGAATGTTGTAAAAGTCTTTTTAAAGGGCATCTATAGTGAAAAAAACATTTTGCCAAAGAAAAGTTAAATTCATGTACTCTGTGCTGCCTTTCTCCTACCTCTGTCACTGTTTTTCCATGGTGTCAGATCTCTCTGCAGCACTCCCCCTCCCCTCTGTTACCTCCTCCATGTCTCAACTCCAGCTACCCGACAAGCTTCTCATGTGCAACAGGTGTTAAAAGTTCAACATCCTGAAAAACAAACCCACGCACAGTGGCCAATATAAAGTAAGCTGCCCTGGAGACACGGGTCTCTCCGTTTACAGCTGCAATGCGATCTCTCTCTTTGTGATCCACCATCAAACAGTTAAAGCTATCAAAAAGGGGGGTCAAGTGCAGCTTTATCTCTGCAGTCAAAGCTACCTCTCTCCCCCTGCTAATGCTCTTATCTCTATGTTTGTAACAGAGCAGGGATGGAGGGAGGGACTTGAGCAGGGAAGAGGGGCACGTCACAGGGTTTGATTGACAGTACAAGTAGGAGTAGAGGAATTCAATCACGTATTCTTATAACTGGTGTATCTCAGGACAGAGAGGGAAACTTAAGAAAATACAGACATTCTGGGGGTTGGGGGGAATTATAGAACACATGGAAAGAAAGGGAAAAAAGTTCATTTTCCCTCTATAGATGCCCTTTAAAGATATAGCTTTCCTAAGAGCTTTCATGGAAACATGGTGAATTCCCAGAAGTCTTTGTTCCTTATTTGCATATTGCCTAAAAGGGAGTTTCAAAGCCTGTATTCTCTCCCTATCCTATTTAATTTATTAGTGATGTCTGTCCATAGGCGCTTCACACTGCAAAACCAGAGGCCTGCACTACACTGATAATATCTCAATAAATCCGAAACCAGTCTGTAGTTGGTGCTCTGGTTTTGCATTTAGCTTGTGGAATGCTATAAAAGTCTTTTTAAACATATACCTTTCCTATAGTTGGAAACATGTTCAATTCCCAGAAGTCTTTGTTCCTTATTTGCATAAAAACACCCAGGAAGATATTTCCATTACAGATTAGAGATTATTTTATTATATTATTATATAATTATTTTATATTAACACAAATATAAAGAAAAAAGAGAGAGAAAACCTGTCCAATCGAGCATTACTTTCACATAGTATATCCTGCATTTCAACTAAAAGGCATAAATAATGTGTTGGGTAGTCAGATTAAGCAAATCCATAGGATACCAAGCATTCTCCATATTCTTTTGCTAACTTCCCTTAAGTTGTCTCCTTCTTCTGCAAAAAATAGCCAAAACATCGGACCGGAGTGACAAGGGAGATTACAAGTAAGTAGTGCAGGACTTTTGTAAAGTACCCAGAGGTGAGGACTTAGTGTTTTAGGTCCTCTCCCTGGCTACTTTGCAGGAGTGGGGGGAAAGGAACGAGGGGGAGGTGAGTATAATTGTCCTTTAAAAATGGTGCTTGGCTATGTCATTAGTTATAACAAGTACTTACACTATTAGTCATTAGTTATCTATACACTATACCAGTATCACATATTAAAACTTATTACAGATAATAATCTTCCCCCACTTTAAAATATAAGGATAGTAGAAGTTACGTCAGAGTTACAATATTGATCTGTGTGCTTACGGAAATTCTCTGATTAATAACATTCTTCGATTTTAACATTATTAACTATTTCAATTATTAATCCTCAATATTGAGAAACAACATTTCACAAAAATTATGTATTTATTAATTATATTACATTACATTTTTAGCAAAACTTTAAATCAAAATTACAGGAAAGTGTTATCCAACCAGTGGGCCACAATTATTAACAATTAAATTATATGTAAAGAAGGACTGTTCTGGTTTCAATATAAATAAATGCCAGGTAAAAACATGGAAACAACTACACAATTACTCAGATTGTACTTGCTACATAATGCGTTGCATATTCTGTGTTCAATTTAAAAAAAAAAAAAAAGGGAATTAATAAACACCTAACCTTAATCGCCATTAAAAAGAAGATTCAGGAATGCTTTAGCAATATGTTTAGGAATAAAATACATTATGTATCCTAGGAAAAAAAAATTTAACTGATCGTTTTTCATGCTTCAAACAGGCAAAACTGTTCCTCCGTGCGAAACAGTCACATTTTTTTTGCTATTGGCCGACTATCAGTTTGTTAATTGGTAGTCATTCAGTCTGAGAGATAGGGCAAAAATTGACCTATGTGTACATGTAATTTTGAACTACATCTAATTTCTTGCAGACACTAAAGACCCAAATGTAATTATTTGGAGTTTGATTTTACATACTGTTCATACTTACTACTACGCTTTTGTTTCCAAAGAAACATTGTTTGCATAAAAGAGACACTCCTCACATAATAAATATGTCAGAAATAAATATAACACTTTCATATTTGTTAAAGCATTTTCTGTGAGCATATTGTAGGTTTAGTGACAAATTAATATCTAATATATATTTATTTGCTGTCTTTCCACATTGTTTCATGTTATCTATTATTCTAAAACTCTTGAAAGGTAGGGGTGGGTTGGGGGTAAATAAAAAAAATAGTTAAAAAGAGTCTAAGCTTTCTTTTCATTTGCTGTTACAGAAATAAATATTAATCATACTGATAAACAAATGGAATGTTGTGTAATGGAGCACTTGGGCCATATTTAGAATTGTGTCCATTATTTATTCTTTGCAAATCAAAAACTGTACTCGAGGAAAATTGTTATTATAAACTTTTTTTTCCCAACACTTTTTAAATCAGTGTTGGAATACAGTGCATTTCGCTGGATTTAACTTCAAATTAATGGACAACTTTTTATCACAAATTGGTGGAAGTTAATGCATATTCCCTGTATCCCAGTAAAGCTGAAATACTGTGCCAGTTTTGAAATAATTCTCGTTCATCTTCAAAGTGCATTTTTGCCCAAATATTTGTTTTCAAAAATAGCTACCAGAAAAATGTCACACATTTATAAATATTCTACTTTGTGTAAAATACAAAAATAATACTTTCTTCATTATCATTTATCCTTCTGTTATTTTGAGTCTCGTCCTTTGTAGTTGTGGTTTGTGGAATAAGAAAAGACATACAGTTCTTTGCTGTCCATACAACATAATATTCAAGAAAGAAAGTATTAAGTCCATATCTATATCTTTTGTATTCAGTTAGATCAACTGGACTAAAAGTTTAGTTCTTGAAGATGTTTCGCTAGTCATCCGACTGGCTTTCTCAATTCAGAATGACCCTGGAAAGTCCCAATTAGCATATTACAGCCAGGTGTTGGCATTATGAATGCAAGGCGTTATTGCATTGTGGCTAACAGGTGTTATAGGAACTGCATTGTACATGGCAGACAGTTGTGTCGAAACCTCCCCACCACCTCTATTCAGGCTTGGTTTCTTTATTTTCACATAAATGGCCTCCTTGACACCTCTGTTAAGATGCAGGTACACAGCTGAGTCCTGACCTGAGGAATTGGCTCTTCTGTGCTGGGCCATACGTTGATGCAGTTGCTGTTTGGTCTCCCCCATAATTGTCCATAATTGTTTCGGTATTTCACTTGTAAATGGCAGTATCTTCTCATGGCATCCATAACTAATTAATTATCCTGTGAATAGGCAGACATACAATATTTATTGAATAATCAAAAACAAAAAGTGCAGACTACTTTACACAAGTGCAGTAGAGAATTGGACAGTGTTAACCAATGATGGATTAACTTTAGTTAACTAACATGATTGGAAATGTAAGGTTTCAAAGCATTTTATGCTTCTTCATTAGAAATGTACCATGCCTTAGAAAGAAGAATAACATGCTCTTTTTTCATTTCCAAAATGTCTTTACATTGATTTGTAAGTTATAATGTTACGGCCTTCATTATTAAAGGATGATGCCCATTCATTCCTACATTATGAAAGGCAAAAAATGTTTTGAGACCTTTTCATTTTTGGCTAATTGCACACTTAATACATTATAATTAGAACTGTGCTTACGGTTCAGCCAGGACCATTACATTGAAGTTCAGACAGCCTCAAACAAAAACATGAATAAATATTAAAAAGATTCCACTTAAACCTTATATTAGGTCTATAAAATTAATGGGTTAATTGTATCCATGAAACAAAATCAGAAGTAAAAATGCACAAGTATGTCCCAAAGAGGATTTGTTTGACATACTGGTATATGTAGAGTCTTTTTCATATTTAGTTATGTACTTTAAACATTAGACAGGAATTAGATTGCCATGAATGTTAATTTTTGTTTTTGCTGTAATTTGAAAAATAAAGTTTCAGACATTCCCTCTTTTGTACTGAATTAAATTATGCAAAAATGTAAGAACCATTTATACAAATACTAATTTACCTAATTTTATTTTTTGGATAGAATTCCCTTTAGTAAGCAAAACATAATTTTACAATGTGCTCCATGGGGGTGATGGTTTACTTACAGAAGCCAGAGGGGGGGTTAGGTTTAAGGGGGATATATCATTTTATGAATAGGCAGTAATTAGAATACTCCACTTTGCAGTGTCCTGCATGCTGTCATCCAGATAGAAAAAAAAAAAAAGTAGATTCTACCAGTAGAATGTGAGGAGGCAATGCTTTGTACTTGGGTTTAACATAAGAAGCTACTGGTAGTACCATGTCTAGGGGGGAAAAACCTTAAGAAAAAAAAAAATACACACTAATAATAACTTAAGTTTGAGTGAAAAATGAAACATTACATATAGGTAAATCATATCCCTTCAAATCAATCAAATACAATAATTAGAAAGCTGACAGACATAGGTAATCTGTTATGCAGCAAAAGTATGCTTTCCTTTCCCCCAGCCTCTTAAAACTTTCCACCTCCTCTTCAAGCTCTCCAAGCTTCTTTACATGCTCGGAGGAGGCAGCAAGGACAATAGTATTCAGGTATTGGCTGTTATGTCATCTGTTACATCCATGACAACTGTTAACTGGAAGAACCAAGAAGCAGAGAGGTAACAGACAATCAGGCAGTAAATCAGGTTAAATTTACACCTAACATTTAGCTTTCTAACTATTGCAGTTTTAACGTTAGGGGATGATTAACCAATGTACTTTTTAATGAGTGAACTTGTCCCTTAAGTGTACAGTTTCTCCCCCAAAAGGGCTGCCAGAAATCACCTGTTTATTGTAAAGTGAGCACTTATCATTGTACTTTATTGGTAATATGCCATGCTGATAATGGTAACTTTTGCTTTAGCCCTCTGGCACTGGTGGAATTCCCCTTTAACAAACGTACACAATAAGGACATCTTTAGTAAAAATGTTATTATTACATGTGTGTATTTTATTGCACATTGGCATAACCCAAAAGAAGACAGAAGACCAGCAAGGGATACTTATAAGTTCTAATAAATCACCATGGGAGTGTCGGATGAAGGTAAGACTAAAACGCATCTTAGGTTTTGGGGGGTAATCTTTTAGAATATACAAACAGGGTTATTCAGAACAAGTTCTTATCGTTAAAAATGGTGCTAATTTTGCCCCAACCAATCAGATGTTAGCTTTCAAATGTTAAATAAGATCTGATTAGTTGGGGAAAAGTTAGCACCATTTTAACGATAAGAACTTTTATTGAATCTCCCTGAAAGTTTTTCTGAGACTGGTTCCTTTAAAGTAGAACCATTTAACAATGCAGTGACATTTTATTCCCCCCATTTTATTCTGCTAAGTGTAATTTGTACACTTAGCAGAAATACCCACTTATCTATTACAAGTATTACGGTTATTTTTGCCAGCAATCTGTCCAAAGATGAATATTTCACAAGGTGCAGTATTCCACAAATAGGCAGCTTTAAAAATAAAAATCAACAGAAAAAGCCTGCTGACAGAAATCTCCATTGTGAAATGTACGCCTTTTACAAGAAGAAATTTATATCCATCAAATGATTTATTTTATATATTAGTTTTCACTTTAGTAACCTCTGCATATGTTGAAATGTTTTCATTGCTTTCTGTTCCACTGTGACCAGGAATATTTTCTGTGGTGTGTACTTCTAGAAGGTCAATGTTAGTGGGCAGGTTTGACTTTTCATTTTCCCATCTTGCACATGCTTTATTTTTTGCTGATTTTCCATAGAATTTGCTTTTCATCTTTGGAAATGTATGAGACCCAGCATCACTCCAACCAGAATCAGGCCACTCTAAATCTGTTTGTGTTGCTTGGCTAGTGGTTGATCGTTGTAATCGCACTGAAATTTTTCTAGAAGAGCCAGTAACTAGAGTGATAGCTCTTCCATCAATCTCAGGACTTTCAGTTCCAGATGATGGAAATTTAAAAACATCATCTTGTGCTTTAAAGAAAAGGCATAATTAGAAATAAATTGAAGACCAGAATAAAAAAAACACATATAACAGAATACAGACTTTAACATTATGGGGATTCACCTAAAGAGTTTGGTGTATATTAAAGCAGCTTTTCTCTGTCATGTAACCTAGATAGTTGACCCAGTCTGATGTAGCCTTCCTCTCATCATGGGCATTGGGCAAGAAATTTTGGGTAACTGGCAAGGTTTGTTTTCATATCAGGGAAAGCTTGATGCTATAACTACAATTATTGTTGGCCCAGGGTGAAATTCCAGCATTTATCTAATATGTCTTTATACAACCTCCAATACTACGTTACTATTTAGAAAGATAAGTGTTACTTTGTTTAATCAGATTTTTATGCTTCTTTAATGTAGAATCCACATACATGATGCTGTATTGTAAAAACTTTATCAAGCACTACCAATGTTTCTCCTTGTGAAAGGAAGGCTGAAGCACAGTAATTGGGCTCTGAATCTAAAAATGTAGTACAAGAATAAGGTTTATTAACCCACTACTGGCCCAAATATGTAGTCCTAACCTTACTCCTCTGCTTTGGTTCTCCTGCAGGGCTTGTCCAAAATCCCAGAATTCGAAGAGTAGGAGGTGTCTGTGAGTTATCTGGTCCCTGCTATACACTCCTTTACTCCCTCGGCTGTGTGCACAGCCAGCAGCCGTGTTTGTGATTGGCTGACTCTCAGCCAATCATTTGCACGACTGCCAGTCTAGACCCTCTCTGCTGCTTTCGGCAAGCAGAGAGCCAGGGGAACGAATGAATGTAAGTATATTTCTGGGGCTTGTTTTACAAAACTAAATTGGTGGTTGAAGGTGGGCTAGGGTACCCTACACTAAGGGGAAAAAATGTATTTTAGGGGTGGACATACCCTTTAAAGACAATTATACACCTTATAGATCCTGCCCCTAACAATATTATATTCCTTTTCATACATAAAATAAAAGTAATCTTTGCAGTGCATTTCTTAGCTAGCATGGATGTAAGAAATAGAATATTAACATTTTTGTAAAAATTCAATTCAATTAAAAGTCTGGGTACTTTTGTGCAACCTTGTGTACTCTGTCTTGTTAAGAGCAAAGCATCATACCCCATCATAGCTACTATGTAGAACACTAGTACATGTAGAATCTGTACTTTTTTGGGGGGGGGGGAAATCTGAAGATTTGAACTTATAACCTTTTGGACTGTGTATTTCTAAAACACGTGTTTATCCTGGTGAACAGATTTGGGGGGGGGGGGATGCGTAAAATGAGATGACTTTTGTATTGCCCCAAAAGGCTGTATACAATTCCACTGACTGGTAAATAAACTGCAGGGTAACAAGCAGCTTTCAAAGTCTTATCAGGGACCATATCGTGGTGGGGACATCTGTATAGAAAATACAGACAGTGAATACTAGGGTCAGGGGGCATGGCTGTGTGTACTAAATGCTACTTATAAAGAAGCCGCGGCCAAAATCCCCGACGCCTCGGACGCATCTCCAGTCCTTTGCACAGTGCGCGCAGGCGCACACTGTGCTAAGGAGAGTGGAAGCGCAAGAGGTATCGGGGATTTCGGCCGTGGCTCTGTCAGCGCTGGAACGATCCTGGTAAGTTCTCCTGCTCTCCTGCAAGATTTACTGAAGAACGGGAGGTAAGAAATAGTGCATTTACCTCCTGTTCTTCAGTAAAACAGATAGAAAGCAAGTTAATTTTTGAATGGACATACCTTATAATACTTGGTGTTTTCTTGTGTTACTGTCTGTTTTTCACTTTTTATCAATGCACAGCACCACTTTAAAATATTATAATGTTAAAGGATAACTGTATTGCCTCAATGCATTTTTTAAAAAATTGCTATGAAAAGAGTAAAGGTATGTAGCCCTCCCCATACATTTTTTCCTGATTTCGAGCCTCTCTATCTTCATTTAGCCTTCAATTAGCCATGATGTGAAGGGGGCGTAATGATTCTGTCTGCCTCTGTCACTCAAAGCTAGCATTTGTGAAAACACTCCTCCACCCACCCATGATCAGCTTGATTATGTAGGCTGTATCCTAGCAACAGGACATTTCAAGTTTGTTTAACTGGCAGAGGAGGAGGAGAGAGTTTGTAACAGACATTCCCACCATTGACAAGTGCTGTGTTAACCACGGCTCTGGGCCGTCTAGGAGGCAGGCTTTTAGCACTCCTCTTTGTTGTGTGATATCTAAGGGAGGGCAGCACCGTTGTAAATGTGAGTAATCAATTTTAGCTGCTGGAAGTGTGGACATGTAATGGGGCTGATGTTAATTTTTTTTTTTAATATTGTTGTCCTGTAATTTATTTCTTACCTGGGGTCAGAGACGGGCTGCTTGGAAGAGAATCATGGTTCGTGCCTATGGAGGTTCCTCTGGAAAGCTTCCTGCATGCCAATACTAGAAGATCTTTGCATTGTTTGTGACAGTTAGCACCACAATCTGAAAAAGTCAAAAAAGTCAAATGAAATGTATATATATTTATATATTGCCTATAGAACACAATAAAATAAATGTATAAATAAATGTACAAAAGTTCAGCCCTCAAATGAAAATTTATATACAGGTAAATAACCCCCAAAAACCCTAAATGGTAATGAAATTTGAAATATATAAATCTAGCCTGAAATTCTGCACAATGTCCTGTTTCCCCTGTTTCTGCTTCCTGGTTCTTCCAGTTAGCAACTGTGTGTTATGGATTTGACAGTTGACATTGCAGCCAATGACTGAATGTTAATCCCCTGTCTGCCTCTTCTGAGCATGCTCATGCTCAGTACAGGTCACTAAATTGCTCAATTTTCATGAGGCATCCAAAAGCATAGCAGGTATACAGTAATGAATTCATAGGACAAACTATGATATATCTACATATTTTAATAGGCCATTATTTCTAAAAGATATTATGAGAGTGGGGTTGTTCTTTAAAGTGTTTTCACTGGATGTATATAATTACATGAAAGGCAACATCTTACCATTTAGGGTTTTGGGGGGTTATTTACCTGTATATCATTTTCATTTGAGGGCTGACTTTTGTACATTTATTTATACATTTATTTATTGTGTTCTATAGGCAATATATAAATATATATACATTTCATTGACTTTTTTGACTTTTTCAGATTGTGGTGCTAACTGTCACAAACAATGCAAAGACTTCTAGTATTGGCATGCAGGAAGCTTTCCAGAGGAACCTCCATAGGCACAACCACGATTCTCTTCCAGCAGCCCGTCTCTGACCCCAGTAAGAAATAAATTACAGGACACAATATAAAAAAAAATTAACATCAGCCCCCATTACATGTCCACACTTCCAGCAGCTGAAATTGATTACTCACATTTACAACGGTGCTGCCCTCCCTAGATATCACACAACAAAAGATTGCTAAAAGCCTGCCTCCTAGACGGCCCAGAGCCGTGGTTAACACAGCACTTGTCAATGGTGGGATGTCTGTTACAAACTCTCTCCTCCTCCTCTGCCAGTTAAACAAACTTGAAATGTCCTGTTTGCTAGATACAGCCTACATATCAAGCGGATCATGGTGGTGGAGGAGTGTTTTCACAAATGCTAGCTTGAGTGACAAGGCAGACAGAATCATTACGCCCCCTTCACATCATGGCTAATTGAAGGCTAATGAAGATAGAGAGGCTCGAAATCAGGAAAAAATGTATGGGGAGGGCTACATACCTTTACTCTTTCATAGCAATTTTTAAAAAATGCATTGAGGCAATACAGTTATCCTTTAACATTAAAATATTTTAAAGTGGTGCTGTGCATTGATAAAAAGTGAAAAACAGACAGTAACACAAGAAAACACCAAGTATTATAGGTATGTCCATTCAAAATTACTTGCTTTCTATCTGTTTTACTGAGAAACAGGAGGTAAATGCACTATTTCTTACCTCCCGTTCTTCAGTAAATCTTGCAGGAGAGCAGGAAACTTACCAGGATCGTTCCAGCCTGACAGAGCCACGGCCGAATCCCCGATACCTCTTGCGCTTCCACTCTCCTTAGCACAGTGTGCGCCTGCGCGCACTGTGCAAAGGACTGGAGATGCGTCCGAGGCGTCGGGGATTTTGGCCGCGGCTTCTTATAAGTAGCATTTAGTACACACAGCCATGCCCCCTGACCCAAGTATTCACTGTCTGTTATTTTCTATCAGATGTCCCCACCACGATAGGGTCCCTGATAAGGATAAAGCTGCTTTTTACACTGCAGTTTATTTACCAGTCAGTGGGAATTGTATACAGCCTTTGGGGCAATACAAAAGTCATCTCATTTTACGCATCCCCCCCCAAATCTGTTCACCAGGATAAACACGTGTTTTAGAAATACACAGTCCAAAAGTTATAAGTTCAAATCTTCAGATTCCCCCCCCCCCCCCAAAAGATACAGATTCTACATGTACTAGTGTTCTACATAGTAGCTATGATGGTAGGTATGATGCTTTGCTCTTAACAAGACAGAGTACACAAGGTTGCACAAAAGTACCCAGACTTTTAATTGAATTGAATTTTTACAAAAATGTTAATATTCTGTTTCTTACATCCATGCTAGCTAAGAAATGCACTGCAAAGATTACTTTTATTTTATGTATAAAGGATATAATATTGTTAGGGGCAGGATCTATAAGGTGTAAATGTCTTTAAAGGGTATGTCCACCCCTAAAATACATTTTTTCCCTTAGTGTAGGGTACCCTAGCCCACCTTCAACCACCAATTTAGTTTTGTAAAACAAGCCCCAGAATATCCTTACATTCATTCGTTCCCCTGGATCTCTGCTTGCCGAAAGCAGCAGAGAGGGTCTAGACTGGCAGCGTGCAAATGATTGGCTGAGAGTCAGCAAATCACAAACAGGCTGCTGGCTGTGCACACACCGAGGGAATAAAGGAGTGTATAGCAGGACCAGATAACCTCACAGACACCTCCTACTCTTCGAATTCTGGGATTTTGGACACGCCTGCAGGAGAACCAAAGCAAGGAGTAAGGTTAGGACTACATATTTAGGCCAGTAGTGGGTTAATAAACCTTATTCTTGTACTACATTTTGTTAGCAAGCCCAATTACTGTGCTTCGCCTTCCTTTCACAAGGAGAAACATTGGTAGTGCTTATAAAGTTTTTACAATACAGCATCATGTAGTGGATTCTACATTAAGAAGCATAAAAATCTGATTAAACAAAGTAACACTTATCTTTCTAAATAGTAACTAGTATTGGAGGTTGTATAAAACATATTAGATAAATGCTGGAATTTCACCCTGGGCCACAATAATTGTAGTTATAGCATCAAGCTTTCCCTGATATGAAAACAACCCTTGCCAGTTACCCAAAATTTCTTCCCAATGCCCATGATGAGAGGAAGGCTACATCAGACTGGGTCAACTATCTAGGTTAAATGACAGAGAAAAGCTGCTTTAATATACACCAAACTCTTAGGTGAATCCCCATAATGTTAAAGTCTTTATTCTGTTATATGTGTTTTTTTTATTCTGGTGTTCAATTTATTTCTAATTATGCCTTTTCTTTAAAGCACAAGATGATGTTTTTAAATTTCCATCATCTGGAACTGAAAGTCCTGAGATTGATGGAAGAGCTTCACTCTAGTTACTGGCTCTTCTAGAAAAATTTCAGTGCGATTACAACGATCAACCACTAGCCAAGCAACCAAACAGATTATAGTGGCCTGATTCGGGTTGGAGTGATCTGGGTCTCATACATTTCCAAAGATGAAAAGCAAATTCTATGGAAAATCAGCAAAAAATAAGCATGTGCAAGATGGGAAAATGAAAAGTCAAACCTGCCCACTAACATTGACCTTCTAGAAGTACACACCACAGAATATTCCTGGTCACAGTGGAACAGAAAGCAATGAAAACATTTCAACATATGCAGGTTACTAAAGTGAAAACTAATATATAATAAATCATTTGATGGATATAAATTTCTTCTTGTAAAAGGCGTACATTTCACAATGGAGATTTCTGTCAGCAGGCTTTTTCTGTTGATTTTTATTTTTAAAGCTGCCATTTGTGAATACTGCACCTTGTGAATATTCATCTTTGGACAGATTGCTGGCAAAATAACCGTAATACTTGTAATAGATAGTGGTATTTCTGCAGTGTACAAATTACACTTAGCAGAATAAAATGGGGGGAATAAAATGTCCACTGCATTGTTAAATGTTTTCTACTTTAAGGAACCAGTCTCAGAAAAACTTTCAGGGAGATTCAATAAAAGTTCTTATCGTTAAAATGGTGCTAACTTTTCCCCAACTAATCAGATCTATTTAACATTTGAAAGCTAACATCTGATTGGTTGGGGCAAAATTAGCACCATTTTACGATAAGAACTGGTTCTGAATAACCCTGTTGTATATTCTAAAAGATTACCCCCCAAAACCTAAGATGCGTTTTAGTCTTACCTTCATCCGACACTCCCATGGTGATTTTTAGAACTTATAAGTATCCCTTGCTGGTCTTCTGTCTTCTTTTGGTTATGCCAATGTGCAATAAAATACACACATGTAATAATAACATTTTTACTAAAGATGTCCTTATTGTGTACGTTTGTTAAAGGGGAATTCCACCAGTGCCAGAGGGCTAAAGCAAAGTTACCATTATCAGCATGGCATATAACCAATAAAGTACAATGATAGTGCTCACTTTACAATAAACGGTATTTCTGGCAGCCCTTTGTTGGGAGAAACTGTACACTTAAGGACAAGTTCACTCATCAAAATTAAAAGTATGGTAATCATCCCCTAACGTTAAAACTGCAATAGTTAGAAAGCTAAATGTTAGATGTAAATTTAACCTGATTTACTGCCTGATTTCTGTTACCTCTCTGCTTCTTGGTTCTTCCGTTAACAGTTGTCTGGATGTAACAGATACATAACAGCCAATACCTGAATACTATTGTCCTTGCTGCCTCTCCGAGCATGTAAGAAGCTTGGAGAGCTTGAAGAGGGGTGGAAAGTTTTAAGAGGCTGGGGGAAAGAAAGCATACTTTTGCTGCATACAGATTACCTATGTCTGTCAGCTTTCTAATTATTGTATTTGATTGATTTGACGGGATATGATTTACCTATATGTAATGTTTCATTTTTCACTCAAACTTAAGTTTATTAGTGTGTATTTTTTTTTTTTCTTAAGGTTTTTCCCCCCTAGACATGGTACTACCAGTAGCTTCTTATGTTAAACCCAAGTACAAAGCATTGCCTCCTCACATTCTACTGGTAGAATCTACTTTTTTTTTTTTTCTATCTGGATGACAGCATGCAGGAACTGCATTGGAGTATCTAATTACTGCCTATTCATAAAATGATATATCCCCCTTAAACCTAACCCCCCTCTGGCTTCTGTAAGTAAACCTCACCCCATGAGACACTTGTAAAACTGGCCTTAGCTAGGGTGCTACACTGCTCAGTGTTTTGTCAGTGTCTAGCCTTTGATTGGATGTCCCGCCCAGAGTGGAGTGAATAAATTATTTGTATTTAAATCTGAGGCTGCAGAGTGACTCAATGAGACACGAAGAATGAAAGTGGAAACAGCCAGACTGGCCCCCATGGCATCGGGCCCCAGGCAGGTGCCTTGCCCAACTGTGGATAATCTGGTCCTGCCCGCAGTATTGGAAACTCTGATACCGCGGGTTAATGTAAAAGTATATTACAACCATGCAGCCATACAATACCATGTGGTATTGTAGGACCACGATCATACAATTAAGATTGCAGATGTAAAATCACAATAAAATCATTTAAAAATACTGGTTGTTAAAGGTGCATTATCATGATATTACGATACCACGCCTTTATAAATGTGTGCCTTGTTTCTCTGGCCGAGTTCAAAGAAAAAATATGTTAAGTGTCAGGAGTCAGGAAAAATTTTATATGACAATACAATACTTGTAACAATATTTTTCTTTGAAATCAGCAAGGGAAACTGACAGTGGCAATTGCTGCAAAACCAAAAGATCACCTTCAAAATCACTCCAAGATCATGATTTTAGCTGAAGTCTAAGCAAAGAATTAAGGGTGTTTTTTTTGCTAATACTGTAAGCTGTGACATCACAAGCACCACTTCTCTGTCCCTAAAGCTAAGTAACACAGTACCAATAAAGCCCCTATAGCGTCTGATCTAAAGGTATCAGGCTTTATTAGTACTGTGTGTACCTAGCTTTCCTGAACGAGTGTGCGACCAACAAACGTTTGGGTCGGCCGATCGCTCGTTGAGGGAAAGAGTGAAAAATTCCTTCGGCGGTAGCCTTTAGGGGAGTCTGCCGCGCTGAAGGAAACACACAGTCCCGGCGTTCTTCCTATGCTGTGATATATGCTGTGTGTAAGGGAGAGTGCAAATCCTGTCTGTCATCTTTCAAAAACCTGGCAAGTGTGTACCCGCTTTAATTTCAATCTGCAATTATCAGCTGCATTATAAACCATGCCCCCAGATGTCTAAATATTTTTAAAGCTAGCCACAAGCCTGTCTTACACAGCAAATCGTTGCTTGTGGCAGACTCAGACAGGCGGACATACAAGGAACTTAAAGGGCATGTCCACCCCCAAAAATAAAATTTAACCCACTGTTGGCCCCACTGTTTTGTGTTAGAAAAAACCCTATCCTTACTCCTCTGCTCCAAATGGTTGTCCTCAGTGCCTTTCCAAGTCAGAAAACTGACGAGTAGGAGCCTTCCTATGTGTGAAAAGGTTTCTGCCCCTTTCCTGTCCTGCTGGAGGACTCCGGCATACACAGGGAGCCCTTCCCCCCTCCTTGCCACCCACCCCTAGTCCTTGTCTCTGCCACCTAATTTTATAACCATAATACTCCAACCTAACCACATGGTTTTAAAGGGCACGTCCACCCCCAACTATAATTTAACCCACTACTGGCCCCACTATGTGTATGTAAAAATCCTTACCTTACATCCCAGCTCCAAATGGTTCTCCGTAGTGTCCCCCCCCCCAAAAGTCCAAAAAACTGGCCAGCAGGAGGATAGCAGAGTCCATATAGGACTGTCTCTCCTCCGGGAGAAGTTTGGCATTCGCACGCAGCCATTCTCCCCCTCCCTTCTCCCTCCCAATTTTGTCTCCCTCCCCCTATCAATAAAACCCTTTTTATATAAGTGATGATACCTCCCCAGCCCTAACCGCATTACATATTCAGAATTATTCAGAAAGTGCCCCGACTACCAGACCATTGTTTCTCGACTTCTTAATAGCCAGCAGCCACGTCTGTGATTGGCAGCCTCTAGGCCCTCGGCTCTAATGATAGTCAATTCCTAGAAGTATATCAGAGGCCGTGGCCTTGGAAACGAAGGCTGATAAGTAAGTTAATTGGCACTTTTTTACAATTTACCATGTGGTTAGGGTTGGGAGGGAAATGCCTACACTACAGGAAAACTATTTATTTAAAGGTGGACATACCCTTTAACTTTAAAAGCCTTTACTTACGATCCATATAAGCTAAATAAATAATTTTAGCCTTGTTTGAAAGGTATAAGAGAGTTAAAATTTTAAATATTAGAATATAGTAGGAATACTGCTTTTAAGTCTTAGAATTATAGATTAAAGTAAAGAAAGTTGTTTTTGGGTATAGTGACCCAAACTTTAATTTAGTGAATGTAAATATTTCCTTTTCTCCTCTACAGAGATGGGCTAATCAGCAAAGCAGAAATGATGGCTTATTTCTGAGGGCTAAATCCCAATTTCACTGTAAAATGGGACCTGGATTTATTCACAATTTCCAAGAGATGACTTATCTAAAGCCAACTTTTGTGAACACTGTGCAGATTTGTATGTTTTTTTAATATTATGGAAATATATTTTAATGTTGATTTATTGCTTTGTGAACATCAAGGCTAATATAAACCACTAAAAGAGCAATGGGTTGTTACAAACATAATTACCCTCTGCTATAAAATATAACTGTAATAGAAGTCACCGGGTTTCCCAGGACCTGTCTAAAAGTACATATACTGCAGCTTTGTAACTAAAAGTAAATCATTATATTTTATAATGGGGTGCAGTCTTCACTATCTACTATAAAGGATCTAAAGGGTACTTCTAGTCTTATAAAAAACACCCCCACACTCCACCAAACTACTTACAATTAACAGTACAATTAAGGAAACTTACAGACCCTGATTCCTTCTGCAGCTAACTCAATCCTCATGATGTTCTTGGTGGTAAATATTTGTAGAGGCCTTGGCTGTGATGTCAAAACCAATGGCTGAAGACCTAACAAAGCAGCCACTCTCCCAATAGCAGCACAGGGACTAAAACTCACACACAAGGGATCAGGGTCTGTATCATTAGAAGCATGGATGGAGGGGGTGCTGCTTATGAATCTAATGTTTATGAGGCTGGGCTTGCCCTTAAAGATATTTTTCCTTTAAATCTAAATATATATATATATATATATATATATATTATATTATATATAAAAGTAGAGAGAGAGATGGTCAGCACACCATTCCAATTCGATCTGCCCGGGTGACCCCGACATATACAATATAGGTTCCAGCAGAACGAGGCACTCACGGGACTTGAATAAAAAATAACTTTTAATAGCAAATTTAAAATGTACGAAGCGGTTCAGCTTAGCGAGCCGTCCTCAGGATGTTACATCATTGACAATAGACGTTTAAATTAAACCTTTAATTACCCACGAGGAACAAATCACAGTGCAAATCCATTAACCCATTAGTGAACCCACTTGTAAGAAAAACTTAAAACAGAGAAAACCATAGAGTTAAATATAGAGATAGATCAATTAATCTGAGGAATGGATAGGTGGAGGAATGTTAAAAATAGCAGTCTAAGTTATAATCACCATTATCATACAGAGAACAGAGCAAGGCTAAAAATGTTCTCGCTCTGTTCTCTGTATGATAATTGGTGATGATAACTTTAGACGCTATGTTTAACATTCCTCCACCTAATCCATTCCTCAGATTAATTGATCTATATCCATATATAAACTCTAGTTTTATCTGTTTTAAGTTTCTTTTACAAGTGGTGCACTAATGGGTTAATGGATTTGCCACTGTGATGTGTTCCTCGTGGGTTAATTAAGATGTATAAATTAACGTCTATTGTCAATGATGTAAATCCTGAGGACACTAGAGGATATTAAAGAAATAGGGGACAATCAACAAAAAAATTATACAGTGATAGTTGGGAAGAATTATAGTTTCCAGTAATGGACATTAAAAAACAATTTCCCAGTGTACAATCCTTTAAAGTTGCCACAAGCCTGGAAAAAAAGGATTCTCTTCCTAAAGTGTCCATAGGTAGAGGAAAGGACGAGAATGGTGATGTAACAGCTCAGAAAGTTTGATTTTGGGGATGGGGATTTTGACACCCTTATAACACTGTGTGTCACAGAGATGGGAATTCTGTAAAGTGTAACTTAACTAGCCTATAACTTAAAGGGTAACTGTGGTCTCAAATTCTTCCAAACCAGTAAGAATTATATAAAAGCTTTCCGTCATACCTTCAAAATAAAAACCTAATCACATCTCTAGATAAAATTTGTGAGAAGTTATTGCTGGAAAGGTTCAGCAATATTACTTCCTGCCTGAACACTTCCTGTTTTCAGCCATGTGACCAGCTTGTTTAGTCATTGACCAGCCTTGCCTGCATTAATATGCTTCCCTTCTCAACTATCAATTTTTTCCCCAGGTACTCCTGATTTCCCCAGCATTAAGTCTTAGCTGAGCATGCTTCTCCCTGGGGCAGACGGGTGGGGAGGGCAGAGGTCAGGTATGTCACTCAACCTACTGAAAGCAGGAAGTTTGAACATTCAGCCCAATGAAATTTCTCTAGGCTCCAGCCAGAGATGTGATTGTCGGCTCCTTTTAAAGGAATACTGCAGGTTTCATTTAACCCTCACCTGTTTTGAGACCACAGTTGCCCTTTAAAGGATAACTATACTATAAAAATAAAAGTAAATAAAAGTACCTGGGGCAGGGAGTTCGGATTGATCATTCCTACCTCACAATATTCTTTCCTTGAGGAGCTACAGCACGTACAGTTTCATTTGCCAGGTCAGTCCTGGATAATCCTGTATTAAAGATAGTGCTGTGAAGCCAGGAGGAAGACTGGCAGAATAGTTTTCTTTGGGTTGGAGCTCCTAAAGAAACAATATTGGGGAGGTAAGTAGTAATACCAATCCTATATCCTGTCCCAGAACTTTTCATTGAACTGTTTTTCTTTATGAAAACATATACATGACAGTTCTCCTTAAGATCCAGAGAAGCTAGAGACATCATTCTAGACTGGATAAGAGAGCTCTTTTCAATAAAGGGCACTTGTATGGAGATCACAGTTACCTTTTAAATGCTTATTTCGTTTGTAATAATATACTGTAAATCTGGTTTTTATTGCAGCTTTGGGGAATAATCAAACAAGGATACAAGTGCAAAGGTAGATATTAAAGGGGATACATTTATGGGTGTCTCTAACATCTAAGCTAAATAGGTGTCTCTTGAAATCACATTGCCAGTAAAGGTTTATATTGTTGTAGAACTCCCCTTAAATAGCCCAACAGTGTTTTCTGTATGATAACACAGTGTTAGAGCTTTGTTGTGGCAATCAGCCTTAAACTATAAACTATAAATATAGCACTTGCCCATTGTAACCAACATATATTAGAATAAATAAGAGCGCATCTCATGAATCACAATGTTTTACTTCACAAAAAATGCATTGCCTTGACAGCATTTCCATTTCCCAAGGGATTGTGGGTAAAAATGCACGTTCAGTGTGTTTTGTTTTTTAATTAAAGTTAAAAAGTTTTGTTCCTGTTAACAGTGAGTCCATTGAACTGCAGTTATTATTAGAGTTTATCCTTTAAATAAACTTTAAAAGTAAATTGCACAGTATACTGTTGCCTTTCATGAATTATATACATCCAGTGAAACACTTAAAGGAAATTTGAAATATATAAATCTAACCTGAAATCCTGCACAATGTCCTGTTGACCCTGTTTCTGCTTCCTGGTTCTTCCAGTTAGCAACTGTGTGTTATGGATTTGACAGTTGACATTACAGCCAACGACTGAATGTTAATCCCCTGTCTGCCTCTTCTGAGCATGCTCATGCTCAGTACAGGTCACTAAATTGCTCAGTTTCCATGAGGCATCCAGAAGCATAGCAGGCATACAGTAATGAATTCCTAGGTCAAACTATGATATATCTACATATTTTAATAGGCCATTATTTCTAAAAGATATTATGAGGGTGGGGTTGTTCTTTAAAGGAGAACTAAACCCAATTTTTTATACTCCAGAATCTGAAAACAACCCCCCTAAAAACCCCAATAAGCTATAAAATCCCACTTTAGTAAACTGTTAAAGTAAATCAAAGCCTGTTAAGAACTGGATGAAGCATCTGTGTGTATTTGCTGTGTCAGACCACACCCCCTAACCTCAGTCACATGCTTCCTTGCTTTATCTGTCCTGTAAAAGGATTGGCTAGAGATTATTAATGGGTGTGACCAACTGTTACTAGTTTCTGCCATAGCTAAGGACTGAGCATGTGCAGAACATAATGGTCGTTGACCAAACTGTCTGATACTAGAATGTTGAGAAGTAAAGCACAAACCATATGTTATTTAGGTAAATTTCCCAGCACCCGTATCAAAATGAGAGGTAAGACACAGATTACTGGTTTTATATCAAGGTATCCTAACTTCTGGTTCAGTTTTGTTCTGTGGCTTTAGTTGCCCTTTAAAGTGTTTTCACTGGATGTATATAATTACATGAAAGGCAACAGTATACTGTGCAATTTACTTTTAAAAGTTTATTTAAAGGATAAACTCTAATAATAACTGCAGTTCAATGGACTCACTGTTAACAGGGAACAAAACTTTTTAACTTTAAATTTAAAAACAAACACACTGAACGTGCATTTTTACCCACAATCCCTTGGGAAATGGAAATGCATGTCAAGGCAATGCATTTTTTGTGAAGTAAAACATTGTGATTCATGAGGATGCCGCTCTTATTTCTAATATAATATGTTGGTTACATATGGGGCAAGTGCTATATTTATAGTTTATAGTTTAAGGCTGATTGCCACAACAAAGCTCTAACACTGTGTTGGAGATGTTACATACAGAAAATCACTGTTGGGCTATTTAAGGGGAGTTCTACAACAATATAAACCTTTACTGGCAAATGTGATTTCAAGAGACACCTATTTTAGCTCTAGATGTTAGAGACACCCATAAATGTATCCCCTTTAATATCTACCTTTGCACTTGTATCCTTGTTTGATTATTCCCCAAAGCTGCAATAAAGAACACAGATTTACAGTATATTATTACAAACAGGAAACATAAGCATTTAAAAGGTAACTGTGATCTCCATACAAGTGCCCTTTATTGAAAAGAGCTCTCTTATCCAGTCTAGAATGATGTCTCTAGCTTCTCTGGATCTTAAAGGAGAACTGTCATGTATATGTTTTCATAAAGAAAAACAGTTCAAATGAAAAGTTCTTGGGACATGGATATAGGATTGGTATTACTAATTACCTCCCAATATTGTTTCTTTGAGGAGCTCCAACCCAAAGAAAACTAATTCTGCCAGTCTTCCTCCTGGCTTCAGCACTATCTTTAATACAGGATTAGTCCAGGACTGACCTGGCAAATGAAAACTGTACGTGCTGTAGCTCCTCAAGGAAAGAATATTGTGAGGTAGGAATGATCAATCCGAACTCCCTGCCCCAGGTACTTTTTATTTAGATTTTATTTTTTATAGTATAGTTATCCTTTAAAGGGCAACTGTGGTCTCAAAACAGGTGAGGGTTAAATGAAAGCCTGCAGTATTTCCTTTAAAAGGAGCCGACAATCACATCTCTGGCTGGAGCCTACGAGAAATTTCATTGGGCTGAATGTTCAAACTTCCTGCTTTCAGTAGGTTGAGTGACATCACCTGACCTCTGCCCCACCCGTCTGCCCCAGGGGAGAAGCATGCTCAGCTAAGACTTAATGCTGGGGAAATCAGGAAGTACCTGGGGAAAAAATTGATAGTTGAGAAGGGAAGCATATTAATGCAGGCGAAGGCTGGTCATATGACTACAAGCTGGTCACATGGCTGAAAACAGGAAGTGTTCAGGCAGGAAGTAATATTGCTGAACCTTTCCAGCAATAACTTCTCACACATTTTATCTAGAGATGTGATTTAGGTTTTATTTTGAAGGTATGACAGAAAGCTTTTTATATAATTCTTACTAGTTTGGAAGAATTTGAGACCACAGTTACCCTTTAAGTTATAGGCTAGTTAAGTTACACTTTACAGAATTCCCAATCTCTGTGACACACGTGTTATAAAGGGTGTCAAAATGCCCATCCCCAAAATCAAACTTTCTGATTCAACCATTCTCTGTCCTTTCCTCTACCTATGGACACTTTAGGAAGAGAATCCTTTTTTTTCCAGGCTTGTGGCAAGCTTTAAAGGATATGTACACTGGGAAATTTGTTTTTTTAAATTGTCCATTACTGGAAACTATAATTCTTCCCAACTATCACTGTATCATTTTTTTGTTGATCTGTCCCCTATTTCTTTAGATATCCTATAGTGCCACAATATTTTCTGTTATGTGTAGTTTTGCTGTAGCTAGAATGGTGACAGTTGGTATGTAAACTGCATGATGGGAAATTCCCTCTCCCAATGCTGCCTCATAGGGATTACTGAGCATGCTTGCGCTCAAAGAGAGTCAAAAAGTCTGACTGATAGACTGAGCTTGAGCAAATCAAGCACTGGATTGCTACTACAGCAAAATATACCCTTTAAAACTCTATTAGGGAGATTCACCCAGAGCCGCAACTGCTCTGGGCAAATCTCCCGTACAGGATTTACCAGAGGCTGCGCGGCTCTGGGTGAATCTCACCCTGACGTAAGTATTTAACGCCAGCTATTAATGGTGCTAAATACTTATGTCTTAAAGGGGAAGTTCAGTGCAAATACATGTACTTTTCAGAAAAAAGAGCAGTATTATTTCATCCCAATGACCTTAACCTGCCAATTCAGCATTTTGTCTGTGTATAAATAAATGCAACCCAAATACTGACTTCCTGTTTGCAGGACCCCTAATAGAGACCTAAATTATGGTTTTGCCCTTGACCCAGCACCTGGGTTGATTCAGTTGCTCAGTAGAGATCTGAGCATGTTTGACCCATCCAACAGCCAATCAGTAGAAATTACTGTTAGGTACATTCCAAGGAAGTGGTGCATCCTGGGAAGAAGAAAGACCATTAGAACCTGAAATGTCAGCTCACTAATGTCAACAGCAGGGAACAGCAAAGGGTATATAATCAACTGATTTTTGAAAATGGGAGAGAATATGTAGAAGAAGGCATTACACAAACTAACAATTTAACAAATATTGCTAATTTCCACTGAACTGTCCCTTTAAGAGCCGCACAGCCTCTGGTAAATAGGTTTGCAACAACTGCACAGATGCGGATCTCGCACAGCCACCGCAAAGCAAGCCTTAACGTCACGCTAACTGAGCTTAAATCAGTTAGCGTGACGCTAAGAAGGGGCAGGAGCGCTGCGTGCCGGCAGTGCTCCTGGGTAAATCGCCCCACATATCTCTCATTTTTTTAAAAAAATGTAGTACCATATTAGCCAATTAAAAAATATGCAAATAAATATTTCTGTATAAAATAAATACAAAAGTATTGATAAAATGATTAATAGTTAAAAGTATGCAAGCTTTCAGGCAGTGATAGATTTCCATATCTGGAGCACAAAAAAGCCTAGAACCCTAAAGGGTTGTTAACAGACATTACAGCAATCGTAAATGTACAATTGTGGTAATACAAAACATTTTAATACAAAACATTTTAAGAAACTACAATAATCCATTCAAATATTTATTGGTGTTTATCTATATACTATACATTGAATATATATATATATATTAGATTTAAAGGAAAAATATCTTTAAGGGCAAGCCCAGCCTCATAAAACATTAGATTCATAAGCAGCACCCCCTCCATCCAATGCTTCTAATGATACAGACCCTGATCCCTTGTGGTGATGTTTAGCCTCCTGTGCTGCTATTGGGAGGAGTGGCTGCTTTGTTAGGGGTCTTCAGCCATTGGTTGTGACATCACAGCCAAGGCCTCTACTAATATTTACCACCAAGAAACATCATGAGGATTGAGTTAGCTGCAGAGAGGAATCAGGGTCTGTAAGTTTCCTTAATTGTACTGGTAATTGTAAGTAGTTTGGTGGGAGTGTGGGGGTGTTTATTATAAGACTAGAAGTACCCTTTAGGATCCTTTATAGTAGATAGTGAAGACTGCACCCCCATTATAAAATATAATAATTTACTTTTAGTTACAAAAAGCTGCAGTATATGTACTTTTAGACAGGTCCTGGGAAACCCAGGGTGACTTCTATTACAGTTATATTTTATAGCAGAGGGTAATTATATTTGAAATTATGATATAAGTTTTAACAACCCATTGCTCTTTTAGTGAAGTTTATATTAGCCTTAGATGTTCACAAAGCAATAAATCAACATTAAAATATATTTCCAATAATATTTAAAAAAACATACAAATCCTGCACAGTGTTCACAGAAAGTTGGCTTTAGATAAGTCATCTCTTGGAAATTGTGAATAAATCCAGGTCCCATTTTACAGTGAAATTGGGATTTAGCCCTCAGAAAATAAGCCATCATTTCTGCCTTGCTGATTAGCCCATCTCTGTAGAGGAGAAAAAGGAAATATTTACATTCACTAAATTAAAGTTTATGGGTCACTATACCCAAAAAACAACTTTCTTTACTTTAAATCTATAATTCTAAGACTTAAAAGCAAGTATTCCTATCTATAATTCTAATATTTAAAATTTTAACTCTCGTATACCTTTCAAACAAGGCTAAAATTATTTATTTAGCTTATATGGATCGTAAGTAATAGGCTTTTAAAGTTAAAGGGTATGTCCACCTTTAAAATAAGTATTTCCTGTAGTGTAGGCATTTCCCTCCCAACCCTAACCACATGGTTAAATTGTAAAAAAGTGGCAATTAACTTACTTATCAGCCTTCGTTTCCAAGGCCACGGCCTCTGATATACTTCTAGGAATTGACTATCATTAGGAGCCGAGGGGCCTGAGAGGCTGCCAATCACAGACGTGGCTGCTGGCTATTAAGAAAGTCGAAGAAACATGGTCTGGTAAGTCGGGGCACTTTCTGTGAATAATTCTGTGAATAATAGTAATGCGGTTAGGGCTGGGGGAGGTAGCATCACATTATATAAAAAGGGTTTTATGATAGGGGGAGGGAGACAAAATTGGGAGGGAGAGGGAGGGGGAGAATGGCTGCAGTGCGAATGCCAAACTTCTCCCGGAGGAGAGACAGTCCTATATGGACTCTGCTATCCTCCTGCTGGCCAGTTTTTTGGACTTTTGGGGGGGGGACACTACAGGAGAACCATTTGGAGCTGGGATGTAAGGTAAGGATTTTTACATACTACATAGTGGGGCCAGTAGTGGGTTAAATTATAGTTTGGGGGTGGACGTGCCCTTTAAACCATGTGGTTAGGGTTGGGAGGATTTATGGTTATAAAATTAGGTGCAGAGACAAGGGATCTAGGGGTGGGTGGCAAGGAGGGGGGAAGGGCTCCCCTGTGTATGCCGGAGTCCTCCAGCAGGACAGGAAAGGGGCAGAAACCTTTTCACACATAGGAAGGCTCCTACTCGTCAGTTTTCTGGACTTGGAAAGGCACTGCAGGACAACCATTTGGAGCAGAGGAGTAAGGATAGGGTTTTCTAACACAAAACAGTGGGGCCAACAGTGGGTTAAATTTTATTTTTGGGGGTGGACATGCCCTTTAAAGTTCCTTGTATGTCCTGCCTGTCTGAGTCTGCCACAAGCAACGATTTGCTGTGTAAGAACAGGCTTGTGGCTAGCTTTAAAAATGATTTAGACATCTGGGGGCATGGTTTATAATGCAGCTGATAATTGCAGATTGAAATTAAAGCTGGGTACACACTTGCCAGGTTTTTGAAAGATGACAGACAGGATTTGCACTCTCCCTATACACAGCATATACACAGCATAGGAAGAACGCTCGGGACTGTGTGTTTCCTTCAGCCGCGGCAGACTCCCCTAAAGCTGCCGAAGGAATTTTTCACTCTTTCCCAAACGAGCGATCGGCCGACCCAAACGTTCGTTGGTCGCACACTCGTTCAGGAAAGCTAGGTACACACAGTACTAATAAAGCCTGATACCTTTAGATCAGACGCTATAGGGGCTTTATTGGTACTGTGTTTACTTAGCTTTAGGGACAGAGAAGTGGTGCTTGTGATGTCACAGCTTACAGTATTAGCAAGAAAAAACACCCTTAATTCTTTGCTTAGACTTCAGCTAAAATCATGATCTTGGAGTGATTTTGAAGGTGATCTTTTTGGTTTTGCAGCAATTGCCACTGTCAGTTTCCCTTGCTGATTTCAAAGAAAAATATTGTTACAAGTATTGTATTGTCATATAAAATTTTTCCTGACTCCTGACACTTAACAATATTTTTCTTTGAACTCAGCCAGAGAAACTAAGGCACACATTTATAAAGGCGTGGTATCGTAATATCATGATAATGCACCTTTAACAACCAGTATTTTTAAATGATTTTTAAATGATTTTATTGTGATTTTACATCTGCAATCTTAATTGTATGATCGTGGTCCTACAATTACCACATGGTATTGTATGGCTGCATGGTTGTAAATATACTTTTACATTAACCCGCGGTATCAGAGGTTTCCAATACTGCGGGCAGGACCAGATTATCCACAAGTTGGGCAAGGCACCTGCCTGGGGCCCGGATGCCATGGGGGCCCAGTCTGGCTGTTTCCACTTTCAATTCTCTCTGTGCTCATTGAGTCACTCTGCAGCCTCAGATTTAAATAAAAATAATTTATTCACTCCACTCTGGGCGGGACATCCAATCAAAGGCTAGACACTGACAAAACACTGAGCAGTGTAGCACCCTAGCTAAGGACAGAAAACACTGTGCAGCACCTCCTCCCCTCTGTCAGTGCTGGATCATCTTGTAAGTTACCTTGAAATGTTGTTTCTCCTTCCGATGTCATGTCCTTTGCATGTGTTTTTCCAGGGCTTTTAGTCCCTTGTAAACCCCATCATGTCTGGCTGCATTTTCCTTCCTTCTCTTACTAGGAAATAAGTTTCTACCACTACATCACTTTAATAATGTGTAATTATCCATGTGTGTAACAGAAAAAATAGTGTGTGATATTTAGTGTTAAGAAAAAGTGTGTTGTGTGAATGTGATAGTATGTATGTGCGTATGTATGTGAGAGTGTGTGGGATAGTATGTGTAATTATCAGTGTATGAGTGAGTGGTTATGATTGTGTGTATGTGATAGTGTGTGTGTTTGTATGTGAAAGTGTATGATTGTATGTGTGATTGTTTCAATGTATGAGTGAGTGTGTATCTGCTACAGTGTGTGTGATAGTATTTATGATTGTCAATGAATGAGAGTGTAATAGTTTGTTTATGCAAGAGAGTATTATAGTATGTGTGATTGTTAGTGTATTTGAGAGAGTATGTGATAGTGTATGAGTAAATGTGTGTGTGAGTGATAGTATATAGCATATGTCATAGTGTGTATTTGTGAGAGAAAATGTGTGTGATTGTGTATTTGTGATTGTGTCAGTGTATGAGTGAGAGTGTGTGAGTGTAGAGAGGAAGAGGTAGCATAATAAATAGAAAATTGTAAAAAAAAATGTTTTTAAACTAAAATGCGATTGAAAAGAAAGAAAAAGGGTAGGGAAGGACCAGTAAATAGTGAGAATGAAATAAACCCAGGTTACCAGCCTGACACTGATTGTGACTGCTTTTAATGGAGGACAATAGTTGTTAACAAAAACGTACAGTGTGTCACCACTTGTAAGGTGGTTTCCTTTTTTGCGTAAAGCCGCTGTCTAAGCTTTGTTTTTTTTTTGGGGGGGGGGGGGGGATGCAAGGGGAAAACAGGCCATAGGTTGTGTGGCATAGCGATAATGATGGAGGGCCCAAAATGTACGGTCTTCCTAGGGACCTATTTTCCCTTATCCGGCTCTGACTGCGGGTTACTAAATATGCCCCTGAAAGTAGTAATTGCTGCAAGACTTCTAAAGCTAATTACTTCTACATGAAAGCAGAATGAGAGACAGGAATACTTGCTTCTGACTCTAATAAATTATAGATTTAGAGGAAAGAAAGTTGATTTTGGTTATAGGAATCTTTAACCTAATTTCATTTTTAAATATTAAATCACTTAAATGACAACAGCACTGTAAAAATGTACTTTTTAAAATGAAGAGTACCTGGGGCTAAAAGGTAGGATTGATTATTCTTTCCTCTCATCATCATTTTATTGAGTAAAGCTCAAGCATGGCCAGTTTTCACTTGACTATATAAAAGATAGTGCTGAAGCCAGAACAAATCCTGGCAGAATCAGATTTTTTCATGCTGGCACTCACAAAACCAATATCAGAGGTATTAATAAGAAATCTTACCTTCCTGCCTCAGGTACCATTCATTTTAACTGTTATTTTTTCAAACTTTATATGCACTATAGTTTTCCTTTAATCCACAATGTATCACTTTCACATTGTACTACCACACAGTATTCCCCATACAATACCACAACACTGTTTTTGTTTTAGGCCGCAGTCATAAATGTACAATCACAGCTGTACTTTTATGATAACTTTCCAATACTTTCCAATACTGCGGGTTTATAAATAGAGCCTGACACTAAGAGTAAGAGAGTAATAAGACATGAAGAGTAAACAAGAACATTAGAGGTAATACCAGTAGAACACTGGATGAAAGGCTTTTTGCCATATTCTATCACCTTACTAACTGTATAGGAGTAAGGCATTTTAGTTCTAATAACCCTACCTAGCCAGTCTTTAAATTCAATAGCTTTCTAAGCTAAGGGAGTGTCATCATACTAAGTATAATTGAATTACCATAATTTAATTAAATTTAATGATTCTCATTTTTTGATAATAAAATATTTCCTACTTAACAAATGGAACATGCATATATGGCAAAATGATGGCTAAAATGTATTTTTTTAACATTAATAAATTAAAGGGCAGCTGTAGTCTCCAAACAAGTTAGGGTGAAAGCCTACAGTATTTTCATTCAAAATAAGCTGACAATCACATCTCTGGCTGGAGCCTGTTAGAAATTATATTGGGGGTAAATGCTCAAATTTCCTGCTTCCAGTAGGTTGAGTGACATCATCAGTCCTCTGCAACCCCCCATCCCCCTGGGGGAGAAACATGCTCAGTTAAGACTTTATGCTGGGTAAAAAAGGAAGTACCTGGGGGGGAAATTACAGTTGAGTAGGGAAGCCTATTAATGCAGGCAGAGGTTGGTCACATGACTAAAAGTTGGTCACATGGCTTAAAGCAGGAAGTGTTAAAGCAGGAATTAATATTACTGAACCTTCACTAATTTTATCTAGAGATGTGGTTTCTGTTTTATTTTGAAGGTATGATGGAAGGCTTTTTATATAGGCTGTTTATATAATCTAGTTTATACTAGATTACTAGATTATATTTATAGTTATACTAGTTTGGAAGCAACTTAATATTCATTGTTTTCCTTTTATTCCCTCAGATAATCTTTAAAGGGTTAGTTCACAGTAAAAGTGAACTTTGATTTTCAATCACTAAGTGAAGTATAGGAGTTAAAGCAACTTCACTTAATTTACCAGGAGATATGAGCAAACTTACCCGCAGTGCGATCCACCTCTGGATCCTCTAACAGGTAACAACAACTTCCAGCTGTAAGTAAACGTGCATGTTCGCTATTGTTCACTTACAGCCAGAAGCAGTCGGGACCTGTCAGGAGCCAGAGGATGATCGCACTGCTGGCATGTTCTATCTTCTCTCTAGGTACATTAAGTGAAGTCCGGGAGGTAAGACATAGTTGCTTTAACTCCCGTACTTCACTTTAGTGCTTTAAAAGCAATGTTCACTTTTACAGTGAACTAACCTTTAAACAATGGTAGACAATGATAAGCTTTGTTCGAAATAACTTACTGGTCTTTGTCTAAAACACAGAAGGAATCCAGAAAAGGGAAGTTAGCAGCTATGCTTTCAAAGTCCTCTTGGGAGATGTATCCATCATGATCATGGTCATAATTTCTGAAAACAGACTGCAAAGCCCATATTTATTTTCATTATGTTGGTAGAATATCCAAAACAGTGTAGTCTATTGTTTCCTTAGGTTATGCAGTTCCTTCCTATGAGACCACATCCATTTGCTAGCTAAGATATTTCATGACTTCTTCAAAATGATTATTATAAATATAACAATTAATAAAAGATATATGTTCAGTGTCAGGTAGCTTGGGGGCCCACCAGCGAATAAAACAGGGGCCCACAAAGAAGCATAAGGGGCCAATATTTTTCACCCTCATTTACAATCTCTTCCTGATTCTTTATTTTTATTATCATCCATTTCTTATACTTTCCTTACTACAGAACCTACAATTTAACCATTTTAAGCTGGGTCCACTGGGTATTTCTCAGTATGAGCCTGTATATGTTTGTGTATTGTTTTCATATCACTTCTATTTTCTTGTCATGTTGAAGACATGTTGTCATGTTGAAGTTAATTTCTAATAAATACAATTAATGAATTCCATCTTGTTTGGCACAATCTATGTGGTTTTGTTACTGGTTTTGATCTTCTAATACATTTAGAGATAATCTCTTTAGCTGCACTTCCCACCTAATTTATTCTGTAAGCAAGGTTTTCTTTTCCTGGAAGGACTGACATGGTCTATATCATCAAGAAAAACGAATAAGTAGTTTTGTGGTTGGCAAAAAGTGACATTCGCTGCATTTGGCAGAATTCAAATTAATTATTTATGGTCCAAAGACCCTCTCTTAATAAACCCTGCCTACACACAATAAAAACCAAAAACACCACGGACACTTCTGTCTTGTGCCTCAGCTGCTTAGGGTCACCAGGAATAATGTTACATAAAACTGCATATAGATTGATACAACATAAAATGTTATATCCTATGATCTTTTAAAGTGGAGGAAGGTAATATTTTTTTATACAAATGAAGAGTATTGTTCAGTGTGAAATAAAAGCTATGATATCAGCCAGGTATTCTACAAATAAATAAAAGGCTGATTCTTATTATTATTGTGGATTTATATAGCGCTAACATCTTCCACAGCACTTTACAATTACATGTATACATTCACATTGGGCCCTGCCCCGAAGTGCTTACAATCTAATTGATTTATTTGACACATACCAGTATGTCTTTATGATTGCCCGGAGGAAACCCATGCAAGCACAGGAGAACATACAAATTCCTTGCAGATGTGTCCAAGGGTAAATTTTATATAGTTCAAATTACATTGTTATTTTATATTAGGTACATCAGGCAGTCCTGTTATATAAAAAAACACTTACCTCAACAAGTTTACGTATGTGCTTGTTAATAATGGATGGATCAGGCTTTGGAGTCACCCCTGAAGCCCAGTCAAGAGGTACAACTGGTTTATTTGGAGTTGTTGGGGAAGTTGGCTGTTGGGGCAAACATATTTATGTATCATTTACCATATGGAGAGGTAGAGAGGATAATAGATCAATAATAAATACACACGAATTGCTAGAGAGAAAGGGACACATATACAAACATGCAAACATACAAATTATTTGCTATTAGTTAAATACATGATATGGTAATGTGTGTTGCTTTACTTTATTCATGTATTATTCCTGTTTCTAACCTGATGGCTAAATAGATAGATAACTTTAATAATTAAATTCAAAATATTACAATATGTTGCATGTGTAGGTTCTCATTCATCCATGTCATGGTATATCTGTTTAGTTCTTGAAGACGTTTCGCTAGTCATCCTACTGGCTTTCTCAATTGAGAATGACTTGTACAAGAATCTGTGGCAATTATGTACCCTGGAAAATCCCAATTAGCATATCACAGCCAGGTGTTAAGGGCGGGATTGCATAGTGGCTAAGAGGTGTTATAGGAACACCCAGGGTAAGGTGTCAAAGCAGCATTGTACATGGCAGACAGTTGGTGTCGAACCCCCCCACCTCTATTTAGGCTTGATTTCTTTATTTTCACATAAATGGCCTCCTTAACACCTCTCGTGAACCAGTCATGTTCCTTTGCCAATATATTAACATTACAATTGGAAGAAATAATCACTACACTGGGAGAAATAATCAGTTCTTTTGGTTTTAAGTATCACTTATATGCTGATCCCAAATCTCTAAATGTCTGCTCTCTATCTCTTTCTGGATGGCGCACCGCTGCCTTAAACTCAATCTATCCAAAACTGAATTAATAATTTTCCCCCCTAAACTGGGACCTAGTCCTCCCTTCTCCATCTCTATTGACAATATGGTCATTAACCCATTTGAATCTGCACGCTGCCTTGGAGTTATGTTTGACTCCTCTCTCTCCTTCCATCATCACATTAACAATGTCCCTAGGACCTGTCGTTTTCTCCTTTGCAATATTGCCAAGATCCGCCCTTTTCTTTCTCTCTCCACAACTAAAAGGCTCAGCCATGCCCTTATAATCAGGGCTGCCTCTCTAATGAGGCAAGGTGAAGCACAATACAGAGCAGGACCCTGTAGGGATGCAGCAGTTTTGATGGCAGAAAAAAATATGACTAGCTGGCTGTTCTGACTGGCAATTCATTTGATCAAAATCAATGTTTGTCAGCTCTGCAGATCACAAATCAATGTTGGGCATCATTTACCAGTCACTGTGGGCATCTAATTCCAGTCACTGTGGACATCTAATTCCAGTCACTGTGGGCATCTAATTTCAGTCACTGTGGGCATCATTTACCAGTCATTGTGCGCATTATTTACCAAGCCCCTCTCACTTCTGGACAAGCCATACCCCACATTCGGACAAAGCATCACCCACTTTCAATTATAAAACCACACCTCCTACAGTGGCACGGCGAGGAGGGGGGGCAGCATTTGGATTTTTTTTCAGGTGCCAGAAAGTCCAGAGACAGCTCTGCTTATAATCTCCCATCTTGACTACTGTAACATTCTACTACTTGGACTCCCGGCCTCTCCTCTTTCTCTACAGTCTATCTTAAACTTGGCAGCTCGGATCATCTCACTCTCCTCCAAAAGAGAACCTGCTACCCCGATACTTCAGTTCCTAGGGTGGCTTCCCATCAAACAAAGAATCATAGTCAATACCCTACTTTTAATCTTTAAATACCTTCGTTCTACTGCACCTCCCTACTTATCTTCTCTCTTGGTCCCTTATCTTCCAGGCCATGCCCTCCGTTCCTCACAAGGAAATCTTCTCCACAGACCCACAACTAACACTGCTTTTCCACCTTAAACCATTCTCTCATGCTGCTCCCTACCTTTGGAACTCTCTCCCTCTCTCGCTTCGCCTGGTGACATCCATTAATGCTTTCAAATCTAGACTGTTATCCTACCTTTCTGAGCATCGGCAGAACAAATGATTGTTAGCACTTTTAAGCACTTTGAACTCATCTCCCACTTGTATCTGTATGTTGTCCCTCCCGCTTAGATTGTAAGCTCTTCGGGGCAGGGTTCTCATTCCTAATGTGTCAAGGCTTGTTGCACTTATATCAATTTATACATAATTTATATATATGCTTTCTTAACCGATGTATGAAATTGTATTTAATTTGTATTTATCTGTACTGTATAATGGCTTGCACTTATCCCCTTGTTTGTATACTCTGTATTTTATAATGTACAGCCTGTATACCCAAGTGGCGCTTTATAAATAAAATTATTCATACATACATACATACCCAGTGACATGTCATCAGTGAGGAATATTGTAAACAAAGCATCTCCTCCCTGTCTCTGCACAGGTAAAATCACGAGATGCATGAATGCTGGTACAATAGAGGTAACCATGGGAACATAACAATTACATTCCTATTGGCTTAAAGACAAAGTAGCTGGGTCAACTCTTTCAGACTATGCCTAGGACTTTCTGCTTTGCCTGAACAGAGCATGCACGTCGACTTGCACCAGCAGGCAAGCAATGAATATGGGCAGAGCAAGGGACTGCACAGTGTATAAAATTAGACCTTTAGTGCTGTTATTTAATGATCAGAACTGATCTAGCGTCTTGCATCATGTTGTATACCTGTGGGTTACCCAATTTGCAGGTCAGGTTCGGGTAAACCACAGTGAGTTTAAATGGCTTACGGGTCGAGTTCAGGTAGAAAGCTGTAGATATACTTAATACAGCACACCACCTAATGCAAACAACCTGGTACTAATGCAAAATAGGAACCTGGCTGGGTTGTTCCGATTTGTATTAAATGTCCAGTGACACCGCAACTAGGGTTTAATAATCCGTCCGCCAAAATTTATCCAACCATTTGTGTAAACAGCAAAGTCCCCTTCTTCAGGCAAATAGATGGTAAGTAATATACAGTATACATACTAACAACATGATATTTATAAATTTAATTTGTGGTGTCATACCGATTTAGGATTCCGCGGCTCAAGTACCAGAGAAAGTTTGTAAATATCATCTTCGGTGTGGTACAAATCGAGTGATAACTGTAATTTAAAGTTACATGGGAAGATAAGACACTGTCTCAATGATATACAATATAGACTTACAGATAACGAAATCCCATTGAGGTCCAGAATATGCAAATAAAACTCAAGGTATGTGCCTAGAAAGTTAAATAAAAACATAAGAAAAAAACAGCAATCCATTACCCAGGATCACTGCCAATGTTCCCAGATATTATATCATCTAATAATAACATTTTGTATCATCACATCACCTTTATCCATGTTTGTGCGTGATTGTTTCCTTCATTGTGTACTATTTTCCAAGATATACAGCTTAAGATAGACAGCTAAAAATGTTAAAGTTACTGGGGGGCTGACGTATGTTACAGTGCTTCTTGATTTTATAACCAACAGCTAGTGCACATTAGTTTCCATTGCTAGCCCAGTGGGCATGAGGGAATGGCAATGCCAATGGAAATTTACTTCCTATTCCTCTCTTCCTTTTTGGAGCTGCATATTGAAGAAAATAAACATTTTTGTAAAGAATAAAGGTTTGTACGCACTCTCAATTTGTGCCCGAGCCACGACCCCTGACACCTACGGCTACACGCAACAAACTGTCGTTTTATTTATATAAAGAGAGGTATGGATTCAAGGGAGGAAAATGTTATTCTCCCTCTTTACAAAGCATTGGTAAGGCCTCATTTGGAATATGCAGTGCAATTTTGGAATCCTGTGTACAAAAAGGACATCTTTGAAATGGAAAGGGTTCAGAGAAGGGCAACTAAATTAATAAGGGGATTGGGGGAGCTTGAATATGAAGAAAGACTGGAAAAGTTAAAATTATGTACGCTGGAGAAAAGGCGCTTGCATGGGGATATGATTACTGTGTATAAATACATTAACGGGCCATACAATAAACTATCTGGGGCATTGTTCACCAATAGAGCATGTCAGAGGACATGAGGACATCCCTTAAGACTTGAAGAAAAAAGGTTTAGGCTTCAAGTTCAGAAAGAGTTTTTCACTGTGAGAACGGTTAAGCTATGGAATAGAGAACTTTCGAAAGTTCGGTCTGTTTTTGAACTTTCGAACTATATGGAAAGTTCGAAAACGGACCCATTAAAGTCAATGGGAGTCAAATAGTTTAAAAAGTTCTAATGAAATACAATTAAAATATCAATGGTAACTTAATGTAAATGGCTGTGGGACCTGGGAAATGGTCTGGGGAACATGTTCGTATATCCAGGACATTCGAAAAATCAATTTTACTCTCACTCGCACTATTTTCGAGCTCGTTCGTGCCTCGGTACCATGTACATTTTACTCGCGGATTCGATGCTCGCGTATGGGCTTTAATGGACACTTAACTCATAGATTTGATGTTCGCGCCTAGGTACCATGTACATTTTACTTGCAGATTCGATGCTCGCGTATAGGTTTTAATGGACACTTTACTCGAAGATTCGATGTTCGCGCCTAGATACCATTTTACTTGCGGATCCGATGCTCGCGTATAGGTTTTAATGGACACTTTACTTGCGGATTCGATGCTTGCGTATAGGTATAATAGGCATTTGACTCGCACATTCGAAAAGTCGAACATTCAATATTTATCAAACGTCAGAAAATATCGAAAATCCGGGTCTGTGATAGTTCGAGAAGTCCGAATTCGTTCGAATTTGAATATTTTGGCTCGAACGCGGGTTCGAGTTTGAGTTCTAGTCCATCTCTACTATGGAACTGTCTTCCAGTGGACGTTGTTATGGTAGGTTCACTGGTCAGTTTAAAAAAAAAAGCTGGATGAGTTTCTGCTACCCGCGACATAAAATGCTAATGTCATTTAGGAACTTGTTTCCTTTTGAAGTGTTTGCAATACTTCAATCAATGTTAAGGAAGTTAAAATCCCCCATGACATGAACATGCCCCAAACTTGTAACAAACACCTTCAATGAATGTGCTTTTTGTGCAAGAAGTGTTGTAACTATTGTAACTATGTTGTTAAAGATGTGCCCTCCTGCTGTTTCCCTAGTGGTTACTACCAGGTTTCACCCATATGGCTTCACCTCCTTTATACCCATAGTTATTTCACATTTTAAATTTGGCTTCAATACTTTTTTAGTGTAAATACATACAACTCCTTTCTTATTTTCTCTATCATTTATCAACAAGGAATAACATTTCGAACATACAGTGTGGCCTTGTGCATTATTTAGCCATGTTTCTGCTATACCAAATACATCATACTTGTCTTGGAAATCTATAAGTTCTAATTATCCCATTTTCCTTTGTAAACATTTTATATTATTGTTTGATTTATTTACACAATTTAATGTACATGCCTCCCGATATGCTGCCCCCTCCCCCATTATCTAATTGTCACCCTGATTTTTTTATTCTGCTATTTACCCCATACTAAAGTGCTTGTAGTTGACAGAAAAGTCTGCCTAGTTCTCCAAAAACCCAAACCCCGCTTCCTTAGGGCCAGGCCACACCAGCCTGTTTTAACTTACGATCTGATCGTGTGTGAAAAAGTTGACGCTAGTGTTGACCGGTAGAACTGGCCACACTAGCTGCACATGCGCTCCGATAATGCAAGATTGACGCACTATCACACCGGAATTAGCCTTAGCCTTAAACCTTCTTAACCATGCGTATTTTTTTAATATCAAAGATGGAGCTATTTCTTGAAAACTATTTAATTTACATATACTAAAACCTAAAGTTCTTTGTTTGTACATTGCCCAAGGAAAGACTAGTAACCTGCTTTACATAACAGAATTAAACGGGTGCTAAAAAGCCAGTTACAAGATTTTATTTTTTTTAATGTATAATTTCCAGGAAGATAGGAGACATCATAACTCCCATTTTTACTCTTATAGGCCTGTTAAAAAATGACAGTTCACTCTCTCCCATCACAGACACATGTACACCTGTGTCAGTGGTGGGAGCTGTGCCAGTGTATCAGGTGATGGGAAGAGTGGCGAGCTGTGTTCAGCTGTGATAACACAATTACAAAGGTTTCTGTAATTAACAATTATTATTAAAAAATAGATCTAGTTTTTTTTAACAACTATAAAGACATTTCACACTTTTGAATGCTCCTGTGAAGATACACACAGTATAGTGTTGTCATTTTCATTGACTAGTTAGAGGTTTTCAGACTAAGGACCAATCAAAGCATTTTTATTCTCCAGACTAAGGACCATATCAAAGCATGTTTATTCTAATAAATATACCTTCTGTATAATTAATAAGATAAGGCAGACAATTCACTTGCATATAAAAGAATGTCATGTGATACATACCGTTAAGAGATTGATAAGATCCATGTTTGTCTCTAAGTGATGAGATGCATTTTGAAGTGAAACCAGTTCATTGAGGGTAACATATAACTGCTGCATTTTTACAATGTTAACATTATTGTCATTTACCCAATCAGGGAAAATGACATGCACAGCAATTAAGTCTTTTAAGTGGACTCCTAAAATAGGGATTTTAAAACCTTCACACTCCGCAAATGCTTTTCGATAATTGCCGTAGTTACCATTAGACGAGACCAGCTCAGTCATTTCATTCCAGACCTGTAAAGACAAACATTAAGATTGCATGTGTTTTTATATTTCCCCTTCAATTCTAATAATATAAATATGTAATGAATGTTACATGTACATAAATATATTTTAATCTTTTTAGTGTAAACATAATCAAATGGTTTAGTCACAGTATATGTTCTTACATACTGCATAAAAATATAAAAAAAAACAAAAAACAGTGAAAGTTACCATAACATCAAATACAACAGTGTCCCCATATGTTCCAACCCGTACCCTTCGCTCATCGCAGAATCTGCTCCTGTACATACCCCCCACTCGTACGCTTCCTATCGCCTTAAACCTTTCTCTTGTGCGCTCCATCCTCTGGAATTCTATTCCCCTCTCTCTACATCAAGAAACCTCAATTAGAGGTTTAAATCTAGCCATACATCCTACCTATCTGGTAACCAGCACAGTATTTGATTGTTTTATTTGCACTGCATAGTCTCCACTCCAGCATATACCCATTCCATTGTATCTTTGTTACCCACAGAACTAGATTGTAAGCTCTACGGGACAGGGACCTCATTACCTCTTGTGGGAAAGCCCTAGCACTTCTATTTATATAATTTATATATTTTTGTACTATCCCCCACTTTATTGTATTTTATTACTGTACAGCGCTGCGTCCCCAAGTGGCGCTTTATAAATAAACTATACATACATACATACATACTATTGTGTGTGTTCTGTCTGTGGATCATCTGTGAAATACTGCCACTGCCTTAAAGAGCATCTAAAAACAAAAAACTAGTCAGTTACTTGCCCGCCAAATGATATATTTTGCACTTTATTAAATGCATTACTAACCAGATATTTAAGGATAATTATTTCTTTGATTCTGGATCATCCCTCCATGTAGTCAATTGAAGCTTATACTGCTGACAATGCACTCAATGATTGACTGCTTTTTCCCCTGCTGCCTCCTCTGCACATGCTTAAGTTAATAAAAAGCTCATTGAGCAGAGGAAGGAGACAGATACCTTTACCAGAACTTAGGAGAACTTATCATTAAAAATCTAGTTAAGTAAAAATAGCAGTTGGGGTTGTAGGCAGATAACTAACAAGTCACCAGTTTTTTCTTTGAAGGGTGGTCAGGTTTTTTAAGGATATTTGTCACCAAGAATTTAAATGACAATATGTTTGTAACTCTTCCAAGAATGAGATTTGAGGGTTAGGTCCCACAATGTGCATTGCACTATGTGCGTTGCACTATCTGCGTTGCATTTTGCGTACAAGTTTGGATTTGCAATGTAAATGAAAATATAATGGAAATTGCGAGAAGCTATGGAAATCCAACTATATCGTTTGCGTTCTGAATGTAAGCGGGCCCTTTTTTATTCACATTGGTGTATGACTTTTGATCCATGTTTTGGAAGCGTGGATCAGGGTGGAGGGGGGGAGGTTGTTTTTTGTGTGCAAGTTTTTGGGAGTAGGTGAGTGGGATTGGGTGTGTGGTAGAGGGTCCGTGCTTTTGGGTTTGTGGATTGGGATAGAAGCAATAAGGAATGCTAATCCAAGAGATGAGAAGAAATATACCCACTTAGTACTTACTTGAGTTATTGAAACTGTACTGGAAATAATGTGTTAGATTTGAAAAAGATTTCTATCTACAGGTCTCTGGGACCCAATGGTAGCCCTGTAGCACCCACATATGCTAACATTTTTGTGGGATATCTGGAGAGAAGTGTATATATACGGGTGAGGCATTTGTAAATTGCTGGTGGCGCATATTGATGATGTTTTATGATCTGGCGGGCACAGAAGACGAATTAATAGACTTTATACATTATATTATGGTCTATGCCCTAAGATCAGATTCAACCTATATGTCTGTTGTATTCAATTAAATCAACTGGACTTGAAATGTAGTTCTTGAGACGTTTCGCTAGTCATCCGACTGGCTTTCTCAATTCAGAATGACTTGTACAAGAATTGTGGCAATTATGTACCCTGGAAAATCCCAATTAGCATATCACAGCCAGGTGTTAAGGGTTGTGATTGGATGTGGCTAAGAGTGTTATAGGAACGCCCAGAGTAGGTGTTAAAACAGCATTGTACATGCAGACAGTTGGTGTGAACCCCCCCACCTCTATTTAGGCTGGTTTCTTTATTTTCACATAAATGGCCTCCTTAACACCTCTCTTGAACCAGTCACTGTTCTTCGCCAATATGTTAACATTACAATCTTCAAAGGTATGTCCTTATCCTTAAGATGCAGGTACCCGGCTGAGTCCTGACCCAGGATGGCTCTTCTTGTGCTGGCCATACGTTGATGGTCTTGCTGTTTGGTCTCCCCCACATACAAATCAGAGCATTCTTCACTGCACTGCACTGCGTATTAATGTCGCTTTTCTTGTGTTTCGGTATTGGGTCTTTCAGATGTACCAATTGCTGCCCTCAGTGTGTTGTTTGGTTTAAAGCAGACAGGGATACATGTTTTTAAAAATTCTTCTTAATTTCTCAGAGACCCCCTGCTAATATGGGATGACCATGTTCTTCCTCCGGTCTTGCTTTTCCCTTCACTGTTGGTATTTGTGTCTTTTTTTTCTTTCCTTCTACTCTTTTGACAAAGGCCCAGTCTGGATATCCACAAGATTTAAGGGCTCCTCTGAGATGTTTCATTTCTTTAGCCTTCGCCTCTGTGCTAGTGGGGATTTCTCGGCTCTGTGTTGCAGGGTTCTGATGACACCCAGCTTGTGATCTAAAGGGTGTGGGAGTCAAACATCAAATACTGATCTGTGTGTGTTGGTTTTCTGTAAACCTCTACTTCCAGTTTACCATTTTCCTTAACTTCTACCAAGCAGTCCAAGAAAGCCAGTTTGTTGTTTTGTACCTCTTCCCTTGTGAATTTAATGTTTTGGTCTAATTAATGTTTCTGTGAAAGCTTAATTCTTCTGTGGATTTAACCCAGGTGTCATCCACATACTGAACCAGTGGCTGGGTGCTATGCCCTTAAAGGTATTAAGCGCCTGTTTTTCTACCTCCTCCATGTAAAGGTTGGCCACAATGGGGAAACTGGAGATCCCATAGCACATCCATGTTTTTGCTTATAGAACTTATCCCTGTATTTGAAATGATGGTATTCAGGCACAAGTCCAACAAGGAACACACCTGTTCTGGGTTGAGATCTGTCTGGTAAGAGTGCTGTCTTGGCCTAGCCGTTTTCTCACCATGTCAACACGCCTCCTTGGTAGGTATACAAGTGAAGAGAGATGTCACATCATAGGACACCATAGTTTCTTCTACAACCGATTACTATATCTTCAATCTTGTTGGTGAAATCCTGAGAGTTCTGGATGTGATGCTTAGAACTTCCCCAAAGGTCCTAAGATGTTAGCTAGATATTTTTTTTATCATTTTCTGGATGTTGTGATTAAAAAGGAGGGTAATAGTTTGAGCACATCCCTCTTTAGAAAAAAGACTGATAGAAATACACTTCTCCATGCGGAAAGCTACCACACTTTTCCAAATTGGTCAGAGGATTACCAGTATCCAATATACAAGAGTGTTACGGATATGTAGCAACAAAAGACATAGAAACCAAGATAGAATCTATGACTAAAAGTATCCTTGAACGCGGTACAAACAAACTGTGCTGAACAAACTCTGGATAGAGCCAGACAAATTGTGTGGAAGATGGGAACAAAAGGAGAAAAGGGTACCAAGGCTTTCCTCTAGTAGTGCAGTATAACAATGTGTCCCAGGACTGAACAAAGCATTACAGGACAATTGGTCATTGTTGTATCAAAATATTGTATGCAAAAATACACTGGAGGTAAAAGGAAAACCATTCACTGTGTATAGAAAGATAAAAGTATCAGAGACATTTTAATAATGCAGACCCCACAGAGAAATATACAGTGAAATACTTTAATGAAAAATCGATGTCTTAAATGTGGGAATTGTAGTATGTGCAACAATATGATAGTTGGAACAGTTTTTATCACCCACATCAAGGGAAAGAGATAAAAATACTGGGGAGATACAATTGTAATACAGATAATTGTATTTATTTGTTAAAGGGTATGTCCACCCTAAAAATTTTTTATATAACATTCCCCCAGCCCCAACTGCTTTATTTTTATTATTAGAAATGCCCCAATCTTTACTTTTTCCCCCAGCCCCAACCACTATTTTTTTAATTTAGAAGTGCCCCAAACATTACTTACATTCCCTCTTCTCTCCGCCCACTGCCAGCCCTCTGCTTGCGAGAAAATGCAACAGAGGGCGGGGAACCGGCAGTGTGCGTCTGTGATTGGCTAGGCGAGGCCAATCACGACGCGGCTGCCAGGAATTCAGTGCAGTGGAGGAAAGAGGGAAGGTAGTAATGTTTGGGCACTTTCTAAAATTAAAAAATAGTGTTTGGGCTGGGGCAGGGGGATGTTATATGTTAAAGGGTTTTATGCTAGGGGAGGGAATCCTATTTGGGGAGGAGAGGGAGGGGGAAGGAGGGGGGAGAGGGCTGCAGTACGCATGCCAACAGGAGGGAGAGTCCTATATGGACTCTGCTATCCTCCTGGTGGGCGTTTTTGGGACCTTGGGGGGGACTACAGGAGAACCTTATGGAGCTGGGATTGAGGTAAGGATTTTATTACACTACATGATGGAGCCATTACTGGGGTATTATAGTTTTGGGGGTGGACATGCCCTTTAAATGCCCTTGTGCATTAGTCTATGTAGGGAAGACGACTACCCAGTTTAAAATAAGTTTCACCAACCATAAGTCACATATAAAACACACAAAGAAAGATTAGCAAACAAAACCCTGAAAGGTATGAAAATTTTGTGGCAATACATTTTGCCACAAGAAAACATCTGATTAGTCCCTAAAAGTGATGATCATTGATCAGGTAAAAAGTGAAAGTGGGGGGAGACAGAAACAAAGAATTGTTATGTCGGAGATGAGGTGGATTACCGCTTGAACCATACCCCAAAAGGTCTCAATACACAGTTATCCCTTAAATGCTTTGTATAAAAATAGGTCATGCACAGTCATTTTATATAATTTGATTCACATTAGTAATATTTTTTATTACTCTTACATAGCATATGGTTTTTATATGAGATGTACTTTATATATAGTTTTTAATGTACATCCTTTGTATAACTTTGGCACTTTAAAATTGGATGCACTTTATTATGCACTGTGCACTTATTAAGGTGGGTTATTTAAAGATATTTGCAAATGTGATGTATGTCTTCCATGAAAAACATCTGCTTAAAAAACATTAAGGGTTAATGAACAAAGTGTGTTAATTGAAGGGGAGCACTGAGGTGTGGTCATATTATATATTGTGTTTACACTGTGTTTCACTAGCATTCTTATGAAGGGGCTCAAAGTAGCTCCAAAACGTCAATACAACGTCAATACATTTGGGTTTTTAGTGAGTGTGCTCAGGACTTTGTTTGTTTTAGCTATATTTTCATCAGATTGAGGCATCTGCATCCTTGAAGCACCCGTGGAATTATAATTAAAGACTGAGTGCAGGTGTTACTCTATTACTCTCTTTTTTTATACATATCTAAAATTTTGATTTATATTCACCTTTTTTCTCTTTTTCCTTGGTGTGTTGCCTCACTCCTCCTCATCCAACTCCTTGGCTATAGCCATCTATTCTGGCATGTCCAATGGGCATCCTTATATCTATTATGGCATTTCTCAAAAGTTCTGGTGCTCCTTGAACTTTTGTTATTAGCTCCTCAGAGCTTAGAGACTTTTGGGTGGTGGCCATATCTTCTGACCACTGCAAACACACCTCTTGCAGTCCCACTCACTCACTCACTCCTGCAGGCCTGCACCACTCACCTTTCTGCAGGCCTACCCCTCCCACTCCTATTTGTCCCCACATTGGTGTATGACTTTTGATCCATGTTTTGGAAGCGTGGATCAGGGTGGAGGGGGAGGGGTTGTTTTTTGTGTGCAAGTTTTTGGGAGTAGGTGAGTGGGATTGGGTGTGTGGTAGAGGGTCCGTGCTTTTGGGTTTGTGGTTTGTGGGGACAATAGGAGTGGGAGGAGTAGGCCTGCAGAAAGGTGAGTGGTGCAGGCCTGCAGGAGTGAGTGAGTGGAGTGGGACTGCAAGAGTGTGTTTGCAGTGGTCAGAAGATATGGCCACCACCCAAAAGTCTCTAAGCTCTGAGGAGCTAATAACAAAAGTTCAGGAGCACCCAGAACTTTGTGAGAAATGCCATAATAGATATAAGGATGCCCATTGGACATGCCAGACATAGATGGCTATAGCCAAGGAGTTGTATGAGGAGGAGCGAGGCAACACACCAAGGAAAAAGAGAAAAAAGGTGAATATAAATCAAAATTTTATGATATGTATAAAAAATGAGAGTAATAGAGTAACACCTGCACTCAGTCTTTAATTATAATTCCACGGGTGCTTCAAGGATGCAGATGCCTCAATCTGATGAAAATATAGCTAAAACAAACAAAGTCCTGAGCACACCTCACTAATAAACTTCCAAATGTATTGACGTTGTATTGACGTTTTGGAGCTACTTTGAGCCCCTTCATAAGAATGCTAGTGAAACACAGTGTAAACACAATATATAATAGTGACCACACCCTCAGTGCCTCCCCTTCAATTAACACACTTTGTTCATTAACCCCTTAATGTTTTTTAATGCAGATGTTTTTCATGGAAGACATACATCACATTTGCAAATATCTTTAAATAACCCACCTTAATAAGTGCACAGTGCATATATAAAGTGCTATCCAATTTTAAAGTGCCAAAGTTATACAAAGGATGTACATTAAAAACTTATATATAAAGTACATCTCATATAAAAACCATATGCTATGTAAGAGTAATAAAAAATATCTACTAATGTGAATCAAATATATATAAAATGACTGTGCATGACCCTATTTTTATACAAAGCATTTAAGGGATAACTGTGTATTGAGACCTTTTGGGTGTATGGTTTCAAGGCGGTAAATCCACCTCATCTCCCGACATAACAATTCTTTGTTTCTGTCTCCCCCACATTTCACTTCTTTTACCTGATCAATGATCATCACTTTTAGGGAACTAATCAGATGTTTTTCTTGTGCAAAATGTATTGCCACAAAATTTTCATAGCCTTTCAGGGTTTTGTTTGCTAATCTTTCTTTTGCTGTTTTTATATGTGACTTATGGTTGGTGAAACTTATTTTAAACTGGGTAGTCGTCTTCCCTACATAGACTAATGCACAAGGGCATTTAAAGGGCATGTCCACCCCCAAAACTATAATACCCTCCAGTAATGGCTCCATCATGTAGTGTAATAAAATCCTTACCTCATATCCCAGCTCCATAAGGTTCTCCTGTAGTCCCCCCCCAAGGTCCCAAAAACTGCCCACCAGGAGGATAGCAGAGTCCATATAGGACTCTCCCTCCTGTTTGGCATGCGTACTGCAGCCCTTCTCCCCCTCCTTCCCCCTCCCTCTCCCTCCCAAATAGGATTCCCTCCCCCTAGCATAAAACCCTTTACATATAACATATATATAACATATCCCCCTCTGTCCCCCAGCCCAACCACTATTTTTTTAATTTTAGAAAGTGCCCCAAACATTACTTACCTCCCTCTTTCCTCCACTGCACTGAATTCCTGGCAGCCGCGTCCGTGATTGGCTGCCGCTCGCCAATCACAGACGCAACTGCCGGTCCCGCCCCTCTGCTTGCATTTTCTCCGCAAGCAGGGCCTGGCAGTGCGGCGGAGGAAAGGGAATGTAATAATGTTTGGGGCACTTTCTAAATTAAAAAAATAGTGGTTGGGTCTGGGGGAAAAAGTAAAGATTGGGGCACTTTCTAATAATAAAAATAGAGCAGTTGGGCTGGGGGAATGTTAATAAAAATTTTTAAAGGGTGGACATACCCTTTAATCAAATAATACAATTATCTGTATTACAATTGTATCTCCCCAGTATTTTTATCTCTTTCCCTTGATGTGGGTGATAAAAACTGTTCCCAACTATCATATTGTTGCACATACTACAATTCCCACATTTAAGACATCGATTTTTCATAAAAGTATTTCACTGTATATTTCTCTTGTGGGTCTGCATTTATTAAAATGTCTCTGATACTTTTATTCTTTCTATACACAGTGAATGGTTTTCCTTTTAACCTCCAGTGTATTTTTGCATTACAATGTATGTGTATTTTTGCATACAACAATGTACCAATTGTCCTGTAATGCTTTGTTCATGTCCTGGGACACATTGTTATACTGCACTACTAGAGGAACGCCTTGTACCCTTTTCTCCTTTTGTTTCCCATCTTCCATCACAATTTGTCTGGCTCTATCCAGAGCTTTTGTCAGCACAGTTTGTTTGTACCCGCGTTCAAGGAATCTTTTAGTCATAGATTCTATCTCGGTTTCTATGTCTTTTTCGTTGCTACATATCCGTAACACTCTTGTATATTGAGATACTGGTAATCCTCTGACCAATTTGGAAAAGTGGTAGCTTTCCGCATGGAGAAGTGTATTTCTATCAGTCTTTTTTCTAAAGAGGGATGTGCTCAAACTATTACCCTCCTTTTTAATCACAACATCCAGAAAATGATAAAAAAATATCTAGCTAACATCTTAGGACCTTTGGTGGGAAGTTCTAAGCATCACATCCAGAACTCTCAGGATTTCACCAACAAGATTGAAGATATAGTACTCGGTGTAGAAGAAACTATGGTGTCCTATGATGTGACATCTCTCTTCACTTGTATACCCACCAAGGAGGCTGTTGACATGGTGAGAAAACGGCTAGGCCAAGACAGCACTCTTACCAGCAGAACTGATCTCAACCCAGAACAGGTGTGTTCCTTGTTGGACTTGTGCCTGAACTGTTATATAAAAAAACACTTACCTCAACAAGTTTACGTATGTGCTGTTAATAAGGGATGGATCAGGCTTGGAGTCACCCTGGAAGCCCAGTCAAGAGGTACAACTGGTTTATTTGAGTTGTTGGGGAGTTGGGCTGTTGGGCAAAATATTTTATGTAATCATTTACCAATAGAGTTGTGGAGAGGTCGAGAGGATAATAGATCAAATAATAAATTAAACACGAATTGCTTAGAGAGAAAGGGACACAATAAAATGCCCCCCCCCCAAAATACACATTATTGCATTGGTTAAATACATGATATGGTAATGTGTGTTGCTTTACTTTATTCATTGATTATTCCTGTTCTAAACACTGAGGACTAAAATAGATTAGATAACTTTAATAATTAAATCAAAATATTAAAATATGTTGCTTGTGTAGGTTCTATTCATCCATGTCATGCGTATATCTGTTAGTTCTTGAAGACGTTTCGCTAGTCATCGACTGGCTTCTCAAATGGAATGTTGTACAAGAACTGTGAGCAATTATGTACCCTGGAATCCCAATTGCTATCACAGCAGGGTGTAAGGGCGGGATTGCATAGTGGCTAGAGGTGTTTAGGAACACCAGGTGTAAGGGTTGTCAAAAAAGCATTGTAGATGGACAGACAGTTGGGTGCGAACACCCCCCCACCCTATTTAGGCTTGATTCTTTATTTTCAATAAATGGGCATCTTACACACCTCCGTGAAACCAGTATGTTCCTTTGCCAAATATGAACATTACAATGTGGAAGAAATAATCAACTACACTGGGAGAAATAATTAGTTTTTTGGTTTTAAGTATCACTTAATGCTGATGATACCCAAATTTACTTTTCCACCCCCCGTGCTAAACACCTGAAGTTCATCCAATATCTCTAAATGCTGCTCTTATCTCTTTTGGGGGATGGCGCACGCTGCCGTTAAACTCAATCTATCCAAAACGAAATAATAGTTTTTCCCCCCTAAACTGGGACCTAGTCCTCCCATCTCCATCTTATTGACAATATGGTCATTAAGCCCATTGAATTGCACGCTTGCTTGGAGTTATGTTTGACTCGCTCCTTCCTCCTCATCACCATTAACAAGGTCCATAGACGACCTGTCGTTTTCTCCTTTGACCAATTATGCCCAAAATCCGCCCTTTCTTCTCTCTCAACAACTAAAATGCTCAGCCATGCCCTTATAAATCAGGGCTGCCTGTCTAATGAGGCAAGGGTGAAGCACAATACAGAGACAGCACCCTGTAGGGATGCAGCCAGTTTGATGCAGAAAAAAAATATGGAATAGCTGGCGGTTCGACTAGGCATTCATTTGATCAAAATCAAATTTGTCTCTGCGTACATCAAGGCATCATGTCATGGGAATTACAGGACATCTAATCATCATGTGTTTTGTCACGTGTCATTCATTGCATGCTTTTCAAGTCTCACTCTGGAAAGCCTCCAATGGAGACACCAGTCATTTAACAATATACTGAGCGGGAGGGCAGCATTGATTTTTAGCAAAGTAGAGAAGCTTGCATAATCCTCTCACGATAACTCTTAACTCCCGCCTCCCTTCGTATAACTTGTCGGATTCTCTCTCCAGGAATCTACATACTTCAGTCATAGGGCCTTCCTCAAAGATCTGCAATTTTAAATACTGTACTGCCATTACTATTTCTTAGTCCCTTAGTCAGAGTGCGTCCTCCGGAATCTTTCCAGCCACAACAACACGATACTTTCCATGTGTTACTTTGAACTTCCCCGCCTGGAAGCTAGCCCTTCAAACAGACTATCTGACCTTGAGCATCGCGACACGAAAAGATGAACTTGCAATTTAAGACCTTCACCTCTATCGTGGCACGCGAGAGGGGACAGCTTGGATTGTATGTTTCTACCGGGCTTACGATGTAAGCTCTGGCGCGGGTTATCCTAATCTGCATGCGTTGACTACTTATATCAATTCTACTATTGACTCCCGATCTATGGCTTTCTCTAACGATGTATAATTGTATAACTTGGCGGATATTCATTTCAAAACTCTCACCCGATACTTAGTCCAGCTGGCTTCCCAGCAATATCTTGTGCCATGTATTATCAATGTACACGATACCCTAGGGCCTTAATCTTTAAATAAATTATGTATACTGCACATCATCCCATTATACATTCATCTTAGGCCTTATATTCAGGAAACAAGCATGCCCCCGTCTCGTCCATCACGAAGGAGAATGCGTTACAATCACGAGTAACCACGAAACTAACATCAAATTCACTTACCTATTGCTCTAAGAAAAAGCTACCTTGGATCTACCCCTCGCTTGCCGGGCATCCTATGTTCTAGACTGTATCTACCTTTGCTTTTTTTTATGGCATCGGAACACAGATGCATTGTCTGCCAGCACTTTAAAGCACTGATTGGGAGGACTCACATCGTATAATACCTTATGTGTCTCGCTTTAGATTGATCAGACCTTCGGGAGGTCTACTCATTCATAATGTTGTCAATCGGCTTGTGCTTAATAGTTTACATAATCCATATGAGTAGCTTGCGTAAAACAGATGCTATAGTTAAATGGATTTTAGTCTCGGTAGAGCTAGTGATCTACTGTAAACGGCATAATGCAAACAATGGCTTGCATAATCGAACCTTGCTTTGTATCGATTGTATTTATATGCAGCAGTACCCCAAGTAGGCGTTATAAATAAAATATCCACCATACATAATTATCCAGGACCATGTATCAGTAGGTTGAAACACAAAGATCCCCTCGCACAAAGTGTCAGCTATAACAGGTACACTAAAACACTGAAGCTATAATGCTGGGTCATACATTTAGGAATTCCGCCTCCAGTAAGGAACAGTTTAAAATTACTCGTGGTACTCGAGTGATTAAACTTTAAACGTAGCAGGGACAGCATAGACCTTCTCACTATGGTTAGGACTCTTGCCTAACAACTTACACGCGACTTCAGCAGGATAACAGAAAGGCCAGACATGCGCGCTGCACAGTTAATAGATTAGTGCTTATAATAAGAACGTCAGCGTACAGTTGTTACCGGGGTATTTGCATAGCAGTTCGAAATAAACAACATAGTAAAATTACCCAGGTTCCAGTTACCAGATATGCTCAGTCGATATTATACCAATCACCTAATAGAAACACTGTGGTTGGATTCAAATAGGAACCGCATCGATTTATCCGATTTGTGATTAATGTCAGTGACACTGTTCACTTAGGTGTTTAACATTTCCGAAAAGATTTATCAACATTTGCTAAACATTGCCAGGGGGGACAGTCGATACCCCTTCTTCTGCGGCACCTAGATGTCACAGTAAGACTTACAGCTATGACATATAAATACTGATACCTATATTTGAATTCGTCCTGATGGGTCATAGCTCGATGTTGAATGGATCTCGACTGTCTGCAAGTACCTCAGCCCCCCTCCCTGGAAGAACCGTTTGAAATCTGTGTGGCAAATGATTGATCCACTTAAGTTCAGAGATAACACTGTCATCAATGAGATCAATGTAGACTACACGAACCCATTGACCATGAATGCAATGTGACCCACGACCTGTTGTACCTGAAAGTTAAAGTTATAAACTAGAAACCTCCATTACCAAGGATCTGCTTCCCAGTTTCGTCGCTAGACTGATAACTCTATGTGATCTTCACATGCCACCTTTGTACCTGGTATCTGCGGACTGTTTCCGATCTCTGGGGGGGGCTTCCTTACTCCTTCCTGATATACGCCTTGATGCACTAAACTGTGCGGCTGATGTATGTTACAGTGCTTCTGAGTTTATAACCAACAGCTAGTGCACATTAGTTTCCATTGCTAGCCCAGGGCATGAGGGAATGGCAATGCCAATGGAAAATTTACTTCCTATTCCTCTCTTCCTTTTTGGAGCTGCATATTGAAGAAAATAAACATTTTTGTAAAGAATAAAGGTTTGTACGCAATCTCAATTTGTGCCCGAGCCACGACCCCTGACACCTACGGCTACACGCAACAAACTGCCGTTTTATTTAATAAAGAGAGGTATGGATTCAAGGGAGGAAAATGTTATTCTCCCTCTTTACAAAGCATTGTAAGGCCTCATTTGGAATATGCAGTGCAATTTTGGAATCCTGTGTACAAAAGAGACATCTTTGAAATGGAAAGGGTTCAGAGAAGGGCAACTAAATTAATAAGGGGATTGGGGGAGCTTGAATATGAGAAAAGAAGACAGAAAGTTAAAATTATGTACGCTGGAGAAAAGGCGCTTGCATGGGGATATGATTATGTGTATAAATACATTAACGGGCCATACAAATAAACTATCTGGGGCATTGTTCACCAATAGAGCATGTCAGAGGACATGTGGCCATTCCTTAAGACTTGAAGAAAAAAGGTTTAGGCTTCAAGTTCAGAAAGGTTTTTCACTGTGAGACGGTTAGTAAGCTATGGAATAGAGAACTTTCGAAAGTTCGGTCTGTTTTTGAACTTTCGAACTATATGGGAAAGTTCGAAAACGGACCCATTAAGTCAATGGGAGTCAAATAGTTTTAAAAGTTCTAATGAAATACAATTAAAATATCAATGGTAACTTAATGTAAATGGCCTGTGGGACCTGGGAAATGGTCTGGGGAACATGTTCGTATATCCAGGACATTCGAAAAATCAATTTTACTCCACTCGCACTATTTTGAGCTCGTTCGTGCCTGGTACCATGTACATTTTACCTCGCGATTCGATGCTCGCGTATGGGCTTTAATGGACACTTAACTCATAGATTTGATGTTCGCCCTAGGTACCATGTACATTTTACTTGCAGATTCGATGCTCGCGTATAGGTTTTAATGGCCACTTTACTCGAAGATTCGATGTTCGCGCCTAGATTACCATTTACTTGCGGATCCGATGCTCGCGTATAGGTTTTAATGGACACTTACTTGCGGATTCGATGCTTGCGTATAGGTAAATAGGCATTTGACTCGCACATTCGAAAAGTCGAACATTCAATATTTATCAAACGTCAGAAAATATCGAAAATCCGGGTCGTGATAGTTCGAGAAGTCCGAATTCGTTCGAATTTGAATATTTGGTCGAACGCGGGTTCGAGTTTGAGTTCTAGTCCATCTTCTACTATGGAACTGTCTTCCAGTGGACGTTGGTATGGTAGGTTCAATGGTCAGTTTAAAAAAAAAAGCTGGATGAGTTTCTGCTACCCGCACACATAAAATGCTAATGTCATTTAGGAACTTGTTTCCTTTTGAAGTGTTTGCAATACTTCAATCAATGTTAAGGAAGTTAAAATCCCCCATGACATGAACATGCCCCAAACTTGTAACAAACACCTCAATGAATGTGCTTTTTGTGCAAGAAGTGTTGTAAACTATTGTAACTATTGTTGTTAAAGATGTGCCCTCCTGCTGTTTCCCTAGTGGTTACTACCAGGTTTCACCCATATGGCTTCACCTCCTTATACCCATAGTTATTTCACATTTTAAATTTGGCTTCAATACTTTTTTAGTGTAAATACATACAACTCCTTTCTTATTTCTTCTATCATTATCAACAAGGAATAACATTTGAACATACAGTGTGGCCTTGTGCATTATTTAGCCATGTTTCTGATACCAAATACATCATACTTGTCTTGGAAATCTATAAGTTCTAATTATCCCATTTTCCTTTGTAAACATTTTATATATGTTTGATTTATTTACACAATTTAATGTACATGCCTCCCGATATGCTGCCCCCTCCCCATTATCAATTGTCACCCTGATTTTTTTATTCTGCTATTTACCCCATACTAAAGTGCTTGTAGTTGACGAAAAGTCTGCCTAGTTCTCCAAAAACCCAAACCCCGCTTCCTTAGGGCCAGGCCACACCAGCCTGTTTTAACTTACGATCTGATGTGTGTGAAAAAGTTGACGCTAGTGTTGACCGGTAGAAAATGGCCACACTAGCTGCACATGCGCTCCGATAATGCAAGATTGACGCACTATCGCACCGGAATTAGCCTTAGCCTTAACCTTCTTAACCATGCGTATTTTTTTAATATCAAAGATGGAGCTATTTCTTGAAAAATATTTAATTTACATATACTAAAACCTAAAGTTCTTTGTTTGTACATTGCCCAAGGAAGACTAGTAACCTGCTTTACAGAACAGAATTAAAACGGGTGCTAAAAGCAGTTACAAAGATTTTTTTTTTTTTAATGTATAATTTCCAGGGAGATAGGAGACATCATAACTCCCATTTTTACTCTTATAGGCCTGTTAAAAAATGACAGTTCACTCTCTCATCCAGAACACATGTACACCTGTGGCAGTGGTGGGAGCTGTGCCAGTGTATCAGGTGATGGGAAGAGGGCGAGCTGTGTTCAGCTGTGATAACACAATTACAAAGGTTTCTGTAATTAACAATATATTAAAAAATAGATCTAGTTTTTTTTAACAACTATAAAGACATTTCACACTTTTGAAGTCCTGTGAAGATACACACAGTATAGTGTTGTCATTTTCATTGACTAGTTAGAGGTTTTCAGACTAAGGACCAATCAAAGCATTTTTATTCTCCAGAATAAGGACCATATCGAAGCATGTTTATTCTAATAAATATACCTGTATAATTAATAAGATAAGGCAGACAATTCACTTGCATATAAAAGAATGTCATGTGATACATACCGTTAAGAGATTGATAAGATCCATGTTTGTCTCTAAGTGATGAGATGCATTTTGAAGTGAAACCAGTTCATTGAGGGTAACATATAACTGCTGCATTTTTACAATGTTAACATTATTGTCATTTACCCAATCAGGGAAAATGACATGCCAGCAATTAAGTCTTTTAAGTGGACTCCTAAAATAGGGATTTTAAAACCTTCACACTCCGCAAATGCTTTTCGATAATTGCCGTAGTTACCATTAGACGAGACCAGCTCAGTCATTTCATTCCAGACCTGTAAAGACAAACATTAAGATTGCATGTGTTTTTATATTTCCCTTCAATTCTAATAATATAAATATGTAATGAATGTTACATGTACATAATATATTTAATCTTTTTAGTGTAAACATAATCAAATGGTTTAGTCACAGTAATATGTTCTTACATACTGCATAAAAATATAAAAAAAAACAAAAAACAGTGAAAGTTACCATAACATCAAATACAACAGTGTCCCCATATGTTCCGCCGTACCCTTCGCTCATCGCAGAACCAGCTCTGTATGTACAGCCCCCCCATCAGACTGTTCCTTCGCCTTAAACCTTTCTCTTTGTGGCTCCCATCCTCTGGAATTCTATTCCCCTCTCTCTACATCAAGAAACCTCAATTAGCAGGTTTAAATCTGCCATACATCCTACCTATCTGGTAACCAGCACAGATTGATTTGATTGTTTTATTGCACTGCATTAGTCTCACTCAGCATATACCATTCATTGTATCTGTGTGGTACCCACCTAACTAGAATGTAAGCTTACGGGACAGGGACCTCATTACCTCTTGTGGGAAAGCCCTAGCACTTCTATTTATATAATTTATATATTTTTGTAATATCCCCACTTATTGTATTCATTACTGTACAGCGCTGCGTCCCCAAGTGGCGCTTTATAAAAAACTATACATACATACATACATACTATTGTGTGGGTTCTGTCTGTGGATCATCTGTGTGAAATACTGCCACTGCCTTAAAGAGCATCTAAAAACAAAAAACTAGTCAGTTACTTGCCCGGTTAAATGATATATTTGCACTTTATAAATGCATTACTACCCGATATTAAGGATAATTATTTCTTTGATTCTGGATCATCCCTCCATGTAGTCAATTGAAGCTTATACTGCTGACAATGCACATCAATGATTGACATGCTTTTTCCCCTGCTGTCTCTTGCACATGCTTAAGTTAATAAAAAGCTCATTGAGCAGAGGAAGGAGACAGATATTACCAGAACTTAGGAGAGAACTTATCATTAAAATCTAGTTAAGTTAAAATAGCAGTTGGGGTTGTAGGCAAGATAAACTAACAAGTCACCAGTTTTTTCTTTTAAGGGTTGGACAGGTCTTTAAGGATATTTGTCACCAAAAATGTAAATGACAATATGTTTGTAACTCTTCCAAGAATGAGATTTGAGGGTTAGGTCCCACTATGTGGCGTTGCACTATGTGCGTTGCATTTGCGGTCAAGTTTGGATTTGCAATGTAAAATGAAATATAATGGAAATTGCGAGAAGCTATGGAAATCCAACTATTCGTTTGCGTTCTGAATGTATGCGGGCCCTTTTTATTCATATTGGTGTTATGACTTTTGATCCATGTTTTGGAAGCGTGGATCAGGGTGGAGGGGGAGGGGTTGTTTTGTGTGCAAGTTTTTGGGAGTAGGTGAGTGGGATTGGGTGTGTGGTAGAGGGTCCGTGCTTTTGGTTTGTGGTTTGTGGGGACAATAGGAGTGGGAGGAGTAGGCCTGCAGAAAGGTGAGTGGTGCAGGCCTGCAGGAGTGAGTGAGTGGAGTGGGACTGCAAGAGTGTGGTTTGCAGTGGTCAGAAGATATGGCACACACCAAAAGTCTCTAAGCTCTGAGGAGCTAATAACAAAGTTCAAGAGCACCCAGAACTTTGTGAGAAATGCCATAATAGATATAAGGATGCCCATTGGACATGCCAGACATAGATGGCTATAGCCAGGAGTTGTATGAGGAGGAGCGAGGCAACACACCAGGAAAAAGAGAAAAAAGGTGAATATAAATCAAAATTTTATGATATGTATAAAAAATGAGAGTAATAGAGTAACACCTGCACTCAGTCTTTAATTATAATTCCACGGGTGCTTCAAGGATGCAGATGCCTCAATCTGATGAAAATATAGCTAAAAACAAACAAGTCCTGAGCACACTCACTAATAAACTTCCAAATGTATGACGTTGTATTGACGTTTTGGAGCCTTTGAGCCCCTTCATAAGAATGCTAGTGAAACACAGTGTAAACACAATATATAATAGCCACACCCTCAGTGCCTCCCTTCAATTAACACACTTTGTTCATTAACCCCTAATGTTTTTTAACGCAGATGTTTTTCATGGAAGACATACATCACATTTGCAAAATCTTTAAATAACCCACCTTTATAGTGCACAGTGGCATATAATAAAAGTGCTATCCAATTTTAAAGTGCCCAAGTTATACAAAGGATGTACATTAAAAACTTATTATAAGTACATCTCATATAAAAAAACCATATGCTATGTAAGAGTAATAAAAATATTCTACTAATGTGAATCAAATATATATAAAAGACTGTGCATGACCTATTTTTATACAAAGCATTTAAGGGATAACTGTGTATTGAGACCTTTTGGGTGTATGGTTTCAATCCACCTCATCTCCCGACATAACAATTTTTGTTCTGTCTCCCCCCACGTTTCACTTCTTTTACCTGATCAATGATCATCACTTTTAGGGAACTAATCAGATGTTTTTCTTGTGCAAAATGTATTGCCACAAAATTTTCATCACCTTCAGGGTTTTGTTTGCTAATCTTTCTTTTGCTGTTTTTATATGTGACTTATGGTGGTGAAACTTATTTTAAACGGGTAGTCGTCTTCCCTACATAGACTAATGCACAAGGGCATTTAAAGGGCATGTCACCCCCAAAACTATAATACCCCCCAGTAATGGCTCCATCATGTAGTGTAATAAAATCCTTACCTCACATCCCAGCTCCATAAGGTTCTCCTGTAGTCCCCCCCAAGGTCCCAAAAACTGCCCACCAGGAGGATAGCAGAGTCCATATAGGACTCTCCCTCCTGTTGGCATGGTAATGCAGCCCTTCTCCCCCTCCTTCCCCCTCCCTCTCCCTCCCAAATAGGATTCCCTCCCCCTGCATAAAACCCTTTCATATAACATATATTACATATTCCCCCTGTCCCCCAGCCCCAACCACTATTTTTTAATTTAGAAAGTGCCCCAAACATTACTTACCTCCCTCTTTCCTCACTGCATGAATTCCTGGCAGCCGCGTCCGTGATTGGTGCCGCTCAGCCAATCACAGACGCAACTGCCGGTCCCGCCCCTCTTCTTGCATTTTCTCGCAAGCAGAGGGCCTGGCAGTGCGGCGGAGGGGAAAGGAGGGAATGTAAGTAATGTTGGGGCACTTTCTAAAATTAAAAAAATAGTGGTTGGGTCTGGGGGGAAAAGTAAAGATTGGGGCACTTTCTAATAATAAAAATAGAGCAGTTGGGGCTGGGGGGAATGTTATATAAAAATTTTTAAAGGGTGGACTACCCTTTAATCAAATAAATACAATTATCTGTTACAAATGTATTCCCCAGTATTTTTATCTCTTCCTTGATGTGGGTGATAAAAACTGTTCCCAACTATCATATTGTTGCACATACTACAATTCCCACATTTAAGACATCGATTTTTCATAAAAGTATTTCACTGTATATTCTCTTGTGGGTCTGCATTATTAAAATGTCTCTGATACTTTTATTCTTTCTATACACAGTGAATGGTTTCCTTTTACCCTCCAGTGTATTTTGCATCACTTTTAAACAATGTACCAATTGTCCTGTAATGCTTTGTTCATGTCCTGGGACACATTTTTATACTGCACTACTAGAGGAACGCCTGTGTACCCTTTTCTCCTTTTGTTTCCCATCTTCCAACACAATTTGTCTGGCTCTATCCAGAGCTTTTGTCAGCACAGTTTGTTTGTACCGCGTTCAAGGAATCTTTTAGTCATAGATTCTATCTTGGTTTCTATGTCTTTTTCTTGCTACAATCCGTAACACTCTTGTATATTGAGATACTGGTAATCCTCTGATCAATTTGGAAAAGTGGTAGCTTTCCGCATGGAGAAGTGTATTTCTATCAGTCTTTTTCTAAAGAGGGATGTGCTCAAACTATTACCCTCCTTTTAATCACAACATCCAGAAAATGATAAAAAAAATATCTAGCTAACATCTTAGGACCTTGTGGGAAGTTCTAAGCATACATCCAGAACTCTCAGGATTTCACCAACAAGATTGAAGATATAGTACTCGGTGTAGAAGAAAACTATGGTGTCCTATGATGTGACATCTCTCTTCACTTGTATACCTACCAAGGAGGCTGTTGACATGGTGAGAAAACGGCTAGGCCAACACAGCACTCTTACCAGCAGAACTGATCTCAACCCAGAACAGGTGTGTTCCTTGTTGGACTTGTGCCTGAATACCACCTATTTCAAATACAGGGATAAGTTCTATAAGCAAAAAAATGGATGTGCTATGGGATCTCCAGTTTCCCCCATTGTGGCCAACCTTTACATGGAGGAGGGAGAAAAACAGGCGCTAATACCTTTAAGGGCATAGCACCCAGCCACTGGTTCAGATATGTGGATGACACCTGGGTTAAAATCCACCAGAAGGAATTACAAGCTTTCACAGACCAAAACATTAAATTCACAAGGGAAGAGGTACAAAACAACAAACTGGCTTTCTTGGACTGCTTGGTAGAAGTTAAGGAAAATTGTAAACTGGAAGTAGAGGTTTACAGAAAACCAACACACACAGACAGTATTTGATGTTTGACTCAACCACCTTTAGATCACAAGCTGGGTGTCATCAGAACCCTGCAACACAGAGCCGAGAACATCCCCACTAGCACAGAGGGCGAAGGTAAAGAAATGAAACATCTCAGAGGAGCCCTTAAATCTTGTGGATATCCAGACTGGGCCTTTGTCAAAAGAAGTAGAAGGAAAGAAAAGAACACAAATACCAACAGTGAAGGGGAAAAGCAAGACAGGGAAGAAACATGGTCATCCCTATATAGCAGGGTCTCTGAGAAATTAAGAAGAATTTTCAAAAAACATCGTATCCCTGTGCTTTAAACCAAACAACACATGAGGGCAGCAATAGGTACATCTGAAAGACCCAATACCGAAACACAAGAAAAGCGACATCATATACGCAGTGCAGTGCAGTGAAGAATGCTCTGATTTGTATGGGGGGAGACCAAACAGCAACTGCATCAACGTATGGCCCAGCACAGAAGAGCCAATTCCTTGGTCAGGACTCAGCCGTGTACCTGCATCTTAAGGTAAAGGACATACCTTTGAAGATTGTAATGTTAACATATTGGCGAAGGAACGTGACTGGTTCACAGAGAGGTGTTAAGGAGGCATTTATGTGAAAATAGAAGAAACCAAGCCTAAATAGAGGTGGGGGGGTTCGACACCAACTGTCTGCCATGTACAATGCTGTTTTAACACCTTACTCTGGGCGTTCCTATAACACCTCTAGCCACTATCCAATCACACCCTTAACACCTGGCTGTGATATGCTAATTGGGATGTTCAGAGGGGTACATAATTGCCACAGATTCTTGTACAAGTCATTCTGAATTGAGAAAGCCAGTCGGATGACTAGCGAAACGTCTTCAAGAACTACATTTCAAGTCCAGTTGATTTAATTGAATACAACAGACATATTCCAGGTTGAATCTGATCTTAGGGCATAGACCATTAATATAATGTATAAAGTCTATTAATTCGTCTTCTGTGCCCTGCCAGATCATAAAAACCTCATCAATATAGCGCCACCTGCAGGTGGCGCAATTTACAAATGCCTCACCCGTATATATACACTTCTCCTCCAGATATCCCACAAAAATGTTAGCATATGTGGGTGCTACAGGGCTACCCATTGAGGTCCCAGAGACCTGTAGATAGAAATCTTTTTCAAATCTAACCACATTATTTTCCAGTACAAGTTTCAATAACTCAATTAAGTACTAAGTGGGTATATTTCTCATCTCTTTGGATATAGCATTCCTTATTGCTTCTATCCCAATATACCCCTCAATATTAGTGTACAAAGATGAGATGTCCATGTCCACTAGGAGATCTTCCTCTTCTTTTACAGTTTTCAATTTAGTTAAAAAATCTTTGGTGTCTCTAATGTTTGATGGTAATAGAGTGACCAGGGGTTTCAGAATCCAATCTAAAAATTGTGATACTGGCTCCAGCCATGAATCTATAGCTGCAATCTATCTCTTCCATTATCCAGCTACTGTTGGTCCCTATTTCCACCATACTTTTTATTTTACTTACAATTTTACTGACTGAGTTATGTGTGAGTTTAACATACACATTTTCATCTTTAAGTAAATCCAAAACCTTCTCTCTATAAAACACATAGTCCATGACAACTGTGCTTCAAGTGCTTCAAGCATTGTTTTAGATATATTCATATGTTGTCTCCTTTTCTTTTTACCCATTAACATAGTAACATAGTAACATAGTAATTAAGGTTGAATAAAGACATTCGTCCATCAAGTACAAAGATCTTTTTTTTTTTTTTTTTAACCCTACCTAACAGGTTATCCAGAGGAAGGCAAAAAAACCCAGCTAAAAAAGGGGGGAAAAAATTCCTTCCTGACTCCAAACGGCAATCGGAAAGTATCCCTGGATCAACCAGATCTATATGCATTAATACCAGTAATTCTCAATATTTTTTAGTTTTAGAAACTTATCCAGGCCTTTTTTAAAGTTATTCAATGAACTTGCCATTACCACCTCTGCTGGAAGACAGTTCCACAGTTTCACCGTTCTCACTGTAAAGAAACCTCTCCTAACTTGAAGATGAAACTTCTTTTCTTCCAACCTTAAAGGATGTCCACGAGTCCTCTGATATGACCTATTAGTGAACAATGCACCAGAGAGTTCACTGTATGGGCCATTAATATATTTGTATAAGGTTATCATGTCCCCACGCAACCGCCGCTTCTCCAATGTAAACAGCCCTAACTTGTCTAATCTGCCTGCATATTCAAGCCCCTCCATTCCCCTCTTTATACAAGACAATATCTTGCTAGCTCTAGCTGTTGCTACCTGGCATTGTTTGCTACAGCTAAGTCTGTTATCTACCAGAACCCCCAAATCTTTTTCCATTTCAGATGCACTTAACACAGAGTTATTTATGGTGTAGGTGGCACAGGGATTATTAAATCCCAAATGCATCACCTTACATTTATCAACATTGAATCTCATCTGCCATTCTGCTGCCCATTTTGATAATCTATCTAGGTCTGCTTGCAGCACTTGCACATCATTGGAAGTTTCCAAAGCTCTGCATAATTTAGTGTCATCAGCAAACACAGAGACCTTGCTCTCAATGCCCCCTTCTAAGTCATTTATAAACAGATTAAACAGAAGCGGCCCCAGTACAGAACCCTGAGGAACTCCGCTTAGAACTTTAGCCCACATAGATGTAGCTCCATTAACCACCACTCTCTGTTTGCGGTCCAATAACCAGTTCTCTATCCATGAACAAATGTTTTCTTCAAGGCCAACAGTCCTCAGTTTATACATTAGTCGCCTATGTGGCACAGTATCAAAGGCTTTTGCAAAATCCAAATATACCACATCCACAGCTGTGCCTGAATCTAACTTCTTACTCACTTCTTCATAAAAACCAATTAAATTTGTCTGGCATGATCTATTTCTCATAAATCCATGCTGACTACTACTAATAAGATGATCTCTGGAGACAAAGTCAAGGATATGATCCCTTAACAAAGTTTCCATCACCTTCCCTACCACTGATGTTAGGCTTACAGGTCTATAGTTACCAGGCTGTGAACGACTACCTTTTTTGAATATTGGTATTACATTGGCTTTTTTCCAATCCAGCGGCACATCCCCAGACAAAAGCGAATCTGAAAATATGAGACACAGTGGTCTTGCTAGAACTGAACTAAGCTCTTTTAAAATCCTAGGATGCAATCCATCTGGTCCTGGCGCTTTATTGATATTAACTTTGTCTAATTGATTCCGTACCATATCCTCTACACATTGTTACAATCCCTACTGTAAGGATTCTCAACAGTAAAAACCGATGTAAAAAAACGGTTTAGCAGATTAGCCTTTTCGGCATCCTCTACAACCACCTCAGCTCCATTATTTAATGGTCCCACATTCTCAGTCCTCATTTTTTTACCATTTATATACTTAAAAAACATCTTGGGGTTGGACTTGCTTTGTTCGGCAATCCGTATTTCATTTTCTATTTTAGCTAGTTTAATTGCTTTCTTGCACTCTTTATTACAGCTTTTGAAGTCCCTGTAAGCCTGTTCTGTGCCTTCTGCTTTCAAAATTTTAAAAGCCCTTTTCTTTTTTTCCATTTCCCTTTTTACCTGAGCATTAAGCCATGCAGGAGTGGACCTAATTTTTTTACACTTGTTTCCTAAAGGTACCGATTTGGAAATGTTATAGTTTAATATCCCTTTAAAAGTGGTCCACATCTGCTCAGTATCTTTACCTAGAAACAGTTCCCCCCAGTCTATGAGCAGGAGCGATTCCTTTAAAAGCATAAAATTAGCTTTCCTAAAGTTAAAAGTTTTTGTTAAGCCAGTGCACTTTTCTGCAACCTATATTAAATGACACTATATCATGGTCACTATTCCCTAAGCTTCCCATTACCTTCATCTCCAAAATGAGCTCTGGGTTATTAGATATCCATTACTTGATGTTTCACTGTCCTAACAAAATTCTCAATCGTGTTGTTATTTTTAGGGGGTATAAAAGTAGATTTTACTTTAAATCTGGAGGTCTGTGTTTGTCTCTTGTCCTCCTTAAAATAATCAAGAAGTCATCAGTCACAAATGTAAATTCGTCAAACTTTGCAGTCGGACAAAAAGACAATCCCATATTTAATAACTCACACTCACCCGTCGAGTTCTCTAGATAACAAATTGAAAACTGCTCATTATGCCAATCCTATGTCCTCTTTGGGTATCCTTTTCCTTTTCCCCCTCCTCGTGGGTCCAGTCTTCTGTTTCCACCTAAAAAAGAAAAGCTCTTATTTGTATTCCAATTTGGGGAATCTTCCCTCCGTCCAACTTGGCTTCTAGTGACACGTCTCTCCTCATCTTTAGTATCCTCGGCCGCGCTTTTCTCTGTTCCGGTATCCCTGCTGGAGTCTTCTGTGATGACGTCACTCTCCCGCGACCGGAAGTGTTTCACGCTGCATTCCACGAATCGCTCCCTGCGTTCCACGGCTCTATTCCACCATCCCTGCACATATCTCCCGCGTGGCTTTTGATAAGTGCCACTATCCAACCAAGTATAGACTCGATCCTCACTATAATCTTCACAGACTCTCTTATACTTGTCCCTTTTGTATTTCTTTATGCGATCTGCATAACCTTTGAGGTCAGAATCCAATTTCTTTAAAAGTATTTCTTTTTTTTCTTGTATGTCTCCCGTTTTTCTACCAATTTCTGTTTCAGTTTTCACTATATCTTCATTAAGTGGTTCCATTTGTGTACGTACCTCCTCTATGACCAGCAGCATCAAATCTAGGGAGCAGTACTTCACACCACTTCTTGCAAAATTCTATATTTGTTTGCCCAATAGTTGGTAGATTTTTGATTCTGAACCCTCTAGGTATTCTCTTTGCTGTATAATACTCGGACAAACTGAGTCCCTGCAGCTGTAATTCAATTAACCTCTTTTTGCTTTTTTAGGTCCTGCACCGTGTCCTTAGCGGTGTCCACCCCAAACGTTTGTGCGATATCTAATGCAAACAGTATTCGATCGGCAACCTCTTGAGTAAGTGTTCTAATTTGCTCCCTCTTTTCTGTAGTACTATTCAATCCAGCAAATAGATCCATGATGAATCGTCTCTTGAAGGGATAATGTGATCCTTATATGCGATGGTGCAAAAGTGTAGAGGGTCCGTGCTTTTTGGTTTGTGGTTTGTGGGGTCTATAGGAGTGGGAGGAGTAGGCCTGCAGAAAGGTGAGTGGTGCAGGTCTGAAGGAGTGGGTGAGTGGTGTAGGCCTGCAGGAGTGAGTGATTGAAGTGGGACTGACCTTATCACATGATATGTATCAATTAAAACAACAAAGCATCCAAATATATAACAGTCAAACATGGAGTTAAATATAAAAGACACAATTATCAAATATATACATAGAGGTCATAGTCTCTGTTAAGACCATTTGGCCACAGAGTGTTGAGTTCATGAATCCAAAAGACTTCTCTTTGTCTCAACCTTAAAATCCTATCACCCCCTCTTGAAGGCCTACTAACCTTTCAATAACAAAAAATGAAAGCTGGTCACAATTGTGGCCAGCTTCAGCATAATGCTGAGGAACAGGTAAATGGAGGTACGCACATCTAATGGAAGACCTATGTTGGGAGATGCGACCTTTCACCTTTTGGGTGGTCTCCCCAACATAGAGCAGCCCACAGGGACACCTCAATACATAGATGCAAAAATCAGTATCACACGTGAACATTTTTTAAGTTCATAGGTCCGTTGTATCATTGGATGTATGAACTTGTCAAATTTCTGTACAAAGGTACATTGTACACACGACCTACAGGGGAACATTCCTGCTTTAGGTGCCCCAAAAAGGTTAAGTGTGTTTTTTTTGGGACATCCGCTTTGACCAATTTGTTGCCTATAGTAGTAGCTTTCTTATAGGCCACAATAGGCATGTCTTGGAACATTGCAATGCCCGGATAGGACTGTCGCAGAATATGGCAATGTTTCTTTATAATACGTGAAATCTCCCTACTTGCCACATTATATTTTGTTACAAAAACCAAACATTGTTTTTTGTTACGTATGTTTTTTTCTTGCTGAAGGAGAACTCTTTCTTTCGCTAACAATGATCTCGGGTACCCTCGTTGAGCTAGATGCATTTGCATTTCATTTAATCTGTCTTGAAGTATAGGATCATTTGTTGTACGTGAAACCCTGATGAATTGGCTACATATAATAGAAGTTTTGACAAGTGGGGGATGAAAACTCAAAACAAAGTAAGGAATTCCTATCAGTCTCCTTTCTAAATATGTCAGTGGTCAATGTGCAGCCCACTCTAGTCACAAGAACATCCAGATATGCAATACTGGTAGAACTGACAGTGCTAGTAAAGGATATATTAGGGTCCGCACAATTCAACTCCCCAATAAACCTTTATAGGGATCCAATTTCGCCCCCACATATTAGGAAGACATTGTCAATGTAACACCACCATGCTAGGCAAAAAAAACACTAAACATGGGGCGCACATAGACGTGTCTCTCCTCAAAGGAGCACATAAAGGTGTGCATATGCAGGAGCTGCATTGGATCCCATACCGGTCCCCTTAAGTTGTAAGTAGTAATTTCCTGAGAATTGAAAATAATTATCATACAATAAGAACCTCATCACTATACTGGGTATTGTCAATAAGTAGTTGTCTAACAGCCTCCATTCCCTCCACATGAGGGATGGAGGTGTATAGACTAGTGACATCTAATGTCACCAGTAACACATGTTCGGAAATAGTTACAGTACACCAATTTAGTCAAAAAAATCACTGGTGTCTTTTATATAGGACCTAGTAGAGGCTACAATTGTATTAAGGACCTGATCCACCAGGGTAGCCATGGGACAAAAGATAGAATTAGTGCCCGCCACAATAGGGCGCCCTGAAGGATGGATCGGGTCCTTAAAAATCTTGGGAAGAACATAGAACAAGGAAGTGGCTGCAAAGTCCACAAATAGATATTTTTCCATATCAGCATCAATGACATTATTCAATTTAGCTGTGGATAAAAAAAGATTTCAATCTATTTTTTATATCAAAAATAGGATCCCTATCCAAAAGACTTATATACATACACACAGTCCAGAATGTGGGCACTCTCCCTTAATATGTAAATCCTTTATTATTCACTTATAACCCGGTGCAACCTGCAAAGAGATATATAGAAAATAATTCAAAAAACTCCAGTGCACTCATGGGATTTATTGTCAAACAAATGCCTTTAATTGGCCATAGTGAAAACTGGCAATGTTTCAGCCCTGTATGTGAGGCCTTTGTCAAGCCAAATAACAGTCAATGGTGGGTGTGACCAATTTAAATAAAGTGCTTAGTGCATCACTTCCTGTGACATCAACAATTTTTTAACCCTAAGATAAATACAGAATTCTTCAAACCACATAAATCCGACAATATATACACATATTATGGTGTCATATATTAAAAATACAAAATAAGTGCCTTTAGTGCTAGTTATAAAGTGCTATGTACTAAAGTGCATACTGTGAATACATTTTTATACTAAAAGAAACAGCTTAAAAGTCTGAAATAGAATAATATTACATAGAGAATCTACCAACAGTGTTACATTTTCCAAAACTAGATATACTATAAAAATCAAATTGTGACCATTTAGAGGAGACCATATAAATATATATAAGCATAAATATTCCTAAAACTGATGAACTAATGAATGTTATATAACCAATAGACTCACTATCGTTCCTGTAAAAAACATTTATATGAACAGTACTCGTTTTATCCTCTAGGGAATAGTGTCCCAAGTGGCCGAAAACGTTGCAGTTTTCACAATGGCCAATTATAGGCATTTGTTGAGAATAAATCCCATGAGCGCACTGGAGTTTTTTTATGAAGTATTTTATATGTGTGTATATATATATTATATTATATATAAAAATGTATGGAAGGAGCAGCACCAATTTCAAAAAAATTAGTTGTATTCAATAATCAAAACATCATAATGCAACGTTTCGGGTTTAACATTCCCCTTCATCAGGCATGAGACAAAGAAAAATGGATGGCCATTGGGTCCACCCCATTTATACACTAGAGACAGGACATGACATCACATGTAATCAAGGACACCATTTTGGTATACCTAATACAATATTAACTGTTTATATACTAAGGTAAATATACTCTGGTAGAGTCCCTAGGTCAAGGGACCCAAGAGTCTATAGAAACAAATACAAATATAGGCCCTATTCAGTCCATTGGGATACAGAGAACCCAATCTTTTTATCCACCAAACCTCCCTACATTTAAGTCGATGTTCCCTATCTCCAATATAGTTTAAGGGTATAGACTCCAATACCATAATCTCATATCAGTAGCTTAATGGCCCCTGTCTACATAGTGTTAGGCAGAGGTAAGTGTACTTGTCTGGTATTTACAGAGGACCTATGTTGTGTCATCCTCATTTTTATCTTTTGTGTAGTTTCACCTACATAAAGTAGGCCACATGGGCACACAATTACATATACAACAAATTTAGTATCACATGTATAACTCCTTTTACATTAAAATTCCCTGTAAGGGGGATAGTAAACGTATTCCCCTGAGTACCAAGGCAATAGATACAATTGTGGCATGATCGCATGCCACCACGACTCTTTGTCAACCAAGTTGTACCCTCATAGTCCCTGGGTGTGTGACTCTATCTGAACCAGAAGAACCAGTCTCGAACCTATAGTTCTATTCTCTTATATGAAAAATACCAGACAAGTACACTTACCTGCCTAAACACTATGTAGACAGGGGCCATTTAGCTACTGATATGAGATTTATGGTATTGGAGTCTATACCCTTAAACATATTGGAGATAGGGACATCGACTTAAATGTAGGGAGGTTTGGTGGTATAAAAAGATTGGGTTCTCTGTATCCCAATGGACTGAATAGGGATATAATTGTATTTGTTTCTATAGACTCTTGGGTCCCTGGACTAGGGACTCTACACAAGAGTAATTTACTTAGTATATAAACAGTTAATATTGTATTAGGATACCCAAAATGGTTTGTCCTGATTAAATGTGATGTCATGTCTGTCTATAGTGTTAAAATGGATGGACCCTAATGGCCATCCATTTTCTTGTTCTCATGCCTGATGAAGGGGAATGTTAAACCCGAACGTTGCAATTATGAGGATGTTTTGATTATATGAAATACAACTAATTTTTTTGAATTGAGGCTGCTCCTTCCTATACATTTTTGGATAAGAATTGGGAATACAGTTCCTTTTTGTGGAGATTTGCACCTACGTTATAATATGTATGAATAGTGATTTGGGTGTGCTGCTGCATTTTTTGGATTGTTTATATATAATATATATATATATATATATATATTAATGTTCCAAACAGGGTTGCAGCACCTCAAATCCACGTGTCTTAGTGCAAAGCTGTATCAAATATATATATATATATATCCTCTGTTTTGTAGTACGTGACATGAATACTTAATGAAGGTCCATCAAGGATACTTTTAATAAGGAGCTAAATTTTGAGCAGGAGTACTCTTAAAGTGGTTTCAGCGCCAGCAGGAGAGCACGGTACCGTTTTGCTACCATCATAGATTTTTTTTCATCCTGTCATGAAGTTTATTTAAGTAATATTAAAATATATTTACCAGCAGAACAAGAGAGGGTAGGAGAACCACAATCTCAGGAACAGCAAGTAGAGGTGAGCACAGATGAAACAAGTTGTGAGTAACCCAGTGTATTTGCACCTTCACGGATACAAACCTCACAGGGGTCAGTCCACCATATCCTTCCTGAGTCTGTAGCCAGGCAAACTAGGTGATTGAGGCAGCAGGAAGCTCATCTAGCTTCCTCATTGGAATCTATAATGTCTATGATTGATGAGAGGAATCAGAAATGAGATGATTCAAGAAGTAGAGAATGCACTTTAACTGCAAGCCTGGTGCCCTTAATTGAAAAAGTTTCTGAGGATGTCTGAAGTGCATTCACCATTGAAGTCATACAAGTCTTCAGCAAATACCGACTCAACAAGAGGTACTGCATTCGGCCCTTACTGCCAGACAAGTGAACTTCCCATGCATGAGTGACCACAGGAATTTCCCCCCACCTACCCCCATCCACGTGACTACAGCCATCATCAGTCACCTCATTTATGTGACTACAGCCATCAGCAGTCACCTCATTTGTGTGACTACAGCCATCAGCAGTCACCCCAACCACTAGCTACATCCATCAGCAGTCACCCCATCCACATGACTACAACAATCAGAGGTCACGAGATTTCTTTACCAACCCCCAGCATCATCCACCAAACGCAATCAGTCTTCATGGGACTCGCAATAATTAGCTTCATCATTGGGCATTTCAAGTTCCAGGTATGCAGAAATGACACCTTGTAGCTCATAGAGTTCCTCATCACCTAATGTTTCTTCTCAAGCTGTTGGCTCACCTCTTTTATCACAGATCATATATCATGATGATGGCGACATTAACACATTTCTTCACACATTTCTTCTCATAATTTCTTCAAATTGCAGTTCATTTCTCAGCATCCTCATCAAGTAATGTGCACCAGAGTGGAAGATCTTCATGTTGAAACTCTTCTCTAAAATTCTTAAAATAAATAATGTATTTCACAGCATCCTCATCAAGTAATGTGCACCAGTGTGCAAGATCTTCATGTTGAAACTCTTCTCTAAAATTTTTAAACTATACAGTGTATTCCACAGCATCCTCATCAAGTAATGTGTACCGGGTGTGCTAGTTCTTCATCTTCAAACTCTTTTCATAATTTATAATTTGTCCTCAACATAAACATATTTTAAAATTCCTTATTTTTCCTCACATTGTTCATCATGATCCTGTTTTCATTATGTGCTATTTTTTAGCTATATATTGTGTAATTTTTGCTAAAAAAATAAATATATTTTACTATAAGTTTACTTTAAATGTATTGTCCTAAACACATGACACATTATATATATATATATATATATATATATATATTATATAATATAGAATCAAACACAGATGTGGTAAGAAAAGCAACACGCACACACAAATTTTTACAAAAAAAACAATTTACTACACAATTTTTACATAAGGTCTTGCCAAGATATGGACCCTTTAGGAGACATAAAGTAGTGGCTCAGTGCGTCCCTCATACTAAGTCCACTCTATGGTCCTCTACCAATAGCAGTCTGCAGATATGGCAAGGTATCTACTGCTTGATGAGCAAGGTCGAAAGACCACTCTTTGTCCCCCATTTAATTGTGCAGAACACATGTAGCTTTCACCACATTGATGGCATTGACAGGGGTCATCTGCATAGACGTGAAAAGGGCCCTCCACTTCTTGGCCAAGATTCCAAATGATCACTCTGCTACTTGACGTGCTCGACGAACCCACATCTATGTAGGTGAATAGATAGTCGGCATCCACCACAGTGAGTAGCACAATAGAGATGTACTTCTTGTAGTTGAAGTTCCGACTGCCACTATAGGTAGGCATAACCATACTTGTATGCTTCCCATCGATTATGCCTACACAGTTGGGGAACTGTAGCTTGTGCCAATACTGCTGACTGATCTCCTTCCACTTCTTCTTGTTGGGAAAGTGTGAAGAGTCTGCAAATTCTGCCACAGTAGTCGACAAGTGTGATGGACAATCCTCTGGATAGTTGTCATGTCCATCCTGAAGTCAAGGTGAAGAGACTTGTCCAGTATCCAGAAATCTGTACAAAACAAAAAAGGTAGTAATGTTCCCTACCAGACTTGCTCCCAACCTTCTTTACTACAATCCTTATCTCCCACCCTCTTCCCTACAAGCCTTGCTCCACCCTCTTCCCTACAAGCCTTGCTCCACCCTCTTCCCTACAAGCCTTGCTCCACCCTCTTCCCTACAAGCCTTGCTCCCAACCATTTTCCCTACCAGCCTTTCTCCCACCCTATTCCCTACCCGCCTTGCTCCCACCCTCTTCCTTACCACCCTTGCTCCCAACCTTTTTTACTACAAGCCTTTGCTCCCACCCTCCTCACTACCAGCCTTGCTCCCAACCTTCATCACTACAAGACTTTTATGCATCAGACACTCCTCAATATCATCATTCAATTCAAATAAATTCTTTTTTATATACACATACCACAGGGTGATCATCAGCCTTTCAGTTGGTGGGATACACTTCCAAAAAGTGGTATCCTCCTTCTGCAGGACATCTTTCATGAGCTCCAACGAATCATTAAGCTGCAAAAAATTAAAATACAAATATTAATAAATATCAGTACACAATTTAATATACCACATCAGGATAGACAGATATAAAAGGTATTTACCTCTAAATAGACATCCTGGTGTAGGAAAAAACTTCTCTGGATGCTGACATAGATCCCTATACAGGGTCCAGAATAGGCCCCTCTCCTCCCTCTCTCTCAATAGAGGATGCACCCAGAATCTCCGGGTTTTCCACCATAGTAGCTATACGGATCAAAGCGAACATCTCCAGAATCTCGAACATAAATTCATCCTCTTGCGAAAACATTTTGCCAAGAATAGTATAGCACTAGTCTAACCACACTGCAAAACACAACTGCTCTTTCCAAAATGTGCCCACTAAGACAGGAAGTGACACCACAGGATGTTGAAAAATGCGTTTTTTCAAAAAAATCGCACAGGAACGCACATGGAGTGGAAACGCAGATACAGCGCACAAACACATAGAAAATCGCATGTCTTTCACCATGCACACAGATTGGAACACAAACAAAATGTATTGTCCTAAACGCACTCAAAATGGACTACACTATGCAACGCATATAGTGGGACCTTTCCCTAATAACACTTTCCCAAGAACATTGGCAGTACTATAAAATCTAACACTATTATGTCTTATGCTGTCCATAAACTAATTTGACATTTGGTCAATCCAAAGTTTTCTATGAAAATTCTAAAGACTGATGTCTACTGTTAGCAGTTTTAACTTCTAACATTCCCATGACATTCCATGCCCTGTTTGCAAGTTGAGGCCATGTGGCTCTTCTGATGTCACAGGAATGTTGTGAGGTAAAGTATAGTGTATGGCCAGCATTAAACAAGTAAGGGCGATTCCAGATTTTGTGGCCTTTACTCTCTCTACCTAACAGAGTCAAAAATTAGTACAAATAATACAGTAATTTTAACTATTGAAACAATTTTTTTTTATAATTTTCTACACGAATACAGTTTTTAAAGTCTTAACATTCAAATTGTTTACCTTTGTAACATCTGCAGTTAGATAAGTGTGAGTGTCTTTAAGGCGTGATATAGAACTGTGGCTTAGTCCACCAACAACAGACATCAATGTATTGAAATTCTGGAGTTGAAGCAGTTTCTGAAATCGAATCAGATTATCAATGACTTGTTTCTGTGCAGTAACAGAGATGTCAGTGATTTCATTAATATGTTAGTGTCACGCTTTGCATTCTGTGATTGTTCATTTACTTGATATTTAATATTTTGTACAAAAGGGAAAGACAGCAGATTAAACTGAAAACTACTCTCTATTGGGAGACACACAATAAAGAGTTGTCTCTGTGTGTGTGTGTGTCTGTGTGTGTGTATTTTCTACTTTACCTCACTTAATTCAACACTGTTTGGATGGAACAGACTAAGAAGAAGTATCTAAGGACATCCAGCACCTTTATTGTGTAAGCAGAACAACTTTATCGGCACTCTGGCAGGAATGTTGACTTTACGGGTACAGGTGCAAGTGATCCAAAATGAAAATGACTGCATCATAAGTGGCCTTATCTATACTGTTAAAGGGATGCAGACTTGGAGAGTATCAGCCCTGAATGATAATATGATATCACGTGACATTTTATTTCAATAAATTTGTTTTGTGTTTAAAATAACATTTTTATGTTTACCTGGGCAATATTTATATACTTGGTAATAATTTCCGCTCTTTGTTGCGGGCTTTGTTTGCTGAGCACCATGAGCTGAACCCATTTAGAAATCCCATTAAATAAAGCAATTGATCTTTCTAAGGTTGGATTGTCGACTAGGCACCCATGGATGACATAGCTTTGGTAATCTGTGAACTGAGAAAAATAGTAAAACAGTAAATTATAACATAGCAAAGAAGGTTAAAAAACACAACTGCACATAAACTTATTTTTAGTTCACTGTAAAAAATAGGGCTATAAGATAAATATACTATGTAATTCATATATTGCCTGCTAAGTGGGAGGCAGGGAATAGAGAAAAATTCCTTTCCACCCCAATTGAATTGAAATTTTTCAAATTTTCAAATTAACTTTTTCATTTTTTTCAATCAAATTTTCAATTATCATCTAATATTTGATATTTCTGATAATAAGCTCAGGGTTTTGGAAACTTAAAAAAGTCCATCAGGTTCATTGTTTTTCAAAACCACCAGTTCAGAATTGAAACATGGTTCATTTCAAAAGGACTCGATACTAGCAGGCAATAGACATTTCTAAGGTTTATATTAATATTTAAGTTACTGATATTAAACAGAATACGTACAGATATTCTTCTAAATGCTTTATACTCCAGAAATGTTAGATGTTCTGCCAGCTCAATGGGCTCTAGATGGTCGAATAGTAGACAAACCTTTCCCTTTTTTGATGTTTTCTTTCTCTGTGTGACTCTTCGCATCCAGTCATATGATGGGCTGTAACAAAAGAGGCAACATTCACTGATGCCCCATCCCATCAAATAAACAATTTCATAGGTCTTGTATTGTGACTAGTAAATCATGAATAAGGATGTTTCTTTAAATAGTTTGTGTCCCATGATGGACATAGATTGTGATGTGTGAACACAATGCACATAAAATTACTGAATACTAATTCACACTACTTTTCTTATCCCGGAAAGATTCGGAGTGATGTTTAGGATAATTTAAATTAAAGGGCATGTCCACTCCCAAAACTATAATCCCCCCACTACTGGCCCCATTGTGTAGTGTAGTTTAATCCTTACCTTACATCCCAGCTCCATATGGTTCTTCTGCTATCCCCCCCTAAAGTCCCAAAAAACACCCACCTGCAGCCCTTCTCCCCCTCCCGATTAGGATTCCCTCCCCCTAGCGTAAAATCCTTTTTACGCTAGGGGGAGAAAGTGCCCCAAACATTACTTACCTTCCCTCTTTCCTCCACCGCACTGAACTCCTGGCAGCCGCATCTGTGATTGGCTGCCGCTCAGCCAATCACAAACGCGACTGCCGGCCCCGCCCCTCTGCTTGCATTTTCTCGCAAGCAGAGGGCCTGGCAGTGCGGCGGAGGAAAGAGGGAAGGTAAGTAATGTTTGGGGCACTTTCTGATAATAAAAATATAGCAGTTGGGGCTTGGGGGACAGGGGGAATATTAAATAAAAATTTTTTTTAGAAGGGTGGACATGCCCTTTAAGCAATAGCAAATGAAAAACAGACAATTTCTTGTATAGTTGTACATTATGTCAGATCTGTCACTATTCAGTTGCTTTAATACAATCATACATGCTGCACAGTGGTTTTAAAATATTTGGGTTTCAGTAAAATACAGAGAGATAACTTGAAATTTTCCAGTATTTGCTTTGTAAAAGAGGATCTACTTTCAATTACAGTCCTGTATCGGGTCGGGTTACTCAAGGGTACCGAATTTGAGTTTCATTGAGTTTGAATGGGTTGTGGGTTAGGTACATGTAGATAGTTGCAGGTGCAGACCAGGTCAGGTAGTTGGTTGGGTTGTGGGTCTATTTAATTTCAGGTGCATGTTGTGTTACGGATCTGGCTAGTTGCAGGTCGGGTGCAGTTATGGAACCAGCAATTGCGTAGCAGTGTGAATCGGTTGCTGGTTAAAAAAATTATACCCATACAGGCAGGCCAGATTATCTATTGCACAGTGCATAAAATATTTTAGCATACTGAATGACTAAAAATCTGTGGATAGGTTGCAGTATTTCAAAATTAAACATTTATTTAATTATGTTTGTTTATGATCATATCAGCTGTGATGTTTTGGTTCTAATAATGAGTGTTGTACAGACAGGCTGTTTGGCAGCAGTTGTACAGCCTGTTCTGTGGTGTGAGAGAGGAGCTAGGAGACCCCCTGTAGCATCGGAGGATAAAGGACATCTCCCCCAACATTGTTTAGTGATCTGGCAGGATAGATTATTTAATGATGTCCGAGGGAACCGGGCACTAGATTGTCGGGTAAAGTGATCATACATCAGTCACTTTGGAAAACAATAATCCAGTGGGTCTACAAGGCTTTAGATTTCTTAAGAATAACCCAAGATTACTGAATTTGATGGTAGGAGAGATATATAAGTATAATGGAATCACTGGGAATGTAATGTAATAATTCTAAAATAATAAGTGATTGATAAACTTACATGGTAGATATGTCTAGAAGATTAATATGTTCTTCATTTCCTAGCTGACATGCGAGTTCTCTGAATTCTTCCATTAGTCGAATTAAGCCCAAATCTAAATTGAATTCTGCAGGGAACTCTGTTATCCAGTATCTGAAATGTTCACAAAAAGATCCATAAACCTTTATATTCACAAGTCCAACAATACACATAAAAAAGGCCTGTTAGATCCGATACAATTGAATGATTGCTATAAAACAGTGAAAAATTAAATGAAGTAGTAAGAACATATCGTGCACTGAATGAGCAAAATATACTGTAAATTTTAGGCACTTTAATCTGTGAATATGTAGTAGAAACCATGCTTAATCTATTAAGGAGCATCAGAGAGTGCAGGGCACTAACTTAATTAACCCAAGTGGGCAGGGGCAATCCGAAAAAAATATACATATTAACTAAAGAGAAAAAAAGCTTCAGATGGACTCAATATGTATTAATATAAAAAAAATCCTTTATTGGAGAGGGGATATAACAATATAAAAGCAATTAAAAAACAAGTGGCTAATGCATATTCAATAAGTGACTAGTACTGTAGTATGTAGAATAACATGCTGCTTATAGAAATGAAAGTAGTATTAAAGAGACCATACATGCTACAATAATGTAATACGTTAATCCAATAACATGGCATCAATTTACGGCCACTATCATAATTGTACCATTGCCCCTTCGTACAATACAATGCAGTTATAGACTGTCATAATGGTACTGTATAGCCGTTTGTACATTTACAAATGCGGTAATGATTATTAAAGGCATAGTATGGCAAAATAGAGATACTGCTCCTTTATAAATACGGCCCCATGTGTGTTAACTAAAGATTGAATCGAACTGGGAAAATTGTTCCTTTTGGCCATGGGGGGAAATTTTTTCACTACAAATATTATTGGTGCAATTGGTAGATCATAGAATACGTATTACTTTATTTCTAAAACAATTTATCTCTAAACAACTCTTTGGTTATATAAAGCAATAGAGCTAGTTCACACAGACATGAAAATATTTACATATAACTTTTTTTTTAGTACAATGTTTTTTAATTAAATATTTAGATTTTTAAATTAAATTATATTTTCCATGCAAAAATGAATTTATAGAAAATAGAGTAAAAATTTTTTTGAATATTTTAGATACTTAAGATTTAAGATTCTTTAATAGTTAAAAGAGAAATAAAGGGACAAACGTAAAAGGAAAAGTGGGTCTCCATACAAGTGCCCTCTATTAAGAAAAGCACACTCCTACTTATGGATCATGACTCATGGATCATGTTTCCATCTGCAATCTATCCTAATAAACAGCAGTATAAGGGGTGGTGCTTCCTGCTGTGGCATCATTATCACAATAGTTCTGACCCCTTCTCGCTGGCTTCAACATGTCCGCTTTAACATTTCCAAGAAAGAGCAGAGTTACTTGCCCCTATAGTTTATACAGCAATTATTAGCCCCCTATATTTTGGACATAGGCGGGTCTGCAAGGATTTTAAACTTATTTTGCGTTGACTGCTCTATTTCTAAAACTTTTTGGAAGAGAAGTCTATGTAATATAGGCAGTGTTAAGTGTGGGCTACCTTCTAGCACAGAACTTGGGGCCATATTCTAAAACACGCAATATCACGGCTGTGGTCATACATTTACACCGAATGTTCCTTAATTAACCAGAATCTCGCAAAGTGATTAACTGCATCTCGGGGTCCTTGTGAAGGTAAGTAATGCTGCTTCTGGTTCTGCATCGACCCCATTATTACCCTAATATTGTCAGAAACATGTAAGTAGCAATGCAGAGATTTCATTCTGCTCTCTTTTTAAACTTACAGAAGAATAAAGCAGTAATTCAGGGTGCCTAATTTTTTCTTTATCTTCTGTAAAATGGTTTAATTAGTTTTTGAATGAAAGTTTACTAAAACTGCATAGGCAATACATCTAAATGATTTGAGTAGTCTAAAGCTTATTGGATTGTGTGTTATTGAAATGGGGTTGCAGACAACATATGATATTTAGTAGCACCTCGGCGGATTTTTCCGGATTTTCCGCCTTCCGAACCGCGGATTTTTTTTTTTTAGAAAATTTTTGGAATTACGAGGTACTCCGTATTTTCGAAATACGGAGAAAGCGGAGGGCCTCATAATGACCTCTGCCTTTTCAGATCAGACCACGGTCTCTGGAGGGTAGAGACAGTGGTCTGGTAGCCGAAGCGGCGCAGGAGCCGGCGCTGGAGCCCCTACATAATCCTGCGCTTTCGGCGCCGCACATGATAGGTGCCAGGGGGGGAAATCATCGTACCCTCTGGCCAGGAGGTACTGTGTGGCATACATCTGCCTTACAGAACTCGCCATTGTGCAGGCAGAAGGTTCCTGTTCCTAGTTTTTACGACAATCCTCGTTTTTACGGAAATCCTCGTATTTTCGAAAATTCCGTTTTTTAAAATTCACGCTAGCGGACTGTAATTTTAAGGTATTGTAGGCATTGATACGTGTTCTTAAGGTCATTACCCAGGTCCCTGAGTGATTAAGTGTACGTTACCAAGGCTATTTAGACCACTTTTAATGCGGATTTTGCCGAACTTTCATTTTAATACGTTTTAACGGGTCCGCTCGCGGATTTTCAAATTTACGGATTTTTTCGAAAATACGCAGGTCCTCGCGCGGACCAGATTTTTCGAAGTTCGGACATCTCTACTGACTACTAATCATTGATCCATTTGGAGTATTTACCTTATAAAGTAGCATGTCTTTAAACGCAGCTCATTGCAGTATTCTTCGGTGGCATCACGATAAGTATCACAATGTTAAAGAAAATATTAACACACATTAACACAGTCAAGTAACTGTCAGCAAAATACAAAATGCTCATAGACATATAGCAACAAGTACTGCCTACAATTTTGTTTGTAAACAGGCAGTCTGCCCTCTGTGTACCTAATGTCCCACTCTCTGACCAAATGTACAGTAAGCGCAATCTTAATCTAAGTGCAAACTACTTTGTGATACAATGAGAATAGGCATACATCTAAAGCTGGGTACGCACATTACCGGGGGGAGATCCCGTCAGTACTAACAGGATTAGCCCTTTGCAATGTCACGTGTGTACTGCATTTTGAGTGTTCTTGAGCCTGGCAATCCTTCACTGTTGGCCTCATGGTCACTTGGACCTGCTCAATAATTTCCCTCATTGTACAGTATAGTAGAGATGGACTAGAACTCGAACCCGAGTTTGAACGGACTCGGACTTCTTGAACTATCCTGTACCCGGATTTCTCGGACATTCGATATTTTCCGGACATTCGATAATTATCGAAGGTTGGACCGTTCGAGGCGCTCGAATATGAGAGTAAAATGTCTATTATATCAATACGCGAGTAAATATCGAATAAACGAATATGCGAGTAAAATGTCTATATACCAATACACGAGTAAATATCAAATTAACGAATCTGCAAGTCGTTTATGGGATAATTATCGAATGTTCGAACGCGAGAGCTTGAAAGTAGTAGATAGCTACTTGGTAGCGCACATTTTTCTCAAGACAAACCAATGTTCTTGTTGTAATTATCCATATTTTATGCACTTTACACTGTATATTGTATTCAAATCAATGTAGTCTATAACTATAACTATATATAACTACTGTATAGAAATGTTATCATTAAATGCATAACTTTATTGTAACAAATGTTACAGATTTCCAAGACAGTCCTGATTTATAGCATCAATCACTCTGTCCCATATAACTCTTATGTTTTTCAGATACCTGCAGCTGTCCTGATTTGGTATAGTGTATAGTGCTTTAGTTTTCATTTTGTTCTGTTATTGCAGTGATAGGAGGCTAGAGCTTTCAATCATGAGGAGCAGAAGAACATGTGATGCCACAATGTCATCTGACCACACACTCAGTCTCCTCTTCTCAATTGTGGTTAGCCTAGAGTGAAGATTCAGAGGTAACCGGGCCAATCCAAGAAATATCTCTTGTATTGGGGGTTGGGCAGGTAGCTACTATGAAAGTAGGGGGAGGTCAGTTTGTAGCAGTCTGGTGCAGAGTTCAGAGAAGGCAGCTAAGGAAATGTATAGTTTCCCATTGCTAACAGCCATTAAATGTGTATGTGCAGCAAAAGGTAATAAATCAGAGTCAGTCATCAGTATTACAGACGGTCGGTTTTGCCTAAGCATGCGCTGAATTTATTGACCACACCCACTCCACTTTTTTAAAAACACCCCCAACCAAAAAAAAAAAAAACAACCAAAAAAAAGATGACACCTTGTAAAATCTATATACTGGACCACCCAGTATGTTAATTGTCTATTTTTTGTGTTTGTCTGTATCTACTTTCCCATCCTGATCTGTCTTTTTATCTATCTATCTATCTATATATCTATCTATCTATCTCTTTATTTGTCTTTCTGTATTTCTCTATATTTCTATCTATCTGTGTCCACCTCTTTCTATTTATCTTTCTCTGTCTATCTATCTTTATCTGTCTATCTATCTTTATCTGTTTGTCTATCGATTCTATTCTTTGTCTATCTATCTATCTATCTATCTATCTATCTATCTATCTATCTATCTATCTATCTAAATATCTATCTGTCTATCTATCATCTATCTATCATCTATCTATCTATCTATCTATATTTATCTGTCTGTTTATCGATTCTATTCTATCCTATCTTTCTTTGTCTATCTCTTTATCTATATGTGACTTTATTTATCTATATTTCTATCTTTCTATTTATCCTTGCCTTTCTATTATAATCTCTCTATCAATTATATTCTATTCTATCTGTCTGTCTATCTCTGTGTATTTGTTTATGTGTCTCTGTATTTATCTATGTATCCTATCTGTCTGTCTTTGTCTTTATATCTATCTTTCTCTGTCTATCTGTATATCTATGTGTCTTTCTGTATTTATCTATCTTGTTATCAGTCTGTCTATCTCTTTTCTATTTATATCTATCTCTTTATCTATATGTGTCTTTCTGTATCTATCTATCTATCTATCTATCTATCTATCTATCTATCTAACTATCTATCTATCTATCTATCTATCTATCTATCTATCTATCTGTGTTTATCTCTCTATTTATCTTTGCCTATCTATCTTTGTCTGCCTATCTATCTTTATTTATCTGTCTGTCTATTGTTTCTATTCTCTACTATCTATCTATCTATCTATCTATCTATCTATCTTTCTTTCTTTCTGTCAATCTGTAACTTTATATCTGCCTGTAGTTATCTATCTATTTATCTATCTATCTGTGTCCATTTATCTGGATCTGACATAACCACCCAAACCCGACCCCACACATACAATGGCACATGCCATTCATGCTTGTACTGAAATACCGACACATGCATTCATGGACATAAACACTGACACACACATACATGGACACATAGACTGAAACACATACATTGATATACTGACACACACATGTACTGATATACTGACACACACACATTGACATGACACACACACTGTCCCCTCCCCCTGCTGACAGACCAGCCAGTCTCAATTTCCACAGATTGAACATTTTCACAGCATTCTTTACTCAATTGCTGGTCACTCTGAAAGTCCAGGAAGAAACATGACTGCAGGATATGAAGTGCTACATATAGATGTTCCGAAACTGAACAGCAGCATGACATTCACCTTACAGATATGAGGGAAAGCTACTACCATTGTCGGACATTTATATGTAGCACTTCATACCTGCAGTCATGTTTCTTCCTGGACTTTCAGGTGACCAGCAATTGAGTAAGAATGCTGTGAAAATGTTCAATCTGTGGAAATTGAGACTGGCTGGTCTGTCAGCAGGGGGAGGGGACAGTGTGTGTGTCATGTCAATGTGTGTGTGTCAGTATATCAGTACATGTGTGTGTCAGTATATCAATGTATGTGTTTCATGTCTATGTGTCCATGGTATGTGTGTGTCAGTGTTTATGTCCATGATGCATGTGTCGGTATTTCAGTACAAGCATGAATGGCATGTGCCATTGTATGTGTGGGTCAGGGTGTGTGTGTATGTCAGATCCAGATAAATGGACACAGATAGATAGATAAATAGATAGATAACTACAGGCAGATATAAAGTTACAGATTGACAGAAAGAAAGAAGAAGATAGATATAGATAGATAGATAGATAGATAGTAGAGAATAGAAACAATAGACAGACAGATAATAAAGATAGATGGCAGACAAGATAGATAGGCAAAGATAAATAGAGAGATAAACACAGATAGATAATAGATAGATAGATAGATAGATAGATAGATAGTTAGATAGATAGATAATAGATAGATAGATATAGATAGATAGATACAGAAAGACACATATAGATAAAGAGATAGATATAATAGAAAGAGATAGACAGACTGATAACAAGATAGATAAATACAGAAAGACACATAGATATACAGATAGACAGAAAGATAGATATAAAGACAAGACAGACAGATAGGATACATAGATAAATCCAGGACACATAAACAAATACACAGAGATAGACAGACAATAAATAGAATATAATTGATAGAGAGATTATAATAGAAAAGGCAAGGATAAATAGAAAGATAGAATATAGATAATAAAGTCACATATAGATGAGATAGACAAAGAAGAGAGATAGAATAGAATCGATAAACAGACAGATAAATATAGATAGATAGATAGATAGATGATAGATAGATGATAGATAGACAGATAGATATTTAGATAGATAGATAGATAGATAGATAGATAGATAGATAGATAGATAGATAGATAGACAAAGAATAGAATCGATAGACAAACAGATAAAGATAGATAGACAAGATAAAGATAGATAGACAGAGAAATAAATAGAAAGAGGTGGACACAGATAGATAGAATATAGAGAAATACAGAAAGACAAATAAAGAGATAGATAGATAGATAGAGATATATATAGATAGATAGAGATAAAAAGACAGATCAGATGGAAAGTAGATACAGACAAACACAAAAATAGACAATTAACATACTGGGTGGTCCAGTATATAGATTTTACAAGTGTCATCTTTTTTTGGTTGTTTTTTTTTTTTTTTTGGTTGGGGGGTGTTTTTAAAAAAGTGGAGTGGGTTGTGGTCAATAAATTCAGCGCATGCTTAGCAAACCACGACCGTCTGTAATACTGATGACTGACTCTGATTTATTACTTTTGCTGCACATACACATTTAATGGCTGTTGCAATGGGAAACTATACTTTCCTTAGCTGCCTTCTCTGAACTCTGCACCAGACTGCTACAAACTACCTGACCTCCCCCACTTTCATAGTAGCTACCTGCCCAACCCCCAATACAAGAATATTTCTTGGATTGGCCCGGTTACCTCTGAATCTTCACTCTAGGCTAACCACAATTGAGAGAAGGAGACTGAGTGTGTGGTCGATGACATTGTGCATCACATGTTCTTCTGCTCCTCATATTGAAAGCTCTAGCCTCCTATCACTGCATAACAGAACAAAATGAAAACTAAAGCACTATACACTATACCAAATCAGGACAGCTGCAGGTATCTGAAAACAATAAGAGTTATATGGGACAGAGTGATTGATGCTATAAATCGACTGTCTTGGAAATCTGTAACATTGTTACAATAAAGTTATGCATTTATATAACATTTCTATACAGTAGTTATATATAGTTTAGTTTAGACTACATTGATTTGAATACAATATACAGTGTAAAGTGCATAAATATGGATAATTACAACAAGAACATTGGTTTGTCTTGAGAAAATGTGCGCTACCAAGTAGCTATCTACTACTTTCAAAGCTCTCGCGTTCAACATTCGATAATTATCCCATAAACGACTTCAATTCGTTAATTTGATATTTACTCGTGTATTGGTATATAGACATTTTACTCGCATATTCGTTTATTCGATATTTACTCGCGTATTGATATAATAGACATTTTACTCTCATATTCGAGCGCCTCGACACGGTCCAACCTTCGATAATTATCGAATGTCCGGAAAATATCGAATGTCCGAGAAATCGGGTACAGGATAGTTCAAGAAGTCCGAGTCCGTTCAAACTCGGGTTCGAGTTCTAGTCCATTCTACTATACTGTACAATGAGGGAAATTATTGAGCAGGTCCAAGTGACCATGAGGCCAACAGTGAAGGATTGCCAGGCTCAAGAACACTCAAAATGCAGTACACACGTGACATTGCAAAGGCTAATCCTGTTAGTACTGACGGATCTCCCCCCGGTAATGTGCGTACCCAGCTTTAGATGTATGCCTATTCTCATTGTATCACAAAGTAGTTTGCACTTAGATTAAGATTGCGCTTACTGTACATTTGGTCAGAGAGTGGGACATTAGGTACACAGAGGGCAGACTGCCTGTTTACAAACAAAATTGTAGGCAGTACTTGTTGCTATATGTCTATGAGCATTTTGTATTTTGCTGACATTACTTGACTGTGTTATGTGTTGTTAATATTTTCTTTAACATTGTGATACTTATCGTGATGCCACCGAAGAATACTGCAATGAGCTGCGTTTAAAGACATGCTACTTTATAAGGTAAATACTCCAAATGGATCAATGATTAGTAGTCAGTAGAGATGTCCGAACTTCGAAAAATCTGGTCGCCGCGAGGACCTGCGTTTTTTCGAAAAAATCCGTAATTTGAAAATCCGCGAGCGGACCCGTTAAAACGTATTAAAAAAGTTCGGCAAATCCCATTAAAGTGGTCTAAATAGCCTTGGTAACGTACACTTATCACTCAGGGACCTGGGTAATACCTTAAGAACACGTATCAATGCCTACAATACCTTAAAATTACAGTCCGCTAGCGTGAATTTTAAAAAACGAATTTTCGAAAATACGAGGATTTCCGTAAAAACAGGATTTGTCGTAAAAACTAGGAACAGGAACCTTCTCCTGCACAATGGCGATTTCTGTAAGGCAGATGTATGCCACACAGTACCTCCTGGCCAAGGGTACGATGATTTCCCCCCTGGCACCTATCATGTGCGGCGCCGAAAGCGCAGGATTATGTAGGGGCTCCAGCGCCGGCTCCTGCGCCGCTTCGGCTACCAGACCCCTGTCTCTACCCTCCAGAGACCGTGGTCTGATCTGAAAGGCAGAGGTCATTATGAGGCCTCCGCTTTCTCCGTATTTCGAAAATACGAGTACCTCGTAATTCCAAAATTTTTCAAAAAAAAAAATCCGCGGTTCGGAAGGCGGAAAATCCGGAAAAATCCGCCAGGTGCTACTAAATATCATATTTGTCTGCAACCCCCATTTCAATAACACACAATCCAATAAGCTTTAGACTACTCAAATCATTTAGCTGTATTGCCTATGCAGTTTTAGTAACTTTCATTCAAAAACAATTAAACCATTTACAGAAATAAAGAAAAAATTAGGCACCCTGAATTACTGCTTTATTCTTCTGTAAGTTTAAAAAGAGCAGAATGAAATCTCTGCATTGCTACTTACATGTTTCTGACAATATTAGGGTAATAATGGGGTCGATGCAGAACCAGAAGCAGCATACTTACCTTCACAAGGACCCCGAGATGCAGTTAATCACTTTGCGAGATTCTGGTTAATTAAGGAACATTCGTTGTAATGTATGACCACACCGTGATATGTGCTGTTTTAGAATATATGCCCCAAGTTCTGTGCTAGAAGGTAGCCCACACTTAACACTGCCTATATTACATAGACTTCTCTTCCAAAAAGTTTTAGAAATAGAGCAGTCAACGCAAAATAAGTTTAAAATCCTTGCAGACCCGCCTATGTCCAAAATATAGGGGCTAATAATTGCTGTATAAACTATAGGGGCAAGTAACCCTGCTCTTTCTTGAAATGTTAAAGCGGACATGTGTTGAAGCCAGCGAGAAGGGGTCAGAACTATTGTGATAATGATGCCACAGCAGGAACACCACCCCTTATACTGCTGTTTATTAGGATAGATTGCAGATGGAAACATGATCCATGAGTCATGATCCATAAGTAGGAGTGTGCTTTTCTTAATAGAGGGGCACTTGTTGGAGACCACTCTCCTTTTACGTTTGTCCCTTTATTCTCTTTTACTATTAAGAATCTTAAATCTTAAGTACTAAAATATCAAAAAATTTTACTCTATTTTCTATAATTCATTTTTGCATGGAAAATAAATTTAATTTAAAAATCTAAATATTTATTAAAAACATTGTACTAAAAAAAAGTTATATGTAAATATTTTCATGTCTGTGTGAACTAGCTCTATTGCTTTTATAAACCAAAGAGTGTTTTAGAGATAAATTGTTTAAGAAATAAAGTAATACGTATTCTATGATCTACCAATTGCACCAATAATATTTGTAGTGAAAAAATTTCCCCCCATGGCCAAAGGAACAATTTTCCCAGTTCGATTCAATCTTTATTAACACACATGGGGCCGTATTTATAAAGGAGCAGTATCTCTATTTTGCCATACTATGCCTTTAATATCATTACCGCATTTGTAAATGTACAAACGGCTATACAGTCCATTATGCCAGTCTATAACTGCATTGTATTGTACGAAGGGGCAATGGTACAATTATGATAGTGGCCGTAAATTGATCATTGTATTGGATTAACGTTTACTTATTGTAGCATGTATGGTCTCTTTAATACTACTTTCATTTCTATAAGCGCATGTTATCTACATACTACATTACTAGTCACTTATTGAATATGCATTAGCCACTTGTTTTTTAATTGCTTTTATATGTTAATCCCCTCTCCAATAAAGGATTTTTTTTATATTAATACATATTGAGTCCATCTGAAGCTTTTTTTCTCTTTAGTTAATATGTATATTTTTTTCGGATTGCCCCTGCCCACTTGGGTTAATTAAGTTAGTGCCCTGCACTCTCTGATGCTCCTTAATAGATTAACATGGTTTCTACTACATATTCACAGATTAAAGTGCCTAAAATTTACAGTATATTTTGCTCATTCAGTGCACATATGTTCTTACTACTTCATTTATTTTTTCACTGTTTCATACGCAATCATTCAATTGTATCGGATCTAACAGGCCTTTTTTGTGTATTGTTGGACTTGTGAATATAAAGGTTTATGGATCTTTTTGTGAACATTTCAGATACTGGATAACAGAGTTCCCTGCAGAATTCAATTTAGATTTGGGCTTAATTCGACTAATGGAAGAATTCAGAGAACTCGCATGTCAGCTAGAAATGAGAACATATTAATCTTCTAGACATATCTACCATGTAGTTTATCAATCACTTATTATTTTAGAATTATTACATTACTTTCCAGTGATTCCATTATACTTATATATCTCTCCTACCATCAAATTCAGTAATCTTGGGTTATTCTTAAGAAATCTAAAGCCTTGTAGACCCACTGGATTATTGTTTTCCAAAGTGACTGATGTATGATCACTTTACCCGACAATCTAGTGCCCGGTTCCCTCGGACATCATTAAATAATCTATCCTGCCAGATCACTAAACATGTTGGGGGAGATGTCCTTTATCCTCCGATGCTACAGGGGGTCTCCTAGCTCCTCTCTCACACCACAAGAACAGGCTGTACAACTGCTGCCAAAACGCCTGTCTGTACAACACTCATATTAGAACCAAACATCACAGCTGATATGATCAAAACAAACATAATTAAATAAATGTTTTAATTTTGAAATACTGCAACCTATCCACAGATTTTTAGTCATTCGTATGCTAAAATATTTATGCACTGTGCAATAGATTATGGCCTGCCTGTATGGGTATAATTTTTTTAACCACACCCGATTCACACTGCTACGCAATTGCTGGTTCCATCTGCACCCGACCTGCAACTAGCCAGATCCGTAACACAACATGCACCTGAAATTAAATAGACCCACAACCCAACCACTACCTGACCTGGTCTGCACCTGCAACTATCTACATGTACCTAACCCACACACCTTCAACTCAATGAAACTCATTGGGTACCTTTAGTAACCCGACCCGATACAGGACTGTATTGAAAGTAGATCCTCTTTTACAAAGCAAATACTGGAAAATTTCTAGTTATCTCTCTGTATTTTACTGAAACCCAAATATTTTAAAACCACTGTGTGCAGCATGTTGATTGTATTAAAGCAACTGAATAGTGACAGATCTGACATAATGTACAACTATACAAGAAATTGTCTGTTTTTCATTTGCTATTGCTTAAAGGGCATGTCCACCCTTCTAAAAAATTTTTATATAATATTCCCCCTGTCCCCCAAGCCCCAACTGCTATATTTTTATTATCAGAAAGTGCCAAACATACTTACCTTCCCTCTTTCCTCCGCCGCACTGCCAGCCCTCTGCTTGCGAGAAAATGCAAGCAGAGGGCGGGGCCGCAGTCGCTCTGTGATTGGCTGAGCGGCAGCCAATCACGGATGCGGCTGCCAGGAGTTCAGTGCGGCGGAGGAAGAGGGAAGGTAAGTAATTTTTGGGGCACTTTCTATATAAAAATATGCGGTTGGGCTGGGGGACGGGGAATATTATAAAAAGGATTTTACGCTAGGGGGAGGAATCCTAATCGGAGGGGGAGAAGGGCTGCAGTGGGTTTTTTTTTGGACTTTAGGGGGGATCAGAAGAACCATATGGAGCTGGGATGTAAGGTAAGGATTAAACTACACTACACAATGGGGCCAGTAGTGGGGGGATTATAGTTTTGTGAGTGGACATGCCCTTTAATTTAAATTATCCTAAACATCACACTCCGAATCTTTCCGGGATAAGAAAAGTAGTGTGAATTAGTATTCAGTAATTTTATGTGCATTGTGTTCACACATCACAATCTATGTCCATCATGGGACACAAACTATTAAAAGAACCATCCTTATTCATGATTTACTAGTCACAAATAAGACTATGAAATTGTTTATTTGATGGGATGGGCATCAGTGAATGTTGCCTTTTTGTTACAGACCCATCATATGACTGGATGCGAAGAGTCACACAGAGAAGAAAACATCAAAAAAGGGAAAGTTTTTCTGCTATTCGACCATCTAGCCCATTGAGCTGGCAGAACATCTAACATTTCTGGATGTATAAAGCATTTAGAAGAATATCTGTACGTATTCTGTTTAATATCAGTAACTTAATATTAATATAAACCTTAGAAATGTCTATTGCCTGCTAGTATCGATTCCTTTTGAATGAACCATGTTTCATTTCTGAACTGGTGGTTTTGAAAACAATGAACCTGATGGACTTTTTTAAGTTTCCAAAACCCTGAGCTTATTATCAAATATCAAATATTAGATGATAATTGAAATTTGATTGAAAAAAATGAAAAGTTAATTTGAAAATTTGAAAAATTTCAATTCAATTGGGGTGGAAAGGAATTTTCTCTATTCCCTGCCTCCCACTTAGCAGGCAATATATGAATTACATAGTATTTTATCTTATACGCCATTTTTACAGTGAACTAAAATAAGTTTATGTGCAGTTGTGTTTTTTAACTTCTTTGCTATGTTATAATTTACTGTTTTACTATTTTTCTCAGTTCACAGATTACCAAAGCTATGTCATCCATGGGTGCCTAGTCGACAATCCAACCTTAGAGATCAATTGCTTTATTTAATGGGATTTCTAAATGGGTTCAGCTCATGGTGCTCACAGCAAACAGCCCGCAACAAAGAGCGGAAATTATTACCAAGTATATAAATATTGCCCAGGTAAACATAAAATGTTATTTTAAACACAAAACAAATTTATTGAAATAAATGTCACGTGATATCATATTATCATTCAGGGCTGATACTCTCCATCTGCATCCCTTTAACAGTATAGATAGGCCACTTATATGCAGTCATTTTCATTTTGGATCACTTGCACCTGTACCCGTAAAGTCAACATTCCGGCCAGAGTGCCGATAAAGTTGTTTCTGCTTACACAATAAAGGTGCTGGATGTCCTTAGATACTTCTTCTTAGTCTGTTCCATCCAAACAGTGTTGAATTAGTGAGGTAAAGTAGAAAATACACACACACAGAACACACACACACAGAGACAACTCTTTATTGTGTGTCTCCCAAAGAGAGTAGTTTTCAGTTTAATCTGCTGTCTTTCCCTTTTGTACAAATATTAAATATCAAGTAAATGAACAATCACAGAATGCAAACGTGACACTAACATATTAATGAAATCACTGACATCTCTGTTACTGCACAGAAACAAGTCATTGATAATCTGATTCGATTTCAGAAACTGCTTCAACTCCAGAATTTCAATACATTGATGTCTGTTGTTGTGGACTAAGCCACAGTTCTAATCACGCCTTAAAGACACTCACACTTATCTAACTGCAGATTTTACAAAGGTAAACAATTTGAATGTTAAGACTTTAAAAACTGTATTCGTGTAGAAAATTATAAAAAAAATTGTTTCAATAGTAAAATTACTGTATTATTTGTACTAATTTTTGACTCTGTTAGGTAGAGAGAGTAAGGCCACAAAATCTGGAATCGCCCTTACTTGTTTAATGCTGGCCAACCACTATACTTTACCTCACACATTCCTGTGACATCAGAAGAGCCACATGGCCTCAACTTGCAACAGGGCATGGAATGTCATGGGAATGTTAGAAGTTAAAACTGCTAACAGTAGACATCAGTCTTTAGAATTTTCATAGAAAACTTTGGATTGACCAAATGTCAAATTAGTTTATGGACAGCATAAGACATATAGTGTTAGATTTTATAGTACTGCCAATGTTCTTGGGAAGTGTTATTAGGGAAAGGTCCCACTAATGCGTTGCATAGTGTAGTCCATTTTGAGTGCGTTTAGGACAATACATTTTGTTTGTGTTCCAATCTGTGTGCATGGTGAAAGACATGCGATTTTCTATGTGTTATGTGCGCGGTATCTGCTTTTCCACTCCATGTGCGTTCCTGTGCGATTTTTTTGAAAAAACGCATTTTCAACATCCTGTGGTGTCACTTCCTGTCTTAGTGGGCACATTTTGGAAAGAGCAGTTGTGTTTTGCAGTGTGGTAGACTAGTGCTATACTATCTTCTGGCAAAATGTTTTCGCAAGAGGATGATTTATGTTCGAGATTCTGGAGATGTTCGCTTTGATCCGTATAGCTACTATGTGGGAAAACCCGGAGATTCTGGGTGCATCCTCTATTGAGAGAGAGGGAGGAAGGGGCCATTCTGGACCTGTATAGGGATCTATGTCAGCATCCAGAGAAGTTTTTCCTACACCAGGATGTCTATTTAGAGGTAAATACCTTTTATATCTGTCTATCCTGATGTTGGTATATTAAATTGTGTACTGATATTTATTAATATTTGTATTTTAATTTTTTTGCAGCTTAATGATTCGTTGGAGCTCATAAAGATGTCCTGCAGAAGGAGGATACCACTTTTTGGAAGTGTATCCCACCAACTGAAAGGCTGATGTCACCCTGTGGTATGTGTATATAAAAAGAATTATTTGAATTGAATGATGATATTGAGGAGTGTCTGATGCATAAAATTCTTGTAGTGATGAAGGTTGGGAGCAAGGCTGGTAGTGAGGAGGTGGGAGCAAAGGCTTGTAGTAAAAAAGGTTGGGAGCAAGGTGGTAAGGAAGGGTGGGAGCAGGCGGGTAGGGAATAGGGTGGAGAAAGGCTGGTAGGGAAAATGGTTGGGAGCAAGGCTTGTAGGGAAAGGGTGGAGCAAGGCTTGTAGGGAAGAGGGTGGACAAGGCTTGTAGGGAAGAGGGTGGGAGATAAGATTGTAGTAAAGAAGGTTGGGAGCAAGTCTGGTAGGGAACATTACTACCTTTTTTGTTTTGTACAGATTTCTGGATACTGGACAAGTCTCTTCACCTTGACTTCAGGAGGGACATGACAACTATCCAGAGGATTGTCCATCACACTTGTCGACTACTGGTGCAGAATTTGCAGACTCTTCACACTTTCCCAACAAGAAGAAGTGGAAGAGATCAGTCAGCAGTATTGGCACAAGCTACAGTTCCCCACCTGTGTAGGCATAATCGATGGGAACATACAAGTATGGTTATGCCTACCTATGTGGCAGTCGGAACTTCAACTACAAGAAGTACATCTCTATTGTGCTACTCACTGTGGTGGATGCCGACTATCTATTCACCTACATAGATGTGGGTTCGTCGAGCACGTCAAGTAGCAGAGTGATCATTTGGAATCTTGGCCAAGAAGTGGAGGGCCCTTTTCACGTCTATGCAGATGACCCCTGTCATGCCATCAATGTGGTGAAAGCTACATGTGTTCTGCACAATTAAATGGGGACAAGAGTGGTCTTTCGACCTTGCTCATCAAGCAGTAGATACCTTGCCTACTGCAGACTGCTATTGGTAGAGGACCATAGAGTGGACTTAGTATGAGGGACGCACTGAGCCACTACTTTATGTCTCCTAAAGGGTCCATTCTTGGCAGACCTTATGTAAAAATTGTGTAGTAAATTGTTTTATTTTTTTAAAAAATTTGTGTGTGCGTGTTGCTTTTCTTACCACATCTGTGTTGATTCATATATATATATATTATATATTATTATATATATATATATATATAATATGTGTCATGTGTTTTAGGACATACATTTTAAGTAAACTATATAGTAAAAATATATTTATTTTTTTAGCAAAAATTACACAATATATAGCTAAAAATAGCACATAATGAAAACAGGATCATGATGAACATGTGAGGAAAAATAAGAATTTTAAAATATGTTTATTTTGAGGACAAATTAATAATATGAAAAGAGTTTGAAGATGAAGAACTTGCACACCCGTGTACACATTCTTGATGAGGATGCTGTGGATACACTGTATAGTTTAAAAATTTTAGAGAAGAGTTTCAACATGAAGATCTTGCCACACTGGGTCACATTACTTGATGAGGATGCTGTGAAACTCATTATTTATTTTAAGAATTTTAGAGAAGAGTTTCACAACATGAAGATCTCTCCTCTGGTGCACTTACTTGATGAGGATGCTGAGAATGAACTGCATTTGAAGAAATTATGAGAGAAATGTGTGAAATGTTTGTTAATGTCGCACATCAATGATATATGATCTGTGATAAAAGAGGTGAGCCACAGCTTGAGAAGAACATTAGGTGATGAGAACTCTATGAGCTACAAGGTGTCATTTCTGCATACCTGGAATTTGAAATGCCCAATGATGAAGCTAATTATTGCGAGTCCCATGAAGACTGATTGCGTTTTGGTGGATGATGATGATAACTTTTTCAATTAAGGGCACCAGCTTGCAGTTAAAGTGCATTCTCTACTCTTGAATCATCTCATTTCTGATTCCTCTCATCAATCATAGACTTATAGATTTCCATGAGGAAGCTAGATGAGCTTCCTGCTGCCTCAATCACCTAGTTTGCCTGGCTACAGACTCAGGAAGGATATGGGGTGGACTGCCCCCTGTGAGGTTTGTATCCGTGAAGTGCAAGTATCACTGGGTTACTCACAACTTGTTTCATCTGTGCTCACCTCTACTTGCTGTTCCTGAGATTGTGGTTCTCCTACCCTCTCTTGTTCTGCTGGTAAATATATTTTATATTACTTAAATAAACTCCATGACAGGATGAAAAAAAATCTATGTGGTAGCAAAACGGTACCTGTGCTCTCCTGCTGGCGCTGAACCACTTTAAGAGTACTCCGCTCAAAATTTAGCTCCTTATTAAAATTATCCTTGATGGACCTTCATTAAGTATTCATGTCACGTAGTACAAAACAGAGGATATATATATATATATTTGATACCGTTTGCACTAAGACACGTGGATTTGAGGTGCTGCAAACCCTGTTGTGAACATATATATATATATATATAATATATATATATATATATATATATATATACACACATATAAAATACTTCATATAAAAAAACTCCAGTGCGCTCATGGGATTTATTCTCAAACAAATGCCTATAATTGGCCATTGTGAAAACTGGCAACGTTTTCGGCCACTTTGGACACTATTAGCCCTAGAGGATAAACAGTACTGTTCATATAAATGTTTTTTACAGGAACGATAGTGAGTCATTGGTTATATAACATTCATTAGTTCATCAGTTTTAGGAATATTTATGCTTATATATATTTATATGGTCTCCTCTAAATGGTCACAATTTGATTTTTTATAGTATATCTAGTTTTGGAAAATTAACACTGTTGGTAGATTCTCTATGTAATATTATCATTCTATTTCAGACTTTTAAGCTGTTTCTTTTAGTTAAAAATGTATTCACAGTATGCACTTTAGTACATAGCACTTTAATAACTAGCACTAAAGGCACTTATTTTGTATTTTTAATATATAAACCATAATATGTGTATATTTGTCGGATTTATGTGGTTTGAAGAATTCTGTATTTATCTTAGGGTTAAAAAATTGTTGATGTCACGGAAGTGATGCACTAAGCACTTTATTTAATTGGTCACACCCACCATTGACTGTTATTTGGCTTGACAAAGGCCTCACATACAGGGCTGAAACATTGCCAGTTTTCACTATGCCAATTAAAGGCATTTGTTTGACAATAAATCCCATGAGTGCACTGGAGTTTTTTGATTATTTTCTATATATCTCTTTGCAGGTTGCACCGGGTTTATAAGTGAATAATAAAGGATTTACAATTAAGGGAGAGTGCCCACATTCTGGACTGTATGTATGTATAAGTCTTTGGATAGGGATCCTATTTTGATATAAAAAATAGATTAAATCTTTTTTTATCCACAGCTAAATTGAATAATGTCATTGATGCTGTATTGAAAAATATCTATTTGTGGACTTTGCAGCCACTTCCTTGTTCTATGTCTTTCCCAAGATTTTTAAGGACCCGATCCATCCTTCGGGCGCCCTATTGTGGCGGCACTAATTCTATCTTTTGTCCCATGGCTACCCTGGTGGATCGGGTCCTTAATACAATTGTAGCCTCTACTAGGTCCTAATAAAAGACACCAGTGATTTTTTGACTAAATTGGTGTACTGTAACTATTCCAACATGTTACGTGACATTAGATGTCACTAGTCTATACACCTCCATCCCTCATGTGGAGGAATGGGGCTGTTAGACACTACTTATTGACAATACCCAGTATTGTGATAGGTTCTTATTGTATGATATTATTTCAATTCTCAGGAAATTACTACTTACAACTAAAGGGACCGCTATGGGATCCAAGTGCAGCTCCTGACATATGCTAACACCTTTATGTGCTCCTTGAGGAGAGACACGTCTATGTGCGCCCCATGTTTATGTTTTTTTGCCTAGCATGGTGTTGTTACATTGACAATGTCTTCCTATTGTGGGGGAAATTGTATCCCTATAAAGGTTTATGGGGAGTTGAATTGTGCGGACCTAATATATCCTTTACTAGCACTGTCAGTTCTACCAGTATTGCATATCGGATGTTCTTGTGACTAGAGTGGGCTGCACATTGACACTACATATTAGAAAGGAGACTGATAGGATTTCCTTACTTTTGTTTTGAGTTTTCATCCCCCACTTGTCAAAACTTCTATTATATGTAGCCAATTCACCAGGTTTCACGTACAACATGATTCTATACTTCAAGACGATTAAATGAAATGCAAATGCATCTAGCTTAACGAGGGTACCCAAGATCATTCTTAGCGAAAGAAAGAGTTCTCCCTTCAGCAAAAAAAACATACGTAACAAAAAACAATGTTTGGTTTTTGTACAAAATATAATGTGGCAAGTAGGGAGATTTCATTACACGTTTATAAAGAACATTGCCATATTCTGCGACAGTCCTATCCGGACATTGCAATGTTCCAAGACATGCCTATTGTGGGGCCTATAAGAAAGCTACTACTAAGGCAACAATTGGTCAAAGCGGATGTCCCAAAAAAAACACACACTTAACCTTTGAGGCACCTAAAGCAGGAATGTTCCCCTGTAGGTCGTGTGTACAATGCACCTTGTACAGAATTTGACAAGTTTCATACATCCAATTATACAACGGACGCTATGAACTTAAAAATGTTCACGTGTGGATACTGATTTTTGCATCTATATTATTGATGTGTTCTGTGGGCTGCTCTTATGTGGGGGAGACCACCCAAAGGTGAAAGGTTCATCTCCCAACATAGGTCTTCCATTAGATGTGCATACCTCCATTTACCTGTTCCTCAGCATTAATGCTGAGCTGGCACAATGTGACCAGATTTCATTTTTTGTTATTGAACAGGTTAGTAGGCTCTTGCAGAGGGGTGATAGGATTTTAGGTGAGAAAAAGACGTCTTTGGATCATGAACTCAACACTCTGTGGCCAAATGGTCTTAACAGAGACTATGACCTTTGTATATATTTGATAATTGTGTCTTTTATATTTAACTCTATGTTGACTGTTATAATTTGGATGCTTTGTTGTTTACTGATACATGTCATATGATAAGGTCAGTCCCACTGACTCCAATCACTCCTCCTGCGCCTACACGCCCTCACGCACTGTAGTAGCTTTCCCTCATATCTGTAAGGTGAATGTCATGCTGCTGTTGAGTTTCGGAAGGTCTATATGTAGCACTTTCCCTCATATCCTGAAGTCCAATGAACAGCAGCATGACATTCACCTTACAGATATGAGGGAAAGCTACTACATCTAGAACCTGAGAGACAGCCCAACAGCATGAGGCCCGACTTCCGGATATGAGGGAAAGTGCTACATATAGACCTTCCGAAACTCAACAGCAGCATGACATTCACCTTACAGATATGAGGGAAAGCTACTACATCTAGAACCTGAGAGACAGCCCAACAGTTTGAGGCCCGACTTCAGGATATGAGGGAAAGTGCTACATATAGACCTTCCGAAACTGAACAGCAGCATGACATTCACCTTAAAGAAACAAGGGAAAGCTACTACATCCAGAACCTGAGAGACTGCACGACAGCATGAGGCTCGACTCAGGATAGAGGGAAAGGGCTACTACATCTAGATCTTCTGAAATCAAACATCAGCATGACATTCACCTTACAGATATAAAGCAAAGTGCCAGAATGACCAGGGCTGATAAAACATTTAGTTTGCAGTTACTGTCAAGCAAGGAGTGTAAATCAGGGTCTATTGGAATGTGTTGCAAAAATGGGAAAGTGAAACTATCCCGAATGAAATCACCCCCGATGAATTGTGTTTACACATTAGGAAATTCACCTGAGTCAAAGCATTCCTACTTATATTAGAACATACAACTCATGTTTCCATATTACATCTTTTGGTGCCACGTCAATAGTTGGACAGCCTCGCTTCCATTGACTTCCACTGTGCAAGGTCAGGTTTACAACAAGGCAGGATAATTGTTACCACTGCTTAATCAGGCCCCAAATTCCTACAACTTTTTTTTATTGGAGACGAACAACTGGAAGCTGATTAGCGATGTGACTACTTTCCAGGAGCAAGGCGCCAGATTGTGTTAAACCTACAAAGGCTGTTTCACGAGCACAATAATCTTATTTAGACGTTTAAAATAGGATTGGATCATATGCAAACAGATTAATATACAGCAGTCATTAGAGCAGACCAAACAGCCACAGGTGAACTGAACAATGCTTCATTGCTCTACAAGTAGATGAAGTGTTTAATCAGGTGACGAATTTCATCAACACAATATTTGAATCCAATGATGAGTGATTCATTGCAGCGCATTTCAGAAAAATCATTGATCTTAAGATGCTCTCAGTACCCAGTTATATTCCCTGGAGGTGTAGATGGATATCCTCTTAGCCTAAGGCATTTCAATCTGGCAAGAGGTGAAACAACCAACAAGAAGATTTCAGCAATGGATTTCTATGCATACAGACTAATGATTCGAGATGCTGAACAAAACCACATGTTAAACTGTAAGTGTCTATTCCCTCAGTTCATCAGAGTTAATCAGAGTAAATCAGAGTTGAAGAATATATTCACCTGAGAGATGCTGTGGCAAATGATGGTAATGGTGAAGACATTGGAACGTTGGTCATGCTACCAGCGACATTCACAGGTAGTCCCAGATACATGCACAAATATACTCAAAATGCTATGGCAGGATGAAAACTTATGGCAGACCAGACTTATCTATCACCTTCACACTTGTTATCCGACTTGGACAGAGATAAAAGAAATACTCATAATGGTCCAGTACCCAGTGACTGCCACAACTTAATTGCAGTTTATTCAGACAGAAACAATTGAAATTAATCAATGTTATAATAAAGGGTCATGTGTTTGGAGCTCCAAGATGCTGGATGTAAACAATTGAAATCAAAGCGCTGACTGCCACACTCGCACAATTAATCTGGTTTGCTGAAAAAATCCAGCCCACACAAATCGATGATGTTAATCTTCTGAGTTCCATGATCTTTTTGCAGTTGTAACCAAAAATATGATCCATGGACCATGTGGACATCTAAAACCTAACTCACCATGTATGGAGGAAGGAAAATGCAGCAATAAATACCCAAGAGAATTGATTCAAGAAACACAAACGGGTGATGATGGCTATCCTTGACAAAGACAATGGGCTCCAGAAGATGAATGGTTCAAGACAAAACTGAAGATGTGTGACAGCACAAAAATAGATATCAGATGGGTGCCATTTTCACCCCTGCTTTGCAAAATGTTCCAGGCACATATTAACATGAATCTGTATCTTGCACTGACGAGATCTAACAAAATTTCAGATTGAAATACCATGAATGCCATAGAATGGGAATGTAAATTTTTAAAAAAATTGGAACTCTGGACTCAACAAAGATCTAAACCTTATGTGTCACTACGTTTCTTTTTTGTGTCAATAGTTTTTTTATTGAGCGATAACAGCAAAGTAAGTAAGTACCATATCTTTTTTACTTCAAACATTGCATTTGTGTAAACTGGAAACATCAAGAAAAACATATCTGTTGTATTCAATTAGATCAACTGGACTTGAAATGTAGTTCTTGAAGACGTTTCGCTAGTCATCCGACTGGCTTTCTCAATTCAGAATGATTGATCAAGAATCTGTGGCAATTATGTACCCTAGAAAATCCAATTAGCATATCACAGCCAGTGTTAAGGATGTGATTAGATAGTGGCTAAGAGGTGTTATAGGACGCCCCAGAGTAGGTAGTGTCAAAACAGAATTGTACATGGCAGACATATGGTGTCGAACCCCCCCACCTCTATTTAGGCTTGGTTTCTTTTTTTTCACTAAAATGGCCTCCTTAAAACCTCTCTTGAACCAGTCACGTTCCTTTGCCAATATGTTAACATTACAATCTTCAAAGGTATGTCCTTTATCCTTAAGATGCAGGTACACGGCTGAGTCTGACCGAGGAATTGGTCTTCTGTGCTGAGCCATACGTTGATGCAGTGTGTGTTTGGTCTCCCCTACATACAAATCAGAGCATTCTTCACTGCACTGCACTGCGGTATATGATGTCGCTTCTGTGTGTTCGGTATTGGGTCTTTCGGATACCAATTGCTGCCTTAGCGTGTTGCTCGGTTTAAAGCAGACAGGGATACGGTTTTTTTGAAAACTTTCTTAGTTTCTCAGAGACCCCTGCTACATATGGGATGACCATGTTTTCTCCTGTCTTGCTTTTCACCTTCAATGTTGGTATTCGTGGTCTTTTCTTTCCTTCTGCTTCTTTTGACAAAGGCCCAGTCGGATATCCACAAGTTTAAGGGCTCCTTGAGATGTTTCTTTCTTTGGCCTTGCCTCTGTGCTAGTGGGGATGTTCTCAGCTCTGTGTTGCAGGGTTCTGATGACCCCAGCTTGTGATCTAAAGGGTGGTGGGAGTCAAACATCAAAAACTGATCTGTGTGTGTTGGTTTTCTGTAAACCTCTACTTCCAGTTTACCATTCTCCCTGACTTCTACCAAGCAGTCCAAGAAAGCCAGTTTGTTGTTTGTTACCTCTTCCCTTGTAAATTTGATGTTTTGGTCTACCGCATTAATGTGTTCTGTGAAGCTTGTACTTCCTTCTGGTGGATTTTAACCCAGGTGTCATCCACATATCTGTACCAGTGGCTGGGTGCTATGCCCTTAAAGGTATTAAGCGCCTGTTTTTCTACCTCCTCCATGTAAAGGTTGGCCACAATGGTGTGAAACTGGAGATTCCATAGCACATCCGTGTAATGCTGTTTTGACACCTTACTCTGGGTGTTCCTATAACACCTCTTAGCCACTATCTAATACGCCCTTAACACTTGGCTGTGATATGCTAATTGGGATTTCAGGGTACATAATTACCACAGATTCTTGTACAAGTCATTCTGAATTGAGAAAGCCAGTCGGATGACTAGTGAAAAGTCTTCAAGAACTAGCTTCAAGTCCAGTTGATCTAATTGAATACAACAGATATACCATGGCCTGGATGAATGAGAACCTTCACAAGCATCAAGAAAAACAGTATGTTATTGCTTATTTATTTTTTTTGTTCAACATTATATCAAAAATATATAAAAAAACAAAATATAAAACAATTTAACAGCGGTGATGATACATTTTGTTCCTGTTCAGTTTTGTTGTTTCAATTTTTTTTGTTACACGTTCTAATTCTCTTTTTCCTTTTTCCCCTTCTTCTCTCCCTGTAACAAGTTTCTCAGTTTCAACAAAGTTATGTTTTGACTTGATTTGTTTATGTTGTGTGTGGGAGTTTGTTTTCCCCAGTCACATAGCAGCAATCACTCATGGGTTAATTCCCCTCCTCCGCCGATACAGACAGGAACTCCTAAAGTATTTAGTCCCCCCTACTTCCTCCAACGTCTTTTTTCCTGTCCGCCTTGCTTACTTGCCATTGTAGTGTTTCTGGAGGAGTCTCTCTGCCTCTCTCTCTCTCTGCCCCCCGTGATGCGCCTCCGAGGTCTTGCCTGTGGGGATGTTAGTCCTGGTGTCGGACTTTACAGGCTCTCTCCTGTTTAGGAGTTGGTGCTCTGTCCCGGTATCCTTTTTGTAAGGTTGGGTTTTAACTCAGCTCTCTTTCCGGTTGGGTGACGTCATGAGGCAGGATGCGTGCGTCACTTGATATGTCAGGGGCGCACCGACGTTGCATCATCAGGCGTTTTTCTGGCCTATTCAAAGAGCTGCTCGCCAGAGGTCCGATCCTGCAGGAGTGGTGGCTTTACCTTTTGCCTCATAGCATCTAAGTCTAGACCTGGTTAGTCACCTGTATACATTTTTCTCCCTAGTTTCTCATTTCCCTTTCATCTCTGTTTTTTTCATAGGGTTGTAATCAGGAATGGGACTAAAGGACTCCCTAGGGGACCTAGGTAAGCTGAAGTCTGGAACATGTCACATTTTTTCCAGAGAGTGGAGTCTCTATACCATGTTTTTTTTTTAGCTTTCAGGTGTGGGAGAGAGCCAAAAAACCTTCTGAAGAGTGGAAGTGGCGAAGGAGACCCCTGGCCCTTCAAACTGCTAATGCAAATCCACATCTGGAACTCATTGGTGGCTGTACTGAAGTAGGCTGTTACACAGGCAGTCCAAGAATCTAACCAGCCTAAAAAGAAATCAAAGTGCACAAAACATGCAGCTTTGTGTTGGATTTGGAATTGTCTGAGGGCGAAGTATCATCAGACTCGGTGGAGTCTACCTATTTCTGTCAGAGGATGAAGAGGACGGCTTGGAAGTTGGTTCAGGTTTTGATACAACTATGGTAGAGCCCTAATCAAGGCAGTTAGACATTCGCGTTCTTTGTCTGCAGAAGAACCTAAAGTGTCGGTGTGTGGATAAGCTTTTTCTTTCGATTAAAAGAACTCTGCGACTTTTCCATTCATCAATCAATATCTGAATTATTGTAAATGAATGGAAGAAAACAGAGAAGAAAAAGTAACAACTGGGAAGTTTTCGAAAAAATATCTGTATTAAAACTGGCAGGGATTTCGGAAGACAACACACTGTTTTTTCTGTCACCAAACCATGTTTCCAAATAGAGGAAACCAACAATAGGGGTACAAAGGCCCAGTGTCAAGTAGCAGGAGGGTTTGCTCGCTTCAAGGATGTCTGGGCCAGAGCAGTAAGAGAAGATAATTTCAGAGAGGTACCAGATTCATTTTTTAGAATACCAAAGGGAAACTTTTTTCTTCAAACTCGCATTCCAAAGGAGAAGGAAAGCAATTTTCCAGTATGTGACGCAACTATTGGAAGCAGCAGCGATAGAGCCAGTTCCTTTCTGCAGAGAAGAAAAGGGTTTGATTCCAAACTATTCCTAGTAAGGAAAGCCTCGGGGGCTCTGAGGCCAGTACTAGATTTGAGAAATTTAAATCAGTATGTTGTCAAAAAGAAATTCAAAATGGAGTCCTTACATTCAATAATAAAGGTGATAAGGAAAGATGTCTTCGCCTCAAGTAATCTATAAAGATGCATATTTCCATATTCCAATCCATCCGAGGTCGAGACAGTTTCTAAGATTTCAGGTCGACCGGAAGGACTGGCAATTCACCTGCCTACAGTTTTGACTCTCTCAATCTCCAAGAGTGGTACGAAAGTAATCATGGCTCTGGTAGCCTGTTCAGGGTGCAGGGCCTAGCTGTATATTACTACTTGGATGACTTGTTGGTGTGGGCACAGTCGGAACGGGAATCCAGCTTCATACTGGAAGGGTAATAAGAAGTCTTCAAGAGCACGGATGGATAATAAATATGAAGAAGAGCAAGCTTTCCCCTCTCAGATGTTGTGTGTACCTAGGGGCAATTTTGCAAACAAGAAAAAATCTGTGTCTCTATCCACAAAAAAGGCGGAAGATTGAAAAGGGAGGTAGACAATTTGAGGAAGCAGCCCAGCTCCTTTGTAGCATATTTTCTGAAGATCCTAGGCTAATGGCTGCGACGGGGTTCTTAGTACAGTGGGCAAAATGGCACATGAGGCCTCTTCAGTTGTTCCTACGTCTCAGGTCAGGGAGCCACATCGTCAAATGGCAAAAATGGTACTAATTCACGAATGTAAGATCCAGTCTAAGGTAGTGGCCAAAAGACGAAAATCTTGCATCCCCTGACTCCTCGGAATATATCTTTGACCACAGACTAACGGCAATTTTTCTCCAGGAAGAGGAGAGCGTAACAGCAGACTTTCTGAGCCGAAAACCAGTAAATAGGGTGGAATGGAGTTTAAGCAAGGAGCTATTTCTTCGGCTATGCCAAAGGTGGGGGAAGCCACTTATAGACTTAATGTCGACAAAGTACAATGCCAGTGCCAACTCTTCTTCTCCCGGACATATTGCCTGGAGGTCTTGCCACAGACGCACCTCAACAGTCTTGGTGTCAAGGGCTGAACTATATCTTTGCTCCCTTCTCGCTTGTGACTTCAGGATATGAGGGAAAGTGCTACATATAGACCTTCCGAAACTGAACAGCAGCATGACATTCACCTTAAAGAAACAAGGGAAAGCTACTACATCCAGAACCTGAGAGACTGCACGACAGCATGAGGCTCGACTTCAGGATATGAGGGAAAGGGCTACTACATCTAGATCTTCTGAAATCAAACATCAGCATGACATTCACCTTACAGATATAAAGCAAAGTGCCAGAATGACCAGGGCTGATAAACAATTTAGTTTGCAGTTACTGTCAAGCCAAGGAGTGTAAATCAGGGTCTATTGGAATGTGTTGCAAAAATGGGAAAGTGAAACTATCCCGAATGAAATCACCCCAGATGAACTTTTGTGTTACACATTAGGAAATTCACCTGAGTCAAAGCATTTCCTCAATTATATTAGAACATACAACTCATGTTTCCATATTACATCTTTTGGTGCCACGTCAATAGTTGGACAGCCTCGCTTTCCATTGACTTCCACTGTGCAAGGTCAGGTTTACAACAAGGCAGGATAATTGTTACCACTGCTTAATCAGGCCCCAAAATTCCTACAACTTTTTTTTATTGGAGACGAACAACTGGAAGCTGATTAGCGATGTGACTACTTTCCAGGAGCAAGGCGCCAGATTGTGTTAAACCTACAAAGGCTGTTTCACGAGCACAATAATCTTATTTAGACGTTTAAAATAGTATTGGATCATATGCAAACAGATTAATATACAGCAGTCATTAGAGCAGACCAAACAGCCACAGGTGAACATGAACAATGCTTCATTGCTCTACAAGTAGATGAAGTGTTTATATCAGGTGACGAATTTCATCAACACAATATTTGAATCCAATGATGAGCTGATTCATTGCAGCGCATTTCAGAAACTCATTGATCTTAAGATGCTCTCAGTACCCAGTTATATTCCCTGGAGGTGTAGATGGATATCCTCTTAGCCTAAGGCATTTCAATCTGGCAAGAGGTGAAACAACCAACAAGAAGATTTCAGCAATGGATTTCTATGCATACAGACTAATGATTCGAGATGCTGAACAAAACCACATGTTAAACTGTAAGTGTCTATTCCATCAGTTCATCAGAGTTAATCAGAGTAAATCAAGAGTTGAAGAATATATTCACCTGAGAGATGCTGTGGCAAATGATGGTAATGGTGAAGACATTGGAACGTTGGTCATGCTACCAGCGACATTCACAGGTAGTCCCAGATACATGCACAAATATACTCAAAATGCTATGGCAGGATGAAAACTTATGGCAGACCAGACTTATCTATCACCTTCACTTGTTATCCGACTTGGACAGAGATAAAAGAAATACTCATAAATGGTCCAGTACCCAGTGACTGCCACAACTTAATTGCAAGTTTATTCAGACAGAAACAATTGAAATTAATCAATGTTATAATAAAGGGTCATGTGTTTGGAGCTCCAAGATGCTGGATGTAAACAATTGAATATCAAAGCGCTGACTGCCACACTCGCACAATTTAATCTGGTTTGCTGAAAAAATCCAGCCCACACAAATCGATGATGTTATATCTTCTGAGTTCCATGATCTTTTTGCAGTTGTAACCAAAAATATGATCCATGGACCATGTGGACATCTAAACCCTAACTCACCATGTATGGAGGAAGGAAAATGCAGCAATAAATACCCAAGAGAATTGATTCAAGAAACACAAACGGGTGATGATGGCTATCCTTGACAAAGACAATGGGCTCCAGAAGATGAATGGTTCAAGACAAAACTGAAGATGTGTGACAGCACAAAAATAGATATCAGATGGGTGCCATTTTCACCCCTGCTTTGCAAAATGTTCCAGGCACATATTAACATGAATCTGTATCTTGCACTGACGAGATCTAACAAAATTTCAGATTTGAAATACCATGAATGCCATAGAATGGGAATGTAAATTTTAAAAAAAATTGGGACTTTTGAGTCCGCCCAGATTTAGGTGTTATGTGTGCCTTGTTTTTTTCATGGCCTCAATAGTTTTTTTATTGAGCGATAACAGCAAAGTAAGTTAAGTACAATATCTTTTTTACTTCAAACATTGCATTTGTGTAAACTGGAAACATCAAGAAAAACATATCTGTTGTATTCAATTAGATCAACTGGACTTGAAATGTAGTTCTTGAAGACGTTTCGCTAGTCATCCGACTGGCTTTCTCAATTCAGAATGACTTGTACAAGAATCTGTGGCAATTATGTACCCTAGAAAATCCCAATTAGCATATCACAGCCAAGTGTTAAGGATGTGATTAGATAGTGGCTAAGAGGTGTTATAGGAACGCCCAGAGTAAGGTGTCAAAACAGAATTGTACATGGCAGACATATGGTGTCGAACCCCCCCACCTCTATTTAGGCTTGGTTTCTTTATTTTCACATAAATGGCCTCCTTAACACCTCTCTTGAACCAGTCACGTTCCTTTGCCAATATGTTAACATTACAATCTTCAAAGGTATGTCCTTTATCCTTAAGATGCAGGTACACGGCTGAGTCCTGACCCGAGGAATTGGCTCTTCTGTGCTGGGCCATACGTTGATGCAGTTGCTGTTTGGTCTCCCCCACATACAAATCAGAGCATTCTTCACTGCACTGCACTGCGTATATGATGTCGCTTTTCTTGTGTTTCGGTATTGGGTCTTTCGGATGTACCAATTGCTGCCTTAGCGTGTTGCTCGGTTTAAAGCAGACAGGGATACGGTGTTTTTTGAAAACTCTTCTTAGTTTCTCAGAGACCCCTGCTACATATGGGATGACCATGTTCTTTCTCCTGTCTTGCTTTTCACCTTCAATGTTGGTATTCGTGTTCTTTTCTTTCCTTCTGCTTCTTTTGACAAAGGCCCAGTCTGGATATCCACAAGTTTTAAGGGCTCCTCTGAGATGTTTCATTTCTTTGGCCTTCGCCTCTGTGCTAGTGGGGATGTTCTCGGCTCTGTGTTGCAGGGTTCTGATGACACCCAGCTTGTGATCTAAAGGGTGGTGGGAGTCAAACATCAAATACTGATCTGTGTGTGTTGGTTTTCTGTAAACCTCTACTTCCAGTTTACCATTCTCCCTGACTTCTACCAAGCAGTCCAAGAAAGCCAGTTTGTTGTTTTGTACCTCTTCCCTTGTAAATTTGATGTTTTGGTCTACCGCATTAATGTGTTCTGTGAAAGCTTGTACTTCCTTCTGGTGGATTTTAACCCAGGTGTCATCCACATATCTGAACCAGTGGCTGGGTGCTATGCCCTTAAAGGTATTAAGCGCCTGTTTTTCTACCTCCTCCATGTAAAGGTTGGCCACAATGGGTGAAACTGGAGATCCCATAGCACATCCGTGTAATGCTGTTTTGACACCTTACTCTGGGTGTTCCTATAACACCTCTTAGCCACTATCTAATCACGCCCTTAACACTTGGCTGTGATATGCTAATTGGGATTTTCCAGGGTACATAATTACCACAGATTCTTGTACAAGTCATTCTGAATTGAGAAAGCCAGTCGGATGACTAGTGAAACGTCTTCAAGAACTAAGCTTCAAGTCCAGTTGATCTAATTGAATACAACAGATATACCATGGCCTGGATGAATGAGAACCTTCACAAGCATCAAGAAAAACAGTATGTTATTGCTTATTTATTTTTTTTGTTCAACATTATATCAAAAATATATAAAAAAAACAAATATAAAACAATTTAACAGCGGTGATGATACATTTTGTTCCTGTTCAGTTTTGTTGTTTCAATTTTTTTTTTGTTACACTGTTCTAATTCTCTTTTTCCTTTTTCCCCTTTCTTCTCTCCCCTGTAACAAGTTTCTCAGTTTCAACAAAGTTATGTTTTGACTTGATCTGTTTATGTTGTGGGTGTGGGAGTTTGTTTTCCCCAGTCACATAGCAGCAATCACTCATGGGTTAATTCCCCTCCTCCGCCGATACAGACAGGAACTCCTAAAGTATTTAAGTCCCCCTCCTACTTCCTCCAACGTCTTTTTTCCTGTCCGCCTTGCTTACTTGCCATTGTAGTGTTTTCTGGAGGAGTCTCTCTGCCTCTCTCTCTCTCTGCCCCCCGTGATGCGCCTCCGAGGTCTTGCCTGTGGGGATGTTAGTCCTGGTGTCGGACTTTGCAGGCTCTCTCCTGTTTTAGGAGTTGGTGCTCTGTCCCGGTATCCTTTTTTGTAAGGTTGGGTTTTAACTCAGCTCTCTTTCCGGTTGGGTGACGTCATGGAGGCGATGCTGCGTGCGTCACTTGATATGTCAGTGGGCGCACCGACGTTGCATCATCAGGCGTTTTTCTGGCCTATTCAAAGAGCCTGCTCGCCAGAGGTCCGATCCTGCAGGAGTGGTGGCTTTACCTTTTGCCTTCATAGCATCTAAGTCTAGACCTGGTTAGTCACCTGTATACATTTTTCTCCCTAGTTTCTCATTTCCCTTTCATTCTCTGTTTTTTTCATAGGGTTGTAATCAGGAATGGGACTAAAGGACTCCCTAGGGGACCTAGGTAAGCTGAAGTCTGGAACATGTCACATTTTTTTCCAGAGAGTGCAGTCTCTATACCCATGTTTTTTCTTTTAGTCTTTCAGGTGTGGAGAGAGCCAAAAAACCTTCTGAAGAGGTGTAAGTGGCGAAGGAGACCCCTGGCCCTTCAACTGCTAATGCAAATCCACATCTGGACTCATTGGTGGCTGTACTGAAGTAGGCTGTTACACAGGCAGTCCAAGAATCTAACCAGCCTAAAAAGAAATCAAAGTGCACAAAACATGCAGCTTTGTTGTTGGATTTGGAATTGTCTGAGGGCGAAGTATCATCAGACTCGGTGGAGTCTACCTATTTTCTGTCAGAGGATGAAGAGGACGGCTTGGAAGTTGGTTCAGGTTTTGATACAACTATGGTAGAGCCCTTAATCAAGGCAGTTAGACATTCGCGTTCTTTGTCTGCAGAAGAACCTAAAGTGTCGGTCGTGGATAAGCTTTTTCTTTCGATTAAAAAGAACTCTGCGACTTTTCCAATTCATCAATCAATATCTGAAATTATTGTAAATGAATGGAAGAAAACAGAGAAGAAAGAAGTAACAACTGGGAAGTTTTCGAAAAAATATCTGTATTTAAAACTGGCAGGGATTTCGGAAGACAACAACCCTGTTTTTTCTGTCACCAAACCATGTTTCCAAAATAGAGGAAACCAACAATAGGGGTACAAAGGCCCAGTGTCAAGTAACAGGAGGGTTGTCTCGCTTCAAGGATGTCTGGGCCAGAGCAGTAAGGGAAGATAATTTCAGAGAGGTACCAGATTCATTTTTTAGAATACCCAAAGGGAAACTTTTTTCTTCAAACTCGCATTCCAAAGGAGAAGGAAAGCAATTTTCCAGTATGTGACGCAACTATTGGAAGCAGCAGCGATAGAGCCAGTTCCTTTTCTGCAGAGAAGAAAAGGGTTTGATTCCAAACTATTCCTAGTAAGGAAAGCCTCGGGGGCTCTGAGGCCAGTACTAGATTTGAGAAATTTAAATCAGTATGTTGTCAAACAGAAATTCAAAATGGAGTCCTTACATTCAATAATAAAGGTGATAAGGAAAGATGTCTTCCGCTCAAGTATCTATCTAAAAGATGCATATTTCCATATTCCAATCCATCCGAGGTCGAGACAGTTTCTAAGATTTCAGGTCGACCGGAAGGACTGGCAATTCACCTGCCTACAGTTTTGACTCTCTCAATCTCCAAGAGTGTTTACGAAAGTAATCATGGCTCTGGTAGCCTGTCTCAGGGTGCAGGGCCTAGCTGTATATTACTACTTGGATGACTTGTTGGTGGTGGCACAGTCGGAACGGGAATCCCAGCTTCATACTGGAAGGGTAATAAGAAGTCTTCAAGAGCACGGATGGATAATAAATATGAAGAAGAGCAAGCTTTCCCCTTCTCAGATGTTGGTGTACCTAGGGGCACTTTTGCAAACAAGAAAAAATCTTGTGTCTCTATCCACAAAAAAGGCGGAAGTATTGAAAAGGGAGGTAGACAATTTGAGGAAGCAGCCCAGCTCCTTTGTAGCATATTTTCTGAAGATCCTAGGCTTAATGGCTGCGACGGGGTTCTTAGTACAGTGGGCAAAATGGCACATGAGGCCTCTTCAGTTGTTCCTACTGTCTCAGGTCAGGGAGCCACATCGTCAAATGGCAAAAAAAGACGAAAGTGGCTAAAAGACGAAAATCTTGCATCCCCTGACTCCTCGGAATATATCTTTGACCACAGACTAACGGCAATTTTTCTCCCAGGAAGAGAGAGCGTAACAGCAGACTTTCTGAGCCGAAACCCAGTAAATAGGGTGGAATGGAGTTTAAGCAAGGAGCTATTTCTTCGGCTATGCCAAAGGTGGGGGAAGCCACTTATAGACTTAATGTCGACAAAGTACAATGCCAAGTGCCAACTCTTCTTCTCCCGGACATATTGCCTGGAGGCTCTTGCCACAGACGCACTTCAACAGTCTTGGTGTCAAGGGCTGAACTATATCTTTGCTCCCTTCTCGCTTGTATGAAGGTCCCTAGCCATAATTCCAGCCTGGCCACAGAGACCCTGGTACCCTCTTCTTCTGTCACTTGCATTGGAAGCTAGTATTAATTAGCCAGTATTAATTCCATACAGTCCAGGTTGGCTATCCCAGGGCTCCATTCAGTATCAGGATTACAATCATCTGAATCTGATGGCTTGGCATTTGAAAGGAAACAACTCTAAAGTTTAGGTTTCAACAATGACATAGTAGTATTCCTGTTAAACTCAAGAAGACTGTCTACTTCACAGAAGTATTACAAGGTCTGGCAGATATTTGCAATCTTTTCAGAACAAGAGAACTTCTCAATGGCACACCCAACTGAGTTGGATGTAGTAAAATTCTTGTATTCGGGCTGCTTTAAGAAAATCTTACCTGTCGGACCTTAAAGTCACAAGTTTCAGCAATCTCAGCCTTAACAGACATCTTATTTGCAAATAAACAGCTAATCAAACATTCTTTCAAGCCATGATAAGGATCAAGCCAAAGAAATTCTGCAGTCTACCAGTATGGGATTGGTGGGTTTAAAACCGTTGGTTTGAAAAACCCTTACAGCACCCCCCTTCGAGACGTTAGAAGACGCTACGGATTGGTTTCTTACAATCAAACTAGTCTTTATTACATCAGCTTATAGAATGGGAATTAAGTGCGCTTTCAGCTAACTCTCCAGATACTGTCATTCTCCAGAATAGAGTCAGATTGAGACCATCCTTTAATTTTTTACCTAAGGTGATGTCGGATTACCATATGGATATGGAAATAGTTTTGCCAGCTTTCTTCCCTAAACCAATATCGTAAACAGAATCAATGATACATTCTCTAGATCTTGTCAGGGCAGTCTCCATCTATTTAAACCGCGCAAAAGACTGGAGAAGATCGGATAGACTGTTCTTGATTCCTAAAGGATCAAAGAGGGGTTATGCCCCAACAAAGAGAATGATGAAAGGCAAACAGGTCCCCTTAGGTCTAAAAGCCCATTCTACGAGAGCGTTGGCTTCCTCCTGGGCCATGCATGAAGAAGTCAGAGATGGAGAAGTCTGCAAGGCTGCTAGATGGTCTTCAGCTAGAACATTTGTTAAACATTATAAATTGGACATTTTAACCTCTCAAGAGGCAATGTTTGGAAGAAAAGTGTTCCAGGCTGTTCTGCAAGGAAAAAAAATGAGTTTTGTTTAAGCATATATATGTGTCCCTCCCCCTTTTTTTCTAGATTAAGCTTGGTATATCCCATGAGTGATTGCTGCCATGTGACTGGGGAAAATAAAAATTAAATCATAATTACCATGATTTTGGATATCTAATGAAATAGGGGGCCGATTAACAAAAAAAATAGTACAGTGATAGTTGGGATGAATTATAGTTTCCACTAATGAGCAATTTAAAAAAACAAATTTCCAGTGTACATAGCCTTTAAGGTTAAGTGTGTTTGACCGTCTGACTGACAATTTAACAGCCACATTAGCTGAGTTGAGATATTGCATCAGGATTGTAGCAGAAGCAAAATTAGTTTTATCTAGCATGTTATATGACAAACAGCTTCTTTTTTAACTGTTCATTAATGTATTTTAACATATCTGTTTATGTTTAACTAAAAAGTTGTAACATATATCCATTATAAGTCGGAACAGTAGTCCTTGTAGGCAAGGTATTTTTATAGGATCATCAGCTGGCTTAACAATATTCAAAAAGGCAGTTCCCAGCCTGGTGACTATAGACCTGTAAGCCTAACATCAGTGGTAGGGAAGGTGCTGAAAATTTTTACGGAGATCATATCCTTAACTTTGGGGCATATTTATAAAGCAACGAAATAGCGCCAAAAAATTCCACGCCGCACATCGCGGCCACGAAAATAGCGCTATCGCCGTATTTATAATGGCGAGCGCCATTCCCCCGATGTGCTGCGGTAATTTTAAGCCCCTGCGCGCGATACTATACTTTCGAAGGACTTAAAATCCCTTCCCGACGCCCCTTCGCGGCGATACTATACTTTCGAAGGGACTTAAAATCCCTTCCCGCCCTCTCCTAAGGGGGCAGGCATACGCCAACCCCGCCCACACCCCCGCGGCCCCTCCCAACCCGTTCCCCGCTCGCGCAATCTCGGAACGGGAGGCTAGGAGGGGCTGCCGGGAAGGGCCACAGCAGGTGGTCGCAACCACCCGCCGTGCACCCCCTCCCCGCAACCCCTCCAAGCCCCCCGCCCCGGCCGCTCCCGGGGAGGGGAAGGGAGGGAGCCGCTGGGGCCCTGAGAAGGGCCTTTTGGGGCTTAGGGGGTCCCGCAGCTCGAACCGGGACCCCCCCTCCCCGGCCCTTGTAAGGGCCTTTGCGGCACTTACAAGTGCCCTTGCGGCTCTGGCAAGAGCCCTTTGGGGCTTAAGGGGTCCCTCAGCTCGAACCGGGACCCCCTCCCCGGCCCTTATAAGGGCCCTTGCGGCACTGACAAGTGCCTTTGGCGGGGGTCCCGCAGCTCAAACCGGGACCGGTGTTGTTTTAGTTGTAGAAGTGACGGTATGTCTTCTGATTTGGGTCATCTGGTGGACCCGGAGCAGCTATCTCGTCTCACTGTCAGACCATGCACCCCCCACGCCCCAGGTTGTGGGTCTTTTAAATTTTGGGTATGGGTCGCTGCGGTGAAGGTCGGATCACGGTTGGTGTGTGTTATGGTTTGCAGGTTTTCGGGTTTTGCGGTTGCATGCAAGACTCTAATCTGACCTTTTTGCTGCTATATTTTGGGGAATCGAGTGATTGCCTGAGAAAAGACTAAGCCCAACAATATACTATTTAAAAACTATTGATATAGAAATAGCAACAATGTATTTCAGTGTGTTATTGCTGCTAAAACAAAACTTTAAAGTACCAATGTTTACATTAAACGTGTTTCAGTATTGTTATTTACCGTACATTGGAGATGAGCGCAAAATTGTTAGTTTCGAACATCCGTGGATAAGGCATAATTTTCAGAATTTGGAAATTCAGAAAAAATCATGATTGCGGAAATCATGTTCAAAAAATTCATAAATCGCAGTAGAAAAGAAAAAATTGTTGTGTAAAATTGTGGCCGAAAATTCTAAAATCAGATTTTCACAATTTCAATTCGTTCAATGGAACCACTGGCAGAACGAATCTCTGTTGATCAATGAGCACTCTTAGTTGATTTTAATTTTAATTTAATATTATTAATTTGAAATTTTGAAACTCAATATGATTGTTAAAAGCTGTTTCACACATATATAGTTTTTCTTATTTTCCATGAAACAAAAGTGGGGCGATGCACTTAGAGTGACTATCAGCTCCCTGGTGCAATGGCTCAGGTGATGTCATATGCTGATAGCGCTCTTTATGCATCACACCCGTTACATATTTCAGCACTTGTTTCAGCACCATTAGCTGGCATTAAAAAGTGCAGGAATTGGTATAACATTAGTTAGTGTGAATTTAACACCATAGCACCTCTTGGTATGCTGCCTTATCTTTTTTGCATTTTTGCCATTGAAATAAAAAGGATATATTGAAAGAAATTTTCCAGCATTTCATAGAAGGTAGATACCATCTGTGCATTAGCAAGACAATCCCGGTAACTGGTTACTGTCATATTCCCCTTTTTCATCTGCAAAAACAGTACATTTTATTAATGCACTGATTTTACAATGGGCAAGCAAAAAAGATTACAAAGCTTACATGTGATAAAACCTCTACCTGGACTTATACATAGGTTTTAGTTAAATAAATGTCAGGAATGTCATTCTTCACAGATGCTCTTCCTGCTACAGCTAAACACTCTCAGTTTTTTCTAAACAAATGACAGGATTAGGGGCAGTATTTATAAAGGCTGGTATCGCTATTTTGAAAAACCACGCATTTAACAATCAGAATTGTACATTTGTGCCAAAAAAACAAATACCAGGCAGTATTGTATTGCCTATGCCTTACCACAGCAATGTTGTAGTACTGCGTGAATTGTATGGCCGTGGTCAATATAACAACGAGTTGTAAATGTATGGTCGACGTTGTAATTTTACAATTAACTGCGGTACTATGGGGGAGAAGACCTTCCAAAATGTTCACACAAAAAACCCTTAACTGGGCAAGGTAAGGCCCGGGGGCCACATGTGGCCTGCTGACTGCTCCTACTGCCCCTCAATATTAGACCTGTACCCATAAAAATTTTAAATTAAAAGTATAAATTGATTGTCTCAGGCTGATATTGATTTATTTTATTATATTATATTATAAAGAAAATGATGACCGGATCAATTGATTGAATAATTTGATGGAATGGATCTAAAATATTACACACCTTCTATTAAATATTGCAAATTTTAAAGAGAACTAAACTTACTTTTAAAACCTAATGTGAAAGTTTTTCTCCCCAGAACACCTAAACATTCTAAGAAGAACATTCTCTAGGAAGTGCATTAGTACATGTGAGAAATAGATTCTGTAATATCTTAGTAACATAGTAATTGAGGTTGAATAAAGACATACGTCCATCAATCCAACCTATTCACCCTCTTTTTTTCTTTTTTTTTTTTTAACCCTACCTAACAATTGATCCAGAGGAAGGCAAAAAAACAGCTAAAGTGGTGAAAAATAAAAGGCTTCCATGTTGTTGCCAGTACAACTCACAGCCCATGTAGTCTCATAGCACCACGCCCCCTGACCCAAGTTTCACTGTCTCTATGCACAATATGGAAGCCCTGAAAAGACTGTTTTCTATTGTGTTCCAAGCAGAAAATAAGCTCCTAAAGTACCTACATTCTCAACTTATTCACTGGTGGTGCACCTGGTAAGACACCAGTTATAGAAATCACGTTCTGAAGGTCCCAAGATAGGGTAATGTGCAAGTTGCTGGTTCAGGGAATCCCTGTTCGTGTCAGGGAGAGATCTCTGTGCTGTATTTTAATGGCTGTCAGCTTCTAGGAACAAGGCTGAAACTTCCTTGTTTTGATCTGTTGAGCACTACAACATGTGGCTGTACGCAGACACTTAGCTGGGGGTTTGAGAATTACATTGGTGAATTTTCAAACTTCCGTCTTCCAGTAGGTTGAGTGAGATCACCTGACCTCTGCCGGCCTTTTCCCAGGGGGAGAAGCATGTTCAGTTAAGTCTTATTGCTGGGGAAATCAGGAAGTACCTTAGGAGGAAAATGACAGTTGAGAGGGGGAGCCTATTAATGCAGGCAGAGGCTGGTCCCATGACTACAAGCGGTCACATGGCTAAAACCAGAAGAGTTCAACCAGGAAGTTACATTGATGAACTTTGCAGCAATAACTTCTCACAATTTTATCTAGAGATGTGATTTAGGTTTTATTTTGAAGGTACAATGGAAGGCTTTTTATATCATTCTTACTGGTTTGGAAGAATTTGAGATCACAGTTCCCTTTAAAGAAAAAGGCACAGATCAATATTCGGAGTTCAGTTCTGATCACCTAAGTATAGATCTTTGCCGGAATGATTTTTCTGATCGGATTTCGGGGAATAATCAAAGTAAATAATAATCCCCAGGGAATAATCAAAGTAAACGCAGATTAGATGTTCACCAATTTAAAGGAAATCTAGCCTCACTTCACATTTCACCCACCAAGAACGAGGTGGAAAACATTGGCTCCTGAAATTCCCATAAAACAATACCAAAATGTTAGCGAAGGATTGTGGTTGTGGTGAGAATGACGTATCTAACCAATTTATTTATTTTTTTGCTATGGAGTATTTGCTATCAAAATTAATTTGACACTCTGATATTACAGAGGTACAGTAGTAAACTTAACCAACTGGGCACTTATTGTACCATTTTCTGTGTAGGTGGATTTATTTTATCATCCTCTGTGTGGGGCACTTAAATTCTAATTATTTATGTGGGGGCCATTTCTATTACAAGTCTTCTTCATTACTTTACTGTAGTCCATTTACGCTATACTTACATTTAGAAAGATGCTCCCAGAGTAAGATATTCACCTTACAAATCCCCGATCCACCGGTGCTTGGTCCCACCTCCTCTACTGCTACAACGTGCCCTTTACAAGTGCAAGCAGCAGCAGTGGAGACTCATCTGTTAATGGCCATCAGCCTCATGGGTCGTAGTGATGTCACGATGGACCTGTCACTGGACAGGACTGACAGCCATACTATCCGGGTCGACTGGTCTTGTCTAAGGAGTAGGAGAGTAAATGGATTTTTGGGGGAATACTACAGTATATCAAAATTTTATAGGGGGGGTGAGATGCCTTTAAAGCTAAAAATTCATTAATTATAGGTTATAGATCACAAATAAAAATCTTCCCATGATTCAAGAGTGTATATATTCCTGTCCTTGCTGTTGACATTGTATTTGTCTAATTAGTTTATTTTGAGATTAACAACAAAACTAGTATCCAAATATAACACCACAAACTCTATAATTATGTCTATAACACTGTTAAGCAACAATATCAGGCCCTCACTTAATATTTTCTGTAATTATTCCTTTGTTAAGATGCCAATGTGAAAATACTAGTAGAATTAAATGGCTTGGTGTCTTGGTCTACCTATGCTGGAATGTCTTTGGGACATCAAAGGCTGATCAACAACATCTAGGTTTATTCAAAACCAATCATTAAAGACGCCAGTTTTGCCTGTAAGTGGAAGATAAATAAAAAATTTTGTGTTCTAAAAGTAATTGAATAGTTATTAATGCTAGCCAAACATATATCAGCCATTAAAGGATTGGTTCGATGCACTCTGTACAAATGATCATATTCTCAGGGGCGTAGCTACCAGGATGCGACTGCACCAGGGCCCTTGGCCAAGAAGTCTCCAAAACTTCCAGTCTGTGTGCCAACTGTTTTACCAGTGGTCTGTGTCAAAGCCTTTTTACCATTGTCTCTGTGCCAAGCATTTAACCAGTGCCGGCTGTTTGCAGTGCCAGTTTCCCAACCAGTTTATTAGTGTCTGCATGCCAAGCATTTAACCAATCTTTGTGCCAGCTATTTTACCAGTGTTTTATACAAAGCATTTTACCAATGATTACCAAACTGTTGTACTGTTAACAACACCGTATGTGATGGTTGAACAAGCCATTTAAAACACCACAACTAAAAGGTCAACTCAGATTATAAACTTGCTTTTTATATTTCAGGTTTATGATTAACCATATAGCTTACTTTAAAGTATTTTGTAAAGCCACCATACTTTTAAATCACATTTTAATGTACAACCTGAGTTCTATGAGGACTTACCAAACATCTCAATGCATGTATATAAGTTCATCTAATGTAGCAGCCTTTTTCATTGTAGTAGATCCCATACTTGTCTTTCACTAATAATTTTGGCTTTTTTTCCAAAATATCATAATTGAGATGGTCAAGGCTTGATAGCAAGTTGGCTCTAATGCTTGGTATCTAAGTCATAGAAATACTGTTAAGAAAAAATAAAGTGGTTGATAAGGATCTATTAAGAACATTCACAACTCTGGAAAAATCTAGAAAATTGTTCTTTCATTTGTAATTGGTTCATTACCATGTAATACATTTTAAGTAGACTGGAATTCTATCTAATATACAGTTTATTGAGAGTGTAGTAAATTATGGAAGGGTTTATGTGGTAAAATATTTTAAGAAATATATGCTAAAAATCTTTTTTATTAAGGATAGTAAACTGAAAAAACAAATACAGTTTTAAATTGTAGCTGAATCCCTAACTAACCTTTCCCCCCCCCTTTTTTAGTCCCTTCAGAGCCTACCTGAGCCCATGAAAGTGCTGGCCATCTTGGAAGATGAAAGAAGTCCGGTAACTCCTCCGCCGAGAGTTGCTGGATTTCGTTTCCAGCTTGTCTAAATCTTCAGTCCAGTTAGGTCCGTGCATGCGCGCACCACCCGCCGTCGCGCGAGGGCGTCATGATGCACGCTAATACAAGTGTGCGTGGCGTATGAGTCCGTGGCACTGCGACGCTAACGTCACGTCGCATGCGTCATGACGTCACTTGTGCGCAGGCTGTGGCGCGCGCATGCAGGGACCTAACTGCCACTGAAGATTATATTTCATAGTATTCTAAAACCTCCATTGTATAGCACTACTCCAGGGCATTACTAGACCTTTTCTCATTTAAAAAATATGAAGTGGCCCCTAATATCTTCCTGCAGCACAACCAGGAGTTTGTGAACTGGAATGCTGACTTAACACTGCCTGGTGAACTGGAGGGTTGACTTAACACTAGCTGCTGAACTGAAGGATACTTAACACTGGCTGCTGATGCCCAGCCCACATAGACTTGAAATATAAGATGCCTACGCAGACAACATTTTACTTGGACCTTTCTATTGGACATATGTTACTACCCTATAAATGCTATATATAAAATAAAGCGGGAGCACAAAATGTCAAATAGTAAAGGCTTGAAATACTGTAATAGTAACGATCATAAATAAGCAATAACATGTATGATTTCCGTATAAAAATACCATTGCATTGTTATTAACACAGTTTTATAAACAGACCCACATTCTAACCCCCAACGATCTGTGTATACAAAGTAGAAAATGGGATCAGAGACACCCCGTGTCGACACAGCACACTTTGCGTATGTTACACATAATTTTTGTTTTGCAATTGACCAGCTAGCGGTTTCTCATCCAATTTTTTTTTTAATATTCATAATCTGCCTCTTTGCCCATTTACCTGTTCTTACTATTCTACTTTTAATGGGAAAAATATTTTTTATGTATTTTTATATATACTGTATATTTTTATACAGTATATATTTGGTAAATGTTCAGTGCTGTGGAACTGACATGGAATGACCCTGTCGCGTATTTCTCAGTTTTACAGTATAGTATATGCCCTTTCAAAGATACACTCTTTTAAAAGAAATGCTTTGTTTGATTGTATTATGGTGCCTCATAAATATCTGTACAATTGCACCTGTCAAATCGATATTTTCTACTTAAGATACATTCAATTTCAGCATTGTTATTTTTTTACATTTCATTCTGGTCTATAATAAATCATACGGAATACGAAACCTTTCCTTATAGATAAAATGCTCCTTTTAAAACTGATTGCACAGAAAACGATGATTAAAGGGCCGTGAATTTAATTGATTAAAAGAATTAAGATCAAGACTACAAATTTTTTTTGTGACATTTTAGTCATTTAAATATTCAGTTATTTTTAAGAGTTTTTATGTAACTCTTTATTATTAAATACATAACACAGTGTGGACAAAGGGAAAATAACAAATGTATTATTTTATTATAACTCTTTTTTGTATTATTCCATCCTCCCTCACAGTGTTTATTTATGAGTTTGATGGAATAATGAGAATGGATTAAGTGGGCCTAAGGTCCCCAGACATCGTTGTCCACAATATAAGAATACATTTAAATTATCAAGCTGTATCTCCTTGTGTACACTGTACACTTCTAGACATGCTCACTAGTCACAGATCAAAACAAGGACAACTATGCTCAGCACAGAGACCAGCATCTTTTAGGCACAAATCAGTGCAGCACAGAAATCCTGTTTCTCTCAGTTAGACTGGGTACTCACGATAACATATAATAGTCTGACCGATATTACCATGTATCGGTCAGTCAGACAAAAATATTATATAGTGTGGGTGCCAAAGGCCACGACTGATCTCAGTCACCCGTTCTTCCTTTTCGGGTCTGCTGGTCAATCACAGGCATTTTGCGTTGGCAATGTTGTCCTTGTTTACCCAGCCTTACTAGCACTGCTGTATACTATATAAGACCTTTCTGTGTCTGTCTCCTTTTTGCCCCCTTACAATCTTTGGAAGTATCAGGGGCTTCCATTTGGTGTGGAGACATTATATAAATTAATTTTACTAACTAAATAAAACACCTGAATGTGTTTTTACTGTCTTTTTTCTATAATTAGTATAAATATTGTCATAACTAAGCAAAGCAGAATTCATATTATTTCTCCTAGTGGGAATTTTGTCAAATGCATTTTGTAGAAAAACTATTAAAACAGTATTTGTTTTAAAAAAAATCTAACTTTAGATGGTAATAAGACTTTAAAGGAGAACTAAACCCAAAAACAAAGGCAGCTCCACAGACTTTAAACTGTCACTTAGTAAAAACCATTTGTCTCTCACCTCTATTTCACCCTATTAGTGTAGAAATAATTATAGAACATTTCTGAGTACTGGCAATCTATGATGTCACAGTCTGGCTTCTATGTTGCCTCTTCCTGGTGGTCCAGGTACCAAAACTCTTCTGTCCATGCTAACTAGCTACCTTGGTTTGTTTCCCACTCCATCTTCCCTGCATCCATTGCTCACGATTTATTATTGTGTTCGCGCTAGTTTTAGGATTTTAACGCCATGGTCGTGCTCGCTTCCGTGCATGGGTGTTGCGCTTCCACAATTGGACCTAACAGAGCGCATGCAATACAGACCAAAAAATGGTAATCACATGCACTCCAATACACACTGAAACGCATTGCATGTAGTGGGGGCTGGTCCCATAGGCTACTACATGCCTACACTCCCCTGATCACAAACGCAATCCAAAACCGCTATAGTTTGAGTTCTTAAGGGAAAGGTGCCAACCCCAGTAGAATTGAACTGACCACTTTACAAGATACATTTATAAAAACAAAACAGCTCAGAGCTGCTGGTGCAGCATATTGACTTGAACATTGTCTTAGCACAGCTCTGTGCAATGCATTTTACAGGCCATCTTTGCCTTTTAGACCCAAACACGTATTATCTACATGTTCAGTGCTATTACCATTGCATTAAATACAAACTGTATCAGCCTGCATCATGCTCTTGTGTAGATATTATCAGGACTATGTAATAAAAAGTTCTTAAAATCTGATTGGTTGGGGCACAATTTGCACCATTTTAGTTGATAAGACCTTTAAATACAGAGCCTGTATATGTGTTCGGGTCTTAAAGGCAAAGATGGGAACCCTAGTTGGAAGAGGGTTTTTGCCTCCCTCTAACATTACCCCTTTATTGGCATTCCCTCCAATAATTCCTATTAATCTGTACATTTATAAAACAACATGGTGCAGAGCTGCAAGTGGCATACCCTCCAAACATTCCCCTTTCATACGTACACTTATAGAACATGGCGCAGTGCTGCAGGTGGAGGATAATATATGACCCTGATCTTTGCACAGCTCTGTACACGTTGTTTTTATACAGACAGCTGAATTAAAACACACTCTTCCTACCCTCCAATTATACCAACTGTCAAATCTGCATACAGCACACCAACTGTCAAACCATTTCAGTTACAGCAAAACGTCTTATAGGAATGCTGAAATGTAAGCTGGTTCGGATTGGATATCTAAAGAAATATGGGGCAGATGAACAAAAAAAATAGTACAGTGATAGTTGGGATGAATTATAGTTTCCACTAATGAGCAATTTAAAAAAACAAATTTTCCAGTGTACATAGCCTTTAAGGTTAAGTGTGTTTGACCGTCTGACTGACAATTTAACAGCCACATTAGCTGAGTTGAGATATTGCATCAGGATTGTAGCAGAAGCAAAATATAGTTTATCTAGCATGTTATATGACAATACAGCTTCTTTTTTTAACTGTTCATTAAATGTATTTTAACATATCTGTTTATGTTTAACTAAAAAGTTGTAACATATATCCATTATAAGTCTGTAAACAGTAGTCCTTGTAGGCAAGGTATTTTTATAGGATCATCAGCTGGCTTAACAATATTCAAAAAAGGCAGTTCCCAGCCTGGTGACTATAGACCTGTAAGCCTAACATCAGTGGTAGGGAAGGTGCTGAAAACTTTTTTACGGGATCATATCCTTAACTTTGGGGCATATTTATAAAGCAACGAAAATAGCGCCAAAAAATTACCGCCGACATCGCGGCCACGAAAAAGGCTATCGCGTATTTATAATGGCGAGCGCCATTCCCGCGATGTGCTGCGGTAATTTTAAGCCCCTTCGCGGCGATACTATACTTTCGAAGGGACTTAAAATCCCTTCCCGACGCCCCTTCGCGGCGATACTATACTTTCGAAGGGACTTAAAATCCCTTCCCGACGCCTCTCCTAAGGGGGCAGGGCATACGCCAACCCCGCCCACACCCCCTGCAGCGGCCCCTCCCAACCCGTTCCCCGCTCGCGGCAATTCGGAACGGGAGGCTAGGAGGGGCTGCGGGAAGGGGCCACAGCAGGTGGTCGCAACCACCGCCGTGACCCCCTCCCCGGCAACCCCTCCAAGCCCCCCGCCCCGGCCGCTCCCGGGGAGGGGAAGGAGGGAGCCGCTGGGGCCCTGAGAAGGGCTTTTGGGGCTTAGGGGGTCCCGCAGCTCGAACCGGGACCCCCCCTCCCCGGCCTTGTAAGGCCTTTGCGGCACTTACAAGTGCCCTTGCGGCTCTGGCAAGAGCCCTTTGGGGCTTAAGGGGTCCTCAGCTCGAACCGGGACCCCCTCCCGGCCCTTTAAGGGCCCTTGCGGCACTGACAAGTGCCTTTGGCGGGGGTCCCGCAGCTCAAACCGGGACCGTGTTGTTTTAGTTGTAGAAGTGACGGTATATCTTCTGATTTGGGTCATCTGGTGGACCCGGAGCAGCATCTCGTCTCACTGTCAGAACATGCACCCCCCACGCCCCAGGTTGTGGGTCTTTTAAATTGGGGATGGGTCGCTGCAGGTGAAGGTCGGATCACGGTTGGTGTGTGTTATGGTTTGCAGGTTTTCGGGTTTTGCGGTTGCATGCAAGACTCTAATCTGACCTTTTTGCTGCTATATTTTGGGGAATCCAGTGATGGCCGGAGAAGACCAAGCCCAACAATATACTATTTAAAAACTATTGATATAGAAATAGCAACAATGTATTTCAGTGGTGTTATTGCTGCTAAAACAAAACTTTAAAGTACCAATGTTTACATTAAACGTGTTTCAGTATTGTTACTTACCGTACATTGGAGATGAGCGCAAAATTGTTAGTTTCGAACATCCGTGGATAAGGCATAATTTTCAGAATTTGGAAATTCAGAAAAAATCATGATTGCGGAAATCATGTTCAAAAAATTCATAAATCGCAGTAGAAAGGAAAAAATTGTGTTGTAAAAATTGTGGCCGAAAATTCTAAAAATCAGATTTTCACAATTTCAATTCGTTCAATGGAACCACTGGCAGAACGAATCTCTGTTGATCAATGAGCACTCTTTAGTTGATTTTTAATTTTAATTTAATATTATTTAATTTGAAATTTTGAAACTCAATATGATTGTTAAAAGCTGTTTAACACACATATATAGTTTTCTTGATTTTCCATGAAACAAAAGTGGGGCGATGCACTTAGAGTGACTATCAGCTCCCTGGTGCAATGGCTCAGGTGATGTCATATGCTGATAGCGGCTCTTTATGCATCACACCCGTTACATATTTCAGCACTTGTTTCAGCACCATTAGCTGGCATTAAAAAGTGCAGGAATAGTGTATAACATTAGTTAGTGTGAATTTAACACCATAGCACCTCTTGGTATGCTGCCTTATCTTTTTTGCATTTTTGCCATTGAAATAAAAAGGATATATTGAAAGAAATTTTCCAGCAAGTTCAGTAGAAGGTAGATACCATCTGTGCATTAGCAAGACAATCCGCGGTAACTGGTTACTGTCATATTCCCCTTTTTCATCTGCAAAAACAGATACATTTTATTAATGCACTGATTTTACAATGGGCAAGCAAAAAAAGATTACAAAGCTTACATGTGATAAAACCTCTACCTGGACTTATACATAGGTTTTAGTTAAATAAATGTCAGGAATGTCATTCTTCACATGATGCTCTTCCTGCTACAGCTAAAACACTCTCAGTTTTTTCTAAACTGAAATGTACAGGATTAGGGGCAGTATTTATAAAGGCTTGGTATCGCTATTTTGAAAAACCACGCATTTAACAATCAGGAATTGTACATTTGTGCCAAAAAAACAAATACCAGGCAGTATTGTATTGCCTATGCCTTACCACAGCAATAGTGTAGTACTGCGTGATATTGTATGGCCGTGGTCATAAATATACAACAGAGTTGTAAATGTATGGTCGCAGTTGTAATTTTACAATTAACTGCGGTACTATGGGGGAGAAGACCTTGCCAAAATGTTACACAAAAAAACCCTTAACTGGGCAAGGTAAGGCCCGGGGGCCACATGTGGCCTGCTGACTGCTCCTTACTGCCCCTCAATATTAGACCTGTACCCATAAAAATTTTAAATTAAAAGTATAAATTGATTGTCTCAGGCTGGATAATTGATTTATTTTTATTATATTTATATTATAAAGAAAATGATGACCGGATCAATTGATTGAATCAATTTGATGGAATGGATCTAAAATATTACACACCTTCTATTAAATATTGCAAATTTTAAAGGAGAACTAAACTTACATTTTTAAAAACCTAATGTGAAAGTTTTTCTCCCCAGAACACCTAAACATTCTAAGAAGAACATTCTCTAGGAAGTGGCATTAGTACATGTGAGAAATAGATTCTGTAAATATCTTAGTAACATAGTAATTGAGGTTGAATAAAGACATACGTCCATCAAGTCCAACCTATTCACCCTCTTTTTTTCTTTTTTTTTTTAACCCTACCTAACAATTGATCCAGAGGAAGGCAAAAAAACAGCTAAAAAGTGGTGAAAAATAAAAAGGCTTCCATGTTGTTGCCAGTACAACTCACAGCCCATGTAGTCATCATAGCACCACGCCCCCTGACCCAAGTATTCACTGTCTCTATGCACCAATATGGAAGTCCCTGAAAAGACTTGTTTCTATTGTGTTCCAAGCAAGAAATAAAGCTTCTAAATGTACCTACATTCTCAACTTATTCACTGGTGGTGCACCTGGTAAGACACCAGTTATAGAAATACACAGTTCTGAAGGTCCCAAGATAGGGTAAATGTGCAAGTTGCTGGTTCAGGGAATCCCTGTTCTGTGTCAGGGAGAGGGAGGATCTCTGTGCTGTAATTTTAATGGCTGTCAGCTTCTAGGAAGCAAGGCTGAAACTTCCTTGTTTTGATCTGTTGAGCACTACAGAACATGTGGCTGTACGCAGACACTTAGCTGGGGGTTTGAGAAATTACATTGGGGTGAATTTTCAAACTTCCTGCTTCCAGTAGGTTGAGTGAGATCACCTGACCTCTGCCGGCCCTTTTCCCCAGGGGGAGAAGCATGTTCAGTTAAGTCTTATTGCTGGGGAAATCAGGAAGTACCTTAGGAGGAAAATGACAGTTGAGAAGGGGAGCCTATTAATGCAGGCAGAGGCTGGTCACATGACTACAAGCTGGTCACATGGCTAAACCAGGAAGAGTTCAACCAGGAAGTTACATTGATGAACTTTTGCAGCAATAACTTCTCACAAATTTTATCTAGAGATGTGATTTAGGTTTTATTTTGAAGGTACAATGGAAGGCTTTTTATATCATTCTTACTGGTTTGGAAGAATTTGAGATCACAGTTACCCTTTAAAGAAAAAGGCACAGATCAATATTCGGAGATCAGTTCTGATCACCTAAGTATAGATCTTTGCCGGAAGTGATTTTTCTGATCGGATTTCGGGGAATAATCAAAGTAAATAATAATCCCCAGGGAATAATCAAAGTAAACGCAGATTAGATGTTCACCAATTTAAAGGAAATCTGAGCCTCACTTCACATTTCACCCACCAAGAACGAGGTGGAAAACATTGGCTCCTGAAATTCCCATAAAACAATACCAAAATGGTTAGCGAAGGATTGTGTTGTGGGTGAGGAATGACGTATCTAACCAATTTATTTATTTTTTTGCTATGGAGTATTTGCTATCAAAATTAATTTGACACTCTGATATTACAGAGGTACAGTAAGTAAACTTAACCAACTGGGCACTTATTGTACCATTTTCTGTGTAGGTGGATTTATTTTATCAACCTCTGTGTGGGGCACTTAAATTCTAATTATTTATGTGGGGGCCATTTCTATTACAAGTCTTCTTCATTACTTTACTGTAGTCCATTTACGCTATACTTACATTTAGAAGAGATGCTCCCAGAGTAAGATATTCACCTTACAAATCCCCGATCCACCGGTGCTTGGTCCCACCTCCTCTACTGCTACAGCGTGCCCTTTACAAGTGCAAGCAGCAGCAGTGGAGACTCATCTGTTAATGGCCATCAGCCATTGGTCGTGATGTCACTGTCACTGGACCGTGACTGACAGCCATTATCAGAAAGTAGCAGGGAGTCCCACCGATGGATCTGGGATTTGTAAAGTGAACAGCTAACGCTGGGAGCATCTCTCCTAAATGTAAGTATAACGTAAATGGATTTTTGGGGGGGAATACTACAGTATATCAAAATTTTATAGGAGGGGTGGAGATGCTCTTTAAAGCTAAAAATTCATTAATTTAAGGGTTATAGATCACAAATAAAAATCTTCCCATGATTCAAGAGTGTATATATTCCTGTCCTTGCTGTTGACATTGTATTTGTCTAATTTAGTTTATTTTGAGATTTAACAAACAAAACTAGTATCCAAATATAACACCACAAACTCTATAATTATGTCTAATACACTGTTAAGCAACAATATCAGGCTCCACTTAATATTTTCTGTAATTATTCACTTTGTTAAGATGCCAAATGTGAAAATACTAGTAGAATTAAATGGCTTGGTGTCTTGGTCTACCTATGCTGGAATGTCATTTGGGGACATCAAAGGCTGATCAACAACATCTAGGTTTATTCAAAACCAATCATTAAAAGACGCACAAGTTTTGCCTTGTAAGTGGAAGATAAATAAAAAATTTTGTGTTCTTAAAAGTAATTGAATAGTTATTAATGCTAGCCAAACATATATCAGCCATTAAAGGATTGGTTCGATGCACTCTGTACAAATGATCATATTCTCAGGGGCGTAGCTACCAGGGATGCGACTGCACCAGGGCCCTTGGCCAAGAAGTCTCCAAAACTTCCAGTCTGTGTGCCAACTGTTTTACCAGTGGTCTGTGTACAAAGCCTTTTTACCATTGTCTCTGTGCCAAGCATTTAACCAGTGCCTGGCTGTTTGCAGTGCCAGTTTCCCAACCAGTTTATTAGTGTCTGCATGCCAAGCATTTAACCAATCTTTGTGCCAGCTATTTTACCAGTGGTTATATACAAAGCATTTTACCAATGATTACCAAACTGTTGTACTGTTAACAACACCGTATGTGATGGTTGACAAAGCCATTTAAAACACCACAACTAAAAGGTCAACTCAGATATAAACATTGCATTTTTATATGTCAGGTTTATGATTAACCATATAGCTTTACTTTAAAGTATTTTGTAAAGCCACCATACTTTTTAAATCACATTTTAATGTACAACCTGAGTTCTATGAGGACTTACCAAACATCTCAATGCATGTATATAATAGTTCATCTAATGTAGCAGCCTTTTTCATTGTAGTAGATCCCATACTTGTTCTTTCATTAATAATTTTGGCTTTTTTTCCAAAATATCATAATTGAGATGGTCAAGGCTTGATAGCAAAGTTGGCTCTAATGCTTGGTATCTAAGTCATAGAAATACTGTTAAGAAAAAATAAAGTGGTTGATAAGGATCTATTAAGAACATTCACAACTCTGGAAAAATCTAGAAAATTGTTCTTTCATTTGTAATTGGTTCATTACCATGTAATACATTTTAAGTAGACATGGAATTCATATCTAATAAATACAGTTTATTAGAGAGTGTAGTAAATTATGAAGAAAGGGTTAAAGTGTGTAAAATAGATTTTAAGAAATATATGCTAAAAATCTTTTTTATTAAAGGATAAGTAAACTGAAAAAACAAATACAGTTTAAATTGTAGCTGAATCCCTAACTAACCTTTCCCCCCCCCCTTTTTTTAGGTCCCTTCAGAGCCTACCTGAGCCCATGGAAAGTGCTGGCCATCTTGGAAGATGAAAGAAGTCCGGTAAGCTCCTCCGGCCGAGAGTTGCTGGATTTCGTTTCCAGCTTGTGTCTAAATCTTCAGTGCCAGTTAGGTCCGTGCATGCGCGCACCACCCGCCGTGCGCGCGAGTGGCGTCATGATGCACGCTAATACAAGTGTGCGTGGCGTGATGATGTCACGTGCGCACTGCGAGCGCTAACGTCACGTCGCATGCGTCATGACGTCACTTGTGCGCACGGCAGGTGGCGCGCGCATGCAGGGACCTAACTGCCACTGAAGATTTATATTTCATAGTATTCTAAAACCTCCATTGATATAGCACTAGCTCCAGGGGCATTACTAGACCTTTTCTCATTTAAAAAATATTGAAAGTGGCCCCTAATATCTTCCTGCAGCACAACCAGGAGTTTGGTGAACTGGAATGCTGACTTAACACTGCCTGGTGAACTGGAGGGTTGACTTAACACTAGCTGCTGAACTGAAGGGATAACTTAACACTGGCTGCTGATGCCCAGCCCACATAGACTTGAAAATATAAGATGCCTACGCAGACAACATTTTACTTGGACCTTTACTATTGGACATATGTTACTAACCCTATAAATGCTATATATAAAATAAAGCGGGAGCACAAATGTCAAATAGTAAAGGCTTGAAATACTGTAGATAGTAACGATCATAAATAAAGCAATAACGTATGATTTCCATATAAAATAACCATTGCATTGTTATTAACACAGTTTTATAACTACAGACCCACATTCTAACCCCCAACGATCTGTGTATACAAAGTAGAAAATGGGATCAGAGACACCCCGTGTCGACAGCAGCACACTTTGCGTATGTTACAATAATTTGTGTTGCAATTGACCAGCTAGCTGTTTCTCATCCAATTTTTTTTTATATTCATAATCTGCCTCTTTGCACATTTACCTGTCTTACTATTCTACTTTAAATGGGAAAAATATTTTTTATGTATTTTTATATATACTGTAATATTTTTATACAGTATATATTTGGTAAATGTTCTAGGCTGTGGAACTGACATGGAATGACCCTGTGCTCGTATTCTCAGTTTTACATTATATATATGCTCCTTTCAAAAGAACACTCTTTTAAAAGAATGCTTTGTTTATATTGTATTTATGGTGCCTCATAAATATCTGTACAATTGCACCTGTCAAATCGATATTTTCTACTTAAGATACATTCAAATTTCAGCATTGTTATGTTTTTACATTTCATTCTGGTCTATAAAATCATACGGAATACGAAACCTTTCCTTATAGATAAAATGCTCCTTTTAAAACTGATTGCACAGAAAACAGATGATTAAAGGGCCGTGAATTTAATTGATTAAAAGAATTAAGATCAAGACTACCTAACAAATTTTTTTTGTGACATTTTAGTCATTTAGAAATATTCAGTTATATTTTAAGAGTTTATGTATAGTAACTCTTATTTATTTAAATACATAAACACAGTGTGGACAAAGGGGAAAATAACAAATGTATTATTTTATTATAACTCTTTTTTGTATTATTCCATCCTCCCTCACAGTGTTTATTTATGAGTTTGATGAAATAATGAGAATGGATTAAGTGGGCCTAAGGTCACCAGACATCGTTGTCACAATATAAAGAATACATTTAAAATTATACAAGCTGTATCTCCTTGTGTACACTGTACACTTCTAGACATGCTCACTAGTGCACAGATCAAAACAAGGACAACTATGCTACAGCACAGAGACCAGCATCTTTTAGGCACAAATCAGTGCAGCACAGAAATCCTGTTTCTCTCAGTTAGACTGGGTACTCACGATACAATATAATAGTCTGACCGATATTACCATGTATCGGTCAGTCAGACAAAAATATTATATAGTGTGGGTGCCAAAGGCCACGACTGATCTCAGTCACCCGTTCTTCCTTTTCGGGTCTGCTGGTCAATCACAGGCAATTTTGCGGTTGGCAAATGTTGTCCTGTGTTTACCCAGCCTTACTAGCACTGCTGTATACTATATAAGACCTTTTCTGTGTCTGTCTCCTTTTTGCCCCCTTACAATCTTTGGAAGTATCAGGGGCTTCCATATTGGTGTGGAGACATCTATATAAATTAATTTTACTAACTAAATAAACACCTGAATGTGTTTACTGTTCTTTTTTCTATAATTAGTATAAATATTGTCATAACTAAGCAAAGCAGAATTCATAATATATTTCTCCTAGTGGGAATTTTGTCAAATGCATTTTGTAGAAAAACTATTTAAAACAGTATTTGTTTTAAAAAAAAATCTAACTTTAGATGGTAATAAGACTTTAAAGGAGAACTAAACCCAAAATACAAAGGCAGCTCCACAGACTTTATAACTGTCACTTAGTAAAACCATTTGTCTCTCACCTCTGAATTCACCCTATTAGTGTAGAAATAATTTATAGAACATTTCTGAGTACTGGCAATCTATGATGTCACGTCTGGCTTCTAGTGTTGCCTCTTCCTGGTGGTCCAGGTACCAAAACTCCTTCTGTACATGCTAACTAGCTACCTTGTGTTTGTTTCCCACTCCATCTTTCCCTGCATCCATTGCTCACGATTTATTATTGTGTTCGCGCTAGTTTTAGGATTTTAACGCCAATGGTCGTGCTCGCTTCCGTGCATGGGTGTTGCGCTTCCACAATTGGACCCTAACAGAGCGCATGCAATACAGACCAAAAAATGGTAATCACATGCACTCCAATAGCACACTGAAACGCATTGCATGTAGTGGGGCTGGTCCCATAGGCTACTACATGCCTACACTCCCACTGATCACAAACCGCAATCCAAAACCGCTATAGTTTGAGTCTTAAGGGAAAGGTGCCAACCCCAGTAGAATTGAACTGACCACTTTACAAGATACATTTATAAAAACAAAACAGCTCAGAGCTGCTGGTGCAGCATATTGACTTGAACATTGTCTTAGCACAGCTCTGTGCAATGCATTTTACAGGCCATCTTTGCCTTTAGACCCAAACACGTATTAAATCTACATGTTGCAGTGCTAAGTACCATTGCATTAAATACAAACTGTATCAGCCTGCATCATGCTCTTGTGTAGATATTATCAGGACTATGTAATAAAAAGTTCTTAAAATCTGATTGGTTGGGGCACAATTTGCACCATTTTTAGTTGATAAGACCTTTTAATACATAGGCCTGTATATGTGTTCGGGTCTTAAAGGCAAAGATGGGAACCCTAGTTGGAAGAGGGTTTTTGCCTCCCTCTAACATTACCCCTTTAATTGGCATTCCCTCCAATAATTCCTATTAATCTGTACATTTATATAAACAACATGGTGCAGAGCTGCAAGTGGCATACCCTCCAACATTCCCCTTTCATACGTACACTTATAGAACATGGCGCAGTGCTGCAGGTGGAGGATAATATAATGACCCTGATCTTTGCACAGCTCTGTACTACAGTTGTTTTTATACAGACAGCTGAATTAAAAACACACTCTTCCTACCCTCCAATTTTCCCTTTAATAAGGTACACTGATGTGAAATGCATTGCACAGAGCTGTGCTAAAATCAGGTTCACTTCACTATCCTCCCCCTACAGTTCTGCGCCACATAGTTTCTATAAAGAAACACTCTTCCTACCCTCCAACATTCCCTTTAATAGGGTACACTGTTGAGAAATGCATTGCACAGAGCTGTGCTTAGATCAGGTTCACTTCACTATCGTCCCCGCTACAGTTCAGCACCGTGTGGTTTCTATAAAAACACACTCTTCCTACCCTCCAACATTCCCCTTTAAGAATGTACACTGATGAGAAATGTATTGCACAGAGCTGTGCTAAGATCAGGGTCACTTCACTATCCTCCCCCTACAGTTCTGCACCATGTGGTTTCTATAAAAACACACTCTTCCTACCCTCCAACATTCCCCTTTAAGAAGCTACACTTTCCATTAATAATGCTGAAGCTGCCAGGGAGAGCTAGAGACCTTAACACTACGGGCCATATTTATAAAGGTGTGGTATCGCCTTCTTTAGCAATCATTATGGCGACCGTTAGTTTATGATCGCTATCGGAAATCTTGAAAATGTACGATTGCGAACGTAAATCTATTACCGCCTATAGAATATCATTACGGCAGTTTACAGCATGGTATACTATTGCCACGGTCGTACAGTAATGAAAACCTGAGGTATCGCAAGTTTTTAAATATGGCCCTACAACACTTAAACAATACATTGCAGGTGAAACATACAAAGACACAGGTCTGTAACGGTGAATAGTGCAGGTTTATTGCAAATCATGCATGCTACATGCTTCTGACCCACTTGTCCTTCCTCAAGTGCTTGAGTGGGTCTGAAACACGTAGCACACATGTTTTGCAAAAAAACTTGCAATATTCACAGCTACAGACCTGTGTCTTTGTATGTTTCACCTGCAAGTTATTGTTTATATATCTGATTTGGTGGAGTGAAAGTGAGACACATTAATTCAGATCCGGACACACTAGATACCCAGACCTATATACATCACACTACAACAATGCTATTAAAGGGTTAATCAGCTGCACCACCAATTTGAATATTGATGATGTAATATATTCCTACATCATAGGGGTTAAGAGGTGGGAGTGGAAATCACACAGGTGCTGAAAATGTAATCAAGGTAAAAGTACTGGCAGGCAAGGGAAAATGTCAGCTTCAGATTGGGGAACATACAGAACCTAAAATGAGCTCATAGAGGTAAAGAAAATGCCCCTGAGTGGAATCTTCCATGCTGAGAAGGATGTTGAGGCTAATACTTTCTAACTTAATCTTTGATTTTTGGGGTTTAATTCTCCTTTAATATCCTACATGTATATTTTTAAAGCTAACTTTAACATTTGAAAACTAACATCTGATTGACTGGGGCAAAATTGGCACCAATTTAAAGATGATAACTTTTATTGAATTTCCTTGTAAGTGTTTAGCAGGCAATATGAAAAGATCATAAGCAATGACATTTTCTACATGCATGCTGTTAAGTTAAATGTTTTTAAAAATATACCGGTAAATTCTACTGTAATTGTGTTTTCTCATTAATTTGCAAAATCCTGTACCTGACCTCTTAGATTACCTTACTGACATCACTTAAAGGGCATGTTCATCTCTGTTTAAGAAATTTTCTATAGTGTAGGGCTCCATCTACCACCCCCAACCGCTGTAGTAGTTTGCAAAAAAAACGAAGCCGAACTCTACTTACACAGCCTCTTTCCCGCGGCGTTCAGACACGTCCCTCTGCTTGCAAGAAACTGCAAGCAGGGGGCCGGACCGGCAGCCGCGTCCGTGATTGGTTGAGAGGCAGCCAATCACGGATGCGGCTTCCGGCAGTACAGAACGCTGGAGGAAATAGGCTGTGTAATTAGAGTACAGCTTAGTTTTTTTACAAGCTACCACGGCGGCTGGGGGTGGGAGAGGTAGCCCTACACTACAGAAAAGGGGTTTGTAGATAGGGAAGGGAGAGAAAAATGGGAGGGAGAGGGAGGGGGGCGGGCTTCAAAGTGCATGTAATTTTTCTCCCGGAGGAGAGACCATTTGGGACACAGGCAGGCTCCTGCGCTTCATTTTTTTGGGACTTTACACAGACATTGCAGGGCAGCCATTTAGAGGAGGGATGTAAGGTAAGGATTTTTCAACACTACACAGTGGGGCCAGTAGTGGGTTAAAATATAGTTTTAGGGGTGGACATGGCCTTTAATCACTTCCTTAATGAAAGCCAAGCCACAAACAAGGATTGCATGTTTATCGTCGTGCAATGTAACAAATGGTACAAGGAATGAATTACACTTTCATTAATAGTTATGTATAAGGCATCATTGGAAGGTGACTTAAAAGTAAATTCAATGTAAAAGTCTAACAGGGAGATTTAATAAAAGTTCTTATCGTTAAAAATGGTGCTAATTTCCCCCCAACCAATCAGATGTTAAATAATATCTGATTGGTTGGGGCAAAATTAGCACCATTTTTAACGATAAGAACTTTTATTGAATATCCCTGTTAAATTTTAAACCAAAAAATCCTGCAGACTGGAACTTCATGGCCAATCTATTTTCATAATAATGTTTTTTGTATTATCAGTAAACAGAGACCATGCTCTCAATACCCATTTTTAAAAGGACTTAAAAACGTGCAATTCTACCTACTTGGTCAACGGTTGTTCATTGATATGGCAGGACGGGTCAAGAAATGACCGCAGATTGTGTGCCCAAACACATACAATCCTGGGCTGGAACATGTGGTTGGTTTATGTGTGTATGGTCCTAGAGTCAGATTGAATAGTGGCTTCAGTACAGAACCCCAAGGCACCCAACTAAGAACTTTTAATTCACATAGATAAGGATCCATTGACAACTATTTTCTCTCTCTGTATGTGATCCAACAATCAATTATCTATCCATGTACAAATGTGTTTCCAAGGTCAAAACACCTTAGTATATAGTAAATATATATACATAAGTCACCTATGAGGCACAGTTTCAAAAGTTTTAGCAAAATCTGAATATACCATTTTCACTGCTATGAAAGAGTCTAACACGCTTATTCAATAAGAGGTGAAAAAATGGCTTGAGCTGTTAATTTGACTCAACCAGTCAGATATTACCTTTTTACTGGTATACTACAGTTAGAAAACATAAAATAACATCTGATTGGTTGCTGCACATAAAGAAAATGGGAAAAATGTACCTCATATTGATCAAGCTTATTTAAATTCTTTAAATTCTTTCTCACTTTACTATATCCTCCCTCTGCTTCAGAGGATGTCAAAATCTGGGATCTTGAGGGGGCGGAGTCTGACAATCCATCATGGCTGCCACATGTTAGTGGAGCTCCGGACCTGGGAGCACTAGATGAGGGGACTAAAGCTCTAATAAATGGACTCTAAGCACTTAAACTGACCAGTCCCGCTCCAGCAACTAACATGCCCCCAAAAATGGCCAAGGCGAACCCAGAGGCGATTTACTGGGCTATGTCACCCAACCGGACGGCGCATCCACGCCGCACCAGGCGCAACCCCTAAGGCACAGGACCCGGACCTGTCTCCCATCAAAAATGATCTGGACAGGCTCTATGCAGACCTCGAGAAAGCGATAAAGACAGCCCACAAAACCACGCTGGCAGAGGTAAGGCAGGAGCTGACTGCTTTGGGAGACCGGGTCGCGGGAATAGAAAATAAGCAGAGCCACGTGGCAAGATACTGCACCCAACTTGAAGGGGACATAGCAGAGCTCCGAACTCAAATATATGAATTACAAACAGCGCAGGAGGACTCTGACAATAGGAGCAGGCAACAGAACCTGAGACTGCGAGGCATTCCAGAAACAGTACAGGATCTTAACCCATACCTGGAACAGTTGTTCCACCAGATAGCCCCGCTACTACAAGTGCGTGACTTACTACTGGACAGGGCACATAGAGCCCTAAGGCCTCCACCAGGCCCTGACAGCCCACCAAGGGATGTGATAGTAAGATTCCACCTATACACTGCCAAAGAATCCATTATCAAGGCAGCCCGCAACCATGAGACCCTGAAACAAGATGGCTACACAATCCAAATCTATCAGGACATATCTCCAAACACGCTACAGAGAAGGAGAGAGATGAAGCCAATACTTGAAACGCTTAAAAACCGAGGTCTCAAATACAGATGGGGCTTCCTATTTCGGCTGCTGGTGAATCACAACGGCAAAATGGTGTCTATCACATCCCCAGACGAAGGCAACATTCTTTTCCAGAGGTTGGGCCTGGAAACCCGAGACCTGATTCCCAGGGGCCCAGATAATCATTGAATTCCTCCGCCAACAGATGACTGGACGACAGTCTTCTCACCATCTCCACCTAGGGGCATCAATTCCCCCGCCCGAACCCCTAATACCCCCCGAGGTGAACTATCTTAAATGTAACCCTGGTAAAATAATTTTGAACAACCAGGAGAGGGTTAACCCGAAATAGGGTCCCTTTAAAATTGTGACTGGGGTTTACGAGCCCTACGGGAATTTACCTACCACAAGGCAGAAGGATATATGAAACAGGTTGAGCCTAGGGGAATGTTCTGCTCCTGACTACAATACCCTAACCCACGATGACCAAATGGTTGGGGACCAACTTCTGATAAAAGGGTTGACCAAGGGAATAACCCAGACTAATTACAAGGTCCAAAAACAAAAATAGTAAAAACTCAAGAGAGATAACACCGGGTCACACCGATAACCTGGGAGAGACTGATAAAATCATTGTCGGTTTATTCAAACCCACCAAACTGTATATTCAACCCAGCTTTTTTTGAAAGCCTATTCACCTGCTATATCCTTCCTACGGAGGATAAAACTCTTTACCCACGACCTGCAAAACCACCTAATTGATGACTATTTGAGATCACTAATGGAATTAACCGGTCCTAAGGATAAAGCTGAAACTAGAAAGTTCTATCACCTGTTTTAACTAAAGATGTTTTGTTATTCTTAAAAATAGAACTCTTAAAGCATAGTATAATATTTTATTGGTATAAAAATGTTTAGCTACTATATTTTTCTATTTATATTTTCCCCTCCCTTCCTCCCACCATACAAAACTATCAGGATATATCTAGATTACAGCTTTAAGAGGGATAACAAGTTTAAAAATAACTACAAATATCAGACAACGGTACCGACTTTACTACAGCACGGTAGATATGCTATAGCGGGGGGGTTAGGCATTTTATTGCCCCATACGGTAATAACCCACTAGCCTCTGTCTACAAGTGCAAATACAGGAACCGGGATGGGACGAAACTGGAGTAATTTAGACTGTCCTGGATAGATGGATCTCTATAAGAACGGCACATCACCAAATTAATATAAAAACTGTTATTTACCATATGTTTTTTGATTTCCCTCCCCTCTCTATCACTATATGAAACTGTCAACATATGATCTGGTCCACAGATTAAGATGACACCGAGGACCCACAGACCTCTACAGACACTAGATAACGATACTGCTTTTACAATAATCTAGTAAATATGTTAAAGTGGGGGGCTAGGTACTTTGTTGCCTCATACTGTAATAGCCCACTAGCAGCTGTCTACATGTATAAACCAAGTGGTTAAATTAGAGAGAGTTGGGAGGTCTTTAACTATTTACACTATTTGACCCATGGTTTACCAAAGAGCCTCTCTGTAATGTGCTATCCTCACTTAACAGAATGCTTAATCAGTCTTTATTGTTTTCTCCTCTCCCATCCCCTGCAACATGTCTAACTACATATCAGACATCACCCCTCCCCTGAGGATAATATCTCCCTACCTCTGGTGGGAACAAAGGGGCTTGTTCCCAGAAGCCCAGTGACAAGAAAACCTAGGAGATAATCTGCCCCTGTTGTCCAAAATAGGACCCCCTCCTATATCATACCAAACACCCTCTTACTGGTGCTCCCGGACCACGACCCACCACCCATCAGGCTGCCCGTCCCACATATTTAGTGACAAGAAATTTGTCTCAAAGTTAAATCTGATACAAAGGCCTCAACAATCCCACCAAGAGTTCTATCGCAATAAAACAATATGAAAGAGATTCGCACCATATTATACTGTAGGTCTTCAAGGAACTTACTTTACTCAGGGAAAGGAACCAAAATATTGGGGTAAACAGTACACTTCGCACTATTTTGCCTCCAGCATCTCCAAAAAAGGGGGCGTGGCGATTTTGATACACAAGACAATCCCTTTTCATGCTGGATTCATGTTATAGAAACCCGGAAGGGTCGTATCTTATTCTCACAGGAAATATACAACAAACTAAAGTAACGATAATTAACATATACTCACCTAGCCAAGGCCAGAGAAAATTCTTTAAAACTTTAGAAAACCACCTGCTAACTCTGGAACTAGGTAAACTAATTCTATTGGGAGATTTTAATGTTGCACTCGACAAATCACTAGATCGTTCCAGACCATCATCAACTTCCAGCCCTGCCCTCTCCTCTAAAGCACTCCTTGTACATTTAATTTGTGGGACACATGGCGACTAAAACACCCATCAGAAAGAAAATACACCTTTTATTCTAATCCTCACAAAGTCCATACAAGGATAGACTATATCAGCACAACTGTTACCCCATTTGATAGACACAGATATCTCAAATATAACCTGGTCTGATCACGCTCCGATCTCGACCCAGTTGTGTGGTCTGTTGTCAGCCAAGCCAAATTACCGATGGAGATTAAATGAATCTTTATTGGCAGACCAAAACACCTGAAATAAACTGGATGCTACTCTCAGAGAATATTTCACACTTAACCTTAAAGAGGACACATCAATCTCTATAGTCTGGGCAGCTCATAAGGCGGTTATGCGAGGCCACCTAATTAAGATAGCATCCACTAAAAAAAAAGAATTCACCAATAACTTAAACAAACTACTTTCATCCTTAAAAACAAAAGAACTTACACATAGTAAAACACACTCTGATACACTACTACGAGAAATAACTCTTAGAGGAGAAATCAATTTACTCCTATCATCAAGAGCAGAAAAAGCCATCACCCAGCAAAAGTTCTATAGTAAACAAGATCAGATGGATACAATGCTTGCAAAGAAATTGAATTTAAAAATGACCCAAAACTCTTTACTTCCACTGAAATCATCAACAGGACAGACGGTATACGACCCGATACAGATTCTGGACATATTTACGGACTACTACAAGACTTTATATCAGGGACAAACAGCAGACACTAGGACAGCTACACCAGAAAACATACCGTACACAAATATTTAACGGAAGCAAACCTACCTCGACTTTCAGAGAATGTCATCCAACAACTAAATGCACCTATCACACAGTCCAAATGGACAGAAACCATAAAATATCTAAAACCAGGGAAAGCACCGGGTCCCGATGGATACACTATCACATACTATAAAATATTCCGTAAAACCCTATCCACACACTTTATAGCAACATTTAATTCTATAATGGAGGCAAAACTACACTACCACCAGAAATGCTAGAGGCCAACATAGTAGTTATGCCGAAAGAGGGGAAAGACTCCACCCTATGGGCCCTATTTATAAAAGATTGTTATCGTTATCAAAAAAATAACGAACGCTATCGTAAAATAACGCCGGGTACTTTTCGATAATGCCCGGTATTTTCCGATAACGGCCGGTAATTTCGGTCGTTATTTTACGATATCGATCGTTATTTTTTCGATAACGATAAGGCCCTATGTAGCAGCTACCGTCCGATATCTTTAATAAACACAGACATAACAATTTTCACAAAGCTTTTATCAAACAGAATAGCCAAGATACTGCCTCATCTGATACATAAGGATCAAACAGGCTTTATACCAGGGAGGCAAACAACAGACAACATCCGACGCACCCTACAACTAATCCATCACTGCCACTCCATCGACAAACCAACGATAGTATTGTCAATCGACGCTGAAAAAGCATTCAATAGGATAGATTGGCAATTCATGAAGCTCACGTTGGAACATTTTGGTTTCAAAGGAGCATTTATAAGAGCAATAAACAACCTGTATTCCACACCAACAGCCAGAATCTCTAACATGGGATTTTCCTCCCAGACTTTCCCAATACACAACTGCACACGCCAGGGCTGCCCCTTATCACCTTTATTCTTTGTAATGTGTATGGAACCCATGGCAGCACACGTCCGCAACCAAAATAAAATATACGGTATCGATTTAAAACAGTCAACATACTATAAAATTAGCCTCTTTGCCGACGACACCCTATTTACCCTATTAAAGCCACAAACCTCAAGACTTTACAGCGCCCTAGAGCAATGGGTGGAGCAGATCTTCCATCATTGAGACACTATTTCCTGGCGGCGAGGCTGGCTTAGACCATGCAGTGGTACAATAAAAATGAACGACCAAGATGGATTGATCTGGAACAGGACCTATTACCAAATATATTATTGAGTGAGATTCTGTGGTTAACTATCCCCAAAGTTTCCATCAAATATCTAACCCATATTTAAAGTTCACCCTCGATCTGTGGTATGAAACGGTCAAGAACTATAAACTTTCAGGACCTTTATCATTAATGACACCCATATATCACAACCCCGACTTTCCCCCAGGTTATCCATACTCAGGAGTGGAGGGCATGGCTGGAAAGAGATATTTTTAGAGTAGAACATATAGCACCTGGAGGTTATATCCTTCAATGGGAACAAATTCAAGCTGAATATAAACTACCAACACAAGAATGGTTACACTACAACCAATTAGCACACTAAACATGGAAAAATCAAACGACCACTACTGGCACCCAGCTCACACCATTTGAATACATCTGCAACACAATTTCGTATAACACCCGCACAATCTCAAAAATATACTCTATACTGAATGAATATCGCCACGCCCCCAAACCAAATTTCATAAACAAATGGGAGAACCTGCTGGAGATGGAGCAATGGACAAGTATATTCAACTCCCTGAGTAAATGCTCCACGAATATAATTGTGCAGGAAAAAAGCTTCAAAATATTGCACCACTGGTATATGTCTCCCCAAAAAACACATATGATCTACCCACAATCATCTCCTCTTTGTTATAGAGGATGCAGATTGCTAGCAGATTTAAAGCACTGTTGGTGGGACTGCACGGAGGTGCAAAAACTGTGGAAAGAATGTGAGCTATTAATCCAAGAGGTTCTCTGCACCACAATCACTCTGGACCCATGGTCCGCACTTTTTGAAAAAAAGATATCACAATTATCCCTCCCAGGAAACAAATTTGCTCACAGTGTATGTGCCAGCACTAGGACTCTTATAGCCACTTCTTGGAAGCAACCCACCCCTTCTAGACAACAATTAGTGTCAAAAATATGGTGGCTGTGTGAAAATGAGTTGGTAGTCAATAGGACCAGGGGTACAATGAAACTATACGATATGGTCTGGAATCCATGGATAAGCACAATGGGTTCCCCGGGGAGAGCTGAACCGGGCCAAACGTAATAAATGATGTGGATCTGGGAAGGAAGGAGGATTTCCTAACCGCAATTATTATAATAATAAGACGACTGGTATAAATGCAGTGTTGCTTTCTTTTTTTATTCTCTTCTTTAATTTATTTTAGCGTCTATTTATATATGTATTGTTAGGTATAAAGTTATAAAGGGAAGGACACAGTTTTCAAAGCCTAACTTCTAATTTTATTTTTATGCACATTTTATTTGTTTATGGGGGGGAAAAAAAGGAAGAGATATCACTGTTTGATAATATATGCGAGAATATATTTGTTACGCAGTTTATAATTATAAATGTTAATATGTAAAGATCTATAATTTATGAATATCTCTTCAATAAAAAATATTTGGAAAAAAAAAAATCTGGGATCTTAGATGCATATTTGGTGGTCATGCCAGTCAGTTGCCTCACTGTGGAAAGACACACAACAGCTACTTTAATCTATTTTCCACACCACAATAACACCAAATCCTCTTACTAACTCCCCCCTTCCCCAAACCTACAAAATAAAATTTATCAGAAATAGATTAAGTTCAAATGTCTATCTACACAGTACTTTACCTGTCATCTATGTTCTCAATAAACAAATATTAAAGAAAAAATTCTTACTCAGGTGCTTTAGCTTGACAAGATCTATTTTGCACAAAACCATGCTGATAACTACTTACAGTATACATTTGGTTGTTGAGGCATAGTATAGAATATCATCCCAAAGCAAAGTTTCCAGTATCTTTCCCACGATTGATGTTTAAACTTACTGTACTTGGCTTTATTCCAATCCAGAGGCACAGCTCCAGACAAAAGTGAACTGAAAAGATAAGAAATAGTGGTCTAGCTAAAACTGACCATAGCTCTCTAAAGAACTGTAGATGTATTTCATCAGGTCCAGGAGCTTTATTGATATAAACTTTTTATAATTGTTTCTGTACCATATTATATGTCAGCCATGGTGACATCTTTAACTTTATGAAAGGTGTGCCGCTACCACAGATGTATATTATACAGCATTCTATGATATATATTTAAAAATTATAGTGATTTAAACTGGATAAAAGATAATGTCTTTTCAGCCTGTTACCAAGATCTTTAATCAAGGATTTTTATTTTTCTTGTTTACTTGTTTAGATTGCTTTGTTTGTATGGTTCATGTCAGAATGTTAGAAACAATAATGTAGCTAACATTATAGAGGCAATGTGTATTCCTATTCCTATTAGTGTACTAACACAATTATGCCAAGCCAGCTGTTCTGACAAATAAGGATTAAAAGACAAAGTAGCTTGAATTTGTCCCATTTCACATTACAAAGGGCTTTTTTAATCAAAAATAAGAGAGAAGGAAGCTGATTTGAATGTGTTTCGATCATAGTACAATTACCTTATTTAAACTATAAAGCTTATGTCATTAGAAGGGATTTGGCCTGATGCCTGTTACTTTCTGGTTAATATTTAAGTTGCTCTACTGTTGTTGTTTTTGTCAAAGCTAAAAGAGTTTCTAGTTAGTGATTTCCTGTTTTTGTAACAATATGCAGATTACACTTATTTTTAGTAATATCCTAATTTGTTTCTGAATGTAATATTTTGGGTGTGCAGTAACGTAGCAATTGTTATTTAACACGGGTTACTGTAAATGCTATTACTATTTTTACGACTGTTGCCTTTAATGTTTTGACATTTGTACTCCTGCATTCTGATGGGGTTGATAAATGCATAATGAATTCAGGAGTACAAATGTCAAATAGAAAAGGCACAAAGTACATAGTTATTTTAACAATTTTTAACAACCATAAGTTCTATCACCATTATTGAGTCGTTATTGCTACTTTACCATAACAAACTTTAATAAATAATGCCCTTTATTCTTTTATTTTAAATGTTTGTATTTATTGATATCTATTTAATGTATAAAGGAGAATGCGCTTCTCACGGTGCAATATAATGATATTACGCTACAGAGGATTTACAAGGCAATATAAAAGCACAAGGCCATAGGCTTTTATAAAGGACATCCTTTTATTATACTGTAATAAGCACACTATTTCATATAATATTTAAGTTTATATGATTTTTGTTGGAAATATTATTGGGTGGGGGAGGGGTTAGGGAAATGGAAGAGAAAAGAACTATGAACAGAAAAGCAGGTAATATGATACATTATTATATGTTTTCTAACATTCTGGTTTTAGAATAAAGACCCACCCACCGGTACCTGCTACTACCCAACAGCTACCGGTGGGTGGGTCTTTAAAGAGACTACACATGTTCAATACTGTGAAGATGGATGTGTGTTGTCTATTAATGATTGAACAAAAGTCCTTTTTTTCTGATTGCACTGCTCCAATGGTAGCCCCCAAACACATACATTTTCCTTTTAAATTTTAGTTCATCAAGAAACCCTGAAGAGAGTTAGAGACACCCACTGGGAGAGTTGAGGTTATATTGAATATTAAATGCTGATAGCAAAGACAGGCAATTCATTTAACATAAAAGTAAGTTCAGCTGTGCCAAAAATGTACAATCAGTCGAATTTAACCCCTATACAAATGTTTTGTATGACTTTATCACAGGTTGGGATGGCTAAGTTTTTCCGAAAAGTCACACAGCCAGTGTTGGAATGGGGTGTTGGGGCCCACCAGGATGAGTTTAGGGGCCCACTCAATATTTCATATCTCTATGATCACTTATACATATCTCTCTTAAGCCTCATACACATGTGTGATCTCGGGGGCCAACCCGCGACACACAATGTGTATGCACGGCCACTTTGGCAGATAATCGCACTGTGTATGGGCACTTTGCCAGCTGAAATGGGTGTTCAGTCAGGAATCATTGTCTGACCAGGCAGATTTTCAACCAAACGGCCATTTTGCCTGACAAAGTGACCATATACAGCACAATTATCGGGCGAAATGGCTGTGCATACACATCATGCGTCGCAGGTCGGCCCCCCCGCTCGCATGTGATCTTAATGCCTACTGGCTCCTATTGTTTATTAAAATAAATTTCTTACTGTCACTTTGGCTCTGTAATTATATTTATCAGTCTTCTCTGTTTTCTTGGGTGAATGAGCTGTGGGCTCACCAGGGGATTCACCTGTAACCCTGTGGGCCAGTCCGACACTGCATGCAGGCACCACAAGGTACTGTATTTAAATTTGCTGCTTTTTTGCACTCTGGAATATACCTAAACATACCGATAGTAGATGAGGTGACAAATATGTCATCAATGATAGCTATCAAAAAAAAATCCCCTTATCAGACAATTTACAAGATGTGTTGTTTTTATGATCTGAAATAGAGAGTAAGTTGCCTGGATACCTAACAAACACTGGTTTAACAAACCCAAACAGAGAAAGTCTTTGTATTTATTGCCTTCATGCCTACAAAGGAAAAGCACTTTGTTAACGTGTTTAATACTTTACGTTCTGTTACAGATCTATACCTTTTTCATATTGTCACTTTTGTAGTTGGTTTGTTGCCTTTAAAACCTTAATAAAAATATAGTTTAATCTGTAAATACTATGATATCATATCAGTGTGGTACTGTTTACCCTGACTTTGTATGCCAAAACTTTAAAGGAGTTAAGCCTAAAGCACATTTTTTCTGATTTTTCATTTTTCCTAACTGCTAAATTAAGTAGACATATTTACATAGTGCTGTTAAAGAACTCGTTTCTGTACAATATAACAATACAAAAAAACCGAAGAAAAAGATAAAAATGTATACATAAAATAGTGCTAAATTCAAGAGTTATCGATTTAAATAAATTATTGAAAATATGTCCACAAAAAGTTCATTGTTCGAAGAGCTCTAAATAGTTTGAGTTCTTTTGAACTCATAATGTTTGGCTCGAACTTGGGTTCGAGTTCTAGTCCATCCCTAATCCTTAGGGCTCGTTCACACTACATCAGTTTTTATCCGTTTTTCAAACGCAGGTGCGTTTAAAAAAATAGAGAGTTAAACCCCATAGGATTTCATAATATTGTTCACACCTGCTCCGTTATAATCCGTTCCGTTCCGTTTAAAAAACGCACTGCATGCAGCATTTCTGTCCGTTTTTCATGCATTTTCTATAGAAATCTATGGAATACACATTGTTAAAAAATGGATACAAATGTATGAAAAAAATGGATACAAACTGACAGAAACACATGCTGTGTGTTTCTGTCAGTTTCTAGTGTGAACGAGCCCTTACATGTCTACAATTAAACAATATTCGTGCTGGTTCTCTGAGACAGGAAATAAGATTTTACTTATGTCACTTGGGGCCCTATTTATAAAAGATCGTTATCGTTATCGTAAAATACCGATCGTTATCGTAAAATAACGACCGGGTTTTTACCGATAACGACCGTTATTTACCGGCGATACCTACCGTTATTTACCGATAACGACCGGTATTTAAATAACGGTAAATACCGGTCGTTATTGGTAAATAGCGGTCGTTATCGGAAAAACCCGGTCGTTATTTTACGATAACGATCGGTATTTTACGATAACGATACAGATCTTTTATAAATAGGGCCCTTGGTCTGCTCACAGGTGAATCCAAACAAGGGGCAGCTAATCAGAGCTGATTGATCTGCTCACAGGTGAATCCAATCAAGGGGCAGCTAATCAGCGCTGATTGGTCTGCTCACAGGCGAATCCAATCAAGAGGCAGCTAATCAATGCTGATTGGTCTGCTCACAGGTGAATCCAATCAAGAGTCAGCTAATAAGTGCTGATTGGTCTACTCACAGGAGAATCCAATCAAGAGGCAGCTAATCAGCGCTGATTAGTCTGCTCACAGGAGAATCCAATCAAGAGTCAGCTAATCAGTGCTGATTGGTCTACTCACAGGAGAATCCAATCAAGAGGCAGCTAATCAGCGCTGATTGGTCTGCTCAGAGGAGGATCCAATCAAGAGGCAGCTAATCAGCGCTGATTGGTCTACTCACAGGTGAATCCAATCAAGAGGCAGCTAATCAGCGCTGATTGGTCTGCTGACAGGTGAATCCAATCAAGAGGCAGCTAATCAGCGCTGATTAGGTCTGCTCATAGATGATGCAATCAAGAGGTTAATTGTGCCAGCAACACGTGTCTATTAAAGTCTATGCACAAAAATGTCTATTCATTTGCTGATAAACCTAACAAGCCTCCATGGATTCCTAATATATGTGTCCTGCAAATCTGTACCGAATTTTGTGCCTTTAGCTCAAAAACTGTAGTAGGAGATACATTACAAAGGGTACATAATAAAAGGGAAGAATAAAAAATAGAAAGCAAAGCCATTAAGCTCTTTCAAGCTTGTTATTGGCTGTAAAAAACAATCTGTAAAAATAAAACACCCAATTCCCTTTTTCAAAGCCTGTAATTATTAGTAAATAAAACATTAATGTATCTGAGCGAGAAGCAGGAGCAGCTGATTTATTAATCTTTTTTAAGGACAATACCCATTTTTTCTTTTTTTCCCTGGTATGGTAAGTACAATCATGAGACAGTCCTAGGAATTGAAGGCTAGCATCATGATATTAGCTAAGACAAAACTCATATGACTTAACAAGAATGTTCACAGTGTTTAACAAGCCCAGAGGTATTGAGAACCTTCTTTGTTACATTTCCTTTTGCTGCGATATTGCAATTACATTTCATGAGTATGTTTATGTAAATGGTTCACATGGAACGTAAGAAAGTTTTAGACAAACTTGGCATGTTATCCACTTAATTTAGACAAGGATCGCACTAAAAACAATGCTTTGGTCAGCGTGTTGCAAGTTGAAATAATGCAACTCTTCTTGGTTTGTTTTTGTAGGTAAGCGAAAGGCAAATACACAAAACAATACACCAATAGACCTCAGAGACTGACAGATGGTTTATCTATCTAGAATCAGCAGTTACAGTACTGTTAGCTCTTTAGTCATGTAAAAATCATTGAATCTTAGAGGATAATAAGAAGATATCAATGTTACTTACTGCATTTCTGTGCAGAGGGATCCCACAACTATTCCCATTATTCGTTCAGTTGCCAAGTGTTAAAGCATGAAATGAGCAGCTGTTTGCTGTGTGCTGTGTCTTACCAAGTCACATGCCCCTCCTCTGATAAAACCCAACAGCAGACTTTGCCAGGAGGTCATAACGATAAGATCCTTTATTTTTCTGGGGCTGTTTTATTTTTAGCCCTAATTTTACGCCTTGTTTGATGACAAGTTTTATTTTAAAAGAAAAGTGGGGAACAATATTCTTAGGCTGGAAATATCTGATTAGAGAATTGGTTTAAACATTACTGAAAATGAGAACTACTGTTTTACCACATCCTATTAACAGATCATTTATGAAGGAGTAAATGATTTTCTAATTTAGCAAAAAGGTTCAAAATTTACTGCCTGTTGGATAGTTGCAAAAGACCTTGGAGACACAAGAAAATACATCTAAACAGAACATGTGTAGCTTATGTGCAGTAGCTTTATTATTTCATATTATTTCTACCAAGTGGCATAACTCGGAATCTCTGAGTCCCCAGCAGAGAGTCCCCCTACCTGATTCATCTACTGTAGTTTTCTGGAGGGAGGCTGTATCTGTTATAGGGAAAGTAAAAAAAGATTGGTCTCCCTGTTCTACCTACAGCAACTTTGAAACCTAATCCCTTACTACCCAGGATCCTAATATTGTATGTGGCAGTCTGCAGGTTAGGAATGTCCATATTGCAATCAACCTACATACTTAAAAGGTATGTCCACGCTTAAAACAAAAAACTGGTGACTTGTCAGTTATCTTCAAGCAACCCCAACTGCTATTTTCACCAGTATAGTACTTGCATTTGTAACCAGATATTTAATGATATCTGGCAAAGGTATCTTCCTCTGCTCAGTGAGCTTTTTACAAGCTTGAGCGTGTGCAGAGGAGACAGCAGGTGAATCTGCAGTTAATCATTGGCTGTGATGTGAGGGGCCAGCTTACTCTGCCAGAAAATGGACAGTAACTAAAATTTGCCCCACTGTGTAGTGTTAAAAATCCTTACTTTTCTCCTGCTCCATATAGTTGTCCTGTAGGGCCTGATAAGTTCAGAAAAGTGAAGAGTAGGACCCTCACTGTGTGTAACCCAGAGCCTGCTCTCCCCCCCCCCTTTGCATCCCTCTGCACTGCATTTTTGTTGCATCTGGATTTTAAAAAAAACAAAAACCTTCATATAATGTAGGGGACCCCCTTCCTGACCTTAAATGCCAGCTAGTAAACTTGAAATTCAGCACCAAAATGTACTTACCATACCTTGTTCCCTCGGTACCCTCTGCTAACCAGCAGCCGCATCAATGATTGGCTGACTCTCAGACAATCACAGACGCAGGTAGTGGTCCGGCCCCTTCTGCTCCTCCGTAGCAGAAGAGGCAGTGGCCGAGGGAACTAAGATGTAAGTACTTTTCTGGGCAGATTTGAAAGTTTTCAAGCTGACGTTTAGGGTTGGGGGGTCCCCAACATTATATGATTTTGTAGATTTGGGGGTGGAGATACCCTTTAATAATCAAGGTTAGTAATACAGGTAATAGAGTGCAAAATATATCATTAAGGGTTGTGGGCAGGCAGCGGACAAGTGATCAGTTTTTTGTTTTCAGGGTGGACATTCCCTTTAAGAACAATTCCATAGTTGCCAATAGTTCTGGAATTTCCTGTAAAGTCCAAGATTTGAACTCACAGTCCTACTCTCCTTGCATCCCATTTGGAGTCCTGTAATGGTATTTGACTAATGTACAAATGTGGCATAAACAACAGATCAGGTGACTGCCTATAACTAATAATGTCTTCTTGTTTGATATTCTTACCCCTTTTCCAATTATCTGACATGTATGCACATACTTCTATGGCACCCTAATGCTGGAGAATTCATGTTGCTTTTGTGAGTCTTGCACTGCATTTTGCTATGACTTCTAAAACACCAGTGTTCCACTTCAATAACAATGGGCCTCATTTACCCAGACTCGGTGGGCAAATATATGGAGTTAAAGTCGCACTAACAGGTTCACTAACGGTTAGTGCGACTTTAGCTCCATATTAGCGTCGGATGCGCGGGTTACGCAAAAATCACCCGCGCATCTGACGCTCACAATCTAATATCATGTTTGCGTTCATTTTAGCACAGGATTTTAACGCCAACAGATAGCTGGTGTTAAAATCCCGCAGTTAATCCCTTACCGGATTTACCCACATTCGCAAACGCGATATTAAATCGCAGAAGAAGCATTTATCCAGAGCTATCTGGGTAAATGAGCCCCAATGTGTTTTGTTCATGGGAGGTCTGGTTTAATAGACTGCCCCTGAAATGGGATGGTTTTATCAAATGTTTACATTTAAGTTCTCTGAATTGTCATTAAACCCTTTATAAAAGACCCATCAATGTGTGTTACAAAAAAAACATGCACCTGTGTTAAAAAATCCATTTAAAGGCATATTTATAATACACATTTCCTACAACCGTGGCCAAATCCCAATACTTTAGTACATGGGGTGTCTGTAGCCAAGGTAATTTTTCAGGATGTAATGATTGTTCCTGACACCACCAGTGAAAGTTCGTCAGCATCGAGAATTTACTCGGTACACACTTTAATGATAAAGGGGTGATTCCATTGGTGTTATCTCTTCATCATTAAAGGAATTGTACACTGAATATTTACACATTCATATTTACTCATTTCAATATATTAATGAAAACATGTGTGTGTTGCTGCATGACTTCAACCCAGTACTTGTTTTGCTGAGGCTCAGTCCCCCAGCTTCCTGCCAGACTTTCTGACTCTCTGTAAGGGCAAACATGCTCAGTAAACCCTATAAGGCAGTATTGGAAGAGGGAATTTCCCACCAGGCAGTTCACATACCAACTGTCATCATTGCCCAGGTACAGCAAAACTATTAATAACAGAAAAGACTGATACTAAGGCACTTGATTAACAGCAGAAATATAAGATGTTTCAGACTGGATATCTAAAGAAATAGGGGCATTATTTATAAAGGTGCGGTATCGCTTTTTAGTGATGCCGCACATTTAATGATCATAAATCTGTGTCTGCAATTGATATTTTGTGATACCATGTGTTTATCAATATGGCCTTAGGGACAGATTAACAAAAAATGGTACAGTGATAGTTGGGAAAAATTATAGTTACCAGTAATGGACAATTTAAAAAAAAACTAATTTCCCAGTGTACATATCCTTTAATGTGTGTACCCAGCTTTAAAGGCAACAATATCAAAAAAAAAAACCCATTACATGTCCACACTTCCAGCAGCTGAAATCGCTTACTCACATTTACAACTGTGCTGCCCTCCCTAAGATATCACACAACAAAGATGAGGGTTTAAAGCCCGCCTCCTAGACGGCCCAGGGCCATGGTTAACATAACACTTGTCATTGGCTGGTGGGAATGTCTGTTACAACCTCTCTCCTCCTCCTCCTCTGCCAGTTAAACAAACTTGAAATGTCCTGTTGCTATGATACAGCCTACATAATCAAGCTGATCAAGGGTGGGAGGAGTGTTTTCTCGCATGCTAGCTTTGAGTGACAGTTAGAGACAGACAGAATTGTTATGCCCTCTTCACAGCATGGCTAATTGAAGGCTATTTGAAGGCAGAGAGGCTAGAAATCAGAAAGGGCTGCACAACTTTACTCTTTTTAAAGCAATCTTTAAAAAAATGCATTGAGGCAATACAGTTATCCTTTAAGTGGGTTTGTGCTGCCATAAAACTGCCAAGAAGTGAACTCATCATATGTCACTGGCTGTAACCTTATCGTCATAGCCACAATCCTCATAGCCACTGACGGCTGCAATGTAGAATTGCGGCAGATATTGGAGAGTGATCGTAGGAGTTCAAGATATATCAAGGAGTTCACAGAGCTCCGCGGGTAAGTGTCATCTCCTCTCCTGAAAGATTTACTGAAGAACGGGATAGTGCATTTACCTCCTGTTCTTCACTAAATCAGATAGAAAACAACTTTTTTGATGGACATACCTTTTAAAGTATATTATTTACCTTAAATCTTGTTTTGTATTACAATAGTATTTTTAGCTATTCTCACTACTAGATCAGTGTCATATTAATGACAATGTGCCAGAAACACTACACTAACACATTTGAAATTCTCACCTTTCATGTCCACAAGCAAACACCTAACTGCTATTTATAGAATTATTGATTTTCAAAGGTTTAAGACAGGGGAAAAATAAATATATATATATATATATATATGAAATATATGTATATTTGTATTACAAATTATTCTCCATAATAAAAAATAATTACAGTATATAATGCAGAACATTTGTTTCCGGCGATATAATCAATAATGTACTGGTTACTGTGTAATATAGTTATTTAACTAGTCAACAAAGAGTTCCATATCCACTTACAGGTCATAGAACTCTGAGGTGACTTCTAATATTCTTATATTACCCAGTAAGGGGTACGTAACCTGTAATATCAATATTATAAAATGCCTTATCCTAATCACACAAAAGGTCTACTATCCAGTGCTTAAACCATTCAATCACTATGCTCACAACTGGATCTAACCTCCACTGGCTGTATAAGTTAAGTCATCTAGATCATTTCATTGGTGCAGAGAGCCACAATACCCAATTTTCTGGGGGTCACTGTTGCAAAAGTTACAAAAGATAAGATCCACAATAGTGTCAGTGCATCTGAGTTAAGCATTACATCAGGGCCGTTTTAAGGCATAAGCCACCTAGGCAAAGTGCTAGGGCACCTATATTAAACCAGGGCTCACAGTGCTCTCCCTGTCAGCTTTTACTTTCAGTTTAGAACTGTTCTCCTTGTTCTGCTGTAATTTGCAACATTGTATCTAGTAAAGAACCTAAACTTCACACACTCTATTTAGCAACAAATGTTGCAAATTAACTGAAGGTGAAGGAAGGGGGGAGGATGAGCCCAGCTAATAGTACTGAGGAGCAGTTCTAAAATGCCAGGTAAAAGCTGCTGCTTTTATAACAGTGGCCCCTGTGACTAGCAGCCATGAGATTCCTATCCCTGCCTCTTTCTTCCTTCCACCCAACTCTCCAATTAAAACTTAGTGTGGGTGAGGAGTGAACAATTCAATGGAGGAGACATGGAAAGCAGGTACATACTATATATCATGTCAATGCTGGCAGCTGAAAGGGTTAAAGGTAATACTCTGCTGGCAATGAAAGTGTTAATAGCAATACTCTGGGGAAATTGTTGGCACTGATCGGTTAATGGCAATACTTTGGGAAAGTGCTGGCACTAAGGGTTTAATGGCAATACTCTGGGAATGTGCTGGCACTAAAATTACTTGTAGGAAAGTGCTGGCACTGAAGGGTTAATATCAATAATCTGGGGAAGTGCTGGCAATAAAAATGGTAATTCCAATACTCTTGAAGGGATAGGCCACACTACTGCACTTTAAAGCACGACGGGATTGCATTCTGATCACACTAGGGCACCAAAATGGCTCGTAACAGCACTACATTACATGTCGCTCTCAGAACATCAGCCTCATTTTTAAAAATATAAATAAATTATTGCCGCCTGTTACATATGAAAAATAGGTTCTTTCTGTTCTTCAGAGATATATACGGCAGCATCAAAGACAAAGGTCTTAGTTATTATGGCTGGTTACTGTGCATGTTACTCCTCAAGAGAATTTGCATTGTTAAAAACAATTGTATTGTTCTATACAAAATAGGAATGCTCCTAGTTCCTAGCATATTTTCACTTTTTTTTTCTATTGCCGCTAACAGCTATTATACATTTTAACATTAAAATAAAGTTAGATTAAAAATATTTAGCTCCTGTTGTTTTGCAAGACTTTACCGTAGGTTTCTGACTGTATATTTATCTTTTTCAAATACATCAACCATTTTATCTCCTTAACAAAACAAAATAAATAAATAAAAAAAATAAAAGCTAGCATATGTCAGACATTGAAAGAACTTGTTAATGTATAGGCTTTGATTTTTTACTATTAACAATTAAAGCTTATCAGTTCAGCATAGGACAGCAGCTCTATGATTCATTACAGAATGCAGTGCAGAGTTGCAGTGCAGAGTAAATGTGTATTTTTCCCTTATGGAATTATATTGACATAGAACAAATTGTGCAACTAGCAGATTCCATTCCCCTCTAAATTAACAGAATGTACTAACCTATACTTTCTATAAATAGCTCCAGTTAAGTGATAACCAGCTAAATCTGATTAATATTATATTACAAGATTCAGGCTGAGGCCCCACTGCAACACACAAAAAAGCACTAGGCGTTTCTGTGCACGAGAAAACAGGACGCAGCACACATAGTGGGTCATACTTCTCGTGATTTAAATTAAAATATAAAATTTTATTGAGGATTGCAAATCACAAAGTAGCACAAAATGCGGAAAAATCATGGCAGTGGTGCTTAGTCCTAATAGTGCAAAGAAACCAAGACAGAAAGATATGCTTACATCAAGATTTACTAAAAAGTGAAACTTAATTAACTTTGAATTTTAGAGGCAGTTTTCAAGTCACAGTATTAGAAATTATCATTACTGTAGCCCCTTTCCAACACTATATGGGGCTGCGTTGGAAAATACCACAATTCAAATGCGATTTGAATTGCACAATACCACAGTATTTTGCATTTAGTAAAAAATACTGTAAAAAAAATAGTAAAAAATACCATTCCCATTGAAAAATACTAATACTGCAAAGTATTTGTACATTTTAGTGCCACCAGAACCAGTTGTAAAGGTTACACCTATACAGTGGTTGTAAAATACTGCACAGTACTGGCATTTTATAAACACCAAAATACAAAATGGTATTGTGCAAAAGTGTGACATTAGCCATTGGTGGCCAGTGTGTTTTTTACGTTTCTTACTAATCCACATCCATAACATACATGTTACATACAAGGGTAGTGCAAGTAATACAAAGTGCAAATATTTCAAGTGCTAGTCCAGCAGCATTCAGTGTGGTAGTTACCGCATTACTGTGGTACAATAGGAACAAGGGCCCTGCCGAAAAGAGCTTACAGTCTATGAAACATAAGGTGAAGCAGATCAGTAGCTGTGACTAAGTTGTCAGTGGAGTATAACTAGCGGGTCTGCGATGGGTCAGTAAGAGGTGTAGAAGTGTCCAAGTCCAGATTCTAACCTTGCCTGAAGAGGTGAGTTTTGAGTTTGCTTTGAAGATATGAAGTGATGGCGACTGACCATATAAAGCAAGGAAGGGAGTTTCAGAGCAGAGGGGCAGCATGAGAAAAGTCCTGTATATGGGCGTGGGAGGAGGTAATTAGAGCAGATGAAAGGAGAAGATCATTAGCAGATCGGAGGTTACGCCTTGGGTAGTAACTAACAGATCAGAGATGTATGGGGGGCTGTATTGGAGAGAGCCTTGTAGGATAAAGTTAGCAGCTTAAATTGCATCCTTTGTGTAATGGGAAACCAGTGAAGAGATTGACAGGAATGGGCAGCGTGTGAGAAGTGGGAAGAGAGGTGAATGAGCTTGGCAGCAGAGTTAAGGATTAATTAAAAGGGTCGGTTGCTTGGTAGACTGCACAGGAGGGTGTTACATTAGCCCAGCCGAGAGATGATAAGGGAATGAACTAGAATTTGGTAGCGTTCTGTGAAAGGAAGGAACGAATGTGTGAGAATTTTTTGAGCCATAACCAGCAGGAGTTTGAGTATTAATGTGGTGTTTAAAGGAAAGTTCTGAGTTGAAGATTACTTCCAGGCATTTGTAGGGGAGATTGGTGTGTCGTTGATGTTGATAGTAGTGTTAGGTAGGGGGGTTGATAGAGAGGGTGGGAAAATTTACATCTTGGCCCCTGAAAGTTCGGTCTGTTAAAAAGGGGGAGGACATAAAAGGAGAGATAGCATTTAATGAGGTCAGGGGCAGAGATGTAAATTTGGGTATCATCAGCATACAGGTGGTATTGGAATCCAAAAGAACTAATTAGCAGACCAAGCCCAAAGGTGTAAATGGAGAAGAGGGTCGAGTACTGAGACTTTGGTACCCCCACAGGGAGGGGGATAGTGGCGGAGTTGGAGCCAGAGTGGGAAACACTGAACGTCCTACCTTAGAGGTAGGAGGACAGTCAAGAGAGTGAAGATCCCTTGATACCTATGGAGGATAGGATGTGAAGCAGTAAAGGGTGATCCACTGTATCAAAGGCTGAAAATAAGTCAAGAAGAATAAGTAGGGAATAGTGGCCTTTAGATTTAGCAGATTGTTATTAACTTTGGTGAGAGCTGTTTCCATGGAGTGGTTAGGGCAGAAGCCAGATTGTAGGAAGTTAGCAGAAAAGTGATTAACCAGTTCAGCATAGATGTGTCAATCAAGCAGTTCAGAAGCAAACGGGAGGAGACAGGCCGGTAACTGGATAGAGCAGATGGACCATGAGACTAGGATACACTAGCATGTTTGAATGAGGAGAGAAAAGTGCCCATGGGTAGGGAAAAATTAAAAGGCAACATTAGGGCTTGTGTAAAGGAGATGAGAGATGGGTAATGAGAAAGGAGAGAATGGGATCAAGGGGGTAGGTGGTAAGACGGGCCTTGGAGAGAAGGTTTGAAAGTCTGTGTTCTGTAATATTGGAAAAGTTGGTTAGAACAGAGATGGATGTGGTGGAAGGGAGGCTGGAAGCTGTGGAGATGAGCCAGTGCATGCAGTAAAGCTTTTGATACTGTGCCACATAGACGACTAATGTATAAACTGAGGACTGTTGGCCTTGAAGAAAACATTTGTTCATGGATAGAGAACTGGTTATTGGATCGCAAACAGAGATTGGTGGTTAATGGAGCTACATCTATGTGGGCTAAAGTTCTAAGTGGAGTTCCTCAGGGTTCTGTACTGGGGCCGCTTCTGTTTAATCTGTTTATAAATGACTTAGAAGGGGGCATTGAGAGCAAGGTCTTAGTGTTTGCTGATGACACTAAACTATGCAAAGCTTTGAAAACTTCAAATGATGTGCAAGTGCTGCAAGCAGACCTAGATAGATTATCAAAATGGGCAGCAGAATGGCAGATGAGATCCCTGTGACACCTACACCATAAATAACTCTGTGTTAAGTGCATCTGTAATGGAAAAAGATTTGGGGGTTCTGGTAGATAACAGACTTAGCTATAGCAAACAATGCCAGGTAGCAACCTCTAGAGCTAGCAAGATATTGTCTTGTATAAAGAGGGGAATAGATTCAAGAGAGAAAAATATTATTCTCCCTCTTTACAAGGCATTGGTAAGGCCTCATTTGGAATATGCGGTGCCGTTTTGGAATCCCATATACAAAAGGAACATCTTGGAAATTGAAGCAGTTCAGAGAAGGGCAACTAAATTAATAAGGGGAATGGAGGGCTTCAATATGCAGGCAGATTCGACAAGTTAGGGCTGTTTACATTGGAGAAACGACCTTTGCATGGGAACATGATAACCTTATACAAATATATCAATGGGCCATACAATGAACTCTCTGGTGCATTGTTCACTAATAGGACATATCAGAGGACACGTGGACATCCTTTAAGGTTGGAAGAAAAGAAGTTTCATATTCAGCGTTAGGCAGGGTTTCTTTACAGTGAGAACGGTGGTGATGAAACTGGTGAACGTCTTCCAGCAGATGTGGTAATGGCAAGTCATAATAGCTTTAAAAAAGGCCTGGATAAGTTTCAAAACTAAAAAAATATTGAGAATTACTGGTATTAATGCATATAGATCTGGTTGATCCAGGGATACTTTCTGATTGCCGTTTGGAGTCAGGAAGGAAATTTTTCCCCCTTTTCAGCTGTTTTTTATTGCTTTCCTCTGGATCAACTGTTAGGTAGGGTTAAAAAAAAAAAAAAAAGGAGGGTGAATAGGTTGGACTTGATGGACCTATGTCTTTATTCAACCTCAATTACAATGTAATTACTATGACACAAGCCTGTATCTGCTATAACCCCCCCCCCCAAAAGCTGAGGAAACCGCCAATTCCGGTTTCCTCACTCCCTCTCCACTGCTGTGTCCTTTTTGTGTTCCTGAGCAGCCACAGTGGAGACTGCTCTGGGAATGGCAGTCAGTGATTGTCCGTGAAGTCATGGCCGACACTGACTGCCTTATGCGTAAGTGCAGAGCCATGGTGGTGAATTGAGGAGGAGCTTGTAAGTACTGTAAGAATTACTGATTTTAAACAAAACGATGTCCAGCTTTTGGGGGAGTTTTGTAACAGATGCAGATTTGTGTCCAGAGGGGTGGACATTCCATTTAATGTATATTTTTATCTCTATCGTTGTTATAGAAACCATTATGAAATGCCCTGTATACTTATACTATATAACTAATCCTATTGCCAGATACATAACATAAGGTTTAATATGTGTTATCATTTAGCAGATTACTTTATTAACTTAGCATTCTATTTCATAGACATTTCAATAGTTTTACTCAAAATGGCCAATTTATTGTCTTGGACAAGGTGCTTGATGGCATGAATAGTTTGTGACAGCAATACAGAAAACCAAAAAAAAAACCAGTTGCTCTTGTCTTTAGATTTTACTAATAGTTGATCATAAGTTAAAAAAAAAAATATATATATAGAAGGTTTTATTTGAGAACGTATGCACTGCAGATCCTTAGCTCCAGTGAGCACTCAACCTGCTTACTATGCCTAGTGCCACTTGGCAAAGGCCAAATAGTTGGTATCTCTTCTCATCAGCTCCATAGAAAATAAAACTTTTAATAAGGTTTAAGATTTTTCTATTTGTAGTAGTCACACCGGCATGAGAGGCAGCAATGGACAGTCCTTCTAATCCCCTTCACTGTGAAATGTAAATCATGTTTAAGAGATTGATTCTAAAACTAGTTAAACTACTAGGTTTCCCAAACATTAGTAACATGGCACCAACAGTTCCCTTGTTATCCAACAAAAAAGGCATGATCAAGCGAAGAACCTCAACCAACCCCATAAAGGGCACAGACCGTAAAATAAAGTTTAAACACAGTCAAACTGGAGCCAGAATTTGGAGGACTTTCTATTGTTTCTACTTTTGTTTATCTACTTCCCTGTATTGTTCTTCCTGAATACTTTTCGTTCCCTTTTTTATTTGCCTTTTCTCCTTTCAATCTTCTCATTCATTCTCTTTCCAATAACTTTCCAATGCTGCTGCTCTTTTTCATTTCAATCTGCTCCCTCTCCCGCATCCAGTTTGCTCACCAGATCCATCCAAAATGTCTACCTCTGTCACGAACTTACCTGCCGCTCCGGTCCCGCGCCGTTCTGGACTTCCGGGTGGGCGGCGTCGCGGACCCGGCGCCCGATAGTAGCACTAGCTACCCTGGCTCCTTACTCACCTGCCTTGGATCCTGCTCCGCTCCTGCTCCTGTACTTACCTTGCCTGCCTCCAGAGACCACCTTACCTGTATCCTGTACTTACCCTGCCAGTATCCAGTACTTACCAAGCCAGTATCCTGTACTTACCTTGCCAGTATCCAGTACTTACCTTGCCTGCCTCCAGGGACCACCTTGCCAGTATCCAGTACTTACCTTGCCAGTATCCTGTACTTACCTTGCCGGTCTCCAGTGAAGTGATTACCTTGCCTGTATCCAGTTTTCGTCTACTCACCTCATCTGTATCCAGTTACCTACCTCCTGTATCCAGTATCCAGCCTTCAGTTCCCAGCAGCACCTTGCTCCTGTTTCCAGCCTACAGTTCCCAGCAGCCTCTGTATCCTGCACCTTCTGGACTATCAGCCTCCTCCTAAAGCGTACTGTGAGTCCCCGGCTGTCCGGCCATTTGTTACAACCTCCTCCTCTATTTAATCTGTTTTGATATTTCTATCCAATCAGTTCTCCCTCCTTTATCCAATGCACTCCCTGTTATCTGACCAAATTCCTCTTCTTCATTTATTCTTCTTCCATTTAATCAACTCCTTTCTTCATCAAATCTGACTGCCCCATCTATGTTGCCCCGGCCCTTCCACTTTCTAACCAGGAATTTAACTACTGTCAATAAAAGGCTCTTCACAGAATTCTAGTATTGCGTAAATTTAGGACAGACCCAATAAATATAAAACAACTGAGAGCAGTGCAGCCAACACTGGAATACTCCAATACAGAGGGCGTTTTGTAACAGCCCAGTTATGACATTTAGCCCCAATAAATATGTAATAATGTCCCTTGTCCTGTGTGACATTTCCAGTTTCTTTTTTTAATAAATGCAATGGGGGTAAATCTAACAAGTGGTAAAGTGCTTCTTCTACACCTCCACATTCACGGACTTGACAAAACTGCTTCATTTACTTCCTGTGGAGATGGAGATGCAATTGTAGAAATGTAACTACTACTATTAGCCAATTACTGTTCACTCTCTATAGAAAGTGAAGTAAGCAATGTACCACCACCTGTAATAACCCACAGCCCTCGGGCCATGGGCAATTCCCCAATTTGCCCAGCCAAAAGATGGTATTTATAAATAATTGAAATCTGTCAGGGGTGTTTCTAAAGTTTTGGACACCTAATGCAAACTTTGGAAAGGTGTCCCCACTTAGCAATAGGCTGTGCACTATGCATGGAGGTGGGGGTAGGGGGAGGTGAATAGATATTTTAGACAGACAGACAGGGGTGCAGAGAGGCAAATAGATGATAGATAGATGATAGATAGGTAGGTAGGTAGGTAGGTAGATAGATAAACTTGCAGTCATTATTATATCAGGTAGAGGTTAAGAAATATATAGTATTATATAACCCTATTGTTGAGGATTTCAGATCATATGCAAACAAAGAAATAAGTAGGAGCTATTGCAGATACAATACAAATACAAAGCCTTCCATCTCCCTATAAGGTAAGAGTGTTATTCAATGATCACTGTAGTTAATTGACATCCCATGTGGCCTTGCTTGACAATATATTTTATTGGCCTATTAGTTAATGCAATAATAAAAATCTGTGCAGAAATATGTATTATCTACTATATAAAGCAGAAATCTTGTATGTATGTATGTATGTATGTATGTGCTCATCACACAGCCAAACCCCTGAATGACTCAACATAACTGTGACGCCCATGAAGTCCAGTTTGAACAACAAAAATCCTGCACGTCACTTGCAGAGTGTGATTCCCCAATTCAGTAACACAGACACAGAGTCCACTTCAGTGACACAACAACAGTGTAATGTACGGCTACACAACTCAGAGGGTTGCACACACAGAACAACAGCTTTTATAACAGAGGGAACCAGACATTTCCCTTAAGGTCTGTAACACATTACAATTTGCTCCTGGAAGGTTTTGAAATATGAGCCCTGGAAAGACTATGTTACTATTGGTGATATAATTATTGTCATGCTAAGAAATTTAAAGCAGAGCCTCCTGCAATGTGACCACGCCCCCAGATATCGCTGTCACGGTCATGCCCCCAAACATCGCGCTCATGCTCATACCCCAACCATCAAGGCCACACCCCCAAACATCATGGTCACGCTCATACCCCAACCATCAAGGCCACGCCCCCAAAGATAACTGCCATGCATTGCAACCATGTCCCCAAATGTTGTAACCACGCTATCAGATATTGTGGTCACCCCCCAAAAAATGATGGTCCGCCCCCCTTACACCATGGCCACACCCCCAAAAATCCCAGTTCTGTTTCCGAATCATACCCACATGCAAAAACATCCTGCCCCAAACACAGGCACACCCCCAAACACCAAACCCATGCCCCTAAATGGCACGGCCATGCCCACGCTTTGAAACAGCATGGCCATGCCCCCAAATATCACAACCACCGAATGTCACGTCCAAGCCTCCTGGACACCAACATCACAGACACGACCCAGACTGTCCACACCCTAGAATGCCGTGCCCCCACCCACCGCAACATCGCAGACACGCCCCATCCACCTATTCAAACTGGGACGGTTGAGGGGTATGGTACACAGGAATTACCTGCATTACCTGGACTTAAGAAACAGACACACACTGCCCACATGTCACACACTTCACAGACAGTTACAACTAAAAGAACAAAGACATCATGGCACTTTTAATTCAGATCAGAAAATAACTTTATTGATTTGGATCTAATAGTCAATATAAAGTGGTCCTTGTACAAGGATAAAGTGTTAAAGTGCAAACAAGGTGACATACTGCTAACTAATGTGCAAAAAAAAAAGAGCATGCTTAAAAAAAGCACACATGGCTCAGACAGCGCAACAGAATGAAGCCCAGACAAAGAGCCTGCACATCACATGATCAGAGACACTGACGCGTGTCAGTCACTAAGTGCTGCGATATTCAGTTGCAATCAACATGTTTTCCCAATGGCAAATTCCATGTAGCATGTTCACGATTAGGTTCACCACAACATTTTTATAATATGCTCCAAGTGGAAAAACTGATAACGTTGTATATAAAGTTTTGCAATAAATACATGTGCTATACGGCCCTCAAGCAATGTGACCACCTCAACTCATAACTATAAAATACATGACGTACATTACCAACTGTGCACTTCTTTTTCCACTTGTCTCTCCCCAAGCCAAACACACACCTGCATGTAAAAAATACTTTACCCACAAGTGTACACGGGCAACGCCGGGTACAACAGCTAGTTACCAGTAAAAATGCATTTTAGTAGTAATTTCAATGTTGTAGAGTTATTTAATAAATTGTCCTATAGCTTATATATTAATTGCACATCTAATGAAAGGAGAAATGGAAATTGCTTACCAACTAGCTATGTTACTTAACATTCTAAAAATACCTTTCCTGGAATTGTTATTTTTCTGTGACCTTGAGCTAACAATGGCAAATATGGACAAAGCTAAGAAATATTTAGGAAATTCAAACACATTTTAAAAATCTAACGGTAAATTATTATGCTTTATTCTATGATTTTAAAAACTGTTATGGATGTTATTTCTTTTCATATTCTTTCAATATTCATAATACACTGTGATTATTATATATCCCGTTGAAAAAACACAGCTATAAGAAATACAATGATATTTTGGTCCATGTGTAATTAGAGAAACAAGATGTTTGTTCCTGGTTTAAGTGTCTGGATTTACACCAGAAACAGACCTAATTCTGGCCATACACTATAACTTACCTTCTCACGTTCCTGCTACATTCTCCTGATGCTCCCTCTGATGTTCTGGCCACATCAGAATAATTGCCTGGCCTGATCTTTTTAGGGAATCAACTTCCAATCGTAAAAGGAATGGGTCAGAACTGGGTGCGAAGGTAAAAATGGGTCCGAAGGTAAAACTGCTTGTGATATGTTTTACAAATTGTAATTAGCCATATAATGGGCCATATTTAGAAACTTCCGACACTGCAGGTTATTGTAAAAGTATGTTTGCGACCATAAATGTACGAGCGCAATCCTACAATTATGAACCTTCGTTTTTACAATACAATGTAGTACCATTGTATTGTATGGGCGATCGTAGAATTCTGATAAAATTTGCACAATTTGCAATATGGACCGTAATTGTACAATCACTTATACAATAATATTGGGAATTGGCAATTTACTACTGCATAGTGTTGTATGCTCCTTATGATTGTACATGTACAACCGCACCTGCAGATTAAAGATAGGAGATGAAGAGCACACTACTTCTACAACAAACTTAATGGGGCAGGATTCAGCTGCCTGATATGACTGCCTCAGGTCACTTCATGGTTAATGCTCCCCTTATGTGCTGAAATTTGACATAACTTGTATTTACTCAACTGTTTGTATTTATTCTCCTCTATATAATTTTAAAATTATGAATAAAAGGAAATTGATAATTTTATTACAACAAAAAGACCTTAGAACATGTCAATAGCAATTAGGTCAGAGAGCAGCCTCAAGTGCTTGAATGTATTTGTGGAACATAATACTATTGTTGTATACACAGAGAAATTCATAAATAAAGCTTCCTTTCATTTTCAGCTGCCAACAAAACAAAAACCAATGCAGTTGCTAAAGTGTTCTTTTTTCCCTTGATTTTGGAAATTCATTGAATGCAATGGAGCAACTGAATTAATGGAAACAAGTAAATGTTTTATTATTTATTGCATTGCTTAAAATTATTCCTGTGATGTAAAAGTTTAGTTATTTTATTTGGTTCATTTAAGTAATTAAAATAAACTAAAATCTTGTAATTCAAATTTAAAGAACCAGTAAACCAAATTAGCTTTCCTTTTAAGGATCCCTTCTTGCTAGCCTAAATACAATTGTATGTTTTTTTTCCAGCTTTTGTGTATGTTGCTGCAAATAAGAGCCTTGCTGTTGCTGTACCTTCTGTTTTGTTGCTTAAAAGTGGCACCCCTAATGACACACGCACACAGACTATCCACCATCAATAACACTGTTTATTTTCAATATTTTTATTGTGCAGCAGTATTCAGTACTAAGCAATCACCCAATGAGAAGTAAAAGGAGGAAGACACAGTAAACTGTTTTAATAGCAAAACATAGAAACCTAACACATCTATCAAAACTAAATAAAATCATAGCATCCTTTTACCACAACCAATTTAAAAAGGAAATAGAAATCCTTCCTGACTCCAACTAAGCACCTGTTTAGAAATCTATGTTTTGTTTTATTTACAGTAAAGTGATCTTTTCTTTGCTGAGAAACACACCCATTTAAACTTGGCCCTGTGGATCAATTCAAGGTAAGATTTTCTTTCTCTAGGTTTTCTTCTTAGTACACTTACTTAATGTTAACAAGCATTTTAAATCCTTAATGCATTAGATTCCTATTAATAGGTTATTGGGGATACCTGGTGCTTTGAGAAATTCTACCTTGGCAGAGAGGTAATTACCAGAGTCTCTAATAGTGAGCATGTTGTGTTGGCAGCTATCAGGTCGCAGTTCCTAGGAAAAGCAACTTACCCAGAGAAATCGTAGTCAAAGGATAAACCGGTCAGGACTGGCAACTCAGGTATACAGGGATTCAACAGGGAGCTGATCTGGCAAAAGCTCAGAGAAGGGGGTTTAAATAGGCCAAGTAGTAGAAGACAAGTAAACAGCAGAGCAGGATCATCCACAAGGTAACCTAGACATGCCTAAGTTTTAGTGTTACAGGTTTTACAATACAAGTATCTAGAACAGGGGTGCCCAACCTGAGCCACACTGGGGGCCGTGGATGTAGACTTGCCCCCGATCCACCCAGACATAACCATGTTCCACCTCTGACACCTCAAGCCTGCTGCCTTGCCCCGCCCACCCACAGGTCCACACAGGCTGCAAAAAATCACGGGAGGGCCAATTGCAGGTTGTGGGCTGGGCATCACTGATCTAGAACAAGGGCCCCCCAAAAGACAGCCTGCCTAGGGCCCTTTCTGTTTTTAATCCATATCTGGTGCACAGAAGAGCCACACACACTAGAGCAACAGTAGGTATGGCTAGTTCTCCCTATTGTCTTCTCTATGATTTGCATTAGAGGAGAGCTTCACAGAGAATTTTTTTGTTATCTCTGCATTTGGAATCACCCTGGTTCACTTCTCTCCCAGCAGTGCAGTGATAATGTAAACACAGTCACAAACATTATATCATATTCTGTTTGCCAACTATTTCACCAGTCTGTTTGACCAGTCTCTGTTTGCCAGTTTTTTAACCAGACTAATTTTGCCAACCATTTCACCTGTCTGTTTGCCAATTTGAACAATAACAATCTGTTTGCCAGTCTGACTTATCTCTGTATACCAATGTTTCATACCAGTTTCATTTTACCAATAATCTGTTTACCAATGTTTATTACCAGTTCCATTTCATCATTTCAATAGTCCGTTTTTAGCCATTTGTCCAGTCTAAGTTTACTGGTAATTTGACCTCATACTAGTCTCCACTTGCTATTAACAGTCAACAGTCTCAATTTGACTTGGGAAGTGCATTGAATGGTAGAGCTAGAATCCCAGTTAGAACACCCATACAGGACCAGTTAGAGCACAGCACAAGTTACAGTAAACATTCTGCTTGCCCAAGTCCCATTTTGCTTTTCCTATTTCTTATAGTGCTGGGATCACATCCCCTTAACTTAAAGAGAATGTAAAATGTTCCAAATAATTTTTCCTAACCACTATGTGATTTACTAATCCCACAGTAATAAGGATTAATTGCCATCCAACATTAAATCTGCTTTTTTTCCCTTTGACCCTCCTTTTACTTTTTTTTTTATTTAAAAAGGGGGTAGGGCACAGCTAGGCAGTAAATGTCAATTATCCACACCCCTTGCATACCCATGCCATTCCCCTAGCTCCACTATGTGTAAAAAATGTATCCTTTCTATGAAACAGCTGATCTCAGGCCCTTTGTGACCTGTGGCCTCCCTGCCGTCGCCCGATCAATACGGCACTGTGGCCAAATCATATTTACTGCGCATTGGATGTAACACTTGGTTGTAGTGTAGCATTTCCCAACAGCAGTAAATTTGTACAGAGAAAGAACTAAAGTTGAAAGATTTGTACAGACACAATGCGTCAGGTTGATCTGATTTTATTCCCATTTTACAGAACTGTCCTGCTGCACTGCACCTATTTTAAACAAATGGAATCTGTTGACGTATTTTGAAATGTTAGAAAAATCACATGTGGGTCACTATGAGGAAAATATCGAGTCTTGGTGGTAAAATGAAAGTAATTCATTCAGTAGTTACCCTTTGGCACAAACTTAGATACGCAAAATAAAGAGAAATGTTCTGTCAGTCCAGGCAGTCACTACAGAGTTCATGCCACTCCCTTTCCTGTGCTGACAATGCCTTCTTTCAAGTAATATAACAATTAGAAAACAATTCACTTCTATGGCTATAATTCTATTACAAGGAGCTATAAAATCAACAAGAAGTATTTTTTAAGCTTATCTAGTACAAGCTAGGAGATAGAATAAATATTGCAATGGAGCAAAAACAATAGGTGCATATAGATATGGTCAGAGTACAAATAGTCAGAAAAAGTCATAGCTAGCAACTCCCGTTACCAAGAACTGTTTAAGGTGCGGGCGAAATGCGTCTGCTCACTGCCCTTAAAAAGTTCCTGCATGACTCTTTACGGATCGACTTGGTGATGGGAGTTGGTAGCTATGCCTTTATCTGACTATTTCTAATCAGACCATATCTATATGCACCTAGATGATATGCTAGCTATTGTTTATGCTTCATTATGATTGCCATTATAAATTAGCTGTAGTCATGAGCAGCACTCTTTGGTCTTTGGCTTTTTAATCGATTTTATAGTAGTAACCCATGTTATAATAAAGGTTTTTTAACTGTACATAGAGTGAGGTTGGTGCAGGTAATGGACAATTGACCAGTTTTTTTGTTTCCCTTTCATCTACTATTACCTCTACTGCAAATACAAAATCTTTTCTACCCCTGCTACATTCATCTGCACCTCCTGAGGTTTGCTCCAACATTAAACTTGGAGGAAGACCCCACCGGCTGGTGATATCACAGCTCATAGATAACTTTGAATAGACTGGAGATAAAAGCATGATCCTGGGTCCTTTTAAATGTAGCAGTGTGTCCTTTTTAATTATGGCCACTTGAATGTAGACCACAGTTCCCCTTTAACTACAGTATGCAGCAATAGAACTCTAGTATCTTTTCTATAGATGAGATCTTAGGATAAGTGCATACCATTAAATCCTGGCCCAAATTTCCTTATTCAATAAACCAATCGGTAGTCTGTCTGATGGGCATGATTGGTAGTGTAGTTTATTGAATTCCATGTTGTTGGCCAAAAATAAGCATGTTTAATCCAAATGTATCAGCAAAATTAGGAGAAAATGTGGGTTGCAGTGGAAATTTCGATTGCACTGGGTGGTCAGTTGGCCCGAAATATCCCATGTGTACCTAGCCTTAGTTCCATGACAATACACATGAGATAGCAATCAGTGTACTGGGGTAATAATGTCACCAATGGTGCTGTACTTACTACTGTATAATAGACTAGATTTAGCTTTACCAATGGCTAGCAATCAGTGTTTTGTATTTCACTAAGGATAAAAACACTGTATTCACTGTACTCTACTGTGTGAAATATGCTAACGGTAGCAATATGTTTAGTGGTCTGTACTGAGTGAACTATGCATAAGGACTAGATATGTGCTTAATGGAATTAACTGCAGGGGTAAAAGAGCTACTGTACTGTAGCTATCAATTTAATGGTCAGTACTAGGTAATATTTTAACTCTGACACTTTTTTGGGGCTGTTTCTAGCCAACATTGTGGGCCCTGGTCTCCGATTTCCCAGGAGCACAGTCTTATTCTGGTTTAATCTAGTTATCTTTAATTGTAGGAAAAGAGAATACAGTACATAAAATTTCATTTTAGTGATGTAACCCCCTTTCCCATTATACTGTGGTTGCTAGGTCACTTGCATAAAGTTGTTATATAAACAGCACAGCCAATATTTCCTTCTTGCTAAGTGAATGACTGTGGAGATATTCAAAGTTACAGCAGTACAAAGGGTGTTTTTTCTTGGTAGTACTGTGAGCTGTGCAGGGCCACCTCTCTAGTGAGGCAAGGTGAAGCACATTACAGAGCAGCACCCTGTAGAGAGGCTGCAGTTTTGATGGCAGAATTTTTTTCCCTGAGGCCCCAGAAATGCTGTTTGAAAAAAAGAATGCAGCTACCACTCCTCCCCCTCCCTTTGGCTGGCAAATTAATTGGATAAAAATTAATGTTTGTCAGCCCTGCAGATCAAAAATCAATGCTGGTCATCATTTACCAGTCACTGTGGGCATCATTTACCAGTAATTGTGGGCATTATTTACCTGTGTGTCATGTGTATGAAGGCCCTCCCACTTCTGGCCAAGCCACACCCTACTTTTGGACAAAGCATCACCCACTTTCAATTATAAAACCACACCCCTTCCAGTGGCATGGCAAGGGGGGGCAGCATTTGGATTTTTTTTCAGGTGCCAAAAAGTCTAGAGATGGCCCTAGAGTTGAAGTCAAGAACCACCCCCAAATTTCAAAATTTTTAAAGCTAGCTACAAGCCTGAAAATATTTTTCTCTCTCCCTAAGGTGACCATAGATAGAGAAAAGGACAGATAATGGTTGCAGGTCTGTAAATAACTTCAGAAAAAATAGCTTTTTGCGGGGTGGGGCATTTTACACAGCACATGATGTGTTTGTCACAGACTCCGACAGACAGGACAGACAAGGGACTGTAACTTTACAGGTCTACAATACAGATCCAGAGCAGCTAACTATATCATTCTAGACTTGTTTGAAAGGTATGAGAGATGTCTTTTAAATAGTATGGACACCACAGTTACCCTTTAAGATCCTGTCTAGTCTTTGCCCTGTTACCTTAGCTAGTAACTGGGTTAAGTGTAGGGAGTATGCTTGAACTAACTGGGAGAGAATGAAATTCTTCAACTTGCGACAATTTAAAGAATTTTTATTTTTTTCCACTGGATTTAGAAAGAAAGTAATACATTGTAGGAAACACAGTTTTTAGACTTCCCCGTCCTTTTAAACTTAACATAATATGTTGAAAGGTAAGGTAGATAGACACATGTCTACATAAAAGAACAATAATTGATATTTTTTAAAAATGAGAGCTCTTAAAAATATGGTGCAGGAAAATATCTCCATACTAACATTTTCTAATTAAACAATGGGCAAGATTTTTACATGATTACATAACTTCACAACTGTTTTTCTGATCAATTCCATATATTTAGAGCCTGCAATTAAAGCCTCTTATTTTAGAATCCTTGCAGAGACGCATGTGTGTATCTGTCAATAGCACTGCATATAAAGCAGACATAAAAATACATTGCACAAGCTTACAAGACCTTTGTGTTTTGTTTAATCATGAATATTTTATACAAAACTTGTGCTCAGACAGAGTATACACCAAAAATAAAAGGTACAGTACCTTTCGGTATTTGTCTCTGTCTCTGTGCTCTACTTCTTCACACTCTTCACACTCTTCTTCACACTGCTTGCTGTGGTTAAAATTTATTCTTTAGTTTAACTGTTGCCTGTATATGATTTGTCTAGACATGAGACCTTGCCATCTCCCTACTAAGACTGGACACAAATGTTAACTGGGCTTAACTACAATATGTTGGATCTCTTAGCTGACTAACAAACACACTTCCTTCAATTCTTACTTATGTTTCTTTTCCTGCTACAACTTAAGATTTTTTCTTTCTTCTTAGATTGACTATAAATAGATCTTACAACTACAACAGGATGTAAACCACACATGCTGTAGCTATTGTGATTATTTGTATTTTTTATGTTGCAAAAATATTTCCTAGCTAACAAACAGCAAGCAGTTAAGCAAGAAAAAGAAATATTGACATACAGAAAGTTCTATCTAGAGAAAAGCAAAAACTCACATGTATACACTTGTACTCAGGGGATAAGCTAGTCCATTCAGAAATAATTTATGGGGCTAGAAATTAGTGGGCTATAACATTACCCTTAAAACAGTTAAACTTCAAATTCAAAGTCAAGCAGTTAGAAAGGGAAATTTATTAAACATAAGGGGTCAGGAGGCTTTCTAATAAACCATTAAGTACATGGAAATACATTTCCTTAGAAATGAAAATCATGGATTTGCCACCTACAACAAAGCCTGGAGACAAATTTACTTGGATACATAAATAATTTTTATGATTTATCACTGTCAAACCATTAGCAGGGTTATTGAATAAAAGTTCTTATCGTTAAAATGGTGCTTCATCCAATCAGATGTTAGCTTTCAAATGTTTAATAAGGTCTGGTTGGGGCAAAAATTAGTACAATTTTTTAACGATAAAAACTGTTATTTAATCTCCCTGTAGGAACATTAGGTAATACATATTCTTGTTCTAAAGCTACATGACAGAAAAAAGAAATATTTTCAAATATAAATATCATATAATATCATTAATAATTTCCTAAAGACATACAGTATTATAATAATAATAATAATATAAAAAGCAGACAATATTTTCCTTTGTTGGTTTTCCCAGACCCCAGTAACCTGCTATATAAGGACTGAGTCCTTTTCTAGTTAAATTACTATTGAGATCTTTGCAGCCAAAGCAATACAAACATTAATGACTGTATATTATGTTTGTGGGATTAACACAATATACCTATATGCCTGTAGAATCGTAATAATTTCAAATATGTTCTTAATTATACAATATTACCACAGATTTCTACACGTAAGCAAACTTATTACTGGTGATAAATGCAGTATAGTCTGTGTTTCTTCTAGATACATTTCACAAGCAAGGAAATCCTCTTGTGTCCTGAATCTTTGTTTTGTCTTTCACTGAGAGTAGCCTTTAAAACCAAAGAACTAGATATGTAAATGAATGAATGAATGCACCAAAATGGACATACATTAAAGTAAACTAGAGAGGGAAAGTTTAAGTATAAACTTTGAATTTGGCTTGAAGGACTGCATTTTGGAAGGGAATGTGTGTGTTTGCTGCAGATTTTAAAACTCAATAATGGGAATGATGAGTTTGTAGTGAACGCTTGTTTGGGACAAAAAAAACCTTTTGTGTGTACCCAGCCCAAAGTGGTGCTAATTTTGATCCAATCAATCAGAAAGCTAACATCTGATTGGTTAGGGCAAAATTAGCAGCATTTTCAATGATAATGATTTTTGATCAAAATGTATTTCTTTGACTTTAGTTACCCTTTAAGTATGTCTGCCACAGTAATGGATAAGTAGATCAGTAGGTTTGTGTTCCTGTGTCAGGTTGGGGGTTAAAAAAACTTTTTTGATAATTGGTCAAACATTTTTGACTTTAGTTACCCTTTAGGTATGGCTGCAACAGTAATGGAGGGGTAGGCCAGTAGGTGTATGTACCTGTGCCACGTGGGCGTTAATAAAACAAACTTTTTTGATGATTGGTCAAAAAAATTTTTTTGACTTTAGTTAACCTTTAAGTATGGCTCCAACAGTAATGGAGAGGTAGGTCAGTAGGTGTATGTGCCTGTGCCACGTGGGAGTTAAAAAAAAAAAAACTTTTTTGATGATTGGTCAAAATTAATTTTTTTGACTTTAGTTACCCTTTAAGTATGGCTGCCACAGTAATGGATAAGTAGATCAGTAGGTGTATGTACCTGTGTCGGGTTGGGGGTTAAAAAAACTAACTTTTTTGATGATTGGTCAAAATTTGTTTTTTTGACTTTAGTTACCCTTTAGGTATGGCTGCAACAGTAATGGAGGGGTAGGTCAGTAGTTGTATGTAACTGTGCCACATGGGGGTTAAAAAACCAAACCTTTTTTATTATTAATCAAAATTAATTTTTTTGACTTTAGTTACCCTTTAAGTATGGCTGCCACAGTAATGGATAAGTAAATCAGTAGGTGTGTGTTCCTGGGTCTGGTTGAGGGGGTATGTCTTTTTTGTGTTTACAACCATAAAACTATCTTTTATTGAGGATAAATCTAAATTAGTTTTTTTGACTTTAGTTACCCTTTAAATATGGCTTCCATGGGAATGGAAAGGTAGGTCAGTAGGTGGGTGTACCTGGGTCTGTGTGGGGGGTTGGGGGTATCACCATTTGTATTTATGACCATGAAACAAACTGTTTTGAAATATCCACATTTGAGGATTGTTACCATTATAGTTTATATGGGAAAAAATGTCCAGAAATTCGCAGATAACGCCGTAACGCTTCCGCGGATTCCTTAGCTAGAAGACAGCACACTTCTCCTATATGCCCCGCACGTCTGTACCGAATTTCATGTCTCTAGCTCAAAAACTGTGGGAGGAGATACAGTCCAAAAAAGTGGAAGAATAAAACAGAAGAAGAAAAAGAAGAAGAAGAAATAGAAAGAACAGTAATTTTGCAAGCCAAATTAATTAAATAAAAGCTAATAACAGACAAGGGACAGCATACCTGTAGCATCATTTGTTATATAGAATAAAGACAATACTGGATGCACCTTGTGATAAAGTTGCAACTCTAAAGCGAAAATCAGAAAGGACAGGTTATACTCATAGAGACCAGACAACATATGCAAAATTACATATGCAAGATAAGCCTAAACCTCCTACACACATGAAATAAATCTTGTTTGTAGTAATTGGTCTTATACAGGCTGCTTGTTACTTAAAGCTAGAGCCTGTACTGCTCTATGGGGAGGAGGGAGTGATCATGAAGTCTTTTAAAGAACAGTGCGATCATTTCACCGGCAATGTTGAGTGATCCATCAGGATGTATCGCTTAACAATGTCATTAGGTGCCCCAAAACAATCTAACATGTATACAGGGTTTAAAACTCCACTTCCATGGTACTTGAGGGACAGTGGGTTCCCAGTAATAAAACCTGTTGACGCAGATTGCAAAATGTTTAAACCCATCTTTAGAATAGATGCTTATTATATAGATAAGTATTAATAATTCTACTAATGAAGAACCAGTCATACCAAAAATATCAGCTGGTATTGCTTTATTTGGTCCCAAACAATATACAAGCACATGTAAGCATATCAGTTTGTTTTTTTTCTTCCTCGTCTCCTTTCCGATGCCCTAGAACAGGGATGTCAAGTTTGTGGCCCTCCAGATGTTTGAAAATGCCAACTGTAGTGGAGGCATGCACTAGATTGGGAGCAGCAAAGGAGGCAGCAGAGGCAGCACCACGCCAAAAGAAAAACACTAACAAGATCAATTATTTTCATGTATTTTGCAACAAAAGGGTGATGCCGCCCATGTTCAACCATAAATCACAAAGTGTGTGCAGAATATCATTATTTCTTAGCTTGTGTTTTAGTTTGGAACTTACAAACTATGATCTAGACATGAAGCCAAACTGCGTAACAAGAACTTCCTGGAAAGCCATTGTTTTTCATCTCATTAATGACAATGTCTGCTCTTTTGTTTGATTCTAATTACAGAATTTTGTATTTCATGTTAAGAAACCAGACCTGGTACAAAAGGAACCAAGCAAAGATTGTTTTGTCTTTAAATTTTGCTGTCCACCCCCCCCCCCCATGATTTTTAATGCCAGATTTTTCCTGTAGCATTATCAGGTTATCAGAATTTTAATCCTATATTGTGATTGGAAATACTGAACTAAAAAGTTTCACTTGACAACAATAACACAAGGAAGGAGCCCAAACCAGAGTAAAATGATCAAAATAGTAGAAATAGTTATGTTTTATTTCCCATTTTACCCTACCATTTTCATTTTTGTTATTTAATCAATCTAACATGTTACTTCAATGTTAAAAAGTGACTATGAGTTGTTGAACATTGTTATATTAATCTTCAATAAAAAAAAATGTTTAGAAAAAAAAAGTGGAAATTTTTCTTGTCTTGGGAAAACCTACAAAAAAATAATTGTTTATTACTATTTTTCCTTTTCTTTATCGGCCATCAAATCATCAAAATACATAATTCATACAAATAGAAATAATAGATCTATAAATATATCTCAATTTAGCACAAATTTAGCTCAAATGCACTCGAATTACCCACAGGGGATCTATACCAGTGTTTCTTAACCTTTATATCCGTATGGAAACCTTGAAAAAATGTTAATATCTCAGGGAACCCTTCCATAAAAACATTATTACTTATTATTATTTATCTCTCAGACCAATACATCAAACACATAATTCATAGAAATATAGAACATTGATAAATATATAGAGAAATGTATCTGTATCATCACAATGGTGGATTCATATAGTTTCTGTAAATCTCTTGAGGACCCCCATGCAACCCCTGGTTAGGGCCCCCATGCAACCCCTGGTTAGACAATCCAATGTATATTCCTAAAAGAACCTCAAAGGAAGACAGATTTACTTGTGCAGAACTTAGAGGAAATATGATGTTTGTATGAGGATTTAAATACTGTGTAGTGCTACATTTTCTGGGAAAATTCACAGCTAAAAGAATGAAATACCACCTTTTCCCAGTGATCTAGGGGAATATTTGTAAAGGAACAGTATTGAAAAAAGTCTTTTTTGAAAAAAATAATGAATCTTTGAAGGATTTGAGAAGCCCAAAATTCCACAAGGTCCATCAATATAGTCTAAACATGGTCTAAACAGGGCTGGCCTTAAAGGAGCACCCTTTGTGTGCTTATACTTTCCTGTATATTGTCATCCAGGATTATTGAATTTAGTGCATGCATCTGAGAGGGTGACTTTAAAGGACCTCTGAATTGGGCAGCATTAAAAAAAAGGAACTGTCCTGTTACCAGCATGTCACATGTCCAGGCACCTACTCCCCCTGCCAGGAGATGCCATTGACTCCAAACCCACTAATCGCAATTTAGATTCTGACATAAGTACCACACAGGTGACTTATTATATAAACTAAGGTCTGTAGGCATTGAAAAAAACATTTGTACATGGATAGAGAATTGGTTGTTAGATCACAAACAGAGAGTAGTTGTCAGCCTCAGGGTTCTGTGCTGGGACCACTTCGATTTAATCTATTTACTGTATAAATGACTTAGATGTGGTTATTAACTGCCACAATGTTTGAAGGAAACCATGAGTCATTGTAACTGGTGAAAACAAGTATTTAATGCTCCATAGTGGAATACAAAGATGGGCAACGTCTTGGCAACATTTTGGGCCATACTCCACTCAGACTTGAGAAAGGTTGGAGTACCACCTAAAAAGTTGCCTTTCTTTGTATTCCACTATGTAGCTTTAAACACTAATTTTCACCAGTTACGACGATTCACAGTTTCCTTCTAACTTTGTGGCAGTTAACATATATTGGGTCTGCTGTGCAGTATATTGAAGGTTACCTTTTTGAAGGTAATGATATCATCAAATTTATGGACGTATTAGATGTGGGTATTGAGAGCAAGATCTTATTGAATATGTCTGGACTAGGTGAACGTTTGTCTTTTTTCCACCTACAATCCAAAATGTTCAGTGGCGTAACTTAAGCCCCCGCAGTCCCTAAAATGGTGGTGGTGGGCCTGGGGACTATGAGGGCCTGCTGATCTACAGACCCGGTACCTGCAATCAGATGTTTTTGAATATCTGATTGCATGTATGTAAGTAAAGGTGCGCGCAATCAGCTGTTTAAAATTACTGCAGGTCCAGTAACAGTGTTTAAGGCAAAAAATTATCCATTCTGAACACCTAAGTATTGATCTATGCCAGTGAGAAAAAAAAATCACTTCCTGGACGCTGCTTTTTCAGATTGGATTTTGACTTGGAAAACTGGCATTTATACTAACAAGTCCACAAAGCACTGCCGCTTCCTCTGTCTCCACTGCTGCCAGGGGAGGACTGGGACCTTTTGGCCTGAGGGAAAATACAACCAAGTGTTCCTTTCACGGCAGATCGCAAAATTTTTGACCACGTCAATTTTGCTAAGGTCTAACACACTTTGTTTAAGTTACGCCCATTTTAAGGCTACTTTTGCCAATTTGCAAGGTTGCCTGCAAGTGTATGATGTGGTTAAGATAACTAACAGACTAATAAACTGGAAGGCTAACTTAACATTGGCTAATGATCTGGAGGGCTTACAACACTGGGTAATGATCTGGAGGGCCTACAACACTGGGTAATGATCTGGAGGGCCTACAACACTGGCTAATGATCTGGAGGGCTGATAACACTGGCTAATAATCTGGAGAGCTGAAAACACTGGCTAATGATATGGAGGGCTGATAACACTGGCTAATGATCTGGAGGGCTTTTAATACTAGGTAATTATCTGGATGGCTGATAACACTGGCTAATGCTCGGGGGGGGTGATAAAACTGGCTACTGATCTGGAGGGCTGATAATACTGGGTAATGATCTGGAGGGCTTACAACACTGGATAATGAACTGGAGGGCTGACTAATAATAAAGTTGATCATATTCCTGAGAAACCCATATGTTGCTCTGCACTCTGCATCCTTTAGTGTGCTGCCTAGACTGTCAGTAAGTAATCTGTTAGACATTGCTGTGCTGCTTCTATTTATCTGACAGTATGTGCAGGAGTTTGAAGGGATTGAAGAGAGCCAAGAGGAGAACAATATATGTAGTCTCATAGATAAGCACATGCTACCCCCCAATCATCTTTTAGCATGCCAGCCAAGGCAGGCAGCGCATAGTAAAGCTTTAAGCTGAGGCAGAGTCTCCAAAACCTCATTATGGACCTCCCATTCTCATAAACTATTTTAATTTAGGCTGTGGTGCATGTAAGCCCCCCAGTGTCAGTAAGGAAGTTCAGCAGCAGAGGAGGAGTTTCTGGTTCCTTGTCAATGTTAGAGCTAAAAGTGCATGCTATGCCGTTTAAGTGCCTAAATTACTAATAGCTTCTGTGGCAAAATTTTTATTGGAGGCCAGCCCGGGGGGCATTTGCCCCTCAGCCTACTGGGCCAGTCCTCCCCTGACTGCTGCTGCTACATGCCTTTTCCATTCATGAGCAGCAGCAGTGGAGGCTCATCTGGTAATGGCCGTCAGCCATTGGCACTGAAGCCACTGTCACAGCTGTGACTTAAGGCCTTTCCAGGAAGCAGAAGGGAGCCACGGTGGTGGATCGTGGAGGATTGTAAGTATACAGTAATTTCTCTCTCTGTGAGCATATTTTGACACAGAGAGTATGACGTAACTGAGGTTTTGGGGGGGTCCTGAATAACATACAAATTATTTCCATAGGGGTGGACACACCCTTTAATGAACCTTCTATAGAAATTGGTAAATCCCATCGAAGTACAATATAGTAGGGTCAAAGCCTGCTTAAATATTCCCTTGAGGCGAAAGGCCTCTAGGGTTTTCAACATAAAGGACCAGTCTATCACAGGCCTTTTCTGCATCCAAACTCAGTAACAAGAGAGGGGTTGCGTCTACTGTGTCAATTGTTTTCCTTGTATTATCACTTGCCTGGTGGCCCATGATAAATCCCCCCTGATCACTGTGGTCCAATCTAGGGAGAATATGCACTAGCCTAGTTGCCAAAATCTTGGTGAAGACCTTGTAGTCTGAGATTACTAAAGCTATGGGGCGATAATTTGCTCTCTTTTTTCTTTTCCAGATTTAAAAATGAGTGTAATGTATAGGGTATGTATAAGGTTGTGAAATCCAAAAGTGGGGGGAATTTAAAAATGTTGTCATATTTGGGGCTAGAGCAGGGAAGAAAGTTTTATAGTATGTATAAATGAGACCTTTCTGGTCCTAGGGATTTAACTGATGTCAGTTCCTGCCATCTGAATGTGGTGTCTCGCTTAAGTCTAGGCCCCCATTTAATGGTGCCTCCCACAAGATCCAGGTAGAAGTTACAGAGTCAGTGTTTAGCTCAAAATAGTCTTTTATGGAGTTTTTGAGATCTTGTAACACTTGTGGGTTATGGAGTATTGTCTCATTCAGCCTCCATTGGCATATCTTTGTGCATGTGGGTGTGATATTTAAGTTTAAGATTATAGGGCTGTGATCTGACCAGGAAATTGCAACTATATGGGAGGAGGAAACAAAGCGTAGTAAGGAGGCCATAGTCCATAAGTAGTCTATCTGGGAGAAAGTGATGAGGGTGGGAATTGATAGAGTATTGTCTGGCAGTTGGGTGCTCGATCCTCTATGGATCATAAAGATGGCATTGACGCATTAATTGGCGAAATCCCCTGGAAAGTCCCATCCCCTAGCTTTTCAAAGTTGCATAGTAAGTTTGTCTGTACTGGGAGAAAAGACAATGTTAAAATTGCCCCTAATCAGAAGATGAGGGCAATTAAACGTGGAAAGGGAGGGCTTTTCTCAGGAACTTTAATTGGCCTGTGTTTGGAGATAAAAGCTATATAAAACTATATCAATTGTGTGGAGCATTACTTTTAGTATAATATATGCACAATTTGTTTAGTGAGGTGAAATGGGCAATGTTTATGTATTAGAAAAGCAGGTACTTCAGAGGAATATACGGTGGGGTAGAGATGTCTAATAAATTTGTATGCTTCAGACCAGACCAGATGAGGTGAGTCTCCTGTAGAAAGAGGATGTCCGCATGGATGCGTTTGGCCTCTTGCAATAGTAATTTGCGCTTTCCTGGGGAATTTAACCCTTTAACATTCATAGATACTACCTGTCATAATGGAGTGGCGAAGGTCCAAAGTTTAAACCATGAAGTGGAGGTTGGTGCATCTTGGATGGGCGACACCAGGAATGGCTGCTCATACCTAAAAATAAACCAAACATAAGAATATTAGAACTTTGCCAACCAAGAGTTGAAAATTCATAAACTGTACTTCTGTGTGTAGGTGGCTGTGTCAGACATCTTGTTTTAGGGAGATGGATGGGGAAGAGGGGGTATTGATCCAAGCTCATATTGTTTAGCAAGGACAATAAAGAGAGTAAAAGGGGAATAGTCTGATCAGTAAGGTGGGATGGTGAAGTTCTGTAGTCAGGTCCGGGCTCCCACCTTCCAATGGGAGATGGGCCCAATGAGTATGGGTTGTTTTCCTGGGGCTCAATGCATACTGTATGTGAAAGAATAATAATGCTCAGGGAGAGGTAAAAGGCTAAAGAGGAGGGAAAGTAAGAGGTCAGAGAAAAGGGAAATAGGAATAGTGCGAGAAGATTGCCAAGGAGAGCAGGTGAAGGTAGCTGAAGGTAGGTTAGTTATTTAGTTAACATGGACATAAATAAATTTACAGTTATCTAAGAAGTCAAATAACATATTGGAGTTACGAAATAGTACAGTTATACGTCTCGATTTAGACTATAGATCGTATTACAACAATATAGTTAACTAATGAGCATGTGTAGTTTACGTGGGTTCGCTGAATTAGTTCCGATTTAGTTCTAGTAGTGCCCGTTATACAACTTACAGTTTATCGTTAAACTTAGTGTTTGTTATATTAAAAGGAATATGTCCATTTGGCATGATATAGTGTCAGAATGGGGAAATGCCCAGAAATGGGAGAGGTGAGGCAGAGCTCTGAATATCTAGGTAATTTTTCTCTAGTTAACAAAAAAAATTATAGAACCATATAATGCCTAGTTGATAGTGAAAGTTTTCAAATTGACAGTGTTGTAAAACATGAAACAAAAGGCATGGTGACTTAAAGCATTCCTGCTCTGCCCTAAAATGTCCAGCCAGGTCCCATTGTTTTGGGGCACCCGCTGGTATCTTAGGGTCTTTGTAGTATGCCGCAGTACATTTCTTGCCCACAGTGCAAACATCGGGCAATGGGTAAGCTAATTATAAGTAGTGGTGGTGGGAGCCCTGAGTACCTGCATTTTGAGGAAATCTTACCCCACTTAGAACAACCTGGGGGTATGTTGTTTCTAACAAGCAAAATATGCAAAGGAGTTAAGTGCGTCGGACCACCCCAACGGGCAAGTGAGATAAGTATAATATAATCAACATATGTGTGGGCTTGTTAACCAAAAATATGTAACAGTTAAAAATTGTTGCGGAGAACAAACAGTGTGTCTACTTACACGCTGTAACAATGTGGGCCGGGTGGAAACCCCCCCGAGCCCAGTCGCTCCAGCGTAAGTGAAAATCACAATCAGCCCAAACTATAATCAACATGAAGTTTGTAAGTATAACAAGAAAGCTCACCAAATCCGGTGGGTGTTCCAGGTGCTGTGCAGCCCCGGACCCCTTGCAAGGTCCAGCTTCAAAGGCAAAAGTGGCAATATCCGTGAGGGCTGACATACACCACCAAACATCGAACTCCAAGGTAAGTAATAGTACAAATATCAGACCTCTCTGATGAAGTGCCGTGTTGGCACGAAACGCGTTAGACGTGTAGCTTTGTCTGTATCTGTATTTATTATAAGTTTACTGTCAGGAGTTACAAAATTGTGTTATCTTGTCAAAGTACACTTTGTATAAAAACTATCAGGGTTATTCAATAAAAGTTCTTATTGTTAAAAATGGTGCTACTTTTGCCCCAACCAATCAGATGTTAGCTTTCAAATGTTAAACAAGATCTGATTGGCTGGAGCACAATTAGCATTTTAAACAATAAGAACTTATATTGAATCTCCCTGTGTGTATAATAATGCTTTATTTACTGGGGGGTTTCCACCTTTTGTCTAAACCAATTGAGGGCAAAATTCTTGGATGTAAAGTGGAAAATTCTGCTGGCACTTAATACTGCAACATTTAAAATAGGCAATCAAGACAGGCAACCAGCACTGATTATGTCTGCTCACAGGTGATATACATAGGTATGAGTTACAGCTATTACCACAGTCTGTTAGTTATATTTTTATTTTAGATGCTTCATTGTGTGTCATTGGAGTGCCCATGTTATGAGTATAATAATAAAAGATACACAATAACACACCATCACACAGTCTATTAAATGAGATGAACGGCCGCAGCTTTAATACTTTATTAAAGGAAAAGCCTTGTCTTAGGCTTAAAAGCTAGAAATGCTGCACTTATTACACAGAATTTACTGACCTATAGGTGCATCCATAGGTTCATAGTGCACTGGATTCAATTCAGTGATTAGTTTTAATTGTTTAATTAAATGCACCTGAAAGGGGGGGTGCTCGCGAGCAGCCCAAGATGGAGGCCGCCTGATTGTGAGCTCTGCCACCACCCGGCCTAATTACATATAAAAAGGCTGCTGAGAATGGCAATCTCCCCCAAAACACACATTGGAGAGATCTAACAACCACCCCAGCGATGCCAGGCAAAAAATAAAAAGCCCAAACTGCTGCAAAACAGTACCAATTATTCAACCAAAATCTGGGGCCTACAAGCCCCTCCCAAAGGACTGCCCGTGAAGCACAAATAGCTCCAGAGAAAAACTCCCAGATCAGTTAAGGAGGTCTAGCAAAAAAAATGTGGTCTCCTTACTATTTTATAATTCTCTAAATCTAGAAATTCGTGAATCCTGGAAAGACAAGGAAGGCAGATATATCATAAAACACTGCACAATAGAAACAAAACAATACACCATAGCCTCAATATACACCCCAAACACTAAACAAATCCATTTCCTAGTTAATACACTCAGAAAACTACACACAATCAGACAAGGAGAGATCATGGGTGATTTCAACATACAACTCGATCCCACATAGGATAAATCCAGCTGTCGTTCCTTAAATTTTGGTAAGAAACAAATGATTAGACTAACTTACAAAAATGGGCCTAATGGATATTTGGAGGGAGAAACACTTACTGGATAGAGAATATACCTTTTACTCAGCCCCCCCATGGGAGTTATACTAGGATTGATTATATACTAGGTACACCTACTATTCTACATCAATCCAACAACGCTAATATAGAATCCTGTACATGGTCAGACCACAATATTGTTAAAATAGACATATGTCTAAATATCCCACTCCCAAATAGATTTAAATGTTGTTTGAACAAATCTCTGCTACTGTAAGTTTCAAATCCACAAGAGACAACATACAGTCACAACTCACACAATATTTTCAAGAAAATGACATCCATACAATGGCTTTGGGCCGCCCATAAAACCTACACTAGAGGCATATTTATACAGCATCAAAATATAAAAAAACATTCACTAAAAGCTTTCATTCATTACAAACTCAAATACATAATCTAGAAACTGCATATATACAATCAACAAACCCACAATTATACCAACTAAAACAAGAAATACAGAACCTATTATCAATCAATGCAGAGAGACAAATGAGATGGACTAGACAATTCTATTACAGCAAGCTGAACAAACCTGATCGTACACTAGCTCTAATGTTAGGACAATAACGGAGACAATATAAAATTACACAATTAAAAACCTCACAGGGACCGATCACTTCCAATTAGCAGAAAATATACCAGATCTCCCAAGACTATTTCACTTCCCTTTACAAACCCACAAATAAAATACCCTCTCATAAGATATCAAATGTCTTTCAGTCCTTAAACCTTCCATTATTAGACAGAGAAGATCAAACATCACTAGCCAAACCCATCTCTCAAATGGGTAAGCCATCAAGATTCTGAAACCACACAAAACCCCAGGTCCAGATGGATTATCTGGCATTTACTACAACAAATTTCAGACCACCCTGCTACCCTATCTAAAACAATTAGGTAATCACTTACTACAAGGAGGAGATCTACCACCTGAAATGACTACAGCACACATCACCTTACTGCCCAAACCTAACAAACCTGACATAGATCCTATAAACTACAGACCAATTTCACTTCTAAACAAGACCTCAAAATTTTAGCAAGAATATTCTCCCTTAGATTAGACTCCATCCTTCCAAAAATCATCCATAGAGGCCAAGTAGGCTTTGACCCAGGACAACAAGCAGCCGACAATGTCCGCAAAATTTGCAACATTATAGCATAAGCAAATAAACAAAAACGATCAGGACGCATTTTAACATTCAAAATCGAAAAAGTCTTTCACAGTCTGAGCTGGACGTATCTATACACATTACTGTCACATCTACAGTTCCCCTCACATTTCATGTAATAGCCAAGGGACCATTGGCTCAATCCATAAGACAACATCCAGACATTCAGGGCTTCACATAGGTAATAAGGAATACAAAACAAGTCTTTATGCAGATGACCTCCTTCTTACCATTTCCTCTCCTCTAACAACTCTTCCCAACCTATTCAAGCATTTACATAAGGTAGCCCAATTATCAGCACTACACATAAATAAAACAGATGCCTTAGCTATCAATCTAAACACAGAACAAACCAAATAATATTAATAGACTTCGAATTAAAATTAAATAAGAAAAACTTATCTTAATTTATTTAACATTCAATCTAGACACCTTATACCAAGCAAACTATCCAACATTATTTAGAAAAATAAGCCAAGATCTACAAAATTGGAATCCCATGAACATCTCATGGCTAGGGAGAATAAACTCTTTAAAAATGACTTATGTAATTTGGCATACTACATCAGAACCACCTATATGCATGTATATTGAAAATTGTCTTCTAAAACGTGCTTGTGAAGGTTCTCATTCATCCAGGTCATGGTACATCTGTTGTATTCAATTAGATCAACTGGAAGTTTATTTCTTGAAGACGTTTCGCTTTCTGGCTTTCTCAATTCTTAATGACTTGTACAAGAATCTGTGGCAATTATGTACCCTGGAAAATCCCAATTAGCATATCACAGCCAAGTGTTAAGGGCGTGATTGGATAGTAGCTAAGAGGTGTTATAGGAACGCCCAGGGTAAGGTGTCAAAACAGCATTGTACAGTGTCAAAACAGCATATGTGGATGACACCTAGATTAAAATTCACCAGAAGGAAGTACAAGCTTTCACAGAACACATTAATGCGGTAGACCAAAACATCAAATTTACAAGGGAAGAGGTACAAAACAACAAACTGGCTTTCTTGGACTGCTTGGTAGAAGTTAAGGAAAATGGTAAACTGGAAGTAGAGGTTTACAGAAAACCAACACACACAGATCAGTATTTGATGTTTGACTCCCACCACCCTTTAGATCACAAGCTGGGTGTCATCAGAACCCTGCAACACAGAGCTGTGAACATCCCCGCTAGCACAGAGGCAAAGGCGAAAGAAATGAAACATCTCAGAGGAGCCCTTAAAATTTGTGGATATCCAGACTGGGCCTTTGTCAAAAGAAGTAGAAGGAAAGAAAAGAACACGAATACCAACAGTGAAGGTGAAAAGCAAGACAGGAGAAAGAACACGGTCATCCCATATGTAGAAGGGGTCTCCGAGAAATTAAGAAGAATTTTCAAAAAAGACCATATCCCTGTCTGCTTTAAACCGAACAACACACTGAGGCAGCAATTGGTACATCCGAAAGACCCAATACCCAAACACAAGAAAAGCGACATCATATACGCAGTGCAGTGCAGTGAAGAATGCTCTGATTTGTATGTGGGGGAGACCAAACAGCAACTGCATCAACGTATGGCCCAGCACAGAAGAGCCAATTCCTCGGGTCAGGACTCAGCCGTGTTCCTGCATCTTAAGGATAAAGGACATACCTTTGAAGATTGTAATGTTAACATATTGGCAAAGGAACGTGACTGGTTCAAGAGAGGTGTTTAGGAGGCCATTTATGTGAAAATAAAGAAACCAAGCCTAAATAGAGGTGGGGGGGTTCGACACCATCTGTCTGCCATTTACAATGCAGTTTTGACACCTTACCCTGGGTGTTCCTATAACACCTCTTAGCCACTATGCAATCACTCCCTTAACACCTGGCTGTGATATGCTAATTGGGATTTTCCAGGGTACATAATTGCCACAGATTCTTGTACAAGTCATTCTGAATTGAGAAAGCCAGTCGGATGACTAGCGAAACGTCTTCAAGAACTAAACTTCAAGTCCAGTTGATCAAATTGAATACAACAGATATGTCTTATAAAACCTTTAATCTTCAAAGTCTAGCATGGATACCCAAAAAAAACCATGCTAGACCCTGTACAAAATTAACCCTGAGGTTATGGGAAATACTGTAGAATGTAAAACAGCACCCTTAAAAACAGATCCCTCAAGAGTTGCCTCGGTGGTTGCAAACCGAATAGATCCTGCAGGTTTCAATGACACATATTATGCTTGGTGGTTCAAGATACCATAAAATTAATCATTTTATCAAGGGCTCGGATGTGATATTTTTCAAAGAAATAGAACACATCCTACCCCTACCATTAACAACAAATTATTTTATCGAAACAAACCATAACGCAAGAGAATTTCCAGCGCTAACAGGTTTTGAAAATATATGCATAAACTCTCCCAACAACAAAAAATCTCTGTCTCAAAAATATCAATGGTTAAACTCACCATCAACTACATTGACAAGACCATTCATCAGAGATTCGGTAACAGATCTACAAATTGAGGAAATGGATATCGACTGGGAAACTGTATTCCAAACAATCAACCGAGGAAGCCTCAACACAGCTCTCAGGGAAACTGCCCTGAAAGTACCCACAGTCCTACATTCCATTTACCCCCAAATCTCACCTCTATGTTTTCGAAACTGTGGCGCTCAAGGCACCTTTTTCCATACATGGTTGACATGCCCACATGTAGCCAGTCTGTGGGGCAATACTTAGGGCTAGGCCACACTAGCACATTTGGTCACGCATTTTTGCTTGCGGTTGTGCCCGAGAGATTTTTGCTAACATGGAAATTGCAGAAACGCGAAAATTTCTGCGATTCCTGCATCCGTTTGTGTTTTGTGTTTTGCGTTTTTTTGTGCAATAGCATGCATTTTCTCTTTGTAAATAGCGAAAATGCATGCGCAAATGCGAAACAACATGGTCAAACGCACAGAAATCATGTGCGATAATGCTTTGCGATTGCATGCGCGATTTGGTGCGTTGTAGTGTGTCAGTCTTAATCTCTGAGATTATAAGGCCAAGGACACACTAGAACGCACCAAATCGTGAGCGTTATCGCACATGCGTTGTTTCACGTTTGCGCATTCAGTTTCGCTATTTTTAAAGGGAAAAGGCATGCGAATGCGCAAAAAATGCTTGTACGGAAAACGCGAAGGGACGCACAATCACATGCGCATAGGAAATCGCAGGAATGTTCGCATTCCCGTAATTTACATTAGCGAAAATTGTGAGTGCAATCACGAGCAAAAACATGGCCTAGCTCTTAAAGGACAATTATACTCACCATTTTCCCGATCCATTCCAGGGTAAGGACCTAAAAAAAAGTCCTGCACCACTTACTTGTCCTCGTTGCTCTGGTCGGATCCTCCCCACTGACACTGTCAGTGACAGTCCGGGAGGCAGCCAATGAGAAGCATGTCTTCCCATTGGCTGCCTTGCGACCTGTAACTCAAAGTGCCAGTGGGGAGGATCGCGAGGGAGATTACAAGTAAGTAGTGCAGGTCAAGTACCCAGAGGTGAGGACTTACAGGGAGATTCAATAAAAGTTCTTCAGGCTCATTTACCCAGACTCGCTGGGCAAATAAATGGAGTTAAAATCACTCTAACCGGTTTGCTGCTGGTTAAAAAAAACAGAGATACAAAGCATGGATAACAATGGGCACACTGAATACAATCATGGGAAATATTATAAAAGATAACTTTTATTTAGAGCCAGTTAAAAATATATATTAGAAAAATCATATGCATGATTACAATCGGAAACAAAAGTTAAAAACATCCCATCACCCTCATAAACCCATTAGCAATATACCTATATTGGAAGCATAAAGTGTTAATACACAACAATGGATCACAACCCTGGGTCACACAGATTCATTAATTTAGAAATGTCAGCAGTGAAGCCAAAACTAAGTTGCGATACCAATTATACATACCAGGGATCCGGTACAAAGGCCTAGAGGGATCATGGGCAATTAAAAAGTGGTCCGCCAGACGCGTTTTGTCCGCAACTGCGGACTTCCTCAATGGCGCATGTAGAATGCGTCATCCGATCGCATCCATGCCCCTTAAATACAGTCACGTAAAGGCGTGACTCTTGCGAAACAACCTGTGAAGCTATCGCGGCCAGAATAAATTACGTCTTACGCGAGATTCTCGTGAGACTTGACACTAAGCCATCACGGCCATATTAAATCTTGGAAAATGCTCTGCTTTTGCCCAATCATATCCACCTGCCAATACACGATACATCATAGGACAATAACGAATTACAGATTCAAATTCAAACTGACATGGTTTCCTGTCTGCTTGATACAAAATACCAGTGTGAAATACCAACAAATACACACTTGTCCATAGAAAATTTGGCAATGGAAAGTTCCAAATTCTTAATAATAAGAAGTCAACATAGTGGAAACCCACATGGATATATATTCAAAAGGCAACCCAATACAGGATAAGATCCAACATCCTGAAATGACTCGATTGTAGAATCATGTAGGTAAAATATCCAAATTACTACTTCTTCATGACAATACTCCATCATCCATAAATGATCCCATCGTGCTAGATCGGGCAGGGTAAGTGATAAGTATGAGAAAGGAGAGAATGTAGCACTATTGAGTAGAGTATCAGAGATAAGGACTCCAGGAATATGTCCTCCACTGATTAAAATGGGAAGATTACCACAGGATCAGCCAGGATGGTCCACATTGGCTACTTTATCAAAGATAAGTTGTGGTCCACTCGAATCGCGCACCGTTCTAGATGAATGGTATTAAGTCCTTTTTTCTTCGTTCAACCTAAAGGTGCAACATAGATAAATTAAAATCCAACTGGATTCTTTACGTAATGAGACTTTCTTAGTCTCCCCCCTCTGATGTTAAACTTTACATGATCGATAACTTGACATTTTAGTACCTGAGTGGACCCCTGGTGTACCAATGCAAAATGTTCTGCACACTGCTGACCTCTTCCCCATAGCCAATTACGTCTACGTGACGTATATTTGATAAGTGGATGACGTCTGTTATACCCACATGGCCTGTCATACCCACATAACTTTTTGGGCAGGGACAGTCAAGAGATAAACTACATTTGTGGAATTACATTGTAATAATTTTAACGTTAAAGACTTTATCACCTGTGCTATTACGAAATGTATTATCCAATTTATATGACCACAAATTTACAATTACCACATTTAAAGGTCCCTTTAACCTCTGCCCGCCACCTGTGATTTAGTTGATCTTATAAATGACTAGCAGTTAGGATATCAGAAAGATTTTCACCTCTTCTAGCAGTTGTTGAGGTGATTCTGAAACGAATTGTGATAGTGTAGAGTCATTTAACAGGATCTCCATTTATCCTTCAGAATTTTATGAATGTCACTCCATCGATGGTTATATGTAGTTATAATCTCAATTGATTCTCCCTTTGTTGGGTCCTGGGTGTTTAGCAGAGATGTTTGAGAGTTACCACCTGCCTTTTTCTACATTTGGTCATAATCTTCTAGGATAGCCCCTGGCTTTAAATCTAAGTTCTAAGTCCATAGCCGCTGCTTTAAAGTCCACCAAATCCGTGCAATTCCTCCGAGTACGGAGGAATTCACCCTTTGGGAATCCCCTTAAGTGATGATGGGGGGTGGGCACTGGAATAGCTTAATAACGGTTCGCTGCTGGTTAGCGTGACTTTAACTCCATATTAGTGTTGGATGCGCGGGTTACACAAAATCACCGCACATCCGACGCTCGCGATTCATATCGCGTTTGTGCATATTTAGCGCGGGATTTTAACTCCAGCATATAAAATCCTGCAGTGAGTAAATCCCTTTCCAGGATTTACCCACATTTGCAATCGTGATATTGAATTGCGGTAGTGTCAGCCCTACAATCTCTTAATATAATGTTAATAAGACATCAACCTTAAATGCTTACCCTCCAAATTTCCAACTAATAGTTACATTTGCAGATACACATACCCTCCAACATTCCCCTTAATAGTTACTTATAGAAACACATACCCTCCAACATTCCCCTTTAATAGTTACTTATAGATACACATACCCTCCAACATTCCCCTTTAATAGTTACTTATAGAAACTCATACCCTCCAACATTTCCCTATAATAGTTACTTACAGATACACATACCCTCCAACATTACCCCTTTAAAAGTTACTTATAGAAACACATACCCTCCAACATTTCCCCATAATAGTTACACTTACAGATACACATACCCTCCAACTTCCCCTTTAATAGTTACTTAAAGAAACACATACCCTCCAACATTTCCCTATAATAGTTACACTTACAGATACACATACCCTCCAACATTCCCCTTTATAGACTTACTAGAAACACATACCCTCCAACATTTCCCTATAATAGTTACACTTACAGATACACATACCCTCCAACATTAACCCTTTTAATAGTTACTTATAGAAACACATACCCTCCAACATTACCTCTTTAATAGTTACTTTAGAAACTCATACCCTCCAACATTACCTCTTTAATAGTTACACTTACAGATACACATACCCTCCAACATTTCCTCCTATAAGTTCACTTACGATACACATACCCTCCACATCTACCCCTTTAACATTAGTTATAGAACAACATACCCTCCAACATTTCCCTATAATAGTTACACTTACAGATACCATACGCTCCAACATTACCCCTTTAATAGTAACCTATAGAAAGACATACCCTCCAACATTACCCCTTTAATAGTTACTTATAGAAAACATACCCTCCAACATTACCTCTTTAATAGCTACACTTACAGATAACCATACCCTCCAACATTTCCCTATAATAGTTACACTTACAGATACACATACCCTCCAACATTACCCCTTTAAAAGTTACTTATAGAAACACATACCCTCCAACATTTCCCTAATATAGTTACACTTACAGATACACTACCCTCCAACATTCCCCTTTAATAGTTACTTATAGAAACACATACCCTCCAACATTTCCCTATAATAGTTACACTTACAGATACACATACCCTCCAACATTACCTCTTTAATAGTTACTTATAGAAACACATACCCTCCAACATTCCCTATAATAGTTACACTTACAGATACACATACGCTCCAACATTACCCCTTTAATAGTTACTTATAGAAACCTCATACCCTCCACATTACCTCTTTAATAGTTACACTTACAGATACACATACCCTCCAACATTTCCCTATAATAGTTACACTTCAGATACACATACCCTCCAACATTACCCCTTTAATAGTAACCTATAAAAGACATACCCTCCAAACATTACCCCTTTAATAGTTACTTATAGAAAACATACCTCCAACATTACCCTTTAATAGCTTACACTTACAGATACACATACCCTCCAACATTTCCCTATAAGGTTCACTACAGATACACATACCCTCCAACATTACCCTTAAAGTTACTTATAGAAACACATACCCTCCAACATACCTCTTAAGTATTTACTATAGAACTCATACCCTCCAACATTACCTCTTTAATAGTTACACTTACAGATACACATACCCCCAACATTTCCCTATAATAGTTACACTTACAGATACACATACCCTCCAACATTACCCCTTTAATAGTAACCTATAGAAAGACATACCCTCCAACATTACCCCTTTAAAAGTTACTTACAGATACACATACACCTCCAACATTTCCCTATAATAGTTACACTTACGATACACATACCCTCCAACATTACCCCTTTAAACATTAGTTATAGAAACACATACCCTCCAACATTTCCCTATAATAGTTACACTTACAGATACACATACGCTCCAACATTACCCCTTTAATAGTACCTATAGAAAGACATACCCTCCAACATTACCCCTTTAATAGTTACTTATAGAAAACTACCCTCAACATTACTCTTTATAGTTACACTTACAGATACACATACCCTCCAACATTTCCCTATAATAGTTCACTTACAGATACACATACCCTCCAACATTACCCCTTTAAAAGTTACTTATAGAAACACATACCCTCCAACATTTCCTTCATAATAGTTACACCAGATACACATACCCTCCAACATTCCCCTTTAATAGTTACTTAAAGAAACACATCACCTCCACCTTTCCCTATAATGTTACACTCAATACACATACCCTCCAACATTCCCCTTTAAATAGTTACTTATAGAAACACATACCCTCCAACATTTCCCTATAATAGTTACACTTACAGATACACATACGCTCCAACATTACCCCTTTAATAGTTACTTATAGAAACCATACCCTCCAACTTACCTCTTTAATAGTTACTTATAGAAACTCATACCCTCCAACATTACCCCTTTAATAGTTACACTACAGATACACATACCCTCCAACAGTTCCCTATAATAGTTACACTTACGAAACACATACCCTCCAACATTACCCCTTTTAAAACATTAGTTATAGAACACATACCCTCCAACATTTCCCTAAATATTTACACTTACAGATACATACGCTCCAACATTACCCCTTTAATAGTAACCTATAGAAGACATACCCTCCAACATTACCCCTTTAATAGTTACTTATGAAAACATACCCTCCAACATTACCTCTTTAATAGTTACACTTACAGATACACATACCCTCCAACATTTCCCTATAATAGTTACACTTACAGATACACATACCCTCAACATTACCCCTTAAAGTTACTTAGAACACATACCCTCCAACATTTCCCTTTAATAGTTACACTTACAGATACACATCCCCTCCAACATTCCCCTTTAATAGTTACTTATAGAAACACATACCCTCCAACATTTCCCTATAATAGTTACACTTACAGATACACATACGCTCCAACATTCACCCTTTATAGTTTACTTAAGAAACTCATACCCTCCAACATTACCTCTTTAATAGTTACTTACAGATCCACATACCCCCAACATTTCCCTATAATAGTTACACTTACAGATACACATACCCTCCAACATTACCCCTTTATAGTAACCTATAGAAAGACATACCCTCCAACATTACCCCTTTAATAGTTACTTATAGAAAGCATACCCTCCAACATTACCTCTTTAATAGCTACACTTACAGATACCACATAACCCTCCAACATTTCCCTATAATATTACACTTACAGATACACATACCCTCCAACATTACCCCCTTTAAAAGTTACTTATAGAAACACATACCCTCCAACTTACCTCTTTAATAGTTACTTATAGAAACTCATACCCTCCAACATTACCTCTTTAATAGTTACACTACAGATACACATACCCTCCAACATTTCCCTATAATAGTTACACTTACAGATACACATACCCTCCAACATTACCCCTTTAATAGTACCTATAGAAAGACATACCCTCCAACATTACCCCTTTAAAAGTTACTTACGATACACATACCCTCCAACATTTCCCTATAATAGTTACACTTACAGATACACATAACTACCCTCCAACATTACCCCTTTAAACATTAGTTATAGAAACCCATCACAACCTCCAACATTTCCCTATAATAGTTACACTTACGATACCATACGCTCCAACATTACCCCTTTAATAGTAATCCTATAGAAAGACACCCTCCAACATTACCCTTTAATAGTTACTTATAGAAAACCATACCCTCCAACATTACCTCTTTAATAGTTACACTACAGATACACATACCCTCCAACTTTCCCTATAATAGTCACTTACAGATACACATACCCTCCAACATTACCCCTTTAAAATTTACTTAATAGAAACACATACCCTCCACCATTCCCCAAAGTTACCTTAACAGATACACATACCCTCCCACATTTCCCTTTAATAGTTACTTACTATAAGAACAACACATACCCTCCAACATTTCCCTTAATAGTTACACTTACAGATACACATACCCTCCAACATTCCCCTTTAATGTTCTTATAGAAACACATACCCTCCTCCACCATTTCCCTATAATAGTACACTTACAGATACACATACGCTCCAACATTACCCCCTTTAATAGTTACTTATAGAACCACATACCCTCCAACATCTCACCTCTTTAAAGTTCACTTTATAGAAACTATACCCTCCAACATTACCCTTTAATAGTTACACTTACAGATACACATACCCTCCAAATTTCCCTATAAAGTTACACTTACAGATACACATACCCTCCAACATTTCCCTTAATCGTTACACTACAGTACACATACTCAAATCCCCTTTAATAGTTACTTATAGAAACACATCCCCTCCAACATTTCCCTATAATAGTTACACTTACAGATACACATACGCTCCAAACATTACCTACCCTTTATAGTTACTTATAGAAACCATACCCTCCAACATTACCTCTTTATAGTTATCACTTACAGATACACATACCCTCCAACATTTCCCTATAATTTACACTTACAGATTACACATACCCTCCACATTACCCCTTTAATAGTACCTATAGCAACATACCCTCCAACATTAACCCCTTTAAATAGTTACTTATAGAAAGCATACCCCTCCAACATTACCCTTTAATAGCTCACTTACAGATACACATACCCTCCAACATTTCCCTATAATGTTACACTTACAGATACACATACCTCTCCAACATTACCCCCTTTAATAAAGTCTACTTTAGAACAATACCCTCCCAACATTCCCCTTTAAGTCTCTTATAGAAACTCATACCCTCCAACATTTACTTATATAGTTACCCTACAGAACACATACCCTCCAACATTTCCCTATAATAGTTACACTTACAGATCACACATACCCTCCAACATTACCCCTTTAATAGTAACCTATAGAAAGACATACCCTCCAACATTACCCCTTTAAAAGTTACTTACAGATACACATACCCTCCAACATTTCCCTATAATAGTTACACTTACAATACACATACCCTCCGCAACATTACCCCTTTAAAAGTTACTTATAGAAACACATACCCTCCAACATTTCCCTATAATAGTTACACTTACAGATACACATCGCTCCAACATTACCCCTTTAATGATCAACCTATGAAAGACATACCCCTCCAACTTACCCCTTTAATAGTTACTTATAGAAAAACATAACCCTCCACACATTACCTCTTTAATATTACACTTACAGATACAATCCTCCTCCAACATTTCCCTATAATAGTTACACTTACAGATACACATACCCTCCAACATTCCCCTTAAACAAGTTACTATAGAACACACATACCCTCCAACATTTCCCCATAATATTTCCACTTAGCGATACAATACACAACCCTCCAACATTCCCCCTTTAACTAGTTACTTTAAAAAACCCATACCCTCCAACATTTCCCTATAATACGTTACACTTACAGATACACATACCCCTCCCATTCCCCTTTAATAGTAACTTATCGAATAACACATACCCTCCAACATTTCCTATATAGTTACACTTAAGATACACATCGCTCCAATTACCTCTTACACCCCTTTAATAGTTACTTATAGAAACACATACCCTCCAACATTACCTCTTTAATAGTTACTTATAGAACTCATACCCTCCACATTACCGTCTTTAATAGTTTACACTTACAGATACACAACCCTCCAACATTTCCCTATAATAGTTACACTTACGATACACATACCCTCCAACATTACCCCCTTTAAACATTATTTTAGAAACCATACCCCCGAACATTCCTATTAGTTAACTTACAGATACACATACGCTCCAACATTATTCTTTAAAGTAACCTATAGAAAGACATACCCTCCAACATTACACCCCTTTAAAAGTTACTTATAGAAAACACTAACCCTCCAACATTACCTCTTTAATAGTTACGCTTACAGATACCATACCCCCAACATTTCCCTATAATAGTTATCACTTACAGATACACATACCCTCCAACATTACCCCTTTAAAAGTTACTTATGAACACATACCCTCCACATTTCCCTTTAATAGTTACACTTACAATACATACCTCCAACATTCCCCTTTAATAGTTCGTATAGAACACATACCCTCCAACATGTTCCCTATAATAGTTACACTTACAGATACACATACCCTCAACATACATCCCCTTTATATTTACTTCTAGAAACACACCTCCCTCCAAACTTTCCCTATATAGTTACACTTACAGATACACATACCCAACCTACCCAAATACCTTTATATAGTTACTTATAGAAATAACTCATACCCTCCAAATTATTTACACCTCTTAATAGTTACACTTACAGATACACATACCCTCCACAACCTTCCCTATGAATAGTTACACTTACAGATTACACCATACCCTCCAACATTACCCCTTTAATAGTAACCTATAGAAAGACATACCCTCCAACATACCCCGTAAAATGTTACTTATAGAAACACATACCCTCCAACATTACCTCTTTAATAACTACACTACAGATACACACTACCCTCCACATTTCCCTATAATAGTTACACACTTACAAGATCCACATACCCCCAACATTACCACCCTTTAAATTTACTTAAGAACACATACCCTCCACAACTTACCTCTTTAAATAGTTACTTATAGAAACTCATACCCTCAACATTACCTCTTTAATAGTTACCTTACAGTACACATACCCTCCAACATTTCCCTATAATAGTTTAACTTACAGATACACATACCCCCAACATTACCCCTTTAATAGTTACTATAGAACACCCATACCCTCCAACATTTCCCTATAATAGTAACACTACTACAACCACATACGCTCCAACATTACCCCTTTAATAGTTACTTATAGAAACTCATACCCCCAACATTACGTCTTTAATAGTTACACTTACAGATACACATCCCTCCAACATTTCCCTTATAGTACCTTACAGACTACACAATACCACCTCCAACATTACCCCTTTAATAGTAACCTATAGAAAGCATACCCTCCAACATTCCACCCCTTTAATAGTTACTTATAGAAAACATACCCTCCACATTACCTCTTTAATAGCTACACTTACAGATACACATACCTCCCACATTTCCCCTATATAGTTACACTTACAGTACACATACCCTCCAAACATTACCACCCCCTTTAAAGTTACTTATAGAAAACACATACCCTCCACATTACCCTTTAATAGTTACTTATAGAAAACATACCCTCCAACATTACCTCTTTAATAGTTACACTTACAGATACACATACCCTCCAACATTTCCCTATAATAGTTACACTTACAGATACACATACCCTCCAACATTCCCCCTTTAATAGTAACCTATAGAAAGACATACCCTCAACATTACCCTTTTAAAAAAGTATACTTACAGATACAATAACCCTCCAACATATTCCCTATAATAGTTACACTTACAGATACACATACCCTCCAACATTACCCCTTTAAACATTAGTTATAGAACCACACATACCCTCCAACTTTTCCCTTATAATAGTTCCACTTACAGATACACATACCTCCAACATTACCCCTTTAAAATGTACCTATAGAAAGACATACCCTCCAACATACCCCCCCTTAAATAGTTACTTATAGAAAACATACCCTCCAAACTTACTCTCTTTAATAGTTACACTTCGAGATACACATAGCCTCCAACATTATTTTAAATAAATACCCGTCAACTATAAAACAACTAAATTTTAATATAACTTATAAAAATCCCATCTCCCCCCTCTTAATATTCACTTACACCCTTACCCTCCCATTCCCTCCTTCCCCTTACCCTTTTATATTACCCCCACCCTTTTTTCCCCTCCTTACTACCATCACCCTCCAATCATTTCCTACCCACTACCTCTTCCTCCATTCCCCTTCCTTACCCCTCTATACCATCCCATCCCTTTCCTTCCTTCCTTTCCTTCATATCCTTCCTCTCACTTACACTCCCTTACCCCCCTTTCACCTTCCTCTTCCCTTCCCTTCCCTACCCCCCACTCCCGCCAACATTCCTTAGCTTTTCCCCCCACTCTTCGTTACCTTGCTCGCCCCCCCCCCCTCCACATTCCCTTTCCTCATATCCCTTTCCCCTTTTCCCTCCCCCCCCTCCCCTTTCCGTTCACTTTCATCCCTCCCTTCCCTTATGTTTTCGATACCTACCCTCCCACTTCCCCTTTGTTCCTTTAGCACCTCCCCTCCATTCCCTTTGTTCCACCTTCCGATCCCCTCCCTCCCACTTACCCCCTTATGTTCTCCTATACTAGACCCACCTACCCTCCCCCATTACCCCTTTAAGTATATTGCCTTCTCGCCCTACCCCCCCAACTTCTCCTAGTTCCTCCTTACAGATCCACCTCCCCTCCCACATTTCCCTCCCTTCCTTGTCTTATCCCTCCCCCTTACCACCTTTAAATTTTTGACATCCCCTCCATTCCCTTTAGTTCTTAGTACACATCCGACCTTCCACACACGCCCTTTAATAGTAACTATAGAAACAACATACCCTCCAACCATTACCCTTTAATAGTTTTCTTATAGAAAACATACCCCTCCAACATTACCTCTTTAATAGTTACCTTACAGATACACATACCCTCCACATTTCCCTATAATAGTTACACTACAGATACATACCTCCAACATTACCCCCTTCACCATTACCCTTTAAAGTTACTTAAAAACACATACCCTCCAACATTTCCCTTTAATAGTACATACAGATACACATACCCTCCAACATTCCCTTTATAGTTACTATAGAAACACATACCTCCAACATTTCCCTATAATAGTTACACTTACGATACACATACCCTCCAACATACCTTACCCCTTTAATAGTTACTTATAGAAACACATACCCTCCAACATTTCCCTAATAGTTACACTTACAGATACACATACGCTCCAACATTACCCCTTTAATAGTTACTTATAGAAACTCATACCCTCCAACATTACCTCTTTAATAGTTACACTTACAGATACACATACCCTCCAACATTTCCCTATAATAGTTACACTTACAGATACCATACCCTCCAACATTACCCCTTTAAGTAACCTATAGAAAACTACCCTCCAACATTCCCCTTTAATAAGTTACTTATAGAAAACATACCCTCCAACATTACCTCTTTAATAGCTAACATTACAGATACACCAATACCCTCCAACACTTTCCCTATAATAGTTACCCTTACAGATACACATACCCTCCAACATTACCCCTTTTAAAAGTCTTATAGAAACACATACCCTCCAACATTTCCTATAATAGTTAACTTACAGATACAACACATACCCTCCAACATTCCCCTTTAATAGTACTTATAGAAACACATACCCTCAACATTCCTATAATAGTTACACGTACAGATAACACATACCCTCCAACATTACCCCTTAATAGTTACTTATAGAAACATCCCTCCAACATTACTCTTTATAGGTACATTAAAACTCATACCCTACCACAGACCTCTTAATAGTACACTTACAGATACACATACACCCTCCAACATTTCCCTAAATGTTACACTTACATATACCATCTCAGACATACACAACCCTCCAACATTACCCCTTTAAACATTAGTTTATAGAAACAACATACCCTCCACAATTCCCTATAATAGTTACACTTACAGATACACATACGCTCCATCCAACATTACCTTACCCTTTATAGTAACATAGAAGACTAAACCCTCCAACATTACCCTTTAATAGTTCACTATAGAAAACATACCCTCAACATTCCTATTTTAATAGTACCTTACTTACAGATACACATCCCCTCCAACATTTCCCTATAATAGTTACACTTACAGATACAACTATACCCTCCAACATTACCCTTTAAAATACTTATAGAAACCATACCCTCCAACATTACCCTTAATAGTTACTTATAGAAACCATACCTCCAACATTACCCTTTAATAATAGTTACACTTACACGATACACATAACCTCCAACATTCTCCCTATATAGTTACACTTACAGAACACATACCCTCCAACATTACCCTTTAATAGTTAACTATAGAAAACTACCCTCAACTTACCCCTTTAATAGTGTACTTACAGACACATACCCTCCAACATTCCCTATAATAGTTACACCTTACGATACACATACCCTCCAACATTACCACCCTTTAAATCATTAGTTATAGAAACACAGACCCTCCAACATTCCCTATAATAGTTACACTTACAGATACCATACCTCCAAATTACCCCTTTATATAACTATGAAAATCATACCCTCCACATTACCCTTATTAAAGTTACATTACAGATACACATACCCTCCAACACTTTCCCTATAATAGTTACATACGTACAATACACATCCCTCCAACATTCCACCTTTAAAATTTATTATAGAAACACATCCCTCCAACATTTCCTATATATACACTTACAGATACCATACGCTCCACATTACCCCTTTAATAGTAACCTATAGAAAGACATACCCTCCAACACTTCCCTTTAATAGTTACTTATAGAAAACATACCCTCCAACTTACCACTCTTTAATAGTTACACTTCAGAAACACATACCCTCAACATTTCCCTATAATAGTTACACTTACAGATACACTATACCTCCAACATTACCCCTTTAAATAAAGTACTTATGAAACACATACCCTCCAACATTCCCTATAATAGTTACACTTACAGATACCATACCCTCCAACATTACCCCTTTAATAGTACTTATGAACACACTACCCTCCACAACATTTCCCCTATAATAGTTACACTTACAGATACACATACCTCCAACATTTCCCCTTTAATAGTTACTTATAGAACCAACCCTCACAACTTTCAACACATACCCTCCAACATTTCCCTATAATAGTTACACTTACAGATACACATAAAACAACATACCTCCAACATTACCCTTTAATAGTTACTTATAGAAACCATACCCTCCAACATTACCCTTTTAATAGTTACACTTACAGATACACACTACCCTCCAACATTTCCCTTAATAGTACACTTACAGAACACATACCCTCCAACATTACCCCTTATGTAACCTATGAAAACATACCCTCCAACATTACCCCTTTAATAGTTACTTATAGAAACCCGGGCAAAAAGCAGCATTTTCCAAGATTTAATATGGCCGTGATGGCTTAGTGTCAAGTCTCGAGATCTCGCGTAAGACGTAATTTATTTGGCCGCGATAGCTTCACAGGTTGTTTCGCAAGAGTCACGCCTTTACGTGACTGTTGTATTAAGGGGCATGGATGCGACGATGAAGCATTCTACTGCGCCATTGAGGAAGTCCGCAGTTGCGGACAAACGCGTCTGGCGGACCACTTTTTAATTGCCCATGATCCCTCTATGCCTTTGTACCGGATCCCTGGTATGTTATAATTGGTATCGCAACTAGTTTTGGCTTCACTGTGACTTCCTAATTATTGATTACTGTGTGTACCCAGGGTTGTGATCCATTGTTGTGTATTAAACTTTATGCTTCCAATATACCGGTATATTGCTAATGGGTTTATGGGGGTGAGGTGGATGTTTTTAACTTTTGTTTTCCGATGTAATCATGCATTATTGATTTTCTAATATATATTTTTAACTGGCTCTAAATAAAGTTATCTTTTATAATATTTCCCATGATTGTGTTCAGTGTGCCCATTGTTATCCATGCTTTGTATCTCTGTTTTTTTTAACCAGCAGCAACCGGTTAGAGTGATTTAACTCCATTTATTTGCCCAGCGAGTCTGGGTAAATGAGCCTGAAGAACTTTTATTGAATCTCCTGTAAGTCCTCACCTCTGGGTAATTGCACCTGCACTACTTACTTGTAATCCCTCGCGATCCTCCCCACTGGCACTTTGAGTTACAGGTCACAGGCAGCCAATGGGAAGACATGCTTCTCATTGGCTGCCTCCCGGACTGTCACTGACAGTGTCAGTGGGGAGGATCCGACCAGAGCAACGAGGACAAGTAAGTGGTGCAGGACTTTTTTTAGGTCCTTACCCTGGACCTGGAAGGATCGGGAAAATGGTGAGTATAATTGTCCTTTAAGAGCTAGGCCATGTTTTTGCTCGTGATTGCACTCACAATTTTCGCTAATGTAAATTACGGGAATGCGAACATTCCTGCGATTTATGCGCATGTGATGTTGCGTCCCTTCGCGTTTTCCGGACAAGCATTTTTTGGCATTCGCATGCCTTTTCCCTTTAAAAATAGCGAAACTGATGGCAAACGTGAAACAACGCATGTGCGATAACGCTCACGATTTGGTGCGTTCTAGTGTGTCCTTGGCCTTAAATCAGAGATAAGACTGACACACTACAACGCACCAAATCGCGCATGCAATCGCAAAGCATTATCGCACATGATTTCTGTGCGTTTGACCAGTTGTTTCGCATTTGCGCATGCATTTTCGCTATTTACAAAGAGAAAATGCATGCTATTGCACAAAAAAAGCGAAACAAAACACACAAACGGATGCAGGAATCGCAGAAATTTTCCCGTTTCTGCAATTTCCATGTTAGCAAAAATCTCTCGGGCACAACCGCAAGCAAAAATGCGTGACCAAAGTGCTAGTGTGGGCTAGCCTAAGTATGGCCCCACAGACTGGCTACATGTGGGCATGTCAACCATGTATGGAAAAGGTGTTGAGCGCCACAGTTTCGAAAACATAGAGGTGAGATTTGGGGGTAAATGGAATGTAGGACGTGGGTTCTTTCAGGGCAGTTTCCCTGAGAGCTGTGTTGAGGCTTCCTCGGTTGATTGTTTGGAATACAGTTTCCCAGTCGATATCCATTTCCTCAATTTGTAGATCTGTTACCGAATCTCTGATGAATGGTCTTGTCAATGTAGTTGATGGTGAGTTTAACCATTGATATTTTTGAGACAGAGATTTTTTGTTGTTGGGAGAGTTTATGCATATATTTCAAAACCTGTTAGCGCTGGAAATTCTCTTGCGTTATGGTTTGTTTCGATAATAATTTGTTGTTAATGGTAGGGGTAGGATGTGTTCTATTTCTTTGAAAAATATCACATCCGAGCCCTTGATAAAATGATTAATTTTATGGTATCTTGAACCACCAAGCATAATAGTGTCATTGAAACCTGCAGGATCTATTCGTTTGCAACCACCGGGCAACTCTTGAGGGATTTGTTTTTAAGGGTGCTGTTTACATTTACAGTATTTCCCCATACCTCAGGGTTAATTTTGTACAGGGTCTAGCATGGTTTTTTTGGGTATCCATGCTAGACTTTGAAGATTAAGGTTTTATAAGACATTTCTGTTGTATTCAATTTGATCAACTGGACTTGAGTTTAGTTCTTGAAGACGTTTCGTAGTCATCCGACTGGCTTTCTCAATTCAGAATGACTTGTACAAGAATCTGTGGCAATTATGTACCCTGGAAATCCCAATTAGCATATCACCAGCCAGGTGGTAAGAGGAGTGATTGCATAGGGCTAAGAGTGTTATAGGAACACCCAGGGTAAGGTGTCAAAACTGCATTGTAAATGGCAGACAGTTGATGTTGAACCCCCCCACCTCTATTTGGCTTGGTTTCTTTATTTTCACATAATGGCCTCCTAAAACTCTCTTGAACCAGTCACGTTCCTTTGCCAATATGTTAACATTACAATCTTCAAAGGTATGTCCTTTATCCTTAAGATGCAGGAACACGGCTGAGTCCTGACCCGAGGAATTGGCTCTTCTGTGCTGGGCCATACGTTGATGCAGTTGCTGTTTGGTCTCCCACATACAACTAGAGCATATTCTCACTGCACTGCACTGCGTATATGATGTCGCTTTTTTGTGTTTGGGTATTGGGTCTTTCGGATGTACCAATTGCTGCCCTCAGTGTGTTGTTCGGTTTAAAGCAGCAGGGATATGGTCTTTTTTGAAATTCTTCTTAATTTCTCGGAGACCCCTTCTACATATGGGATGACCTGTTCTTTCTCCTGTCTTGCTTTTACCTTCACTGTTGGTATCGTGTTCTTTTCTTTCCTTCTACTCTTTGACAAAGGCCCAGTCTGGATATCCACAAATTTTAAGGGCTCTCTGAGATGTTTCATTTCTTTCGCCTTTGCCTCTGTGCTAGGGGATGTTCACAGCTCTGTGTTGCAGGGTTTGATGACACCCAGCTTGTGATCTAAAGGGTGGTGGGAGTCAAACATCAAATACTGATCTGTGTGTGTTGGTTTTCTATAACCTCTACTTCCAGTTACCATTTTCCTTAACTTTTACCAACAGTCCAAGAAAGCCAGTTGTTGTTTTTGTACCTCTTCCCTTGTAAATTTGATGTTTTGGTCTACCGCATTAATGTGTTCTGTGAAAGCTTGTACTTCCTTCTGGTGAATTTTAATCTAGGTGTTATCACATATGCTGTTTGACACTGTACATGCTGTTTTACACCTTACCCGGCGTTCCTATAACACTCTTAGCTACTATCCAATCACGCCCTTAAAATGGCTGTGATTGCTAATTGGATTTTCCAGGGTACATAATTGCCACAGATTCTTGTACAAGTCATTAAGAATTGAGAAAGCCAGAAAGCGAACGTCTCAAGAAATAAAACTTCCAGTTGATCTAATTGATACAACAGATGTACCATGACCTGGATGAATGAGAACCTTCACAAGCACTTTTAGAAGACAATTTTCAATATACATGCATATAGTGGTTCTGATGTAGTATGCCAAATTACATAAGTCATTTTTAAGAGTTATTCTCCCTAGCCATGAGATGTTCATGGGATTCCAATTTTGTAGATCTTGGCTTATTTTTAAATAATGTTGGATAGTTTGCTTGGTATAAGGTGTCTAGATTGAATGTTAAATAAATTAAGATAAGTTTTCTTATTTAATTTTAATTCGAAGTCTATTAATATTATTGGTTTGTTCTGTGTTTAGATTGATAGCTAAGGATCTGTTTATTATGTGTGTGCTGATAATTGGGCTACCTTATGTAAATGCTTGAATAGGTTGGAAGAGTTGTTAGAGGAGAGGAAATGGTAAGAAGGAGGTCACTGCATAAAGACTGTTTTGTATTCCTTATTACCTATGTGAAGCCCTGAATGTCGGATGTTGTCTTATGGATTGAGCCAATGGTCCCTTGGACTTACATGAAATGTGAGGGGAATGTAGATGTGACAGTAATGTGTATAGATACGTCAGCTCAGACTGTAAAGACTTTTTCGATTTTGAATGTTAAAATGCGTCCTGATCGTTTTTGTTTATTTGCATTGCTATAATGTTGCAAATTTTGCGGACATTGTCGGCTGCTTGTTGTCCTGGGTCAAAGCTACTTGGCCTCTATGGAGATTTTGGAAGGATGGAGTCTAACTAAGGGAGAATATTCTTGCTAAAATTTTGAGGTCTTGTTTAGAAGTGAAATTGGTCTGTAGTGTATTAGGATCTATGTCAGGTTTGTTAGGTTTGGGCGAGAAGGTGTAGGTGAGTGTGCTGTAGTCATTTCAGGTGGTAGATCTCCTCTTGTAGTAAGTGATTACCTAATTGTTTTAGATAGGGTAGCAGGGTGGTCTGAAATTTGTTGTAAATGCCAGATAATCCATCTGGACTGGGGTTTTGTGTGGTTTCAGAATCTTGATGGCTCTACCATTTGAGAGATGGGTTTGGCTAGTGATGTTTGATCTTCTCTGTCTAATATGGAAGGTTTAAGGATGAAAGACATTTGATATCTTATGAGAGGGTATTTTATTTGTGGGTTTGTAAAGGGAAGTGAAATAGTCTTGGGAGATCTGGTATATTTTCTGCTAATTGGAAGTGACTGGTCCTGTGAGGGTTTTAATGTGTTAATTTTATATTGTCTCCGTTATTGTCCTAACATTAGAGCTAGTGTACGATCAGGTTTGTTCAGCTTGCTGTAATAGAATTGTCTAGTCCATCTCATTTGTCTCTCTGCATTGATTGATAATAGGTTCTGTATTTCGTTGTGGGTTTGTTGATTGTATATATGCAGTTTCTAGATTATGTATTTGGTTTGTAATGAATGAAAGCTTTTAGTGAATGTTTTTATATTTTGATGCTGTATAAATATGCCTTAGTGTAGGTTTATGGGCGGCCCAAAGCCATTGTATGGATGTCATTTTCTTGAAAATATTGTGTGAGTGTGACTGGATGTTGTCTCTGTGATTTGAAACTTACGTAGCAGAGATTTGTTCAAACAAACATTTAAATCTATTTGGGAGTGGGTATTTAGACATATGTCTATTTAACAATATTGTGGTCTGACCATGTACAGGATTCTATATTAGCGTTGTTGGATTGAGTAGAATAGTGGTGTACCTAGATTATAATCAATCCTAGTATAACTCCCATGGGGGGGGCTGAGTAAAAGGTATTTCTCTATCAGTAGTGTTTCTCCCTCCAAATATCCATTAGGCCCATTTTGTAAGTAGTCTAATCATTTGTTCTTACCAAAATTTAAGGAACGACAGCTGGATTTATCCTATGTGGGATGAGTGGATGTTGAAATCACCCATGATCTCTCCTTGTCTGATGTGTGTGAGGTTTCTGAGTGTATTAACTAGGAAATGGATTTGTTTAGTGTTTGGGGTGTATATTGAGGCTATGGTGTATTGTTTTGTTTCTTATGTGCAGTGTTTTATGATATATTGCCTTCCTTGTCTTTCAGGATTCACAATTTCTAGATTTAGAGAATTATAAAATAGTAAGGAGACCACATTTTTTTGCTAGACCTCCTTAACTGATCTGGGAGTTTTTCTCTGGAGCTATTTGTGCTTCACGGGCAGTCCTTTGGGAGGGGCTTGTAGGCCCAGATTTTGGTTGAATAATTGGTACTGTTTTGCAGCAGTTTGGGCTTTTTATTTTTTGCCTGGCATCGTGGGGTGGTTGTAGATCTCTCCAATGTGTGTTTTGGGGGAGATTGCCATTCTCAGCAGCCTTTTTATATGTAATTAGGCCGGGTGGTGGCAGAGCTCACAATCAGGCGGCCTCCATCTTGGGCTGCTCACTGAATTGAATCCAGTGCACTATGAACCTATGGATGCACCTATAGGTCAGTAAATTCTGTGTAATAAGGGAGGATTTCTAGCTTTTAAGCCTAAGACAAGGCTTTTCCTTTAATAAAGTATAAAGCTGCGGCCGTTCATCTCATTAATGACTGTGTGATGGTGTGTTATTGTGTATCTTTATTATTATACTCATAAACATGGGCACTCCAAGACACACAATGAAGCATCTAAAATAAAAATATAACTAACGACTGTGGTAATAGCTGTAACTCATACCTATGTATATCACCTGTGAGCAGACATAATCGTGCTGGTTGCTGTCTTGATTGCCTATTTTAAATGTTGCAGTATTAGTGCCAGCAGAATTTTCCACTTTACATCCAAGAATTTTGCCCTCAATTGGTTTAGACAAAAGGTGGAAACCCCCCAGTAAATAAAGCATATTATCACACAGGGAGATTCAAATATATTCATTGTTTAAAATGCTAATTGTGCCCAGCCAATCAGATCTTTGTTAACATTTGAAAGCTAACATCTGATTGGTTGGGGCAAAAGTAGCACCATTTTTAACAATAAGAACTTTTATTGAATAACCCTGATAGTTTTTTATACAAAGTGTACTTGACAAGATAACACAATTTTGTAACTCCTGACAGTAAACTTATAAATCAATAATAACATACAGACAGACAAGCTACACGTCTAAGCGTTCGTGCCAACACGGCAATTCATCAGGAGGTCTGATATTTGTACTATACTTACCTTGGAGTTCGATGTTTGGTGGTGTATGTCGCCCTCACGGATATTGCCACTTTTGCCTTTGAAGCTGGACCTTGCAAGGGTCGGGGCTGACAGCACCTGGAACACCCACCGGTGGTGAGCTTTCTGTTATACTACAAACTTCATGTTGATTATAGTTTGGTGATTGTGATTTTCACTTACGCTGGAGCGACTGGCTCGGGGGGGTTTCCACCCGGCCCACATTGTTACAGCGTGTAAGTAGCACACTGTTGTTCTCCGCAACAATTTTTAACTGTTACATATTTTGGTAACAAGCCCACACATATGTTGATTATATTATACTTATCACTTGCCCGTTGGGGTGGTCGACGCACTTAACTCCTTTGCATATTTGCTTGTTAGAAACAACATACCCAGGTTGTTTCAAGTGGGGTAAGATTCCTCAAATGCAGGTACTCAGGGCTCCACCACCACTACTTATAATTAGCTTACCCATTGCCCGATGTTTGCACTGTGGGCAAGAAATGTACTGCGCGATACACAAAGACCCTAAGATACCAGCGGGTGCCCCAAAACAATGGGACCTGGCTGGCATTTAGGGCAGAGCAGGAATGCTTAGTCACCATGCCTTTTGTTTCATGTTTTACAACACTGTCATTTGAAAACTTTCACTATCAACTAGGCTTATATGGTTCTATAATTTTTTTGTTAACTAGAGAAAAATTACCTAGATATTCAGAGCTCTGCCTCACCTCTCCATTTCTGGGCATTTCCCCATTCTGACACATATAATGCCAAATGGACATTTCTTTTAATATAACAAACACTAAGTTTAACGATAAACTGTAAGTTGTATAAGGGCACTACTAGAACTAAATCGGAACTAATTCAGCGAACCCACGTTAAACTACACATGCTATTAGTTAACTATATTGTGTAATCGATCTATAGTCTAAATCGAGACGTATAACTGTACTATTTCGTAACTCCAAATGTTATTTGACTCTTAGATAATGTAAATTTATTTAGTCATGTTAACTAAAATAACTAACCTACTCAGCTACTCCCCCTGCCTCCTTGGCAATCTTCTCGCACTATTCCTATTTCCCTTTTCTCTGACCTCTTACTTTCCTCCTCTTTAGCCTTTTACCTCTCCCTGAGCATTATTATTCTTCACATACAGTATGCATTGAGCCCCAGGAAAACAACCCATACTCATTGGGCCCATCTCCCATTGGAAGGTGGGAGCCCCGGACCTGACTACAGAACTTCACCATCCCACCTTACTGATCAGACTATTCCCCTTTTACTCTCTTTATTGTCCTTGCTAAACAATATGAGCTTGGATCATAACCTCTTCCCATCCATCTCCCTAAAACAAGATGTCTGACACAGCCACCTACACACAGAAGTACAGTTTATGAATTTTCAAATCTTGGTTGGCAAAGTTCTAATATTCTTATGTTTGGTTTATTTTTAGGGTATGAGCAGCCATTCCTGGTGTCGCCATCCAAGATGCACCAACCTCCACTTCATGGTTTAAACTTTGGACCTTCGCCACTCCATTATGACAGGTAGATCTATGAATGTTAAAGGGTTAAATTCCCCAGGAAAGCGCAAATTACTATTGCAAGAGGCCAAACGCATCCATGCGGACATCCTCTTTCTACAGGAGACTCACCTCATCTGGTCTGGTCTGAAGCATAAAAATTTATTAGACATCTCTACCCCACCGTATATTCCTCTGAAGTACCTGCTTTTCTAATACATAAACATTGCCCATTTCACCTCACTAAACAAATTGTGCATATATTATACTAAAAGTAATGTCCACACAATTGATATAGTTTTATATAGCTTTTATCTCCAAACACAGGCCAATTAAAGTTCTGAGAAAAGCCCCTCCTTTCCACGTTTAATTCCCCACTTCTGATGGGGCAATTTTAACATTGTCTTTTCTCCCAGTACAGACAAACTTACTATGCAACTTTGAAAAGCTAGGGGATGGGACTTTCCAGGGGATTTCGCCAATTAATGCGTCAATGCCATCTTTATGATCCATAGAGGATCGAGCACCCAACTGCCAGACAATACTCTATCAATTCCCACCCTCATCACTTTCTCCCAGATAGACTACTTATGGACTATGGCCTCCTTACTACGCTTGTTTCCTCCTCCCATATAGTTGCAATTTCCTGGTCAGATACCAGCCCTATAATCTTAAACTTAATATCACACACCACATGCACAAAGATAGCCAATGGAGGCTGAATGAGACAATACTCATAACCACAAGTGTTACAAGATCTCAAAAACTCCATAAAAGACTATTTTGAGCTAAACACCGACTCTGTAACTTCTACCGGATCTTGTGGGAGGCACCATTAAATGGGGGCCTAGACTTAAGCGAGACACCACATTCAGATGGCAGGAACTGACATCAGTTAAATCCCTAGGACCAGAAAGGTCTCATTTATACATACTATAAAACTTTCTTCCCTGCTCTAGCCCCAAATATGACAACATTTTTAAATTCCCCCACTTTTGGATTTCACAACCTTATACATACCCTATACATTACAACTCATTTTTAAATCTGGAAAAGAAAAAAGAGAGCAAATTATCGCCCATAGCTTTAGTAATCTCAGACTACAAGGTCTTCACCAAGATTTTGGCAACTAGGCTAGTGCATATTCTCCCTAGATTGGACCACAGTGATCAGGGGGATTTATCATGGGCCACCAGGCAAGTGATAATACAAGGAAAACAATTGACAGTAGACGCAACCCCTCTCTTGTTACTGAGTTTGGATGCAGAAAAGGCCTGTGATAGACTGGTCCTTTATGTTGAAAACCTAGAGGCCTTTTGCCTCAAGGGAATATTAAGCAGGCTTTGACCCTACTATATTGTACTTGATGGGATTTACCAATTTCTATAGAAGGTTCATTAAAGGGTGTGTCCACCCCTATGGAAAAATTTGTATGTTATTCAGGACCCCCCCAAAACCTCAGTTACGTCATACTCTCTGTGTCAAAATATGCTCACAGAGAGAGAAATTACTGTATACTTACAATCCTCACGATCCACCACCTGGCTCCCTTCTGTTCCTGGAAAGGCCTTAAGTCACAGCTGTGACAGTGGCTTCAGTGCCAATGGCTGACGGCCATTACCAGATGAGCCTCCACTGCTGCTGCTCCTGAATGGAAAAGGCATTAGCAGCAGCAGTCAGGGAGGACGGGCCCAGTAGGCTGAGGGGCAAATGCCCCGGGCTGGCCTCCAATAAAAATTTTGCCACAGAAGCTATTAGTAATTTGGCACTTAACGGCATAGCATGCACTTTTAGCTCAACATTGACAAGGAACCAGAAACTCCTCCTCTGCTGCTGAACTCCTTACTGACACTGGGGGTTACATGCACCACAGCCTAATTAAAATAGTTATGAGAATGGGAGGTCCATAATGAGGTTTTGGAGACTCTGCCTCAGCTTAAAGCTTTACTATGCGCTGCCTGCCTTGGCTGCATGCTAAAAGATGATTGGGGGTAGCATGTGTATATCTATGAGACTACATATATTGTTCTCCTCTTGGCTCTCTTCAATCCCTTCAAACTCCTGCACATACTGTCAGATAAAAAGAAGCACAAACAGTCAATGTCTAACAGATTACTTACTGACGTCTAGGCAGCACATAAAGGATGCAGAGTGCAGAGCAACATATGGGTTCTCAGGAAATGATCAACTTTATATTAGTCAGCCCTCCAGTTCATTATCCAGTGTTGTAAGCCCTCCAGATCATTACCAGTATTATCAGCCCTCCAGATCAGTAGCCAGTTTTATCACCCCCCCGAGCATTAGCCAGTGTTATCAGCCATCCAGATAATTACCTAGTATTAAAGCCCTCCAGATCATTAGCCAGTGTTATCAGCCCTCCATATCATTAGCCAGTGTTTTCAGCTCTCCAGATTATTAGCCAGTGTTACAGCTCCAGATCATTAGCCAGTGTGTAGGCCCTCCAGATCATTACAGTGTTGTAGGCCCTCCAGATCATTACCCAGGTGTAAGCCCTCCAGATCATTAGCCATGTTAAGTTAGCCTTCCAGTTATAGTTGTTAGTTATCTAACCACATCATACACTTGCAGGCAACCTTGCAAATTGGCAAAAGTAGCCTTAAAATGGGCGTAACTTAAACAAAGTGTGTTAGACCTTAGCAAAATTGACGTGGTCAAAAATTTTGCGATCTGCCGTGAAAGGGACACTTGGTTGTATTTTCCCTCAGGCCAAAAGGTCCCAGTCCTCCCCTGGCAGAGTGGAGAAGAGGAAGCGGCAGTGCTTTGTGGACTTGTTAGTATAAATGCCAGTTTTCCAAGTAAAATCCAATCTGAAAAAGCAGCGTCCAGGAAGTGATTTTTTTTTTCTCACTGGCATAGATCAATACTTAGGTGTTCAGAATGGATAATTTTTTGCCTTAAACAACTGTACTGGACCTGCAGTAATTTTAAACAGCTGATTGCGCGCACCTTTACTTACATACATGCAATCAGATATTCAAAAACATCTGATTGCAGGTACCGGGCTGTAGATCAGCAGGCCCTCATAGTCCCAGGCCCACCACCACCATTTTAGGGCTGCGGGGGCTTAGTTACGCCACTGAACATTTGGATTGTAGGTGGAAAAAGACAAACGTTCACCTAGTCCAGAATATTCAATAAGATCTTGCTCTCAATACCCACATCTAATACGTCATAAATTTGATGATATCATTCCTTCAAAAGGTAACCTTCAATATACTGCACAGCAGACCCAATATATGTAACTGCCACAAAGTTAGAAGGAAACTGTGAATCGTCGTCTGGTGAAAATTAGTGTTTAAAGCTACATAGTGGAATACAAAGAAAGGCAACTTTTAGGTGGTACTCCAACCTTTCTCAAGTCTGAGTGGAGTATGGCCCAAAATGTTGCCAAGACGTTGCCCATCTTTGTATTCCAACTATGGAGCATTAAATACTTGTTTTCACCAGTTACAATGACTCATGGTTTCCTTCAAAATTGTGGCAGTTAATAACCACATCTAAGTCATTTATACAGAAATAGATTAAATCGAAGTGGTCCAGCACAGAAACCTGAGGCTGACAACTACTCTCTGTGTGGATCTAACAACCAATTCTCTATCCATGTACAAATGTTTTTTTCAATGCCTACAGACCTTAGTTATATAATAAGTCACCTGTGTGGTACTTATGTCAGAATCTAAATTGCGATTAGTGGGTTTGGAGTCAATGGCATCTCCTGGCAGGGAGGGAGTAGTAGTGCCTGGACATGTGACATGCTGGTACAGGACAGTTCCTTTTTTAATGCTGCCCAATTCAGAGGTCCTTTAAAGTCACCCTCTCAGATGCATGCATAAATTCAATAATCCTGGAGACAATATACGGAAAGTATAAGCACACAAGGGTGCTCCTTTAAGGCCAGCCCTGTTAGACCATGTTTAGACTATATTGATGGACCTTGTGGAATTTTGGGCTTTCAAATCCTTCAAAGATTCTTATTTTTTTTCAAAAAGACTTTTTCAATACTGTTCCTTTACAAATATTCCCCTAGATCACGGGAAAAGTGGTATTTCATTCTTTTAGCTGTGAATTTTCCCAGAAAATGTAGCACTACACCAGTATTTAACTCCTCATACAAACATCATATTTCCTCTAAGTTCTGCACAGTAATCTGTCTCCTTTGAGGGTCTTTTAGGAATATACATGGATTGTCCTAACCAGGGGTTGCATGGGGGCCCTAACCAGGGGTTGCATGGGGGTCCTCAAGAGATTTACAGAAACTATATGAATCCACCATTGTGATGATACAGATACATTTCTCTATATATTATACAATGTTTCTATATTTCTATGAATTATGTGTTGATGTATTGGTCTGAGAGATAAATAATAATAAGTAATAATGTTTTATGGAGGTTCCCTGAGATATTTAACATTTTTTCAAGGTTTCCATCGGATAAAGGTTAAGAAACACTGGTATAGATCCCCTGTGGGGAATTCGAGTGCATTTGAGCTAAATTTGTGCTAAATTGAGATATATTTATAGATCTATTATTTCTATTTGTATGAATTATGTATTTTGATGATTTGATGGCCGATAAGAAAGGAAAAATAGTAAAACAATTATTTTTTGTAGGTTTTCCCAAGACAAGAAAAATTTCCACTTTTTTTTCTAAACAATTTTTTTATTGAAGATTAATATAACAATGTTCAACACTCATAGTCACTTTTTAACATTGAAGTAAATGTTAGATTGATTAAATAACAAAAATGAAAATGGTAGGGTAAAATTGGGAAATAAAACATAACATTTCTACTATTTTGATCATTTTACTCTGGTTTGGGCTCCTTCCTTTGTTTATTGTTGTCAAGTGAAACTTTTTAGTTCAGTATTTCCAATCACAATATAGATTAAAATTCTGATAACCTGATAATGCTACAGAAAAATCTGGCATTAAAAATCATGGGGGGGGGGGGGTGGACAGCAAAAATTTAAAGACAAAACAATCTTTGCTTGGTTCCTTTTGTACCAGGTCTGGTTTCTAAAATGAAATACAAAATTCTGTATTAGAATCAAACAAAAGAGCAGACATTGTCATTAATGAGATGAGAAACAACATGGCTTTCCAGGAAGTTCTTGTTACGCAGTTTTGGCTTCATGTCTAGATCATAGTTTGTAAGTTCCAAACTAAAACACAAGCTAAGAAATAATGATATTCTGCACACACTTTGTGATTTATGGTTGAACATGGGCGGGCATAACCCTTTTGTTGCAAAATACATGAAAATAATTTGATCTTGTTAGGTGTTTTTCTTTGGGCGTGGTGCTGCCTCTGCTGCCTCCTTTGCTGCTCCCAATCTAGTGCATGCCTCCACTACAGTTGCATTTTCAAACATCTGGAGGGCCAAAACTTGACATCCCTGTTCTAGGGCATCGGAAAGGAGACGAGAGAAAAAAAACAAACTGATATGCTTACATGTGCTTGTATATTGTTTGGGACCAAATAAAGCAATACCAGCTGATATTTTTGGTATGACTGGTTCTTCATAGTAGAATTATTAATACTTATCATATAATAAACATCTATTCTAAAGAGGGTTTAAACATTTGCAATCTGCGTCAACAGTTTTATTACTGGGAACCCACTGTCCCTCAAGTACCATGGAAGTGGAGTTTTAAACCCTGTATACATGTTAGATTGTTTTGGGGCACCTAATGACATTGTTAAGCGATACATCTGATGGATCACTCAACATTGCCGGTGAATGAAATGATCGCACTGTTCTTTAAAAGACTTCATGATCATCCCTCCTCCCCATAGAGCAGTACAGGCTCTAGCTTTAAGTAACAAGCAGCCTGATAATACCAATTACTACAACAAGATTTATTTCATGTGTTGAGGAGGTTTAGGCTTATCTTGCATATGAATTTTGCATATGTTGTCTGGTCTCTATGAGTATAACCTGTCCTTTCTGATTTTCGCTTTAGAGTTGCAACTTTATCACAAGGTGCATCCAGTATTGTCTTTATTCTATATACAAAAATGATGCTACAGGTATGCTGTCCCTTGTCTGTTATTAGCTTTTATTTAATTAATTTGGCTTGCCAAATTACTGTTCTTTCTTTCTTCTTCTTCTTTTTCTTCTTCTGTTTTATCTTTGTATCATCAACTGGACTGAATATTCTTGAAGACGTTCGTCACTACATTCAGTCGTTGTTTTTACAAGATAACAGCGTATGAGCTTACAGCATCTTCTGTTTTAATTCTTCCGCTTTTGGACTTGTATCCTCCACAGTTTTTGAGCAAGACTGACGGCAACGTGCGGGGCATATAGGAGAAGTGTGCTATCTTCTAGCTAAGGAATCCGCGGAAGCGTTAACGGCGTTATCTGCGAATTTCTGGACATTTTTCCCATTAAACTATAATGGTAACAATCCTCAAATGTGGATATTTCAAACAGTTGTTTATGGTCATAAATACAAATGGTGATACCCACCCCCCCACACAGACCCAGTACAACCCACCTACTGACCTACCTTTCCATTCCATGGAAGCCATATTAAAGGGTAACTAAAGTCAAAAAAACTAATTTAGATTTATCCTCAATAAAGAGTTTTATGGTTGTAAACAAAAAAGACATAACCCCTCAACCAGAACCCAGGAACACACACCTACTGATTACTTATCCATTACTGTGGCAGCCATACTTAAAGGGTAACTAAGTCAAAAATAATTTTGATTAATAATAAAAAAGGTTTGGTTTTTTAACCCCCATGTGGCACAGTTACATACAACTACTGACCTACCCCTCCATTACTGTTGCAGCCATACCTAAAGGGTAACTAAGTCAAAAAAACAATTTTGACCAATCATCAAAAAAGTTATTTTTTTAACCCCCAACCCGACACAGGTACATACACCTACTGATCTACTTATCCATTACTGTGGCAGCCATACTTAAAGGGTAACTAAGTCAAAAAAAATTATTTTGACCAATCATCAAAAAAGTTTTTTTTTTTTAACTCCCACGTGGCACAGGTCACATACACCTACTACCTACCTCTCCATTACTGTTGGAGCCATACTAAAGGTTAACTAAAGTCAAAAATTTTTTTGACCAATCATCAAAAAATGTTGTTTTATTAACGCCCCACTATGCCAGGTACACATGCTTACTGGCCTACCCTTCCATTTCATTGCGGCAACCATATAAAGGGTATAAGCAAAATCAAATTGCTTTGACAAAAAAATTTGTTTTAACCCCCAACCGACACGGTACACACCTACGATTACTTATCCATTAAATGGCGCCATAATTAAGGGTAACTAAAGTTAAAAAAAATTGACAATAATCAAAAAGTTATTTTTTAACCCCCACAGCCAGGCACATACCCTACTGCCTACCTCTCCATTACTGTTGGAGCCAACTTAAAGGAACTAGTCAAAAGATTTTTTGATCATCAAAAAGTGTGTTTTATTAACGCCCACGGGCACAGGTACAACACTACTGGCTACCCCTCCATTACTGTTGCAAAAGCCTACTAAAGGGTAACTAAAGTCAACAATGTTGACAATTATCAAAAAAGTTTTTAACCCCAACTGACACAGGCAAAACCACCTGATCTACTTATCCATTACGGGCAGACATACTTAAAGGGTAACTAAAGTCAAAGAAATATATTTTGATCAAAATCATATACATTGAAAATGCTGCTAATTTTTGCCTAACCAATCAGATGTTAGCTTTCTAGTGATTGGATCAAAATTAGCACCACTTGGCTGGGTACACACAAAGGTTTTTTTTGTCCAAACAAGCGTTCATACAAACTCATCATTCCATTATTGAGTTTTAAAATCTGCAGCAAACACACACATTCCCTTCAAAATGCAGTCCTTCAAGCCAATTCAAAGTTTATATTAAACTTTCCCTCTCTAGTTTACTTTAATGTATGTCCATTTTGGTGCATTCATTCATTCATTTACATCTCTAGTTCTTTGGTTTGAAAGGCTACTCTCAGTGAAAGACAAAACAAAATTCAGGACACAAGAGGATTTCCTTGCTTGTGAAATGTATCTAGAAGAAACACAGACTATACTGCATTTCATCACCAGTAATAAGTTTGCTTACGTGTAGAAAATCTGTTGTAAATATTGTATATTAAGAACATATTTGAAAATTATTACGATTCTACAGGCATATAGGTAATTGGTGTTAACCACCAAACATAATATACAGTTCATTAATGTTTGTATTGCTTGGCTGCAGATATCAATAGTATTTAACTAGAAAGACTCATCCTTATATAGAGGTTACTGGGGTCTGGGAAACCAACAAGGAAAATTGTCTGCTTTTTATATTATATTATATTATAATACTGTATGTTTTAGGAAATTATTAATGAATATATGATATTTATATTTGAAAATTTATATTTCTTTTTTCTGTCATGTAGCTTAGAACAAGATATGATTACCTAATTGTTCCTACAGGGAGATTAAATAACGTTTTATCGTTAAAAAATTGTACTAATTTTTTGCCCCAACAGACTATTAAACATTTGAAAGCTAACATCTGATTGGATGAAGCACCATTTTAACGATAAGAACTTTTATTCAATAACCGCTATGGTTTGACAGTGATAAATCATAAAAATATTTATGTATCCAGTAAATTTGTCTCCAGGCTTTGTTGTAGGTGGCAAATAGGATTTTCTTCTAAGGAATGTATTTCCATTTGTACTTAATGGTTTATTAGAAAGCCTCCTGACCCCTCTTGTTTAATAATTTCCCTTTCTAACTGCGCTTGACTTTGAATTTGAAGTTTAACTGTTTTAAGGGTAATGTTATAGCCCACTAATTTCTAGCCCCATAAATTATTTCTGATGGACTGCTTTATCCCCTGAGTACAAGTGTTACATGTGAGTTTTTTGCTTTTCTCTAGATAGAACTTTCTGTATGTCAAATTTCTTTTCTGTTGCTTAACTCGGTTTCTGTTTGTTAGCTAGGAAATATTTTTGCAACATAAAAAATACAAATAATCACAATAGCTACAGCAGTGTGGTGTTTACATCCTGTTGTAGTGTAAGATCTATTTATAGTCACATCTAAGAAGAAGAAAAAATCTTAAGTTGTAGCAGGTAAAAGAAACATAAGTAAAATTGAAGGAAGTGTTGTTTGTTAGTCAGCTAAGAGATCCAACAATTGTAGTTAAGCCCAGTTAACATTTGTGTCCCAGTCTTAGTAGGGAGATGGCAAGGTCTCATGTCTAGACAATCATATACAGGCAACAGTTAAACTAAAGAATAAATTTTAACCACAGCAAGCAGTGTGAAGAAGAGTGTGAAGAGTGTGAAGAAGTAGAGCACAGAGACAGAGACAAATACCGAAGGTACTGTACCTTTTATTTGGTGTATACTCTGTCTGAGCACAAGTTTTTGTATAAAATATTCATGATAAACAAAAACACAAAGGTCTTTGTAAGCTTGTGCAATGTATTTTTATGTCTGCTTTATATGCAGTGCTATTGAGCAAGTACAACATGCGTCTCTGCAAGGATTCTAAAATAAGAGGCTTTAATTGCAGGCTCTAATATATGGAATTGATCAGAAAACAGTTGTGAATTATGTAATCATGTAAAATCTTGCCCATTGTTTAATTAGAAAATGTTAGTATGGAGATATTTTCCTGACATATTTTAAGAGCTCTCATTTTAAAAAATCACTTATTGTTCTTTTATGTAGACATGTGTCTATCTACCTTACCTTTCAACATATTATGTTAGTTTAAAAGGACGGGGAAGTCTAAACTGTGTTTCCTACAAGTTATTACTTTCTTGTCAATCCAGTGGAAAAAATAAAAATTCTTTAAATTGTCGCAAGTTGAAGAATTTCATTCTCTCCCAGTTAGTTAAGCATACTCCCTACACTTAACCCATTACAGCTAAGGTAACAGGGCAAAGACTAGACAGGATCTAAAGGGTAACTGTGGTGTCCATACTATTTAAAAGAAATCTCTCATACCTTTCAAAAAGTTCAGAATGATATAGTTAGCTGTCTGGATCTGTATTGTAGACTGTAAAGTTACATCCCTTGTCTGTCCTGTCTTCGGAGTCGTGACCAAACACATCATGTGCTGTGTAAATAGCCCACCCCACCCCGCAAAAAGCTATTTTTTCTGAGTTTTTCCAGACCTGCACCATTATCTGTCGTTTCTTATCTATGGTCACCTTAGGGAGAGAGAACAATATTTTCAGGGCGTAGCTAGCTTTAAAATTTTGAAAATTTGGGGTGGTCTGTGACTTCAACGTCTAGGGCCATACCTCTATACTTTTTGGCACCTGACAAAAATCAAACCAAATCATATCCACCTGCCAATACACGATACATCATAGGACAAATAACGAATTACAGATTCAAATTCAAACTGACATGGTTTCCTGTCTGCCATTGATACAAATACCAGTGTGAAATACCAAACAGAATAAACACACTTGTCCATAGAAAATTTGGCAATGGAAAGTTCCAAATTCCTTAATAAATAAGAAGTCAACATAGTGGAAACCCACATGGATATATATTCAAAAGGCAACCCAATACAGGATAAGATCCAACATCCTGAAATGACTCGATTGTAGAATCATGTAGGTAAAATATCCAAATTACTACTTCTTCATGACAATACTCCATCATCCATAAATGATCCCATCGTGCTAGATCGGCAGGGTAAGTGATAATGTATGAGAAAGGAGAGAATGTAGACTATTGAGTAGAGTATCAGAGATAAGGACTCCAGGAATATGTCCTCCACTGATTAAAATGGGAAGATTACCACAGGATCAGCCAGGATGGTCCCACATTGGCTACTTTATCAAAGATAAGTTAGTGGTCCACTCGAATCGCGCACCGTTCTAGATGAATGGTATTAAGTCCATTTCTTCGTTCAAACCTAAAGGTGCAACAGTAGATAAATTATAAATCCAACGTGATTCTTTACGTAATAGAGACTTTCTTATGTCTCCCCCTCTGATGTTAAACTTTACATGATCGATAACTTGACATTTTAGTACCTGAGTGGACCCCTGGTGTACCAATGCAAAATGTTCTGCCACACTGCTGACACTCTTCCCCATAGCCAAATTACGTCTAGCGTCATACCCACATGGCCTGTCATACCCACATAACTTTTTGGGCAGGGACAGGTCAAGAGATAAACTACATTTGTGGAATTACAATTGTAATAATTATTAATGTTAAAGACTTTACCACCTGTGCTATTACGAAATGTATTATCCAATTTCATATGGACACAAAATTTACAATTACCACATTTAAAGGTCCCTTTTAACCTCTGCCCGCCACCTGTGGATTTAGTTGATCTTATAAAATGACTAGCAGTTAGGATATCAGAAAGATTTTTACCTCTTCTAGCAGTTAGTTGAGGTGATTCTGAAACGAATTGTGATAGTGTAGAGTCATTTAACAGGATCTGCCATTTATCCTTCAGAATTTTATGAATGTCACTCCATCGATGGTTATATGTAGTTATAAATCTCAATTGATTCTCCCTTTGTTGGGTCCTGGGTGTTAGCAGAGATGTTTGAGAGTTACCACCTGCCTCTTTTCTACATTTGGTCAATAATCTTCTAGGATAGCCCCTGGCTTTAAATCTAAGTTCTAAGTCCATAGCCGCTGCTTTAAAGTCCACCAAATCCGTGCAATTCCTCCGAGTACGGAGGAATTCACCCTTTGGGATCCCCTTAAGTGATGATGGGGGGTGGGCACTGGAATAGCTTAATAACGGTTCGCTGCTGGTTAGCTTGACTTTAACTCCATATTAGTGTTGGATGCGCGGGTTACACAAAAATCACCCACACATCCGACGCTCGCGATTCAATATCGCGTTTGTGCTAGATTTAGCGCAGGATTTTAACTCCAGCATATAAAATCCCGCAGTGAGTAAATCCCTTTCCAGGATTTACCCACATTTGCAATCGTGATATTGAATTGCGGTAGGTGCAGCCCTATAATCTCTTAATATAATGTTAATAAGAACATCAACCTTAAATGCTTACCCTCCAAGATTTCCAACTAATAGTTACATTTGCAGATACACATACCCTCCAACATTCCCCTTTAATAGTTACTTATAGAAACGCATACCCTCCAACATTCCCCTTTAATAGTTACTTATAGAAACACATACCCTCCAACATTCCCCTTTAATAGTTACTTATAGAAACTCATACCCTCCAACATTTCCCTATAATAGTTACACTTACAGATACACATACCCTCCAACATTACCCCTTTAAAAGTTACTTATAGAAACACATACCCTCCAACATTTCCCCATAATAGTTACACTTACAGATACACATACCCTCCAACATTTCCCTATAATAGTTACACTTACAGATACACATACCCTCCAACATTACCCCTTTAAACATTAGTTATAGAAACACATACCCTCCAACATTTCCCTATAATAGTTACACTTACAGATACACATACGCTCCAACATTACCCCTTTAATAGTAACCTATAGAAAGACATACCCTCCAACATTACCCCTTTAATAGTTACTTATAGAAAACATACCCTCCAACATTACCCCTTTAATAGTTACACTTACAGATACACATACCCTCCAACATTCCCCTTTAATAGTAACCTATAGAAAGACATACCCTCCAACATTACCCCTTAAATAGTTACTTATAGAAAACATACCCTCCAACATTTCCCTATAATAGAGTTACACTTAAGATACCACACATACGCTCCAACATTACCCCTTTATAGTAACTATAGAAGACATACCCTCCAACATTACCCCTTTAATAGTTACTTATAGAAAACATAACCCTCCAACATTACCTCTTTAATAGTTAACTTACAAATACACATACCCTCCAACATTTCCCTATAATAGTTACACTTACAGATACACATACCCTCCAACATTACCCCTTTAAAAGTTACTTATAGAAACACATACCCTCCAACATTTCCCATAATAGTTACACTTACATACCACATACCCTCCAACATTCCCCTTAATAGTTACTTCTAGAACACATACCCTCCAACATTTCCCTATATAGGTACACTTACAGATACACATACCCTCCACATTACCCCTTTAATAGTTACTTATAGAAACACATACCCTCCAACATTTCCCTATAATAGTTACACTTACAGATACACATACCTCCAACATTACCCCTTTAATAGTTACTTATAGAAACTCATACCCTCCAACATTACCTCTTTAAATAGTTACACTTACAGATACACATACCCTCCACCATTTCCCTATAATAGTTACACTTACAGATACACATACCCTCCAACATTACCCCCTTTAATAGTCCCTATAGAAAACATACCTCCAAACTTACCCTTTAATAGTTACTTATAGACACATACCCTCCAACATTACCTCTTTAATAGCTACACTTAAGATACCATACCCTCCAACATTTCCCTAAATAGTTACACTTACAGATACAACATACCCTCCAACATTACCCTTTAAAAGTTACTTATAGAAACACATACCCTCCAACATTTCCCTAATAGTTACACTTACAGATACACATACCCTCCAACATTCCCCTTTAATAGTTACTTATAGATACACATACCCTCCAACATTTCCCTATAATAGTTACACTTACAGATACACATACCCTCCAACATTACCCCTTTAAAAGTTACTTATAGAAACACATACCCTCCAACATTACCTCTTAATAGTTACTTATAGAAACTCACCCTCCAACATTACCTCTTTAATAGTTCACTTACAGATACACATCCCTCCAACATTTCCCTTAATAGTTACACTTACAGATACACATACCCTCCAACATTACCCCTTTAAACATTAGTTATAGAAACACATACCCTCCAACATTTCCCTATAATAGTTACACTTACAGATACACATACCCTCCAACATTACCCTTTAATAGTAACCAATAGAAAGACATACCCTCCAAAATTACCCTTTTAATAGTTACTTATAGAAAACACCCTACAACATTACCTCTTTAATAGTTACACTTACAGATACACATACCCTCCAACATTTCCCTATAATAGTTACACTTACAGATACACATACCCTCCAACATTCCCCTTTAAGTTACTTAAGAACACATACCTCCAACATTCCCTTAATAGTTACACTTACAGATACACATACCCTCCAACATTCCCTTTAATAGTTACTTATAGAAACACATACCCTCCAACATTCCCTATAATAGTTACACTTACAGATACACATACCCTCCAACATTACCCCTTTAATAGTTACTTATAGAAACACATACCCTCCAACATTTCCCTATAATAGTTACACTTACAGATACACATACCCTCCAACATTCCCCTTTAATAGTTACTTATAGAAACTCATACCCTCCAACATTACCTCTTTAATAGCTACACTTACTACACATACCCTCCAACATTTCCCTATAATAGTTACACTTACAGATACACATACCCTCCAACATTACCCCTTTAAAAGTTACTTATAGAAACACATTACCCTCCAACATTTCCCTATAATAGTTACTTACAGATACACATACCCTCCAACATTCCCCTTTAATAGTTACTTATAGAAACACATACCCTCCAACTTTCCCCATAATAGTTACACTTACAGATACACACCTCCAACATTACCCCTTTATTGTTACTTATAGAAACACATACCCTCCAACATTACCTCTTTAATAGTTACTTATAGAAACTCATACCCTCCAACATTACCTCTTTAATAGTTACACTTACAGATACACATACCCCTCCAACATTTCCCTATAATAGTTACACTTACAGATACACATACCCTCCAACATTACCCCTTAAAAACTAGTTATAGAAACACATACCCTCCAACATTTCCCTAATAGTTTACACTTACAGATACACATACCTCCACATTACCCTTTAATAGTTACTTATAGAAACCATACCCTCCAACATTACCTCTTTAATAGTTACACTTACAGAAATACACTACCTCCAACTTTCCCTTAATAGTTACACTTACAGATACACATACCCTCCAACATTTCCCTATAATAGTTCACTTACGATACACATACCCTCCAACATTACCCCTTTAAAAGTTAACTTATAGAACACATACCCTCCAACATTTCCCTATAATAGTTACACTTACAGATACACATACCCTCCAACATTCCCCTTTAATGTTACTTATAGAAACACATACCCTCCAACATTTCCCTATATAGTTACACTTACAGATACACTACCTCCAACATTACCCCTTTAATAGTTACTTATAGAAACACATACCCTCCAACATTACCTCTTTAATAGTTACTATAGAAACTCATACCCTCCAACATTACCTCTTTAATAGTTACACTTACAGATACACATACCTCCACATTTCCCTATATAGTTCACTTACAGATACACATACCCTCCAACATTACCCCTTTAAACTAGTTATAGAAACACATACCCTCCAACATTTCCCTAATAGTTACACTTACAGATACACATACGCTCCCAACATTACCCCTTTAATAGTTACACTTACAGAAAACATACCCTCCAACATTACCCCTTTAATAGTTACTTATAGAAAACATACCCTCCAACATTACCCTCTTTAATAGTTACACTTACAGATACACATACCCTCCAACATTTCCCTATAATAGTTTACACTTACAGATACACATACCCTCCAACATTACCCCTTTAATAGTTACTTATAGAAACACATACCCTCCAACATTTCCCTATAATAGTTACACTTACAGATCACACATACCCCCAACATTACCCTTTAATAGTTCTTATAGAAACACATACCCTCCAACCATTACCTCTTTATAGTTACTTATAGAAACCATACCCTCCAACTACCTCTTTAATAGTTTAACTTACAGATACACACATACCTCCAACCTTTCCCCTAATAATGTGACACTTACAGACACAACCTCCAACATTACCCCTTTAATAGTAACCTATAGAAAGACATACCCTCTAACATTACACCTTTAATAGTTACTTATAGAAAACATACCCTCCAACATTACCTCTTTAATAGTTACACTTACAGATACACATATACTCCAACATTTGCCTATAATAGTTACACTTACAGATACACATACCCTCCAACATTACCCCTTTAAAAGTTACTTATAGAAACACATACCCTCCAACATTTCCCTATAATAGTTACACTTACAGATACACATACGCTCCAACATTACCCCTTTAATAGTAACCTATAGAAAACATACCCTCCAATATTACCCTTTATTAGTTACACTTTTAAAAATAATATGGTGCAGAGCTGCAAAGGGAGGATAATGACGTGAACCTGATCTTAGGATAGCCCTGTGCAATGCTTTACTCAATAGTGCTCTGATTTAATTATGCCTTAAATCAGGCGGTTAAGGATGGTGGAACCTGTAGTTCAGGCAACAAATAAGAGAGCTATTCATTACTGAAAAATACATGTTTTTACTTCTTGAGGACTAGGCCACACCAGGCCGTTTTAACATGCGATCCAATCGCATGTTAAAAATCGCACACTAGTGTGGCCCTATTGAAGTAGCCACACTAGGTATGCTGCGATCCTCTGATCTGAACAATGCAATCACCATTTTTGGTAGAAGAAGCCAAACTGCAACACTCTACTATAGAAAATGTTAAAAATCCTTTAATTATATTCAAAGGGATATAACAATTAAAAGTTCCAATGTCGTCTACTGTATAACCTGCCCCTGCAAAATTATGTACATAGGCAAACAGAACAGCAATTACGAAATAGACTTTCCAAACATATATCCTCTATAATGCTAGCACAAAGGGACAAAAATGACAATAAGACATTACATCATTGGCAAATCACCTTTTGACATATCACAATGATTCCACAAGTAACTTGTAGTTGCTTGGCTTGCAAAACGTCTATGTCAATATAAGAGGAGGTGACATAACCAAAAAAATTACTTCAATGAGAAGTAAAATGGATTTATTATTTGAAAACCATGGCACCAAAGGGAATTAATGAGGAGTTTGACCTGAACCCTTTTATTTGAACAAGCTGACTGTCATCTGTCATTTATTCTTCTGATTGAGGATGTTTAAAAAAGTCCATTTTGTCATTATAGATAAGAAACATGTTATGGATTTAATTTAGGTGATGGAACTGCCAAAGAATTATCTATATATGCCACATGGACAAGATAAAATATTATGCTATTTCTTGGGATTTCATATTTTCATATAAGAAAATTTGTAGACTTAAAGGCTAAAGGACATGAAAGAAAAAACTTTGAAAAACGTAGCATCTTATGGATATAATAGAGATTGTATTTGCTGGACTAGTGAAATTGCCTTCTCTGAAATGGAGTCCAATGAGAAGAAGTTATTTCAAAAAATGTTTTACTCTGTGTATTGATATGCTAAAATATATTTTTTTATGATGGGTTGTCATGTCAGTAATTGACACTATCCTTCATGAGAAATGTAATGAAATATTTAACTCAAGGGTGCACCCATTGTGATGCTAATATAGGATAATGATGCATAATATTCTTAAAGGGTATGTCCACCCTTAAAACTGTTTTTTGATATAGCCTTCCCCCTGGTCTCCCAGCCCCAACCGCTTCATTTTTAGGTTTAGAAAGTGCCCCAAACTTTTACTTACCTCCCCTCTTTCCTCCGCAGCGCTGCCGGCCCTCTGCTTGCGAGAAAATGCAAGCAGAGGGGCGGGACCCGCAGTCGCGTCTGTGATTGGCTGAGCAGCAGCCAATCACGGACGCAGCTGCTGGTCATTCAGTGCAGCGGAGGAAAGAGGGGAGGTAAGTAAAAGTTTGGGGCACTTTCTAAACCTAAAAATGAAGCGGTTGGGGCTGGGAGACCAGGGGGAATACTATATCAAAGGGGATTGATGGTAGGGGGAGGGAATCCGGAGGGGGAGGGAGGGGGAGAAGGGCTGCAGTATGCATGCCAAACTTCTCCCGGAGGCCAGATAGAAGGCAGTGTCCTATATGGACTCTGCTATCCTCCTGGTGGGCAGTTTTTGGGACTTTGGGCGGGGGACAACAGGAGAACCATATGGAGCTGGGATGTGAGGTAAGGATTAAACTACACTACATGATGGGGCCAGTAGTTGGGGGGATTATAGTTTTGGGGGTGGACATGCCCTTTAAATGTATACTTTCACTCCTAACTTTCTGTATATACTAATATTGGTTTCTATATTCTTAGATGTGTGTAACTGCATGGATATAATGTTTGTTGTAATTAATATTTGTTTAATATTTGTTTATCTGTGGACTGTATATAAAGGAGACATGGACCGCATACTATATTGCCCATAAATACTGGTAATATATGTGACGTAATAGAAAGACTACAGTACCCAAGTACCGGTGAGATGCATGGCGTAGTGGACATAATGACGTCCTTAAGCCTGGATGTAGCGGCACTAGTGGGTGATAGCTCCTAATAACGTGGTAGTAAATCTAAGGGGAGGAACTTTGTTACGTCTTCCCCATGCGTAATACATAGAGGATATTATGGGTATTTCTGGAACACGCGGATTAAAAAGGAGCCCACAGTAAGTTGGCAAATTAGTAACTGAGAAAGCTCCCATGATGTAGGAGGAGCGAAATGCGTCCTACTCGACTGCCTGCTTTTAGCCCTCTACCTTTACATCGCATTGAGATTTAAAGCACTTTACTTGTGACTATCAGGGCGATGCACCGAGCGCCACTATCGGCAACCCGGTGCAAACAGCCCGGTGATGTTATATGCCGATAGTGGCGCTCGGAACATCGCTACTTGGCGCTGTTCTATTCCGGCATTTCAACGCCAGCTATTGGTTGAATACGCCAGCTGGCGTTGAAAGTGCTGCAATAAAATGCCGATTTCGGCACATAACATCACTTGCGTCGGCTGCGCTGTTAACTTTTGCATTAGCCACGCACCCGCCGCAAGGAAGGAGTTAAAGTCACGCTAACCGATATAACATCGGTTAGCGCAACTTTAACTCTAAATCAGGAGCGATGCGCCCGTTGGTGCATCGCCCTGTATGACTTTTATTTACGTTTGTTACACGATGATACGGTACAGTTGTATTTGATACACTTGGGGTACTTACCTTCTTGTGACTGCATACAGTATATATTGTATACAGTATTGATGATGGAGGTAGAATGTTTGTGTTTTTAATTATTATATCCATGAGAATATTATTCAGTGGAAATTATCAATATTTGTTAAATTGTTAGTTTGTTTAATGCCTTCATAGTTATTCTACATATTCTCTCCCATTTTGAAAAATCAGTCAAATTTATACCCTTGACAATTTGATATTTTCTACTGATTGGCTGTTGGAAGGGTCAAACATGCTCAGATCCTCTACTGAGCAACTGAATCAACCCAGGCACTGGGTCAAGGACAAGACCATAACGGTCTCTACTAGGGGTCCTGCAAACAGGAAGTCAGTATTTCGGTTACATTTATTTATACACAGACAAAATGCTGAATGGGCAGATTAAGGTAATTGGGATGAAAAAATACTGCTCTTTTTTCTGAAAAGTACATGTATTTGCACTGAACTTCCCCTTTAACATTATTTTTTCATCCCAATGACTTTAATCTGCCAATTCAGCATTTTGTCTCTGTATAAATAAATGCAACTAAAATACTGACTTCATCTTTGCAGGACCCCTAGTAGAGACCATTATGGTTTTGCCCTTGACCCAGCACCTGGGTTGATTCAGTTTCTCAGTAGAGATCTGAGCATGCTTGACCCATCCAACAGCCAATCAGTAGAAATTACTGTTAGGAACATTCCAAGGAAGTGGTGCATTCTGGGAAAAAGAAGGACCGTTAGAACCTGAAATGTCAGCTCACTAATGTCAACAGCAGGGAACAGCAAAGGGTATGAAATCAAATGATTTTTCAAAATGGGAGAGAATATGTAGAATAACTAAGAAGGCATTACACAAACTAATAATTTAACAAGTATTGATAATTTCCACTGAACTGTCCCTTTTATTTAGCAATTTGATCGTCTGATCAAATTACAATAGAAAACATTACATTTAAAGGTATGGGGGGCAAATAATAAACTGGTTAAAAATCGGAGTCACACAAAGAAACAGATTTCTGAATAACCTCCAACATTCCCTTTCCCTTTAATAAGTAGAGATGGTCGAACTTCATAAATGTAATATTTTTTTTATATAATGTAGGGTACCTCTACCCACCCCCAACTGCTATGTTTAATTGCTAAAGAACCAGAACTCTACTTACAGACCCTTGCTCCTGCGGTGATCTGATCTGGCCACGTTTGCAAACAGATGTGATTGGCTGAGGGCTGTAAGAAGAGTTTTGATTCTTTTTTTAGCAATCTAACAAAGCAGTTGGGGTGGGCAGGGATGCCCCACATTAAATAAAAAAACTTTTTACGCTAGGTGAACGGCAGGCCTCAAAAATAGTTGGTAAAATTTTTGTTTGGGGGTGGACATGCAAATTTAAGTATACATGCAAAATTGAAATGGGTTTGCTATTTTTCCTCAGTCTCTAGAGCATGTCTATTGGGCAACTGCGAAACCCAGTGGGTACAAGAGGAGGAGCCAAAATGGCAGCCCCCACGGGACAACAATCTTCATTGTCATTGGGCTGATGTAACTCTAAGTAGGTTATATATATTATATACAATGCAATGTATACTTTGTTTCTAGCCCAAGTTGTTTTTTTCACTTTAGTTGTATTGAAAGTAGAGAAACCTAGGATGAAAGCTCCTGCACTGACAGCCGCTCTGCCCCGAACAAGCGCCCTATCTTAAGCAGATGCTCGCCAATACAAAAGATAGGGCACACGATCAGGACAGAGCGACTATCAATGCAGGAGCGGCTTGCGTGTGGGGCGGCGGTAAGGTAAGTTCCAGTGTACCATTAACCAGTTTACTATTTGCCCCATACCTTTAAATGTAATGTTTTCTATTGTAATTTGATCAGACAACCTATTTAATTACTTGCTAAATAAACATTTAGGACAGGAATTAACATGTCCCACATCTAGTCACCAGTTTGGTACATCGGCAAACTTGTGACTAGATTTATCGGAATCAGTTTGTTTGAGACCGCCGTCCAGATTTCCTAATGCCTATGGATAGGTTGTGATGCAGACGAACCACCATCACATCCTACTGTGGAGAATGAAAAGTTTTTGTCAGATTGTTACACACGCCCTATACTAAAACAAAGTATTATAGGGCGCCGATAACAATTGTGCGTATCAATGGCCCAAACGGACGATTCTTTCATATAAGGTACATATTGTTCCTTTGTATAGGCTCATCGGCAAACTGGTGACTAGATTTATCGGAATCAGTTTGTTTGAGCCAGTGATCACATGGGTATGGAAACCTTCAAAGAGTGTGATTTGTTGCCCTGTCCATCAAAACCAGCTTTATTTAGTGCTAACTACATCACTCTTACAAATTGGTACCTGGATAAATATGACTTTCGGATCAGAACCTTAACCATTTTATTAACCAGAGCGACATCCATGCAACCCAGGCCCCCAGGGGGAATCGTTCCTGCTAGAGACGGGAGGCCATATTTTTTAAGGGCGTGTTAATGCTTTTTAGCGATACCTTGTTCCGATCCTTAAAATGGGAGTAAATCTACAACCGCAATCATAGATTTATGATCCCCATTGAATACCATTGCGGTAGTTTACTTAATTAGTTAATTAACGAACGTTCTGCATAAGAATTAAAAAAAAATATGTAAACCCAGGGGCTGAGAGGGACCAGGCATAGATGCAGACATAGGGGCAGCCTGAGAAATTTGTATTGTCCTCCAGCAGGCGAAAACAGCATGTAACCCCCACCTCCCGATACCCCAGGTGAAGTTGGTGGTACTGCTGGCTTCACTGGCCCACCCTCCATTTTCTCCCATCTCACTATATTCATAACCTGTTGTGCTCGCAGTTTCACAGACCTCCTTGCCTGAGCAGTAACCCCCTTCCTACTTTTATTCCTAGGCTTAGGCAGTGGCATATCTACAGACTTATGGGCCCTGATGCAAAATTTGGGCATGGGTCCCCCAACACCGCCGCAAACACAAATCCGCTGCAAACCAAATAATCATTGGTAAAATGCTTTGTATATAACCACTGGTAAAATAGTTGGCACAAAGACTGGTTAAATGCTTGGCATGCAGACACTAATAAACTGGTTGGGAAACTGGCACTGCACACAGCCAGGCACTGGTTAAATGCTTGGCACAAAGACAATGGTAAAATGCTTTGTATACGGACCACTGATAAAACAGTTGGCACACAGACTGGTAGTTTTAGCACCAAATGGGGCCCCTTCTTGGCCAAGGGCCCTGGTGCAGTCGCATCCCCTGCACTCCTAGTAGCTACGCCCCTGGGCTCAGGTACTGTACAAAACAGCAGCTCGTCGCTGCCTCTGACTCAGGTACCACTCCATTACGGTTTGCACCCAGATTTGCAAGGCCTCCAGACCCGCACTACTCGTCTTCCACATCCAGCAGCGCATCTCCACTGGGATGCCTCCATGATGCTGAAGGACAAGTGAGGTAGAGCATTTTGCCCCCGATTTGTTTCTATTTTACAGGCCTGTCTTATAACCCCTCAGACAATTCATGCCATAAGCTCATCCAGGTCCCAGCCAATCACAGAAAAGATAAGTTTACATACCTGCAGAATACCTAAATTAGCGTCAATGGATATATTAACCCCTTCCTACCCTAATACCAGCCCCTACTGTAATAGGCACAACTTTTAATTCAGTTATACAAACATGGAGTTATTCCATGTTTTTTTTCAGGTTCTGGGTGGACCTGACTGTCCACTGTTTCTCTTTGTGGTTGCAACATTAGAATCTAAAATCTGAGTATTTCTGTTTCATTTGTTTTTGCACAGAAAATCGGCTTCTTTTCAATTTGTGTAATGTAAATATGTTAAAAGAACACTAGATGGTGATATAACCAACCGAAGTGCAATAGTTAGCAGAATAGCTTAATTACAGTAGGTTCATTGTAAGGACTTGCTATAAACTTTTTTTTAAAATTGTTTTTACATGATTAAGGCTTGAGCTTATATTTTCCTGGCCCTCAGATAAAGTAGTAGAAACATCTTCTAAAAAGTTATTGATTGATTCTAAAATTTAAAGTTTTGTCAAAATGAACGCCAAAATATCATATTTTGGAAAGCAACTACCTGTAATTAACCTCTATTTAAAGGAATAGCTCACTCCCAAATCAAACTTTTCCTTTAATGTATTAATTGAAGCCCAGGAGGTTAAGGAGCTATGTCTTACCTCCCGTTCTTCAGTCAATAGCTCAGGAACGAAGATTCAAGAAACTTACCTTTTGCACAATCCACCACAGCCACAGTAACAGGTTCCAACTGCTTCCAGGTTCTGTACAGCTATAGCACGCATGCATGAGAATGCTATAGTTAAACAGAACCGGAAAGCTTTCAGAAATTACAGTGCTGCTGTGGAGGATCGGGTAACGGGTAAGTTTGCTTTAAGTTAGTTCCTGGCTCCTTTAACACATTAATGCAAAACAAAAAATTACAACATTACAAAAGTACTTATACAAATGTAGCTATCATAATAGTTCCCAATAAAGAGACAAAAAACATATAATGTATATAATGTAAAGCAGCAAATGATCAAATATTACATGTAAATATAAATATATATATATATAGACAAAAGATACAATCATATAAGTCTACACATATAGCTAACAACACTATAGTAAAAATTGGCCCAAAGTTAAATTCATGTACTCTGTGCTGCCTTAATCCTATCTTTGTCAGTGACTCTGTTTTTCCATGGTGTCAGATCTCTGTGCAGCACTCCCCCCTCCTCCCTCCCCTCTGTTTCCTCCTCCATGTCTCAACTCCAGGTAACCAACAAGCTTATCATGTGCAGTAGGAGTTAAAAGTTTAACATCCTAAAAAACACACCCACACACAGTGGCCAATAGAAAGCAAACTGTCCTGGAGACACAAATCTCTCTGTGTCCTAATAAAATATGATCTCTCTCTTTGTGACCCATCATCAATCAGTGAAAGCTATCAAGAATGGGGGTCAAGTGCAGCCTTATCTCTGCCATCAAAGCTACCTCTCTCCCCCTGCTATTGCTGTTATCTCTATGTTTATTACAGAGCATGGAGGAGGGAGGGACTTGAGCAGGGAAGATAGTCACGTCACAGGGATTTGATTGACAGTACAAGTAGGAGTAGAGGAATGCAATCACTTCTTCTTCTAACTTGTGTATCTCAGGACAGAGAGGGAAACTTAAGAAAATGCAGACACTATGGGGGTTAGGGGGAATTATAGAACACATGGAAAGAAAGAAAAAAAAGTTCATTTTCCCACTATAGATGCCCATTAAATTAAACTATTGCTTTATTAATTTATTAATTCACTTACTTCAAAAAATATATATACATTGATTTATATAATTATTTATGCACATAAAAGCGCTAAGTGCCTAAAATATCTCTAACTAGGCCAGATGAACCATCATATATCAAGGTAAGAAAAAACAGTGTGAGGAATATGACCTTTATCTATATTTATTTATTTATTTCATGGCTTATAAGACCCAAAGCTTCAAAAAAAAGGTATCTAATCCGAAACTACAATTTGAGAGAAGTAAAATGGTGGTACTCACATATTTATCTGTGCTTGCTTTGTCATTAAATTATTAATGTTTAGTGAGTGCTCCTAATTCTCCCCACCCTCAAATACTCACCACCTTCTTGTAGTGTCTGCGACACTTATTAGTTCTGCACAGCCTCACCATGGACACAGCTCTGCTTACACATCTCCCCCCCCCCTTGTTCTTTTCTCTGCTGATTCTCTTAAAGGTGTGCTGGCAGGTAGGCAAAGAGGTCAGGCATGGGTCACATTATAATTTCTGCTTCTGGAGTGACAGGTCTATTCCCTGTAAGTGCTGTGATTTCAAATGATGAATTCACAATCTACAGCTCAGATTAAAAATCTGGAAAAAGTTTTGGAGCAGTGGAATCTTGTTATATCTTAAGGTACACTTCTTAAAAATGAAAAAGATACCCTTTAACCTCAATTTTACGGTATTTTTTGGAGGAAAAGGTGTTACTTTCTTAGATTTAAATATTTAGCTCCAGGGTGCTGGAGTTATAACAAATGTATATAGGAAACCTTGCTCTGGCAATAGTTTACTTCGGGCAGATTAATGTCATTTGGCCAGTTCCTCCTCGTTTGGAAGAACTGTTCCAGTGATGCCACTTTCGTTGATCAAGCTAATGAAAGTAAAAATAGGTTTATAGATAGGGGTTACAGGGATCAACATTTGAATATAGCCATGGATCAAGCATATAATAAAAATAGAGTAGACCTTTTCCTGAGACAGGAAGAGAGATTCATTTTCTATTTGGGAACTAGGATACTGAAGGGTTTGAACTGAGAGTTCGATATCACTTGTTTTACGAATTAGATACCTTTTTTGAAGCTTTGTATCTTAGAAGACATAAAAATAAATATAGATAAGAATCATATCCTTCACATTGTTTTTTCTTCCCTTGATATATGATGGTTCATCTAGCATACTTTGAGATATTTTAGTCACTGTATTTATAAAACCACGGTATCGCTTTTAAGCGATACTGCAAGTTAGTTAATTTACGATCGCATTCGTACATTTCCGACCGAACATTCGGTCGTAGAATGCCATGCAGTAGTAAACTACCACAATGGTATTCTATGGGGATCGTAAAGCTACAATTCTGTTATTGTAGATTTACAATCGGTAAATTTTCGATAACGATCATAAATTAACGATAGTTTTGTTACCGATTGTTAAAGGCACAGTATTGCTAAAAAGCGATACCGCGCCTTTATAAATTCGACCCTTTATGCCCTTTTATGCTCATAAATACATATATATACTTTTTGTAATGAATTAATGAATAATTAAATTAATATAGCAATAGATTAATGTTAGCTATATGTGTAGACTTATATGATTGTATCTTTTGTCTTTATATATTTGATCATTTGCTTCTATACATTATATATGCTGCATGTTTTTTGTCTCTATTGGGAGTGGTGTGATAGCTACATTTATGTAAGTTCTTTTGTAATGTTGTAATTTTATGTTTTGTATTACTGAGTTAATTGGGGTGTGTGTCTAAAAGATGTATATTTAGGGCACGGCCACACTGCGTTGCAAACGGAATCGCATGTGATTTCATGTGCGTTTTCGCATACGTTTTTTCATTGGTCATAGGAAAATGCATGTGATTGCGATAAAAAATGCGGAATGCATATCACGATCGCAACGCACCCAAAAACGTGCGTTTTCAGTGCGTTGCCGGGTTTTCAATGATCTGAAAAAAACACAAGCGCAATCGCATACGCGATAGTGTGGCCTAGCCCTTACTCATGATGTGGCCTATGAGTAAGTGCTGAAATGTATAAGGCAAGATACCTGTTTAGTTTCTTAATAAAGATGTGGTTTTAACCACCATATTAGAGTTAAATTGTTAAATGGACATCACTAATGGTGGGTACACACAGGAAATCCTGTCTGTCATTTTCCAAAGATCAGGATACACACATCACACTGCCACAGAGAAGGGGACATAAGAAGCATCCGTTGGAAGTTTCCATCACAGCCAATGACAGTGGCTACTCAAAAGGACAAGGAAGATGATTAAGAGGATCGGTCTCAGCTTCTGAAAAAAGTGCTTTTTCCATGAAATGCATCAAGCTGTAGCATTGTGTGCTGTCTCTATGACGTTTTTATACATTCAACAAATTATGCTGTATTAACCCATGGGTAGTCCCTGTTCGCCTTTGTTTTTCTCATATTTACCATCCTTTTTAGAGTTTTTAAACAGGAAAGAAGAGGCCATTTTTTACCTACCCACTGCACCTGTTCACTTACTTGGAATAATGAGGATTACTTCTCTTCAGGGACATTGTGAAAAAGGCAAGTATTGCAGTATTACAGCCTATGGGTTTGTGTGTGTAGACATGAAATGTAGATAGGGGGTGGACATGCCCTTTAAACAAATTTTTTCTACCAAATACAGCTACATAAAATCCTCTGTGGCATAAAATATGGGAAAATATGTCCCTTACAGTTAAATGCCTGTGCCCTTGTGCTTGTATATGGCCAGGAAATGCCAAGGTGGCGTAATATTCTTATATTGTATTGTTAGGGGCATTTTTTTTATTATATATAAGTTTGATGGTTTTGTATTTATGTGTGGATGCAACTTTAAAAATAACTGCAGCTCTGATTACCTATATTGCCCCCCCACTGCCTTTGCTTAGTAAAAACACAAAGTGGACAGCAAGCCCCTTTCCAGACATAGGAATGCCCTCTTCTTATTGCACTGGAATTGACTGCTGAAAGTGACTGAGTTAGTAAGTGACTGGGTTCTTAAATGGCATCTATACCAAAACAATGGGTTATTTTAAATTGACCATAACTGAAAACTATAATTCTTCCCAACCACCACTGTATTTTTTTTGTTGATCCTCCCCCTATTTCTTTAGGTATCCAATCTAAAACTTCTTATATTGCAGCTGTCAATCAAGTTCCTTGCTCTCAAAAACTATTTTTCTGTGAGTAGTTTTACTGTAACTGGAATGGTGACAGAGATTTCACAGTTGGAATGCTGTATGCTGTGTGCAGGCTTAACAGTTGTCAGATGGAAGTGGTTAAAGGGAACTGTGGTCTCCATACAAGTTGAGTTTCAATGAAAGGCCAGTTTCCTACTTTTAAAAATGAGCCATCAACCACCTCTCTACGTGCTCCACAGCCCAAGATATAAAGAAATGACTGACCAGAAAGTTAATGGGTGGGAGGCTGACATGTGACATTCCTAAGGCTTCTCCTGCACAGTGCCGCTGGCTAAGAGCTATGGCAATCGAGGTCCTTGAGAGCACAAAAATATCTGAAATGGTGGCCATGAGTGGATGCGTTCCACTGCTGGAATGCATGTGCAAACCTTCGGTTTAAGGAAATTTGCTTTCCATCATATCTATACAAAATTTGATCCTTCGGATGCCATAAGAGTATTGAAACCCATTGAATAGACCTTTTTGAATATAGGACAGCACATATAGAGGCTGTAAATATTGCCTTTTTTGTTTTTACGTTTTAAAATCAAGATCACCATTTTAATCATTTTGCTGAATAAATATTTTGAAATTATCGAAGTGTGAGCCAGCCTGTTTCTAATGGTGGAGTAATTAGGGATCACACAAATTGTGAACCAACCACCGCCTTCTCTACTGGGGATTAATTGAAACACATTTCAAACTGTTAAAGGGAGGACCTCCAGACACAATTAATTGATATGTGTAAGTGCTTTTATTTATTATATGTCATTTATAGACTGATTTTAATGGGTATGATCCTTAATTTTAATTAGTTTTATTTATTTTTATTCCCTTTTACTATGTATATACATCTACATGAAGTAAAGTTTGTAAAAATCCTCCAACTACGTAGCAAAGTGGTTTTTATAAGGAAACATTCCACTGCAGCTCCCATTATATTCTGGAACACATATATTATATCCTTACGTTGCATTGAAAGGGGTGCGTTATACCTTGTATAATACACAAAAACTGGAATGTTCATCTTTATAAACTTAGCCATGCCATCATTTACAACCTGAGCTTAGCTTTCTCATTGTTATTACACAACTTACTAAAAGATGCATATAACAGGAAATGTTACCCCCTGCTTTAAAATGTAAGGATTTTAGAAGTCAACTTAAGAGTTTCATGATGGCTGTTGGCATTATGCTTTATAAGGTTTTGCAACTCCCTAGTAGTGATGGCCCAGTTTGCTGATCCGAACCCGGATCCACGGATTTACCTCGTTCGCGAACGGCGGATATCGCAGATTTTCCGGTTTTCCGCCTTCCGAACTTTTCCAAACGGCGTTTTCGAAAATTTTCGAAATTACGAGGATTTCTAGCATTTTCGAAAATACGGGAAAATACGAGAAATCCTCGTAAATTCAAAATTTCACGGATTTTTCACATTTTTGGACGGAGCAAGCCACATTTTCGGGTCCGTATTTTCAAAGAATCCTTGTATTTTCGAAGAATCCTCGTATTTTCGAAGAACGGATTTTGCCGAACTTTTATTTTAATAGGTTTTAATGGGTCCGCTCGTGGATTTTCGAATTTTCTAATTTTTCCGAAAATTCGCGGATCCTTGAGCGGACCGGATTTTGCGAAGTTCTCTACTCCATAGTGATTTGTTATATTCTTATTAAGTGCATGGGGATTGCTGATCATAAGAAAAAACGGCCTTACCAGCCTACCCTATTATTCCTAATACCGTATATACTCGAGTATAAACCGAGTTTTTCAGGCTGAAAAATCAGCCTGAAAACGCGGACTCGGTTTATACTCGCGTTCACCATTATTGAAGATCAGCGTCCACTCCATTCCGGCAGCAGCGTCCTCTCCATTCCGGCAGCCACACGATCAGTCCATGTACTGGCGCGCCGGACTTGGCGCCAATTAGTGACGTCAGCCGGCGTGCCAGTACATGGACTGATCGTGCGGCTGCCGGAATGGAGAGGACGCTGCTGCCGGAATGGAGAGGAACTTACCAGCACACAGTCCCAGGAAGCCCTTGGATGGAGAACCCCCCGGTCCTGGATGAAGAGAGCCTACAGGTACAAACTTGACTGGGTTTGAGGGTGAGGGTGGCATTCAAGATGTTTTGGAAACTACAACTCCCAGCATGCTTTATTAGCTGGGAGTTGTAGTTTCAAACATCTTGAATGCCAAGTGAGGGTGGCATTCAAGATGTTTGGAAACTACAACTCCCAGCTAATAAAGCATGCTGGGAGTTGTGTTTCCAAAACTCTTGAATGCCACCCTCACTTGGCATTCAAGATGTTTGGAAACTACAAATCCCAGCAGCTTTATTAGCTGGGAGTTGTAGTTTCCAAACATCTTGAATGCCAAGTTTCTACCCGGTTTATACTCGAGTCAACAACTTTTATTAGATTTTTAATTGAAATTGGGTACCTCGGTTTATACTCGGGTCGGTTTATACTCGAGTATATACGGTAAATGGTACTGAGCTGTGCCATGAGATAGAAAAGATAATTCACTATTTTATTAGGGTCACATGACCTGCTGAAACATACCGTATTATCATACTTCATTTAAAAAATATAAAAAAGCCTGTGCTTTTATATGGTCATAAAATTCATTACTTTTAATATTATATTTTACAGGAGGTACATTATTCACTATATAGCAATTACATGTAGATCAAATATTGACAAATGTTTAAAAAGAAAACATTTACATTTAGTTTTTCTGATGACCGCAGTGGGATAGGCGAGCGGGGGACAATCTTTAGTTTAGATCTGCAGAATTGGTAATGCTGCCAGCGTTTTGTTTTACTCATTAGTAGCAGTGTAGGACAGCTTAACCCAACACTAGAAACATGACTCCAGTATTCAGAAGAGAAGGAGGATTTCGACTCTAAATCTCTAATTTTCAGAAATGATTGTAGAGGGTGAACTATTCTTTATAATAATATAATCATGAAACAATGTTAAACTCTTTATTAAGTTACTCAAAATGAGAAAAAGTGGAAAGACTTCCCTAGAATCCCCACAAGCACTCACACACTTGGTATCCACTAATTAAGAAAAAAACGATTTATTAGCACAGAATAAATACATCACATTACACCAAAACCGCTACTACCCCCACCCCATTAATACCAATTTACACTCTATAAATCTAGTTCACTGGGCGTCCCCAGTGTATCAGAATAATATTATAAAAGGTCTCAGTGAAGTGGTCCACGCTGCGTACTGTCTATATAAAGTGGCTCAATGCTGGGCAAAGAAGTAAAAGTCACTGCAAAAGATACAAAGTTCCTTTAGACTATGTGCAACATGTAGCGTAATAAGTATCCAAAGGTAGAAAATAGCAGCTCATGAAACAGTTCCCCAGACAAATTGTAACATGGTTACAGAGGTTACTCACACTGCTGGCTTATCCAGGACTTCAAACGGACTATCCTGATATAGGTAAATAGAGGCTACTCATCCTGCTGTGGCGAGGTGGCTCCCGTAGCTTTTACCATGTTTGAGTCTCAATTACTGATCACTCTCCTCTCTGGGGAATTGTTTCATGAGCTGCTATTTTCTACCTTTGGATACTTATTACGCTACATGTTGCACATAGTCTAAAGGAACTTTGCATCTTTTACAGTGACTTTTACTACTTTGCCCAGCATTGAGCCACTTTATATAGACAGTACGCAGCGTGGACCACTTCACCAAGACCTTTTATATTATTATTCTAATACACTGGGAATGCCCAGTGAACTATATTTATAGAGTGTCAATTGGTATTAATGGGGTGGGGGGGGGGGGTTATAGCTGTTATGGTGTAATGTGATGTATTCTGTGCTAATAAATCGTTTTTTTCTTAATAATTGGATACCAAGTGTGTGAGTGACGATACTAGGGAAGTCTTTCTTCACACTTTTTGTCTTTTTGAGTATATTTATAATTGATCCCTAGCACCGCCTGAATATTTCAGCCAACACATATCCATAGGAGTATAAACGGTAGTTCATTCAATGTCTGGTATACTTTATCTTTATTAAGTTCCACAAACACCTTGATTGCAATTTACTTTCTTTGTACTCAAATCAACAGTTTGATAAATAAATTATTTTAAAAGCAGATAGTGTTAAAGACATACTGCATGCAAGACTGCATGTTTAAAAAGTGCGGAAAACTGATCCTATTATTATTCCCTCTCAACATTATTCCTAGGGTCCAATATATTCTAAAATTATTTTCACTGTTATCTCTTCTGAATGTCCCATACGCTTTCCTCACTTTACGGTCTATACATTTCACATGACAGATATTTACATTAAAAACATCAATCAATAACACAGTTCCAAACAAAACACAGCATTAGGAATGTAGCAATTACTGAAGGTTTGAATGAAGACAGCGACCTGCAGCCAAGTAAGTCTATAAATATGATCTGCTCTACACGACTAGCAGTCTCAGTAAAAAAAAAATAAACGTTTTTACCTTCTACTTAAACATCTGACATTTTGCAGTGATTAAGTGTAAATGAGCTCACAGCATGCCAGAGTATCAGAGTGATGTGACACATTTTTAATTAAAACAACTATGAATTACTTGCTACTGACTTTTAATAATAGTCTGCCCAGTGCCAAAGCACTGTCTCATGGCATCCAAAACTTCAGAATAAGGTAAAATGTGGCCTTTTGCCATATGAAGTCTGTTTCATTTATGCAGCACCAAGAAAGACATCTTTAGAAAAAGCTTGTTTTGAGTTTGATAGTAGGTGCACTTTGTATGGTGGGGGTTGGCTGTCTGGAAGCAGCTTTAGTTTTGCTCGCCTGACTTGCTCGGATGGCCGTTTCCAAACGCGCTTTTAGATCTGGTGCTGCACCGATTACAGATTTGAAAGCCTGGGGATAAAGAGGTCCAATACGCATAAGATCCTGTAGTGCAAACTCATGCAGGTCCTTGGATGCCTGGGAAGCTGAACTGAAAGTATTCACATCTAGTAAATAAGATATTAGGGTCGACACAAGAAGAGCAAGAAGCTGAACTCCTGTAAGATTGAAAAATAACAATAAAAATGAATAATGTTGAAATAAAAAGGAGCACACAAAACTGTACAATTTTACATTAATCAGGTAGCACCATCTACTATACGTTAATAAATAACGATAAGAGAAAGCTAGATTGCCTACATGATCTGTAAAAAAAATATAAATTCTGTGTAATAGAATGACACTGCCTAAAGAGATCTTTAAATGTACGCAAAAGAGAAAATTTACTTTTTTCCTTAAATTTCGTACAAAACATTGTTAATGTAGAAAGCCCGGGACAAATGTTAGTGGAAATAAAATTGAGATCACCTCCCAATAAAACCTTTTATAGATACCAGATATAGATAATGCCTTTTAAAGGCCAACTTAGGCTGGGTCACAGTGCAAGCCTTAATTCACTTACTGGTACTGCTCAAGTTGAATGTGACCCACATATGCACAATAACAAAACTAAATGTCACCAGATGTTGATTTCTATACTGGAAGTGAACATGGAGGTTACTATATTGTATACATCTATGTTTAGGCTGTTTTTTACTAGTCCACAAGATCAGGATAAGAAGAAAGAAAGAAATATTTAATTATATCATTAATCTAAGCCAGAAGGAATGGTGGGAATGAGATTTGAGAGTTTTTAGTGATTATGATTTTTTGAGAGATTTCAGAATGTCAAGTGTAACGTTTAACTACACCTGCCAGCAGCTGTCTAAAGGTTCGCACACACATGCGATCACAAGTCCCGACCCTTGACGCACGATGTGTACGAACATCTGTTTCGGGCGATAATCGGCCTATGTATGGGCCCTTTATTGGCTGGAACGGCCATTGTGTCGGGGAACGTTGCCCGACCGACCAGGCGGATCTCCGTGGGTCGGGACCCACAACTGCACGTGTATATGAAATTTCGGCACAGAAAAACTGCTAAAAGTTAGCTCAATTCTGATTTAACAGTTTAGACTGTCCAAACATCAGACCTGAATTGGCTTGTACTCACTGGTTTATCATAATAAATTACAAAACAGGCATAATTAAACAGCAAATATCAAACTGTATTATCTACAGCCCAATGACTACTGTACAATAACATTTCTATGAATTGCCTTTATTCTGGTAGTTTAACGTTTACAAATAATGAAAGAAAAACAATCTCAGAAGTAAATTTTTACTTTTGTGAAGCAATTTACAGTGAGATGCTGCTGTTCATTTGTATAAATTTGCATCTAAAACATAGGCCCCTGAACACTTTCGGACTTTCTCTAATAATGCTCTGGTTTCCTCAAGCACTCATAAAGACATACTCACATGTTGTGAGTGTGTGCGTGTAGTATTGTACCTAGATTGTAAGCTCTTTGGAGCAGGGTACAGCACAATGTGTCATAAATACAAATACATACATGCATACCATTACAAATACTTTGTTTAAAACTGACTGGTTTAATTTTGCACCTTTAAAAAAAATAATCTCTTTAAACTCCTATGGAACCAAACTCCTGTCACGGACCATTGCTAGAAACTGAATATATTACTCACTATTTTGTTCTTCTCCCAGGGCAACCAATGTTTCTATAACCTTAATGCCTTCCATTACAGCCAAAACCTCGGCGTTGTTGTTTGGTCTTTTCATTTCCACAGCCTTAAGATTTTCCACCATGATAGGAGCCAAGGAATGAATATATGGGGTTGAAAGTGCTCTGTTGGAATGTTGAAATACCGACAAGAGGAGCTGGTAACATTTGGCCTGAACCTACAAAATACAGATTAGCACACGTTTATTACCCTAAGAGATTTCGCAGATTATAGTTTTTTTGTCCATCTTCTTTTCTTACCCAAGGGTCACTGGAATTCATAGCAATTTTGAATCTGTTGATGCAGCCTTTTTGTAGTGACTGCACACCGATAAGTTCTGCACTTGCAGACCACAGGAACAGCACAATAGCTGTCAGTATGCTGACCTCATCAATCACATGCTTAGAATCAGCTATTAGAATAAACATATAAATATTTAGACCAGATTAGTGAAAATTCTGACTCAATATTTTACACAACTAGCACATTTTCAAGCATTTAAAACAGGACTAAGAGTTCCACATCTATGTTAATACCAACTGTAGTAACTCAAAAAAAAACCTTACAAATTTGTTACCTGGCTGTGAACACTCCAGAACTGATGCCAAAGTACTTCTGATGAGATCAGTCCACTTCTTTTGAGTCTTTTCTGTCTTAGCCAATGAAGAGTTGACAATAGTTTTAATACCTTGTAAGGCAGCATTGACGGGCAATGGGGTTTGGTTATTTGGAGTTCGTATTGCGGTTTCTTTAAGAACTTTTGTAATCAAATAAAGAATAGTTGGCAAGACGGTCATACACCCTAAGTGAAAGATTGCAAATTGTAAGGTTAGATAAAAATAGCCGTAGTTATTAGGGGTAGGCAACCCCTTGTGTGTAGCACTGCATTTTGATTTTATTATGAATATAAAAAAATATTTTCTCTTCTGCCATGGTCATGCAAGAGGCTTTCTAATAATTGCTTACTGACAGGTGTTCCAAACAAGTTTGGAATGAAAGGGTTATTACACAAAGCTCCCCAAAACACTGAAAAATTATTGATCATAATAGTAAGGTATATAAATATAAAAATGTTTAAATTCTCCCCCAAGACAGCAATCACTCCCTAGTCTCTGCCATTACCCTGCTAGACGATTTTGTGTTTCATTGTATCTGACCTGGAAAAGTTGCCTGGCCCTGAATCTATATTAAATTAGGAGACTGAATGTTGTTTTTTAAGTGGAGGATTATAATTCATCTAATTCAAACTTTGTATTTAAAATGAATACCTTAAAATACTGTATGTTATTTCCAATAAATTGTACAATTATTTCACAATGTATGTTTAACCATGGACATATTAATCTTTACAATTCATGATGCCATTATAGACATCTTGGATATAAAATAATACATTTTATTTGCCAACTAAAATGATTGAAAATGCAAGCTTTCAAAGCACTTAGGCTTCTTGCTCAGGCATGATACAATACTGAATATTGTATACACTATTTTATACATACTAGAACAAAGTGAGTTGAAAGCTTGCATTTTCAATCATTTTAGTTAGCTAATAAAAGGTATAATTTTATATCCAAGATGTCTCTACTTTCATCAATGGCTAACACGGTACAATTCTCTACTACTACTGATGCCATTATATTAATAAATAAAAAAAAATCACAATATAATACATCTAATTCCACCAGGGATTAGACAAACAGTAGCCCTCCATATTAAAACTACAACTTCTACATTCTCTTCCAAACATTACGCAGTTAGGGCACGCTGAAAGTTGTAGGTTTCAAACATCTGGAGGGCTACTGGTTGCAAATCCGATTTAACTTATACACTGGAATACATGTACCTGCTGGAGAACAAAGCAAAGGAAGTTCAGCTAGGATTGCCAATGCAGATGCCACCAGGCGTTGGCTTTCTTCCGACAATTGCTGTGTTTTAATAACAATGTGACTTGGAGAGTCTGCCATTTTGGAACTCAGTTGAGGCATATGTCGTACTAAGATGAACATCAACAACTCCATTGAAGCAAAAACCAGAGATTTTCCAGGCATGAGGCCACCACTTTCCTCACCTTCCCCTAAAGGCATCTGTGTTTCCTTTTCATTTGTATCATCGTCATCTGAAATAAACACACTAATTAGTGAATATTAACAATATCACATTCCATGTGATCCAATGAGAGGGTTGTTACTAAGAAAGAAATAGATGATTTCGAGCCTCTCTCTGCCTTCAATTAGCCATGCAAGGGGGCGTAACGATTCTGCCTCTTAACTGTCACTCAAAACTAGCATGCTAGAAAACACTCCTCCACCCATCCTACATTTGCTTGATTTCAAGTTTGTTTGATTGCCAGAGGAGGAGGAGAGAGGTTTTAACAGACATTCCTACCAGCCAATGACAAGTGTTATGTTAACCATGGCCCTGGGCTGTCTAGGAGGTGGGCTTTTAGCACTCATCTTTGTTGTGTGATATCTAAGGGAGGGCAACACGGCAGTAAATGAGAGTTAGCGGTTTCAGCTGCTGGAAGTGTGGACATGTAATGGGGGTGATGTTTTTTTTTGATATTGTTGTCCTTTAAGTAAATTCTGCCTCATCTATTGCAGTGCTATACCCCCAAACTGTTTAAACTTTTTTTTTTATGTCCAGGTTCTCTGCTGGCATTAAACTCAAGCAAAATCATGTCCTACCTTAAATTATATTACATTACTCACAAAATGGCTGACTTACCTGCAGAACTGCAAATCCCTTATTTATAAATACTTATAAAAGCCTGGTACCTACACAAAAAAGTTAGGCTTATAGAGCACAGATTTCCCTTTACATTTGCACTGCCGACAAAATTTACTCAATGTGTATCTAAATGTTATAGTATAGTACCACTGAGAGCTAGAATACAATAATTTACATTGTAGCCATTTTTCTTACTTTGGGCATTTCTTTGCTCCTGTAATTTGTCTTGAGCAGCTTTGACAATTTGTTGAACAACATCAGCTACTAACAGCTGAACTGAAGTGGTATTCCAGGTTAAAAGGAGACGATGAAGAACATTCAGAAGCTCCACTCCAATGATCTAAAACAATATTGGTATTAATTAGCAGATTTTAAATTGTCAAACCATTAAAGGAAAACGAAAGCATTAACGTTACACTGCCAGCTTTTAATACTTACTAGTGTCTCTCTAACCCGACACCTGTATTTATGCAGTTGAAACCATACACACAGCCCTACTTCTAGCTGGTTCAAGAGCAACATCATTCCTAATTTTACAAAGCATAGTTACCAGAAAAGTATTTAGAACCATTGTGTGCACGAGTCTAGCAAATGGTTCTGGCAGAGATGTGTAATCTAGTCCTTTCCCAGGGATAGGATACAGTTTACACACACCTAACCTTAACGTGGAAACCCTTAGCTAGTTCAGAAGCAACATAATTTTTCTACGCATTATTTTTTATGCTGCACATAACACATTACACTGAATTTACTGACCTATAGATGGATCTGTAGTTTCATAGTGATAATATATCCATCTGAAGTTAAACAGTTGGGGGGGGCTCTATTTTTCAGCTATAACCATGCTCAGTAGTTCTGAATTTCCCATAGTGCTTTGATACTTAGGGACCGTGAAATATTTTCAATCCTCACTGCAATTGATTAGTTTTAATTTATTAATTAAATACAACTGGAAGGGAGCTTCAGAGTGCATCTTTTAAAGGGGGATACAAAAGGGGAATATATATACATATAATAGAATGTTATTTATTTTAACAAACCACCGGTATTCGTTAATTTGGGCAGTTTCAAAGGTCTAGATTTAAATGTACAATCTATCAATTTAATTTTAATTAAAACATCAATCTTAAATGCTTACCGTCCAACATACCCCTTTAATAGTTACACTTATGGAAACAGGGTGCAGAGCTGCAGAGGGAGGATAGTGAAGTGCAATGCATTTCTCAATAGTGTACCTATTTAAAGAGGAATGTTGGGGGGTTATGCATAACAAAATTAATGATTATGCCTTTAAACAGGTGGTAAAGGATGATGGGGCCTGTAGTAGTTCAGCCATTTGGCAACAAACATGAGCTTTTTATTACAAAATTTTTACATGTTAAATAACTTGTATTTAACACGATTAGTAGTTCAATATCAACTAAGATCATTTTACTCATGTGCTGTTGTTACATAATCTTTGCTGTCCTAAGATATGACGGTTTATATCCCTTAAGGCTGAGGCCACTCTAGACCGAGTCCGAATGCTCCAGAAAGTACGTGCGGTGTGCAAACTTGCAATGTTGCACAATCAGAGTGCATGCAATTGCGTGAACAAATGCAGATCGCAGAGCACACGCCCAGCAATGCACTAGTGTGGTAACCACAATTGGGCCGCACTAGTGTGCGCTTCTTAAAGCGCGATCGGATCACACTTACGAGTGGAGCCTAGCCCTTAATAACTTTTTAAAAATTGTTCTGGTTGGTGGTTGAACTACACTTCCCATCATCCATCAAAAAAAGCAGCCTTTGGCCAGCAGGGGCCCAGGCCACCCCACAACACACCCCTCCCCAATCAGCTGTGTTTAAACAGCTGATCGTGCATACGCAGTTAAGATATACGCAATCAGCTGTTTAAAAGTTTTGCCGGTTCAGAACTGAATATAAACTGGATCATTTAGGGCAGCAATGAATGCCACTTCAATGCATTGTTAAGATTATCCAAGTTAATGGTTAAACTACAGGTTCCAGCAGTTCTTACCAGACATACAGGGTTATTCAATAAAAGTTCTTATCGTTAAAAATGGTGCTGATTTTGCCCCAACCAATCAGATTTTAGCTTTCAAATGTAAGATAAGATCTAATTGGTTGGGGCAAAATTAGCACCATTTTAAATCATAAAAACTTTAATTGATTCTCCCTGTTAGTGTTCTAATAACATTTATTGTTGCCCTGAAAGATGTGATTTTGGTTAAACTCCTATACGGGATTCTGGGAGGTGTAGTTCAACCTTCAACTAGGACAATAAAAAAAGTGTTGTAGGGACATAGTAATTCCTGCCATAAATGTTTATTACAAAAGAGAACATTAAATGTAAAGGTATGAGGATATCGTAAATCGATTACAAAAAAGGAATAACTCAAGGAAGCAGATTTCTGAATACCCTGCAACCTTCCCTTCAATACAGTGAGAAATGCATTGCACAGAGCTGTGCTAAGCTCAGGATCACTTCATTACTCTCCCCCTGCAGCTCTGTACCATGTTGTTTCTAAAAATGTACCTTTGTTGGAGGGTATGTTTCTTCACAATATTGAATATGTTGCAGCATATGTGATATTAATTTGACATCATTTATTTGACACCTTTATTCATGACCTGTTCTGTTCTAACGCCTTTCATCTCATGTCTGACTCTAACCCTGATTCCCAAATACATTCGTATAACTATCTTATCCACTACTATTGACTCCTTTGCCCCACTACAAACTCACAAACGTTGCTCCGCTAATCCCTGTCCTTGGCTTAATTAAGATACCAAGTTCCTACGCCGCTGTACTCGTGCAGCTGAGCGGCTGTGGAAAAAGTCATGCAGTCAGGCGGACTTTAACCACTACAAGCTCATGTTGTTGTGTCTTAATTCATCTCTTTCAACAGAAAAACACTCCTACTTTAGCATGCATATAAACATTAATAAAAATAATCCACGTCGTCTATTTTCACAATTTAACACTCTCTTGCAGCCGTCCTCTACGGACACTCTTCATTCCATTAACGCTCCTCAGGATTTTGCAGACTACTTCAGAAATAAAATAGATGATATCCGTACTCTTAATTCCTACACCCCAAGACAACTCTCGCCTTCTTTTGCCTGCCCCACCGCCTGCAGTTCTAGAATCGTTTACACATCACCCAGTCTGAAGTCTTCCACCTCCTGTTGTCCTCGCCGCTTACAATGTGTACCCTTGATCCCATGCCCTCCTTTTACACAGACACTGCGCTAAAATCCTTTCCCCAGCTCTTGCTCACATCTTTTAACTTCGTTTTATTGAATGATAGAACATGATATACTGAACATAGCGGCGATTTGTTATCAGCAATTACTAATGGTCAGTATAGGTAATTTACAATAGATTGTATATCATATATCCTGTAAGGGGTTATATACAACATTTAACATAGATCAATTATATACAAAGAGGTATGCCATTTGGTGTGCTCTTCATTATAGTAGATCTCTGAATATGAAAGGGGAAGGGGGGAGGGGGAAGGAAGGAGGATGGGGCATCACCGCTAGGACTGGATAGATTTAGGTGGTGGTATCGTAGCTGTCAATCCATGTTTTCCAGATTTTCATTAATTTGTTTGGACACCCTCTTTTATGGTACAATATTTTGAGGTATGGTAGTGCTGCATTAATTAACATTTTCCATTGTACTACTGATGGAGATTCGGGGGCTGTCCATTTGAGTACTATGGTTTTACGGGCGTAGAATATTGATGCAGTTAGGAAAGTTTTATGGTACTTCGTCCCATATTCCTCCTCAAGTATACCCAGTATACAAGTTTCACGTAAAAGGAATAGATATATCGCTTAGATTGGTGAGGAAAATAATAATCTGTTGCCAGAATGTCTTTACTTTAGGGCATGTCCAAATTACATGCCAAAATTCGGCCTGGTCTGGAAAGCACTTTGGGCATGTATGCGTTCTAGAGGGTGAGATACGGTGCATCCTCTTTGGAGAGAGGTAGGTTTGGTGTAGGATGTTAAATTGGATCAAACGGTTATTGGTAGAGGGTGAAACTGTTGTATGTGAGTCCGCAAACTCGGTCCACGAGCCTTCATTTAGTTGCGGGGGGTACGTTTGCCATTTTGTTTGTAGTGTTAGCTCAATCGATTGTCTTTCGATAAGCTTTGTATATAGGTTGGATATAAGGCCTTGCATGCCCTGGGTTCGAAGAATACCTATTATAGGTGTTTTGTCAACTCAATAGTGGGATACGTGTTAAATTCTGCTTTTAAGCAATGTGTCAATTGTAGATATTTATAATGATAGTACCTTGGCAGTTTGTATTCTTGCTGCAGCGTTTCAAATGGGAGGATCGTGTTATTTCTTACTATATCCGCAAAGGTAAGGATTTGTTTATCTTGCCAGTCTTTACTTGCCAGTGCTGCTAGGTGCGGAAAAGTTTTGTTGTGCCATAATGGCGTTTCCGGTGGGATTCCATGATAGGTGGTGATTGTATTTGTAGTTCTCCAGATTTTAAGTGCTAGGGTGTGTAGCACTGTACCTTGGCCAATAAGGTGTTTCTGTGGATTTTGTAAATATGCTAACAGTGGGCCAGTTAGGTACTGCTGTAGCATTTTCTCCGAGCCTGTGGGTGTAATTTTCGGGTCTATCCATGATTGTAGATATTTGAGTTGGCCCGCAATATAATATAGATATAGGTTTGGTAGCGCAAGACCTCCACTGCAGGGTTGTCAGTTTGGGTTGTTGCCCCATAGAAAGGAAGTTATTAAGCTGTTTAATTTTTTGAAAAAATACTGAGGGATCCATGCTAGGGCGTGCTGGAGGGTATAGAGCTGGCTCACTTCTTTAATTCCTCCCTGACCTCTGGGATTTTTCCTGCTGCCTTTAAACATGCGTGTGTCAAACCTCTTCTTAAAAAACCTTCTCTCTGGACCCTACCTATCTCTCCAAAACTCTTAGAACGTCTCATCTCTACACACATTACTAAATACCTCCATGCTAATAACTTATTGGACCCATTGCAATCAGGATTCCGACCACGTCATTCAACTGAAACAGCCCTCTGCAAAGTCTCAAATGACCTACAAGCTGCCAAAGGACAGTTCTCGGTCCTCATTCTCCTTGACCTATTGGCTGCCTTTGATACTGTGGACCACTCTCTTCTTATGCAGATTCTATATTCTCTGGGCATCCGAAATCAAGCTGTGGTGTGGTTGTCTTCTTATCTCTCTTACAGATCTTTCTCTGTCTCTTTTGCTAATAAGACTTCCTCTCCTGTTCCCCCAACTTACCTTATGTCTTTTTACCAACTTCAAAGTCTTAGTTTGCCTTGTTGATATTTCCCCTAGTTAATAGTAGATTTTATCACTTTTATAACTCTGTACTATGTTTCTATATGTGTATATGCAGGGGGTGGGACCGGCAGTCGCATCTGTGATTGGCTGAGAGGCAGCCAATCACGGATGCGACTGCTGGCTGCACAGAATGCCAGAGGATAGAGGGAAGGTAAGTAACTATCGGGGCACTTTTTAAGAAATCATTTATAGCGGTTGGGGCTGGGGGAAGGTAAACTATTATTTGGCAAAGGGAAATTACACTAGGGGGAGGGATCACAAAACGGGAGGGAGAGGGAGAATGGCTGCAGTGCGCACGCCAAATTTCTCCTGGAGGGGAGACAGGAGGCAGAGTCCTATATGGACTCTGCTAACATCCTGGTGGGCAGTTTTTGGGATTTTAGGGGGGGAAATACTGAAGCACCATATGGAGCTGGGATGTAAGGTAAGGATTTTTATTCACTACAGAGTGGAGCCAGTAGTGGGGGGAATTATAGGTTTGGGGGTGGACATGCCCTTTAATCAACACAAACCTGATATATTCTACCTGCAAGAAACACATCTACTAAAATCTACTACTAAATTAATACAGAGACCGTGGCTGGGATGGGCAGCTCACAGTGTATGCTCTGCTTACTCCAGGGGTGTCTCCATCTTAATTAGGAAATCGCTCCGCCATAAAATTCTCCAAGTTAGAACCGATCTGAATGGTAGACACATATATATTGCAACTTAAATAGAACAAAAAGTAATACTCATCGGTATCTACAACCCCCTGGCAACAGGACTTACAGTAATGAAAGCCATAGCTCTGTTGTTAACCCCAAACAACTACCGCAGGAATCACCCCCTTATCATCACTAATGCAATCATGGGGATGGATAGATGCCTGGCGTCATAAATACCCAAACACCAGAGAATACACATGCCATTCGTCAACACACCACTCCCTATCAAGAATAGACTACCTATTCAAGACAAAGAAAACATTACACCTGGTCTCAATTATCTCCCATCTTCCGAGGAGTTTCTCCGATTTTCTCCCCCATAATAGCACACATACACCTATTAAGCACTGAACCACAATCCAGACCTTGGAAACTTAATCCCTTTTGGCTCACTCAATTCCCTGAAAATGACCCTATCCCCAGCTATCTTGAGATAGCTGGGGATAGCAACAAGACAGGCATGGCTACAAGCCCAACGTATATATGATAACACACTCACCGAGAAGGCAAACCGGAAACACTTCTTTATCCGTCAAAATCATTTTGAACACGGGAATCATTCTGCAAAATTACATTCTTAATCAAAGACCACTCACAGACAAACACCATAACAGAAATACAGAACTCTCAAGGAACTCTGGTCCATACCAACACGCAAATACTTACAACATTCCATGAATTCTACTCCAAACTCTATACATCCCGCCTAGCATATAACCAACAAGACATAGCTGACTTCCTAACAGATATACCTTTTCCCACCTCAACCCCAGAGCAAAAGACACAACTAGACCAACCCCTCACAAGAGAAGAGATACTAAAAGCACTTCAAGAAATGCCCAATAACAAGGCACCAGGACTGGACGGCTTCCCTACAGAAATATATAAAGCTACAGCGAACAAATAATTAACCCCCTCTTTGATATGTACAATAACTCAAATGACATAGCTTCCTACCCCCTTTTTTATATAACGCCAATAGTACTCCCCAAACCTGGGAAAAATCCAACAGACTGTGGCTCATATAGGGCAATATCTTTGCTAACAGCCGATTACAAAATTTTAGCAAAAGTTTAGGCAAAAAGAGTATGTACAATCATAACATCGATCATTCACCCAGATCAAAGGGGATTTATGCCCAACAAGTCTACAACTAAAAATTTGAGACGCACCATGATCCAAACCCAAATGAACCATGGCAATGCAGGACAACGTATCATAGTCTCCCTTGACGCATGCAAGGCGTTTGATTTCATAGAATGGCTATATCTCCAGGAAGTACTTCGGCTTTGGGCCAAACTTTACAAGATGGATTCAAATACTATACACCAATCTCTCAATACAGCCATACAAACCACTAACCTCTTCGGAGAATACTATATAGTGTCTCTATTAGCCTAGAGGTAAAAGCTCTGGGCTACTAATCAATTAGGATAAATCGGTAATATACCTGTACAGCCATAGCACGCATTACGCACATGCGCGCTATGGCTGTACAGTAAAGTGAAGCGGTCGGAGATTCCAGCTTGGCCGCGGTGGATCGCGTAAAAGGTAAGTTAGCTCCCATCTTCGTTCTCAGGCCCTGCAATACTGATTGAAGATCGGGAGGTAAGGCACTGCTCCTTAACCTCCCGATCTTCAATCAGTATATTAAAGGAATAGTTCAATTCGGGAGTGAACTATTCCTTTAAAGGATAAAGTACATTAACCAATGACAATATGTATAACAAATACTAATGCCATGATATGACAAAGATTATTTGTTAATGGTCAGTCAAATCTTCTGTCAACTATTGTAAAACAAATTATGAAAAGACAAGGCCAGAATGTCTTTACTGTAAACTTTATTCATTGGTATACAAAAAAAAACGTAATAAAAAAAATAGCAGGATAGTTGCCACGAAATATTACTTTTTAATAATATGGTTATGATATAGGAATGTTTTAGTTTGTACAAAAACAGATCTACTTAGTGGAAAAAACGGTTTTAGATCTCTGTAAATTTTCAACATAACATCCAACAAACTTTCACCCCAAAGTAATTTTACCTGATCATCCGCAATATGACTTTTGGAAAATGGAGAGTCTAGAAGTATACGCAGAGCCTGGAGACAAGCTGTCACATGTTCAATAGGCTCTTCAGGACGAGGTGCACAGAAAAACTGGATGCTTATTCCTAGATAGAAACAGACACATTTACGCATAGTCTTGTTTGATTAGAGAACAAAAGGATTAGTGTAAGAAGAATTCACTGATTAAAGGAACCTTAACAGTTACTAAAATTTAAAAAAGTCCTCAGTTTTCTCAAAAGTGTAAATTTTCTTATGCACTCCCTGAACCATTTTCCACATTATGTACAAAATATAATTAATCCAATTTACATTGATTCTCCACATCATTTAAATGTGTCTTTTCACCTACCTAAAATCAGGTGCATTCTGTCCTTGTTTAATTCTGGCATTGAGCCAGATGGTTGATTCGTTGTTACAGAAGCCATGTATTTCTGAGAGCTTAAACCTGTTCCATATTCTGTAAATTCTAAATTATTAAAACCTGTACAATTGAGCCAAAGGGACACTGCATGTAGAATTGGTGCCCAGGAGTTTCTATAATGCAACCTGGCTGTGTCTATGGTCTCAGGTGTATAAAATGCCCCTCCTATTTAAAGACAGAAACAAAAATAATAGTCAATGCTGAAAAAGATTTTACAATATTACATATTCCTTTTGTTATATCAACTTCATCCTGTAGTGTACCTGGTTCGTAGGGAAATTTTTAGTTAAAAGATTGTAATGCCAAAGAATAGGACTGGTTCAAAAGAGGTCTCAAGGATGTAATTTGTCAATACAAAGAAACCAAGACTGAATAGAGTTGGGGTGGGTGTTTCAACACCAATTTTATGGATGTTTTGAAACAAAAAAGGGGATTACCTTGTTTCCAACAATTAAAACAATTCAACAGCCTCTATTATCAAGTGAAGGGCCTCACCATAGCCCAAAATCAATTGTAACACAACTAAAAAGCACAAGAGTGCCGAATGTGGTATTTAAATCATTGTCATATTTATTTTTTCCTGAGGTCAGAAACATGTGGTGCCACATCTTCTAAAAATATGTATGACACTGATGAAATAAATACCACGCTCTGCATGTTTTTAGCTACAATGCAAGCAACAACTTGCATTCAAGAGGTTTCTTACACTTTGCTTGTTATATGCTGATTGTGGCGCATTCCAGGGTATTTATTACAGATTCTTGTAAAAGTCATTCTGAAATGAAAAAGGATGACTAGCAAAACCTCTTCAAGAAGTTTACTTCAAGTCCAGTTGATCTAACTAAATAACATGGATACATCCTGAAGAAGTAAGAAAACAATTCACTAGCAACCCCCCATCTCAATTTTGGACACAGCAACTTACCATCAGGAGGAAGCTGACTGGCAAATTCAGGTGGGAGGGTAAGCAGAGCATAATCTTTCAATGCTGCAAGCCAAAGTCGACTAAGTGTTGGAAGTTCTGGTTCAACTAGTGTTATAAGGCTGTCAGGAGGAAGTTCATCTGTGGCATTGTAGTCCTCTTCATCTTCATCATTTGCCTTCAGAGACTTTTTTGGTTTATTCTCTGCCTCTTTTTTAATGTTCATGGCCACCACATATACCTTCAAAATGCAAAACAACCAAATTATGAGAGAGAACCCCCCCAATAAAAACAACTGTGCACTGGTATAGAGATTTTAGAATACTCCTTTGTGTCAGATAGTTTAGCGACCACGCAAGAATATTTTTATCAAATATCTCTGTGGGAGCACTTTCGTGTTACTCTACACATGTGTTATACTCTCAGAGATCTCCTTTAATAACTATAGGAAGAAATTCTAAAATATCCTTTGTATTAGTATATCTGCAACCACAGTGGAATTGCCCAGATTTACTGTCATTTTGTTTTTTACATATACCTATTTGGGAAAAAAAAATATAACGTTAAAAAACAGAAGGTGCACTCATCCTATAATTATAACTCATATGAATAGGTATTACAACCTTCTGTTTTTGTCATCACTTATTTTGTGAACGGTTTGTAATTCACAACCTTAGCAATGCTATTCCTCCAACTTTCTCACCTCAAATGTGTCAGAGCCTGGACATGCCAAGAAGAGTATCAAGACTTACACAAAAGGTGCGCACATGCCTTAAGGAATGTAGACTGCAGACAGGGCTGTGGAGATGGGCATTGTAAAAACTGTACCAAATGATTTTGAAGTGATGGCATCAAACCAGGAAATAGCAGCATTTGCTTAAGAGTCATGAAATACAATTAAATTACACTAACCCCACAGTTAATATTCAAGCAACTTCAAATATTTTTTTTTTTAAAAAAAGCAGCTTTAACATTCCTGCATTTCAAACTCTTCTTTTTTAGCCTAATAATGGCAACATTAATGGCAATGTAAAGCCTCTAACAGTTTACACATTCATATGAAAAACTTAAAACAGTTTTATTGTAAAACATAAAAATTAAACAGAATATAAAGGAAAAACCAAAATCCTGGAGTCTATGAAAATCCTTTCGCAGCTTCCACAAAAGATGTAATACCTCAGCCCAAGCTTTCAAAACAGATAGTTTTTCCATTGTCATGGCACTTTCACGGTAGAGCTGACTAGATGCCCCTTTTCCGGTCTGTACTTTATCGAGTGAGGAGACTAACAGGTTGTGCACACGACGAAGGTCATTTAGGTCACTTACTACTCTGCTTCCTATCCAAGCACTGCACACCTAACAAGACAAATGCAAAATTAAGCAATAAATAAAATAAATAAATAAATAATAATAAAAAAAATAAATTTTTATGCTATTTTGATAAACAAAGGCAAGTAAACAACATTTTTACCTGGCAAGCTTTTGCGGTGATATCTGAGGGTGTGTCCTGTGAAAAGGCAGGTCTTAATGCAGCACCAACCTAAAAGTGAAGTGTACAAATACATGTCAAACTGCACACAGAAGTCTTAAATAGACACTATACTGAAAAAATGACTTTGCCTCATCTTAATCTATAATTGAATACTTGTAAGTAGCACTTCAATCCAGCACACATTTTGTCCAGGAGCAGTATCCCTCCTACCTCTTTTAACCACTCCCACTTCCATCCGACCTGACTTTTTTCCCACAAACCAACTGTCAAGCCTGCACACAGCATTCCAACTGTCAAAACTGTCACCATTCCAGCTACAGTAAAACTACTCACAGAAGAATAGTTTGAGAGCAAGGAAATTGATTGACAGCTGAAATATAAGAAGTTTTAGATTGGAAATCTAAAGAAATAGTGGACAGATCAACAAAAAAATGATATGGTGGTGTTGGGAAGAATTATAGTTTTCAGCTATGGTCAATTTAAAATAACCTATTTTTTAGTATAGATGCCTTTTAAAGTCAATATATAACACACATAATGATAAGATGATTATTTGTTCTAAAATTGAAACCTCTCCAAAGCAGAGCCTGGTGAAACTGAATTATTTGTAAATCATCAGTGTTAACTACACTGCTTTTCTACATAGATAAACACTATGTAGGCACATTTTAACTTTAAATCCATGATATGGTATAGTTATTTAACAAATTAGTAGATGGTCAAACCCATGTAATGTAAAAATTGTAGACACATGCCTGTATGTCTGTGCAGTACATATCCCACTGGGCTTACTGACAATATGGATACATTTATTGGTGGCCATACATACAAAGATCCCTATTGGATTGGGTTTGGTTGATCGTACAAAACCCCAAAGACAACAAAACTCTCCAGTAGATAGCATTAACCCCCGAAGAACCAATATGATCCCATGAGCGGCCATGCTTTTGGACTATAACAGATTTGCTACAGACTATTAGTAGCCTAGAGCTGGGTTTCTGCAAAGAACATAACGGTCAGTGACCAAACTTTTACAGGAATGCTGGGAAATAAAGCTCAAACTCAGTAAGGTAAATATTCCAGCAAAACATCAAAATTAGAGGTGAGGCACAGATTACTGCTCTTCTTTCTGATTCAGTGTTGTCCTGAAGCTTAAAGGACAATTATAATTACCTTCCCTCCGCTCCTCTTCTTTGTGCATTAGCTTTTACCCAGGGCTTGTTGCAGAGCGTGCCTTCCTATTGGCCTTGTCGCCGTCAGGGAGGAGGGGGCAGAGCCTACCAAAGCAGCGTTGCTCTGAGACTCTGCATGCAGTAAGTTACGCGAACCCAGGGGTGAGGACCTAGCGGTTCAGGTCCTCACCCTGGGTAAAAGCTAATGCACAAAGAAGAGGAGCAGAGGGAATGTGAGTATAATTGTCCTTTAAGTTGTCCTTTAAGTACTGCTTATAGCAAACCTATGTTTTAAGAGTTTTATATTGAAAAAATTTACTTTTTCACATCAGAAATACTTTTGAGAGTTTTATTAAATGAGCTAGAAAAGGCAACAGTCTTAGAGATGATCTTTACATTTGCTTGGTACTGCTCCAGAATAACATGTCCAGGAAATTCCGGTTCTGGAACGGAGGCAAACTTTTTGATGATGTCTTCCAGAGCCTGGAGACCAGCCATCCTAAGCTGGTTGCTGTGATCTGTAGCAGCCATGAAAGCCATTCTGATAAGGTCAGAGAGATGAAGGACCAAAAGATCACCTGCCAAACAGCAATGATAATAACTGCACAAGACAACTTCATAGAACAGCACCCAACACATTTTTAATAGCCATTGCTTATTGTTGTACTTTTTTTAATTGCAGTTTTGAATTGTTTCTAAGATTCAACATTTTAAGGTAAAAATCAAACAAAAAAAATAGTATTTGTATTGTAAAAATAGATTTTTTTCTTACTTTTAGGATTTTTAAGTTTAGCTGAGCGGGCCAGAGCAAGATCAAAGTGAGCTTTGTCTGCATTCTCGCAGAGCATGATAATTCGACAGAGACAATCAGAAGCAAACACACGTGTAGCCCAACGGGGAGCAACAAATGGTTTTAATTTATCATCTTCTCCAAGAGTAGTAAACATAGTATCATCATCCATGTCATCTTTCTTTTCTGACTCATCATCCTTTCCTCCAGCCACAAGACCTGTGGTGCCAAGGTCTACAATAGCACATATTAATACATTAAGAGTGAACCAATGTGTTGTATATTAGATGTGCATTTTAACAGAATATTACATTTCTAATCATTTATTTAGCACTGGATTAAGGCTACAGTAGCTGTTCTATATGCAACAAAGAGGTTTTTTCCTGACGAGTTTGCATTCCATACTACATTCTATCAATGGAAAAATGCAGTTTTTTTTTTCACGTTTTCAATCTATACCGTATTATATGCAATGGAACATGGTTTCTGCAGAAAACTACACGGAGCAGTATGCAGTTAAAGCACTGGACTGTAATGCAGTATTGGCAACACTAATATATGTTCCCTATGAAAAAGCTACCCCAGTCTGTTTTAGCCAGAACCACATCCTAATATTAACAAGCCCATAAGAAAGTACCAACATCTGGATGGTCTAAAAGACATACTTACCACTTGAGGCTGCCAGAACATCTTTGCACAAAAGCAACCAATGAGACAATTTATTAACAGCTAAGGATGATAGCATGTGTCCAAGGGTATCATGAATATCAGAGCACAATTTGCGGTCTGTTTCACGGTCCAACATCCCAAAAAGTACTCCTTCCAAACCTGTATCTGTAATGTTTATGTCTGTGAAGGAAAAAAGAAAGGTTATATATATATATATATATTTTATTTTTTTTTCCCCCCATATGTTGCAGACTATAACCAAGTATTGTTTATAGATAATCCTTAATCCTGTACCAAAAAAAAGGGTAAAATAGTTACAGATTTTTACAGAAAGAAAACGGATTGTAACTCAATTTTATCATATTAGGCTGGGTACACACCAGCTAATATTTTCGGCCGATCGACCAATTCACTGCACTTTCGGTCAATCATCTGAAAATATTGGCTGGTGTGGGGCTGACGGCTGCAACCGACATGTCGGAAAATCACGATCGTGCGGTTCCCTATGGAGCCGCACGGTCGAACATTCGCAAATTCACCTGCGGCCGACAGATATTTGTCCTTCCGTGTGTACCCAGCCTAACAGTTTCCACCCTGATCATGTAAAATTATCCATTTCACGTACCCAATTTACTAGGGTCAAACATATAGTAGGCGAAAGGAAAGGTGTGAAATAAGATTCAATGAAATTTAACAGCGGTTAGAAAATAGGGGATATCCTAGACCCCTCCTTGAAAAAGAAAAATGAATAAACAAGATATACATAGAGATGTAAGGAGAAAAGAAAATAGAATAGCCTGTCAGTCAGTACACTAAAGCTAGTAAGAATTTATCACACATTATATATAGACACTGGCATATTTTAAAAACAAGCGTATCCACAGGTAATGGAATTTCAAACCCCTCCCCTATTCTCTTATACAAAACCACAAACAATACATAATAAACTGGTCCCCCCCTACCATAAAAACCTTTTCACCAAACATTCCCCCTGTCCCCCCAGCCCCAACTGCTATGTTAGTAATATCAGAAAATGCCCAAAACATTACTTACCTTCCCTCTTGCCTCCGCCACACTGAACTCCCGGCAGCCGCGTCCGTGATTAGCTGCCGTTCAGCCAATAACAGACGCGACTGCCGGTCCCGCCCCTCTGCTTGCATTTTCTCGCAAGCAGAGGGCCTGGCAGCGAGGCGGAGGAAAGAGGGAAGGTAAGTAAAGTTTTGGGCATTTTCTGATATTACTAACATAGCGGTTGGGGCTGGGGGGACAGAGGGAATGTTTGGTGAAAATTTGGTGGTGGACATATGCTTTAAAAATGGTTATGTGTCTTTACCAGTCCCAAAACACTATAATGAAATTTGACATAATCCAGACGATATACTATTTGTACTAAATAAATAAACCTAAAAGGGCTGGGTACAGACAAATCAGACTTAGCCCTTTAAGTGCTGCAGATTGTATGGGGTTCGATCTCCACTTAAAAGGACAATCGTGCTACAGATAGTCCACTATACGTTCTGCAGCATTTTAGTGTGAACACACAAAAAAGCTGCTAGGAACAATCGGATGGCACCGTTCAAGTGCCATCCTATTCCCCCAGGTCCCCCATTGGTTTCGTCCGAACCCGATGAGGGGATGCTGAGAAATACACTGCCAAAGTGCTGGATCCCATAGAGGAGCCATAAAACGGCTTTTTGCAGGTCAGTGCGGTAAGGGAGACCCTGGTGACGTCAGACGACTTCCTCCTTCACCGGGGTCTTCCCTAAATCTGGTGGTCAAGAAGAGGTACTGCATTGTGATCTCCATTCAGATTCAGACTTTTTTTCTTAGTCCTTGCTGCTGGGCAAAGACAAAAATAATGGGGGCAGATATCAATAAATATATTTACAATAAAAAAATTTCTTTCAAAAACAATTTGACACTATGATATTTCATAACCATAAGGGTTACAAAATTAAAATAGATTGTTTGAGTCTGAAGAGGGCCCTTAAGAATGCAGCCGCAAAATTGCACATTGTCTCTTTTGATTTTGTGCCGTGCATTGATGGAAGTGGGGTACTGTTTTATTGAGGACATAGGAGGGACAACAATATTAAGAATGCAGTTATATTTTTATTGTGGGGTTGTTTAAGATTTCTAAGTTTTATCTTTCTTTTTCACTTTTTTCCCTGAAAATCTACCTGCAAATTTCTAAATAGAACTATGTGCAGAATTCTGCATGTATTGGTGAAAACATGGCATGGTTACGTAGGTGTGTAGAATTCAAAAATATATCGTTGGGGGGTATTTCCAAGTTTCGGGGCTGTTTCTTTTGAATACAGTAAGTGTAGACTGTTCAAATTACAGAGCACTTTGATTATTTTCTTGTAATTGCACTTATGCGTACATCCAATTTGAGATAGTTGGTGGCCAGGTCTCTGTCTGCAAACCCACATATGGCATGCGGTTTGATTCAGGACATGTGGGATATTGTGATTGTTTTGTTTTTTTACTTTAGTGGGTTAAGGTATGATTTCCACCTTTGAATCATCTTATTTTATTTTTTCAAAAAATCTCCTAAAAGCAGAGTTCAATGGATTACTGCGTCTAGAATTCTTCATGCATGTATGAAAGCATGACACCATTACGTAGATGAAGGTGTACAGATTCCAAATATATATATAGTTCATGGGGAAATGTCCAAGTTTCAGTTTTCTTTGAAAAGAGGCTGTTCAAATTACAGACATAGGTGGCCATGTCTCTGTGTGCACCCATGCATATGGCATACCATCTTTACCGGGTTTGACATTTAGTGGGTTATTTTACTTACCAAGTGGGTTTAGGTAGGATTTCCACCTTTCAATCATCTTATTTTTTTAATAAAATCTTCTAGAAGCACAGAGTTCTATAGATTACTGCATCTGGAATTCTTCAAGTATGTTTGAAAACATGGAAATGTGTTTAGTTTAAAAAGTTGCTGTAAGGGTGAGGCCACATTGCAATGCAAGGAATTGCGCACAAAATCGTGAGCGGTTTCCCATGCAATTGTGTGCGCGATTCTTGTGCATTTTGCGGTTTCTTTTTATGGAAAAGCATGCGTTAGTGCACCAAAAACGGTGAAAGCATGCGTTACCAAAATGCTAACGGACGTGCAATCGCATGCGCATCAGAAATCACAGGAATTTTCGCGTTCCCGCATTTTTCATTTTACTGAAAATCGCGAGTGCAAAACGCGCTAGTGTGGCCTAGCCCTTATTGGGCCACTGCACATTGGTTGAATTTGTGACTAGTGGCTTCTGCCACCGTTTGTAACAATGCATATGGCATACAGTTTGATTCAGGGCATTTGGGAGATTGATATTTGATGGGTTTTTTTTTTGTTTTTTACAGTACATGGGGTTCTGGTATGATTTATACATTTGAAAGTTTTTTGTTAAATTTTTTTAGAAAATCTTAAAGTGCAAATTTCTACTTAGAACTGTGCTCACACCATTGACGGTATAAATGAACGAACTACAATGTTACATAGCAGAAGGGGTGTAGATTCCAGGAATAAATAGTTTTTCTTCCAACCAAACACCCCCCACAAAATGATTGTTCAAATTCCTAGTTGGCTGACAATTTACAATTATACGAGGGAACTGTCTGCACCATCCCAGCAAAGGTAAATAAAGGGCAACGCTTTCCCCCCAAACCAAATTTTACTATCCTGCAGGGAATTGCTATAAACCTTAACCTCACGAGGTTTATAGCACTCCCTGACGTCCCCAAATGTACTTACCAGCCTTCATTCCCTGCTGCCTTCTGCTTAACTCCTGTGCCTTTTCCGTGCACAGAAGTCAAGCAGGAGGGGCTCGACCAGCATCCGCCCCAGTGATTGGCTACGGTATCGCTCTTTTACCCATGTGGTAAAGGTTGGTGGATCAGTGGAGGACAGCACAGTGGCTCAGTGGTTATCACTGATCCCTTGCAGCCTGATGTGAACGTTAACATGTAATTGTAAAGCGCTACGGAAGATGTTGGCGCTATATAAATCTACATTAATAATAATAAAAACAAAAAGATGTAAAAACAAGGTTAAAAGAAAACAAAAGGGACATCAGTTAATATGATGGGACAAACTCAAGACGCCAGTAACCAGACACTTCTTTCAGCAAAAACATAAGGTAGCCCAAATCAAATGGCAACTTCTGCAAATAGTAAAAAAAAAACACAAGAGAGGATGAGACTTCAACAATATATTACTAAGAAAAGAGGCTATATGGATTGATATGTTAAAGGATATGTACACTGCAAAATTAACTGTAGCTCACTAGATAGCTGTGGCTTAAAATATAAGTCTTTTTTTTTTTATGTTCTAATTGCCTCCCATACCCTACCTTTACTGCTTGAATCTTGCTGGCTTCCTGCTCCACTCTAAATCACATTTTTGGGACTGCCCCCATGATACTGTCCAATTGTACATAATTGTACATGCTAATGAACATCACAGTCGTTTCACTCACATTGACAGCACGCGTGCCCAGGGATGTCAGTGCGCGCACGCCGATAACTTCATAGCACATGACTGCTATAAGGAAGACAAATCTCATGCCTTCCTGCAAAAAACACGAGAGGAAAGCAAAGATTTGTCTTTCTTATAGCCGCTGCGGGCAATGACATCAACAGAGCGCGCTAACGGCCCCAGGCAGTCAATGCACGCACAAGTAAAATGGCTGTGAGAATACTTGGCAAAGGAAATGATGTACATATGGACAATCTCATGGGGCAGTTCCAAAAACGAGTGGAGCAGGAAGCCAACAAGATTCCTGCAGGTATGGGAGGTTAATTGAACAAAAAAAGAAAAAACCCTTTGTATTTAAAGCCACAGCTATCCAGCAAGCTACAGTTATTTTTACAGTGTACATATCCTTTAAATACATTACACTAGGTGGCATATATACAAACATAAGGCTGTAAATATGGACAGGTGCCAGATGCATTTGCACAAGCACCGTGACATTTAACCATCTCCAACAATGTGGGAGGGATTGATGAAGGTTTGCCCAGGGGGGGGATGTGTGCGGCAGTGCGAGGTGCGTTCGCCATGGGGTTTGCTTGTTTTAAAGAAAAGAGTCATGATTATTATTTTATTTATAACAATCCCTTTGTAGGTATCAATATGACTTATGTTCACTTTACATAGGTTTCTCCCCAACATGAAGAATTCTCACTATATATAGTCACTTTCCATCACAGAAGTTGATTTATTGACTACTAGACATTAAGTCTGCTACAATAACGGGCACTAGAAGCACAGAGTGCCCCCTTAGTGTCCCAAGGCCATAGTCCTCCTCCATGTGCCAAGGCCACAGTACCCTCTTATTGTCCCAAGGCCAGGGGCCCCTCTGTCCCAAATACAGAGGCCCCCCTCTGTCCTAAATCCGGCTCCCCCTCTGTCCTAAATTCAAGGCTCCCCCTCTGTCCCAAATGCCACTCTCCCTCTAGTGGTGAGTCAATAGGAAATCCAGAGACTCTCCCTCTAGTGGTGAGTCAATAGGAAATCCAGAGACTCTCCCTCTAATGGTGAGTCAATAGGAACTGCAGAGACTCTCCCTCTAGTGGTGAGTCCATAGGAACTGCAGTGACACACACACACACACACGGACACAAGGACGCACACTTAGGGTTTTATTATATAGTATTATCGACACTAAAAAGGACTAAAAGAACCCTTTAATGAATATATTTTGAATCAATATTTGATACACGGATGTATTTTATTATTAGCCACACCACCATTAGGGGTTGGAGTGGTCTATGATCTCACTTGGTCTGTTTAAGGGGATGAGGATTGTGTGTGTGCGTTATACCTGATGAAGGGTACAATGTGATCCCCAAAACGTTCTGGTTTTGTGATTCACTAAATAAATGGAAATCCACTTGAATAGTGTGCATCTCAGTATTCTTTCCTGCTTGTGCTATAGTGTATAGTCCCTGGGTAGAGGACTAACTTAGCCTAGATTAGCCTAGAGTTGCAGGGGTGTTTAGTGTAAAAAAAACCTGCAGACTATTCAAATAAAGAGCAGGCTAATTTTTTTTTTACTGTTACTGTCATTTGACATTGGTCCCCCTATAGGTTACTAGGTAGCCACGTCTCTAGGTGCACCCTATGAATGTTTTATTCAGGCTTTGAGGTTTTGAGATGCGTTTGAACTTTCCTCTAAAGTTTTTTAGTAGAAATATTGATTTCTACTAAACATTTGATTTTGTTTCTGATTTTACAGTTGAGGGAAAATAACTTACAATTGGATAAAGAGCTGTCACCAGGGATCTGCATTTAGATCAAAACTTTCCTAACTCATAAAATCCTGCAGGTATGTAGTTCCTAAAAATATCTCACTAGTGGGGATATTTTAGTTAATTTGGTAGATATTCTATGTTACCTGTCAGAAGTGGTTAAACATTTAAATTTGGTGTAATATCCTTGCAAGTGCCGTTTTAGTTTCTGGGGGTCTTCTGTACAGGAAAAGTGGGGTACCTACATATATATCTGGTATTGTTGTACTCGGGAGTATCCTAGCTTTTAGAAGCAGTAAGATTTTCTGTGCGTTACCTTAAGATAACTATAAATAAAAATGGAAAAAAATCCAGTAAATCTCCAGAAAGGTTCCAAAATTCTGTTTCCTTGTTTAAGTACACTTTGTGCTGAAAAAACCCCCGATGTATAATATTCCTGATTTACTGGTAGGTTTCCTACTGTAAAATTAGTCTACACCACCTGGGCATTATGGAGGAATTGATTTCTGATAAATTATTTTGTGCATTTCTTAGTGAAACCCTATTCTACGCTAGAAAGCTTATCGCCCAGACTTGGATACAAGCAGTTTCTCCTTCACTAACAAACTGGAAAACTGCTATAAACACAATCCTCTCCTACAAAAAAACGTATTTATGCACACGTAGGATGCCCCACAAAATATGATAAGTTATGGTCCCGATGGGAGACATCCCTTCACACATGCAACGTCTAATTGTACAAATGAGATACTCAATGCAATGACGATTTAAAATGGCAGAATGTTATAAAGAAATAACTTTATGTTCAGAGCTACAGACCACTGATAGCAATGGTTACTCACTGTTTATGGCCACAAACTGAATTATCTGAATGACTAATACAGTATAATCATTACTGTTATTGTATAAACTTTTACTATTCTCAGATTACATTGTAAACAGTTTTAAACTTTGTGATCTAATAAAATTCCTCCAAACAGAGGGGATAAAAAAAAAGAAAAGAAAATTAATCAAAACCGATTGAGGGCAAAATCCTGACATCTGCCGACACTGAATGCAAAAAAACAATTTTAAATTCGGATTTTTAAATTGTACTTCTAAATATACTTACTATCCCTCATTCCTTTGGCTGCCTTATGCTTGCTTCCATGCCTTTTCCATGCACGGAAGCAAGTAGAAGAGCTCGGACTGGCAGCAGCTCCTGTGATTGGCTGAGACGCAATCTAGTCATGTAATTCATCTGGATCACCAGATTGGCGGATGGTGATCACATGACTAGACTTGTTATAGTTAAAAGGATGTACCTCATGATGGCATATATGTTTCTTGGTGAATGTTCGTTATGTACCTGACATCAAAAAGATAAGTCCAAATCAACTTTGTTTAATAGCTGCCTTTGGTGCAACCTCAGGTGTTCTGCCCCAAAAGTGTACCTATCATCTTTATATGAAAAAAACTGACTTAAGAATAACATTGGTGGATGATTTTCCTGATTTTCCATGATTTTCCTGTATAAAACTTTGGTTGTTATGATAAAAAATGTCAGTTAAATAGATCATATAGGAGACACACAGTGATATTTGAGAAGTGAAATGAAGTTTCTTGGACTTACAGAAAGTGTGCAATAATTGTTTAAACAAAATTAGGCAGGTGCATACATTTGGACACTGTTGTCATTTTATTGATTCCAAAACCTTTAGAACTAATCATTGGAACTCAAATTGGCTTGGCAAGCTCAGTGGTCCCTGACCTACATACACAGGTGAATCCAATTATGAGAGAGTATTTAAGGGGGTCAATTGTAATTTTTCCTCCTCTTTCAATTTTCTCTGAAGAGTCTCAAAACAACTCGCAAATGACCTAAAGACAAAGATAGTTCATCATCATGGTTTAGGGGAAGGATACAGAGAGTTCACCTGTGTTTCCACAGTTAGAAACATATGGAAGACCACAGGCTCATGTCAAGCTCAAAGTGGCAAACCAAGAAAAATCTCTGATAGACAGAAGCGACAAATGGTGAGAACAGTCAGAGACAACCCACAGACCAGCACCAAAGACCTACAACATCATCTTGCTGCAGATGGAGTCACTGTGCATTGTTCAAGCATTTGGCGAACTTTACACAAGGAGATGCTGTATGCGAGAGTGATGCAGAGGAAGCCTTTTCTCCGCCCACAGCACAAACAGAGCCGCTTGATGCACATTTGGACAAGACAGCATCATTTTGGAATAAGGTGCTGTGGACTGATGAAACTAAAATGGAGTTATTTGGGCATAACAAGGGGTGTTATGCATGGAGGAAAAAAACCCAGCATTCCAAGAAAAACACCTGCTACCTACAGTAAAATATGGTGGTGTTTCTATCATGCTGTGGGGCTGTGTAGCCAGTGCAGGGACTAGGAATCATGTCAAAGTTGAGGGATGCATGGATTCCACTCGGTATCAGCAGATTCTGGAGACCAATGTCCTGGAATCAGTGACAAAGCTGAAGCTGCACCCTAAACACTGCTAAAAATCCACTAAGGCATTCATGCAGAGGAACAAGTACAGCGTTCTGGAATGGCCATCTCAGGCCCCGAGACCTTATTAATTTGGCTTGAAAAAGCCAAATTACTGTTCTTTCTATTTCTTCTTCAGTTTTATTTTTCTGCTTTTTTGGACCGTATCTCCTCCCACAGTTTTTGAGCTAGAGACATGAAATTCGGTACAGACGTGCGGGGCATATAGGAGAAGTGTGCTATCTTCTAGCTAAGGAATCCGCGGAAGCGTTACGGCGTTATCGGCAAATTTCGGACATTTTTTCCTATAGACTATAATGGTAACAATCCTCAAATGTGGATATTTCAAAACAGTTTTTTTCATGGTCATAAATACAAATGGTGATATCCCCAACCCCCCATACCCCAGGTACACCCACCTACTGACCTACCTTTCCATTCCCATGGAAGCCATATTTAAAGGGTAACTAAAGTCAAAAAAACTAATTTGGATTTATTCTCAATAAAAGATAGTTTTATGGTTATAAACACAAAAAAGACATACCCCCTCAACCAGACCCACAGGTACACACACCTACTGATCTACTTATCCATTACTGTGGAAGCCATACTTTAAAGGGTAACTAAAGTCAAAAAAGCTAATTTTGATCAATAATCAAAAAACTTTCAGCGTTATTCAATAAAAGGTCTTATCGTTTAAAATGGTGCTAATTTTGCCCCAACCAATCAGATGTTAGCTTTCAAATGTTAAATAAGATCTGATTGGTTGGGGCAAAATTAGCACCATTTTAAGAACTTTTATTGAATCTCCTTGTTTGTTTTTTTAACCCCCAACGTGATACAGGTATACACAGCTACTGACCTACCTCTCCATTACTGTTGCAGCCATACTTAAAGGGTAACTACAGTCAAAAAAACTAATTTTGACCAATCATCAAAAAAGTTTTTTTTTAACTCTCAACCCGACACGGGTACACACACCTACTGATCTACTTATCCATTACTATGGCAGCCATACGTAAAGGGTAACTAAAGTAAAAAAAAAACTCATTTTGACCAATCATCAAAAAAGTTAGCATTTTATCCCCCAACCTGATATGAATACACACACCAACTGACCTACCTTTAAGGCATGTGACATATTTAAAGGGTAAGTAAAAAACAACAATGTCCTCTTCATTAACATTATTGAGTTTCAAAACCTGCAGCACAAACACACAAATTCCCTTCCAAAATGCAGTCTTTCAAGCCAAATTCAAAGTTTATACTTAAACTTTCCCTTTCTAGTTATAATTGAAAATCTGTGGTGTGAGTTAAAGAGAGCTGTCCATGCTCGGAAGCCATCAAACCTAAATAAACTAGAGATGTTTTGTAAAGAGGAATGGTCCAAAATACATTCAACCAGAATCCAGACTCTCATTGAAACCTACAGGAAGCGTTTAGAGGCTGTAATTTCTGCAAAAGGAGGATCTACTCAATATTGATTTCATTTCTTTTTTGTTGTGCCCAAATTTATGCACCTGCCTAATTTTGTTTAAACAATTATTGCACACTGTAAATCCAATAAACTTCATTTCACTTCTCAAATATCACTGTGTCTGTCTCCTATATGATATATTTAACCGACTTTTTTTATCTTAACAACCAACGATTTATACAGGAAAATCATGACTATTAACAAGGTTGCCCAAACTTTCGCATCCTACTGTGTTTACTTGCACAGATACTATGACCCTTTATGGGGCCCTGGAATGTGCACAAATTATCTTTTTTCCTTTGTAACAATGTAGTTACTATCTTTCTTTGTGATCTTGTGTTAGTGACAATGAGAAGTGTACTTACTTATTCCACTGCTTTCCTTGTCTCCTGCATTCTTTGCCAAATTCATAGCATATTCACACACCTCTGCTGCTTCCCTCTGTGCCAACTGCCTGAGACAGGCAACAGCTGCTCTTCTCAGCAAGAGGTGAGAACTGCCCAGGTGAACCTATAAAACAACAATATATTTTAAACATGCCCACACAACACTGTCCATTATCCAGATAATAGGCACAGAAAGTGACAACAAAATGTTTAAATATTTTTTTCTTATAGGCTACTATTTCTCATAACATTCGTTTGCTTATGTTAAAAAGGTGACCCTAACTTTCACTTCAAATTCAAATTAAAGGGTATGCAAACTGCAAAAAATGACTTTGCTTTATCTTAATCTATAAATGAATACATGTAAGTAGCACATACTCTAAGGTGTGTGTGTTGCTGCATGCATTCAATCCAGTATTTGTTTTGCTTAGGCTTAGTCTCCCCCATTTTCCTTTAAAGGTTAATAATGGTCTCAAATTCTTCCAAACAAGTAAGAATTCTATAAAAAGCCTCCCATCACACCTTCAAAATAAAACCTAAATCACATCTCTATTTGCGAGAAACTATTGCTGGAAAGGTTCAGCAATATTACTTCCTGCTTGAACACTTCCCTTTTCAGCCATGTGACCAGCCTCAGCCTGCATTAATTGGCTTCTTCTCAAATGTCAATTTTTCCCCCAGGTATTTCCTGATTTCCCCAGTGTTAAGTCTTAACTGAGCATGCTTCTCCCTCGGGACGGACAGGCAGGACTGAGGTCAGGTGATGTCACTCAACCTACTGGAAGCAGGAAGTTTGAATATTCACCCCAGTGTAATGTCTCACAGGCTCCAGCCACAGATGTGATTGTCGGCTCATTTTTCCCACATATTAAAGGATAACTATTGTGTGTATAAAGTATTTTAAAAAACAGTTTAAATGAAAAAAAGTACAGGGTTATAGGACTGGTAATTCTTACCTCCCCATATAGTTTCTGTGAGGAGCCCCAGCTCAAGGAAAACTAATTCTGTCAGTCTTCCTCCTGGTTTCAGCACTACCTTTAATACAGGAATAGTCCAGGACTAACCTGGCAAATTAAATTGTAAGTGCTCCTCAACAAAACGATATTGTGAGGTAGGAATATAGTATAGTTATACTTTAACTGTCAAAATTCTGTCACCATCCCAGCTACAGTTAAACTGCTCATAGCATAAGAGTTTATGATACTAAAATATTTTCCAGTTTAGATACCCTTTAAAGGTTCAAAACGATGCCCTAATCCAGAACTGTAGCCAAATGATTAACTGTAAATAAATGCACTTTTATACATCCTATTGAACTAATCATCAGCCTTTGCTTTCTCCAAAAGTAAGGTGCATCCCTTGCATACTTGATACAGGCTTCATGGTCCTTAAAGGGCATCTATAGAGGGAAAATTTACTTTTTTTTTCATTCTTTCCTTTTGTTCTATAACACAATCCCCAGAGTGTCTTTACTTTTTTCAGATCCCCTCTCTGTCCTGAGATGTGCAAATTAAAAGAATACGCAATTGCATTCCTCTACTCCTACTTGTACTGTCAATCAAATCCCTGTGACGTGACCCTCTTCCCTGCTCAAGTCCCTCCCTCCTCCATGCTCAGTAACAAACAGATATAAGAGCATTAGCAGGGGGAGAGGGGTAAGTATGATGGTAGAGATGAGGCTGCACTAGACCCCTCCCTTCTTGATAGCTTTCACTGTTTGATGATGGGCCACAAAGAGAGATCGTATTGCAGCAGGACACGGAGAGATCTGTGTCTCCAGAACAGCTTGCTTTCTATTGGCCACTGTGCGTGGGTGTGTTTTTCAGGATGTTGAACTTTTAACTCCTGCTGCACATGAGGAGCTTGTCTGGTAGCCCGGATTTGAGACATGGAGGAGGTAACATAGGAGAGGTGGGAGTGCTGCAGAGAGATCGGACACCATGGAAAAACAGAGTCACTGACAGAGGTAGGAGAAAGGCAGCACAGAGTACATGAATTTAATTTTGCAATGGGCCAATGTGTTTTTTTCACTATAGATGCCCTTTAAAAATAAGCCAAGTTCTCAAAAGTAGAGAGCACAGTCCGCAAGCTGATTTGTTTTTTTACAGTTAAAGAGTAACTGTGGTATTGAATTCTTCCAAACTAGTAAGAATTTTATAAAAATCCTTCCCTCATACCTTCAAAATAAAACCTAAATCACATCTCTAGATAAAATTTGTGAGAAGTTATTGCTGGAAAGGTTCAGCAATATTACTTCCTGCTTGAACACTTCCTTTTTTCAGCTATGTGACCAGCTTGTAGTTATGTGACCAGCCTCTGCCTGGGCTCCCCTTCTCAACTGTCATTTTTTCTCCCAGGTACTTCCTGATTTCCCCAGCATTAAAGGGCATCTTTAGTGGGAAAATAAACTTTTTTTTCCTTTCTTTCCACGACTTCTATAATTCCCCACAACCCCCAGAGTGTCCATATTTTCTTAAGTTTCCCTCTGTCCTGAGATACACAAGTTAGAAGAATACCTGATTGCATTCCTCTACTCCTAATTGTGCTGTCAATCAAATCCCTGTGACATGACCCTCTTCCCTGCTCAAGTCTCTCCCTCCTCCATGCTCTGTAATAAACACAGAGATAACAGAATTAGCATGGGGAGAGAGGTAGCTTTGATGGCAGAGATAAGGCTGCACTTGACCCCCATTCTTGATAGCTTTCACTGATTGATGATGGGTCACAAAGAGACAGATCAGGACACGGAGAGTTCCGTGTTTCCAGGACAGCTTGCTTTCTATTGGCCCTTGTGTATGGGTGTTTTTCAGGATGTTGAACTTTTAACTCCTACTGCACATGATAAGCTTGTCGGTTATCCGGAGTTGAGACATGGAGAAGGTAACAGATGGGGAGAGAAAAGGGGGGAGTGCTGCAGAGAGATCTGACACCATCGAAAAAAAGTAATTGAGAGAGATAGGAAAAAGGCAGCACAGAGTACATGAATTTAACTTTGCAATGGGGCAATGTGTTTTTTTCACTATAGATGCCCTTTATGGGCTATGCCCCACTTCCGCGTGTTTTTTGTGTGTGTTTGCGCACACGTTTAGCGCTCACGTTTGCGCATGCAATTTGGTTGTAATGGAAATCGCGGGGCCGCGAAAATTCCCACGATTTCCTATGCGCATGCAATTACGCGTCCGTGTGAGTTTTGGTGACGCATGCGTTCACCATTTTTGCATTAACATGTTTCCATAACGGAAAAGGGCAAAATCACATGCACAAAATGCACGCTCAAATGAAAAAAGCACAAGAATCGCGCACATGATTGCATGCAATAATGCTTGCAATTGCGTGCACGATTTGGTGTGTTGTAGTGGGGCCTCAGCCTAAGTTTTATCTGAGCATGCTTCTCCCCCCGGGGAGGATGTGCGGGGCAGAGGTCAGATGATGTAACTTAACCTGCCGGAATTTGAACATTCACCCGAATGTAATTTCTCAAAGGCTCATTTTAAAGTAAATACTGCAGGCTTTCATTTAAGCCTAACTTGTTTTGAGACCACAGTTGCTCCCCCCCTTTTTTTTATTAGGGCAGATAGGGTCCAGGGTTAGGTACTGGGTTATAAACATTTAGCATCAGTTTTGCAGTCCTTAAAAAGAAAATAAAACTAATTTGCAGTAATTAGCACTTTAAAAGGGAAAGTTCAGGAGAAATTTTTTTTTTCTAAGTTTGGATTATGCATACCTAGATATTCTACATATCCATTTTGAAAAAACTGTTGAATTTATACTTCTTGCTGTTCCCTGCTGTTGGCATTAGCGAGCTGTCATTTCAGGTTCTAACAGTCCTTCTTCTCAAGATGCACAACTTCCTTGGAATGTTCCTAACAGTCATTACTACCGATTGGCTGTTGGATGGGTGGCTGTAGGATGGGTCAAACATGCTAAGATTTCTACTGAACAACGGAATCAACCCAGGTTCTGGGTCAAGGGCAAGACTTTAACGGTCTCTATTAGGGGTCCTGCAAACAGGAAGTTAGTATTTCTAAAGCATTTATTTATACACAGACAAAATGCTGAATGGGCAGGTTAAGGTTAAAAAAAAAATACTGCTCTTTTTTTCTTAAAACCATATATATTTGCACTGAACTTCCCTTTAACATATCAAACAAATTAATAAAATAAATTCATTTTTCTAGAGTTGCTGTCACCGTCATTGGGCATGAGAAGTGTAAAATGAATAGGGCTTACACAGAGACATGGAACCAGGCTGGATAAGTTGACATGACGTGGTGCAAACATGTGAAGCTGCTGAAGGCAGGAAATGGCCGCTGCCTGCACCAAAGAATCAGAGTGGTCCTGCATAATGGCACAACCCACTAGGCATGAAGAGCGAATAGTAGAAATTGTGGGGCTATTGCCTGTTACAGAAGAAAGGATATTTTTACAAGCTGAATTTCTGTGACAAAATAAGTGCCAAGTTATATACACACACACACACAATATATTACATTTATATGGGAATTCTGCTGTCCATTTAAAGGGCCTCAAAACAATACAGAATCAGAAGGCAATCTTTTTAACAATAGATACCATATCCGATTCTGTATTGTTTTGAGGCATTAGTTGCCCTTTAAATGGACAGTAATCCCATACAGTAACCCCCATTCCTTGGCACTCCAAGGTTCGGTTTTCAGGCTATTTTTAAAGCCTGTTTATACTCGTGTATATACGATAAACAGTTTACCCACATAACATATGCAGTAATAGAGTAGTCCCTCCCTAAGGTGCACCACTTTGAATATTGACCATGCCAATATTGTGTGTCCTTGTAAGCTAGTGTACATTTATCTGTTGCCTCAGAGTTTGTATCCAATAAGGTAATTTGTCTGTCCAATAATCTGTCCTCCCAACAGGTGGAAACAGGATCTTATACACAGAATCTGGTGTTTCATTCAATCAGGACATCACACTGTGCAAGGGATCACTCCAAACAGATTAGTCTCATCAGAAGCACACATCACACATTTCTATCTACTTTCACTTTCTCTCCTCCTAGCCATAGAGAGTGGGATGTGATGTCTTTTATTACTCGCTGATACCACCTGCAGGCTGGAGATCGTACATAAGGAGCCTTGGTGTATATGGCCATTATAAAACACATCACATCCTATGTAGCATACAGAAACTTTTTTTGGATTGGGTATACTGCCACATGTTTTAAAAACAGCACATCATTGGCCGTTATACTGACATTATCACTTCATTCCAGTATTTACACGGAGACCCCTTAGAAGTCACACAGGTGTGGTTTAACCTTCCATTTTGACTATCCCATATTAAAACAGGAATCTCAGCTTTTGTAATTAAGTTTATGTGTTTTGTAGAAGTTATATATATATATATATATATGTCTTGTACCTAATATAAGTTAGTGCTATACTTTATATACATTTATTGACTGTAATTTAAATGGTAATAGTGAGATAGTACACACATACATATACACCATTACTATATGTAATATCCTATACCCCCACCTCATTGGTAGCTCCTAAAAACTCAATGCAATCTCTGTGCAATAAATATACAAAAAAACACAGCGCTCTAATGAGGTAAAATATACTAGTAACCTAGTAAAGATGAGTGTGAATCTCTATTTAATAATATAAAAAATAAAATAATGATGTTTAATCACCAATGATCCTATATACATAATAGACTACAAAACTAAAAACCTCCTATATACCGAAAATACCCATCAACCAATATAAGCAGACCGGTATATGTTAAGATGGCAACCCACAAAAGTAGTCTCTACTGTTCCTGTAAATGCTAAAAATAGAAACAATGCACGTGGTCTGATGCTTTAAGCTGTACAGTGTCGGCATCAAGCAACAGAAATATGGTATTTATTTATTTTTTATAAGAATGCATCACACCACACTCCATTCATGAAGAAAGTTATTTATTGATAGCCAACTGCATATCAGGCTACGTTTCGGGATATTTTTTCATGAACGGAGTGCGTTGCAATACATTCTTCTGTATGATTTGGGACATACATCCCGCTGAACACCTGTCACCCTCTGAACTGCACTTAAGGCATGAGTCATTAAAAAGTCCATATAAGCAGACACTCATGTCCCGTGATTATTTGCCCGGTTCCCTACAAAAGTATAGGATGTATAGAACTTGTAGAATGATGCATATATCTGAATATAAATCCGAAATAATTTTTAGAATGTTGAACAACAACTGTAGATAACACTGTAAATAAACTTCTGAAGTTGTAGATTAGCAACAAGCACAATACAGCATACTTTGACACCTATTTTTAGGTATAGGTAGGTTTAGGTATAATTATTTCCTTGCTATAAGGTACAGTATTATATTTACCTTGCAGTTCTGGTCCCACAGTAGTTATGATAGCACCCAAACAGCGACCTAAGCACTGATGAACTTCTGTGTGTGAAGGGGGAACTGTAAGTAGAAGTGTTAAAACTAAAGATAGTGTTGGTTCCACATAACTGCGATACATGGGTCCACTTGAGTCTACAATCAGGGCAAGTGAGTGAAGTGACCATGTCTAAGAAAAAAAGAGAAGGGGAAAAAAAAGGAAGCCAATTTAACTAAAACGTACATTTAAATAATTTTCAACAACATTTTTTTAGCATTTCTGCTGCGGCCACACCACAGCGTACGGTAACGCACGTGAAATGTGGTGCATTTGTACTTCGATTTTGGTAATAATCCATAAAAAAGGAGAGCATGCTATTTGAAAAAAAAAAAAGGGTTAATTGTGTATATATATAATTATATATATATATATATATACACACACACACATACATATCGCAGCGCACAGTGTGGCCATCCATTGTAATACGCTGGCATGCGATTCTCACGGATCGCAGAACGCGGTAGAAAGTGTGTGAAAAACACACCAGTGTGGCCCAGCCCTAAATCAAAAAGCCTAACTAGTTTTGTTTAAAAGGACATTTTATGACTCCTACCCTTTCACATTAAAAATAGAGAGAGCTCTTATACGAACCCTAATTTTCACTTGCTGGTCCAGCATTTAGGACTTAATGGTATAGGTTCTTTCCCTGGGTACATTTATTGGGAAGAAAAGGGGCAGCAAAGTGGTATAATTACAGTATTGGTAGGTCTGTGGATAGAAATGTTCCTAACCTGAACTTCTGGTGAAGTTCCATCCTGTGCTAAGGCCAATAGAATGCTAACACTTGTCTTTAGATGTTGTCCAGAGCCTATTCCTCCAACATAACGATGAAGACAACCAAGAGCAAGAGAGTGGCCTGTTCGAGACACCACATCACGAGCAGATTTCAGCCTGTATGGGATGATTTCAAAAAGAAGCAAAATTAGAGGATTAATTTCCCACATCAGTTATATACAAGTTGGGTACAAGTTAGGTTGATATATTGTACAGTACAGTTAATGTTTTGAGTTTAGATATTCCCAGAAGAATACATAGTAACTTTTTTAGAATATATAGTCTAGATACTGTCTCGTTCTATTTCACTCTGTTTTATTATGATCTATCATATTGTTTGATTTTATTATATTGGTTTTTAGATGTTTTATTGGTAGATCACAACATATTGTCTTATTATAATAGATTTTAGTATCACACGTTACCATACTTCTTATTACACCTACGTGGTACTGTATGATATTTATTACTAGTTTTATTACACGATGGTGTCTATAACTTATATTTTAACACTATACACTGGAGTATATCACTGAATAACTTATGAGTATTTTAACATAACTATGTATTTGTTAATGTATTTGTTTATATGTTCACTATATGTATCACAGCAGGGGTTAATAATTGTAGGGAGGAACACAGGGGGAGGAGGCGGCTCACCAAAGGTTTTAAATATTCACTTACCTGTATGTCTGTAACATCCTGAGGACGGCTGCTTGAGTCAGCTGAAACGCGTTGATGTACCAATAAATGTTTATATGTGAAGACCCATGAGTGCTCTAATCTTTGGACAGAGTGTATATACACACAAATAAACAGCAACATTGGGCAAATGCTTTTTTAGGTTTTCCTTGCTCAAGTGCTACTCATACAATCATATCTAGCAGATAAAGGTTCACTTGAGTCTTTGTGTTTTTTTATTAAAATGAAAGTTCAATCAGCAATGTTTTGGTATATTCCCAAGATATTTATCAGGCCAAGAACAGATTACTCAGTGTGATCAATTAAATACAAACGCTTCTCCTTCAATGAGGACATAAGGGACAGCATATGTGAATATTAAAAAATTCCATTTCAGTGCTCACATTTCTAAATGTATTAAAGGGTATGTTCACCCCCACACAAACTTTTAGTATTTGGCTAATTGCCCCCCAAAACCTCGACCTAGCCATACTGGCAGCATCGCCTATGATTGGGCGACACTTACGGTCCTGGCCCCTTCTGCAGCTTACGTGCATGGAAAAGGCACGGTAGCTAAGCAGAAGAAAGCTGAGAGAAAGTGTGGGAGGTTTATATGGTTTTATTGTTCATTTTAAGATCTTTACACATTCTATTTTTGCACTTTAAAGGGTATCTCCACAGGAAAAAAAAAATTGCCATTTAGTTTTATTGAAGAATGGGGAGTAAAGGAGCTGTGTCTTACCTCCAGTTCATCAATAAAACCTGCAGGAGCCAGGAGAGAAGGTAAGGTACATACCCGATCTCTCATTCTTGCGCCGCATAGTCCGACAGGTCCCGACACACTCTGTCTTCTATGTGTATGTGCAAGTGCGATGCGCATAGAAGACAGAGTGGAATGGAGTGCAAAAATTTAATGTGTAAAGATCCTAAAATGAACAATAAAACAATATTCAACATAGTGAATATGTGTTGTCACCTTATTAAAACCATTATTAATTTGCTAGAATGAGCTAATTCTGCAGTATAAATATTTACAATAGGATGAGTTATGTTTTGTAAAACAAATTATTCCCATTGATTATTTCCTTTTTGACTTACTTGTCAAAACTGAACTGTGCCATTCTGGCTATGAAAGAAGCCTCTCCGACAACCTGAGCCATCCTACCCAAAGCTTCACCAGCAGCACATCTCAGAATGGGGTTGGGATTGTCAAGTGCACCCATTACCAATGCCAAAGCTGATTTACGCACTTCCTCTGGACCTAAAGAGCTTTTATTTTCTGCTAGACCCTGAGAAAAAAAAATACCAGCACCTTTAATGTATACTAAAAATAGCCCAATGGATAAGTAACAGATTTTATTATACCTTAACCTAGACCAGTGTCGCCCAACCCGCAGCCCACTGCGACCTGCGTCAGGGCAGGACTTATTGCAGGGTAACCTCTAATTGCATCAAGCCCCAAAAACCTTATGTATTATATAAGTGATAATGTACCCCTTAGATATTAAGTTACCTTGGAGTTCCATTCCCTGTATAAAAGCACTTGACCTTTGGCCTTGTGCTTTTATATGGTCAGCGAACTCCACGGTGATGTAATATAATTATGTGCATTATCCCTTATGTAATTACTACAATCAAGCAGAAGTTTAATATTTATACTATTAACTTCATTAAAATGTTTACAGGTCAAATTCAACCACAGGAGACATGATGAACAAAAGTGATTAATACCAACTAAATGTTTTATGTAATTTATTTTTGTAATTGTTGCAGCATTTTGTGTACCTTAAGAGCACTGAGAACAGCTGTGAATATATTAAGCTGCACTGCTTGCTGGCGGACACCTTTGGCTTGTTTTACACATTCAGCAAAATGATCCAACATCTGCAGCCTAAAAAAATCAAATGAAAGTTTGTAGTTTTTTCAAAAACCTGTAAAAAGAGCATTTCTTTCCTTTTCAGAATAATGTAAAAACTGATGACCAGATGTTTGAGGCATGTTGTGAGGAAATACATACGGATCCTAAACTCGTATGTATTTTTACAACACTGTTGTAAACGGTCAATTTCTGGATATACATCAGAAATGTAAAAGTCCTCATTTGCAAAAAGTGTCGGTCCCAACACTCCTCTTCTTAAAGTACCTAAGCAACAACCATTAGGAAGTAGTCAGTTTCTGGCCTTAAGTTATGTTAAATGGGACATTCTCCCCCCCCACCCCAATACTAAATAAGCACTTAAAAAGTAGGTAACAAACAGCACTGAAAATGTACACGTCTTAATCATGTTCTGATGTGGCTGGCTTCCTCTTCCTCTGAAGTGCTTGTTTACACTCTGCCCCCACAAGTTTGAATTGCGTATGACATCATTGCGTGCGCAATGACGTTTCGTACAGTGATGTCACATGCACGATTCAAACTTTTGGGACCCAGGAAGCTGCTGCAATGACGGGGCATTTGGAGAAATGTGCAATAAATGCAAAACCCAGTTACTGTGCATACTTCAGCTTGGTACTGTCCTGTTGGTCATAATTCTTTAACATTTTATTTAACTATAAAGCTGAAATAGTTACCTGTGCTTAAATGACACATGAGGGAACACAACTCCAAAGAGTGCAACAGAGGCATCAATCACAGACACACCTAGTGGAAGAGGACCGGGTACTGCCTCACCAACAGGGATGCGCAAATAAATTGAAGATGGGTCATGTTCCAGAGCTCCACTTCCAGAAGCACTATTGGGTTGGAGCTAAATGAAAAGCAAACATAAAAGAATGCAACTGGGAAAAGTGAAAAGTATAGTCACTATATCATTCAAAGATTATAAAATAAGGTAACACTATAGTCAATAACACAATGCAACATTTTAGAGACCAAGCTATTACTTTTATACAAAAATGTAATAGGTGTAGGTAGGCATAAGTGCAGATTTTTTTATTTCTTCATAATTATAGCCAATATTCTGGGACCAAAATATCTATCCAGAATGTCAACTGGCCTAAATATCATCCTGTGTGCACTAACCCTGCAAGATACATTTTTTAATAGGATATTTTTGTTCGATTTCTATTTTCACAGGTTCAAATAAAAAGAAATACGGCAAATTCAGGCCAACCAAAGCATTTAGACCTCCAGAAGTTTAAAAAAAAAAAAAAAAAATTGCCCATTTATTATAAAGCAGTCAGTAGCTTACCCGTGATTCCTCTTTAATCCTACCAAAAGTATGTTATTTAATTAAGTTGATAACCGATAGCCCACACATTCCTGCCCCAAAAATGTTTTTATACTTTGTGTATTTCTAAAATTAATAGAAACACAATAAAATAGCCAAGGCTAAATAAAGACACAAGTCCACAAGATTCAATCTTCTGACCCTACCCATTATTTCTGCCAATCTTAGAGCTGATTCATGGGAAAACAAAGACCTCTTCAAAAAGACACATCCAATTTGCATCAGAATGTAAAAAAAACGCCTTCCCAATTCCAGATGGCAACTGTATAATTTCTAAAAAACGTGGAACTTTTTTTTTTTTATCAATACCAGTTAATAAAAAATATTTGGATTCAAAATGGCCACTTTTTGAGTCTAATTAACAAACCCATCTTCTGGTATACCCAGTTAAACCATTCTCTCGATCATTTTTCAAATTTTCTAAACTTAAGGAATCAACATATATCCTCTTTTCTAGCATGTTGCACAATGCAACCATGAATTTGTTTTGTTTCTTTATCTCCAAAATTAAAATGTGCAAATAGGCACCAAAAATGTTGATGGCATGTGTTTGTAAATCTCATTGCTCTGGTTTAAACGTAGTGAAACATAGATCAACAATTTAGCAAATGTTAAGCAACGATTACCAACATAATCACTACCTGATCTTCAATAGATTTGTGATCGGTCTCCTGCAACCAAGAGCCAAGCAGTACACTGTCATCATAGTGGCACAAGGATCGGAGCAGTGATGTGGTGGTGTTTGAAGAGTTATCTGTTAATGTGAATTCTGCCACTAATTCACGAAGTAGTACGTTGAAATTACCTTTAAAAAAAAAAACAGTTAAAAAAGGCATTCAAACCAAATGTTTGGGACAAAGACATGTTTTTCTTTGATTTACCCCTCTGTGTTACATTTTAAATCAAACAATTCAACATGATTAAATTGCACATAGCAGACTTTTGTTTAATGTTATTTGTACACATTTCAGTTTCACCATGTAGAAATAACACACCTAACACATTGTCCCGCAGGGCACCATCATGTTTGTGACATAGTAACAGTAAATATATTATAGCAGCCATGCATATCCCTTGTATGCGATGATTGCTTGAAGTCTTCAATTCATAGACATCACAAGGAGCTGATGCCCCTCTAATGTAACCAGCTTTAACTCCTGCTTGTTTGGGGGGGCTTGTCCCTTTAAGCTTTCAACATACGGAAGGCATGCTCAATCGAATTTACTTCAGAAGAATGGCTTGGCCTTGGCCATTCAGGAACTTTATATTTTTAGCTTTGAGAAAATCCCATGTTTGTGTAGCAGTTTCTTTGGGATTATCTTCATGAAGGACGAAGCAACACCCAATTAGTTTATCCAATGAGGCATTTGCTGGAACTTGAGCACATCAGAATTCACTGCCATCAGAAGTTGCCTCATCAATAAAGAGAAGTGTGCCAGTACCACGATTTATCTCCACACATTCCTCTTACCATTACTTTGCATCTTGCTTTGTCGCCTCTGTATTTTTGTCCATGAAGTCTTCTGCGAATAGTAGTCTTTTACAAAGAAACACCTGCCTGTTGTACAGGGGTTTGAGAACTGCATCATAGTGAAGATACTTCTGTCATCAGCAGTGGAGATCTTCCTTTGCCTACTAATCTCTTTGTGATTACAGAGCTCACCAGTTCATTCTTTCTTCTTAAAGGGGAACTAAAGTTTCCACAAACATTGCCCCAATAGAAAGAGCACATTCACAAATATACAAAAAAGATGCGACTCATTCCCCTTGCTGTGGATGCTGGGTTATTTACAAAATTAACCTGTGTGTTGTAGGAGTTTACTACCCCAGGTACCTGAGGAAGGGGGCAGATAGCTCCCCGAAACATTGTATCATTGTTTATGCACAAAAAAATTGAGAAATTTCACCAAGAAGTAGTGTGCTCCTCTTGCTTATACTCTTTGGTACACCCAACTTCACAGGAAGCTGCCAGCCAATCATGTTACAGCTCAGAGATTATCCCTCCCTCTGACACAGAACACAGATTTCAGTGCAGTTCTTGTGTAAACACATTACAAATGCTCCTGTCCCTAACAATGATAAATTCCTTTGCTTTTCATACAAAAAAGAAAAGTAATCTTTGCAGTTTATTTCTTCGCTAGCATGGATGTAAGAAACAGAATATTAACATTTCAGTAAAAAAATCAAAAGTATGGGGAATCGAACCTGTAACCTTCTATACTGTGTCTAGCTCTATCCCATTTGCATGGTGTGCCACCAGCAACTCAGCAGTGAGTATAGGTACATTTATAAACTTCTTATCTTTCACTAGAAACAGAAGCTAGAAACTCTATGCATAGAGACAATGAATCCTGGGTCAGGGGGTGTGGCTCTTTGAAGCCAACACGGCTAAGGAATTGTTCTGGCAAAAACATAAAGCTCTCTTTGATAAAGAATCTATTACTTACATGTACTAGATGCAACTTACTAGAGAAACATCACTAATAAATACAATAAGATAAAGAGAGTTAGGCTTCCCAGCTCCACTTCAGTACATGCAGACACTTCTGGATAATTTCCATGTTTCTATGATAGCCCTTACAAAATGCTTTACCTAATAAAAGGTTTTTACAGCATTCCACAAGCTAAATGCAAAACCTGAGGGCCAACCAAAGATCTGTTTTGATTTTATCATCAATGTAGTGTAGGCCTGGTTATGCAATGTGAACCTTTTATTAGATAAAGCATTTTGAAAGGGCTACAATGGAAACATGGAAATTACCCTAAGTCTCTGTCCCTTACTTACTAGAGATGCATAGGTGTTCTGGGGAGAAAAGCTTTCACACTAGGATTTAAAAAAAATAAGTTTAGTTCTCCTTTAGCCGTTACCACCAAGGAGGCTGCTGAAATGGTGAGAAAACAGCTAGGCCAAGACCACACCCTTACCAGCAGAACAGATCTTAATCCAGAACATAATCCCACTGGACAAATGCCTGAAATGCCTTATAAGTTCTATAAGCAAAAACATGGATGTGCTATGGAATCTCCAGTTTCACCCATCGTGGCAAACCTTTACATGGAGGAAGTGGAAACACGGGTGCTTAATACCTTTAAAGGCGTAGCACCCAGCCACTGGTTCAAATACATGGATGACATCTGGGTTAAAGTCCACCAGAAGGAAGTACAAGCCTTCACAGAACACATCAATGCCACAGACCAAAACATCAAATTTACAAGAAAAGAGGTACAAAACAACACACTGGAAGTAGAGGTTTACAGAAATCCAACACACAGACCAGTATTTGATGTTTGTTGCCCACCACCCTTTAGATCCCAAGCTGGGTGCCATCAGAATACAACATGCAACACAGAGCTGAGAACACCCCCACTAGCACAGAGGTGAAGGCTAAAGAAATTAAGCATCTTAGAGGAGCCCTTAAAACTTGTGGATATCCAGACTGGGCCTTTGTCAAAAGGGGTAAAAGAAAAGAAAAGAACACAATTACAGTGAAGGGGGAAAGCAAGACAGAAGAAAGAAAATGGTCATCCCATATGTAGAAGGAGTCTCAGAAATTAAGAAGAATAAAAAAAAAAACATATCCCAGTCTGCTTTAAACCAAACAACACACTGAGGCAGCTACCGAAAGACCCAATACAGAGACACAAGAAAACAGACATCATATATGCAGTGCAGTGAAGAGTGCTCCAATTTATATATAGGGGAGAACAAACAGCAACTGCACCAACGTATGTCAACATCTTGGCAAAGGAACAGTACTGGTACAAGAGAGGTGTCAAGGGGGGGAGGGGTTCCCACACCAACTGTCTGCCATGTACAATGCTGCTTTGACACCTTACTCTGGGCAGTTTCCATAACACCCCTTGGCCTCAATGCATCCACACCGTGCATTCGAAAGGCCCCTAACACCTGGCTGTCATATGCTAATTTGGACTTCCAGAGTACTTAATTGCCAACATATTCTTGTACAAGTAATTCTGAATTGAGAAAGCCAGTTGGATGACTAGTCAGAAGTCTTCAAGAACTAAAATTCCAGTTGATCTAACTGAATACAACAGATATTTTGATGTCTACACATGGGTACACATGGGGCTACTAATCCCATAGGGAACCGCTTGATCAACCGTGATTTACCAACAGACCGAGCTCTGTCACGGCCAGCCGCCCCACACCATCAGGTCGCCCGGAAATATCTGCTGGTGTGTACCAAGCCTAAGTGAAACCGATTGCATACATATTTCCAAAGTTTGTTTCAGTCTGCTACAATAATCCCAAAACAAGTTGAATATTGACGTATTGTATGAACACATCTATAAGTTCATCGGTTGTACTATATCATTCAAAAAGTAATCGTTAAATCAAATTATGAGACTAATGTATGGTCACCTTAAGATTGATGCAATAAATTGTCTAGTATGTTTTCAACATCAGTCTCAAGTATAAAAAAAAAGTTACAAGTCTCACCTTCATATGTCTTTGGAGGTAGCAAGGCCAAAATATCATAAAGCCGGAGTCGAACCATAGCAGCGCTAGCTTTTAGGTGTGCGCCATGGGCTTTTATTACAGAAAGAATGCTATATGAGAAAAAATTTATAAAGGGAAATTGTCAGAACCAAATCAACTTACCAATACCAACTACTGTTGTGCTAACAAAACCTGAAATATAAAACTACTCCAACAGAGAACAATTACAAGCACTGAACATTGAAAAAAAAATGAAAGAAAAGTCATCTTGGATATAAAGTACTTTATAAAAGACTAACATGGTACAATCCTCTATTACATAGAAAAATAAGGTATAAAATCTGTCTAGTGAAAAGTAGCCTTAAAATTAACCATACAGGAAAACTTAAATTTGAATTTACAACATATTTTGTCTCACAAACCCCACCATTAAAAGAAAATACCTTTATTCTGTTCACAATTAAATAACCACAAATTAGAAGCCTTTCATAAGCCTAGCTTTGGTTAAAGAAATAAAAATTGGTAACTTCTAAAATAGTCTCTTCAAAAGGGAACTATTATCCTTAATGAAGGATATGCTTGTGCCACAGATACTTGTACAAGTCATTCTGTATTGAGAAAGTCAGTCGGATGACTAGCAAAACATCTTTAAGAACTAAATTTAAAGTCCAGTTGATTTAACTGAATTCAATAGATAGTGTGTATCCGAAACATGATGTGCTGTGACTACGAATAAATGACTGGTTAAGGCGCTTTGCCTGGCTATTTTCCTTTGCTAACTTCCCTAAGGAGATGTTGATTTGAACACGTCCTAAGTGGTTTCTAAAGAAACACAGAAATGCATGCATTTCTGGATATTAATAGGTGTTCTGTGTAAAGTACATTTTAAAAAAACAGGGGGATTCAATAAAAGTTCTTATTAAAAATGGTGCTAATTTTGCCCCAACCAATTAGATGTTAGCTTTCAAATGTAAGATCTGATTGGTTGGGGCAAAATTAACACCATTTGATAAAAACTTTAACTGAATCTCTCAGATGATGGGGATACTATACGTTCTCTAAAGAAATTTTGTGCTGCCACGTTTTTTCGTAACACTTGATCTCCATTTTAAATCCTGGCATGAACATAAAAAAAAAGCTTTTACTACCTTAAGTGAAAAAGAACATCCTCCAAACGGGTGCATTTAATAGATATTATATAGCCAGAATGTACAAAACTTTATATACCCAGTTCTATCCACTTACTGTGACATCATGGTCATAGCACATTCAATTGGAGTCATTAATTTCCTTATCACGTCCTCCGTGAGTAATTCTGGGCAATAAGCAACAAAACTCCTCATTGCTGGAAACAGAAGGGGAAAAAATCCATAAATGATTAAAGGGCATCTATAGTGGGAAAATGAACTTTTTTTTCTTTCTTTCCATGTGTTCTATAATTCCCCACAACCCCCAGAGTGTCTTCACTTTTTTCAGATTCCCTCTCTGTCCTGAGATACACCAGTTAGAAGAATACTGATTGCATTCCTCTACTCCTACTTGGACTGTCAATCAAATCCCTGTGACGTGATCCCCCCTCCCTGCTCTGTAATAAACATAGAGATAACAGCATTAGCAGGGGGAGAAAGGTAGCTTTGATGTTAGATATAAGGCAGCACTTGACCCCCCTTCTTAATAGCTTTCACTGATTGATGATGGGTCACAAAGAGAGATCGTAAACTGTACTGATCTCCTTCTTCTTCCGTGTCTCCAGGACAGCTTACTTTCTATTGGCCACTGTGCGTGGGTGTGTTTTTCAGGATGTTGAACTTTTAACTCCTACTGCACATAAAAAGCTTGTCGGTTAGCCGGAGCTGAGACATGGAGGAGGTAACAGAGGGGAGGGAGAAGGGGGGAATGCTGCACATAGATGTGACACCGTGGTTAAACAGAGTCAGTGACAGATATAGGATTAAGGCAGCACAGAGTACATGAATTTAACTTTGCAAAGGGGCAATGTGTTTTTTTCACTATAGATGCCCTTTAATAAAATATATTTCAACACTTAATTTAACATTTCTAAGCATAAAGGATAGGTTTACTCAAAAGGTGAACCTATCCTTTTTCTCATTAATTGAATAACTGGAGGTAAAGCTATAGCATGAGCAGGAAGCAGTCGGAAACAGACATAGAAGTCAGCGAAGGAGCGATCACAGAAAAGTTTTAATGCTTCTTTCCTGGCTACTGTTACATTCATTTAAGAATGGGAGGTAAGAAATAGCTTGTTTACATCACGTTCTTCACTTAATGAGAAAAGGGATAGGTAAGATAAGCAATGAAACAATAAAATGAGAAAAATTCGTACCACAAAGTGCTCCAGCTCGACCTTCCAAAGTCACCTGCCAAGTAAACGAGTCCCCTCTAGCCTTCTCAGCCTCCAGCTCCTTTAAGGAACGTGGAAACACGTTTCTCCACAACAGAAGCATCTTCGGAAGGTGATATCGAACAACTGGAGGTCCTTTAAATAATCATAAAATAAAAAAAGATAACACACTCTTTATAACCAGTATTTAAATTGGTTTGATAAAAAAAAGAGCATGTCCACCCTAAAAATTAACTTTGATTAATTTTTTTGATGCCCACCCCCAACCGCCTTGTCAAAATGTAAAAAAACGTTTTAGATCATTACCCCCGATCCTCCGGCGCATTGATCCGGCAACCTGCTTGCCGGAACTTGCAAGCAGGGGGCCAGACCAGCAGTCTCGTCTGTGATTGGCTGCCAGTCAGTCAATCACAGACGTGGCTGCCATCAATGGAGAAGCCACAGGAACAAAGGGCTGTAAGTAGCGATCAGTAAATTTTTTTACAAAAATAACTCTGCGGTTATGGGTGGGCAGGGGGGAACTACAATATAGCCAAATGATTTCCCGCTGGGTGCAGGAGGATGGATCCGGATGGTGGGAGGGAGGGGAAGAAAGGGCTCCACTGCGCATGTCCCCATCCTTCTCAGAGGCAAGACAGGAGACAGACATTTGGACAGGAAGACAGCCACTACTGTTCAGTTTCCTGGACTTTGGACAAGCACTGCAGGAGAACCATAAGGAGGAGAAATGTATGGCAGGGATGTTTTTAAACTACACAGTAGAGCCAGAATGGGGTAAAATTTTAGTTCTGAGGGTGGGCATGCCCTTTAGTTCATAAATATAATAGTACATTAAACACCAACACAATATTTGTCAAATATTTTAAGAACTAACTTTTTGTGTAAGTTGCACTTACTCTGAGGTGTGTGTGTTGCTGCATGCCTTCAATACAATACATGTTTTGCTCAGGCTCAGATTACTGACCAGACTATTTTCCTTCATACCAACTGTCAATACTGCATACAGTATACAGCACACCAACTGTAAAACCATTCCAGCTACAGCAAAACTGCTTACAGAAATGCTAAAAAAAACTTAAGATGTTTAGATTGGATAGCTAATGAAATAGCGGGCAGATCAACAAAAAATGATAGTGGTAGTTGGGATGAATTATAGTTTCCACTAGAGATGGCCGAACTTCATAAAGTTTGGTCCGTTTTCGAACTTCGGAAAAAGTTTGAAACCGACCCATTAAAGTCAACTGGGAGTGATAGTTCGAAAAGTTTGGATGTTTTACAGATAAACTAAAAATGGTAACTTACTGTAAAAAGCTGTGGCACCTGGGAAATGGTCTGGGGAACATATCACTATCACCAAAACCTGTTAAAACGCTTCATGATCGGGCAATTGTCGGGTTTGCGCAAGCTGCATTTGAGGGTTAAATCCAATTTGAGGGTTACCGAAAATAGAACTATACATTCGAGGGTTACCGAAATCAAACGATGCATTTGAGGGTTACAGAAAGTCAAAGGCTACATTCGAGGGTTATCAAATGATACATTCTAGGGTTAGTGAAAAGAACCATACATCCGAGGGTTACTGAAAACGAACGATATCATCAAGGGTTAGCGAACGATACATTCTAGGGTTACTGAATTCATCATAAAATAAGAAGGGTGGAATTAGAACACCAACTCATAACAGATGCCCCCTTATACACTCTCCTATGGCTATTCCCCACAGGACATCTCAAACACCCCAACCCATACATAAAACATACAATGTACACACATTGTTTAAACTTACAAACCCACATTCTCCCTTAACGCCCATCTTCTATAACCCAGACTTCCCCCCTGCTATAATGGATTAGGGGTGGTCGGAGTTGAGAAACAAAGGGATCACTAAAATAGCACACCTACTCCATACTGACAGACTCCTAACGTGGGAAGAAAAACAAACCAAATGGAAACTCTCAGAAAGGAGCTTGTGAAGGTTCTCATTCATCCAGGTCATAGTATATCTGTTGTATTCAATTAGATCAACTGGACTTGAAGTTAAGTTCTTGAAGACGTTTCGCTAGTCATCCGACTGGCTTTCTCAATCTCAATTGAGAAATCCAGTCTGATGACTAGCGAAACGTCTTCAAGAACTAAACTTCAAGTCCAGTTGATCTAATTGAATAAAACAGATATCTCAGAAACGAATGGTTCAGATATAACCAAATTGCACACTACACCAAGATTCTCTTAGCACAAAGACAACCAATCTCTATGAGCACTTTAGTTTACATACCCCCGTTAGGCCCCAAGGCAATCACAAACTTATATGAAATATTACTGATAACCAAGGCAACAGACAAAAAAGCAAAATGTCAATGGGAGACATGGTTGGGCTCTACTCTAACACCACACACATGGAACCAGATATTTACAAATATGTGCAAATGTTCTGTCAAAAATCTTTCCATCTACATCCCCACCTACATCCCCACCTTCACTGTTGGTGGGATTGTCCAGAGGTGAATAAAATATGGGACGATTGCTATTCTATTATTAACAGGATTTTCGCAAAAAACATCTCGAAAAAAAACCCTGGGTAGCACACTTTGACAAGAACAAACCTACTATTAACAATGTAGGTAACAAACTACTACACTATATATGTGCCTGTACTAGATGTGTAATAGTGAAATCCCGAGCCCCAACTTACCAACAGGTAATACGTAAGATCACATGGGTATACCAGACAGAACATATGTTACCTTCTGATAAAGGAACATTAGATACATTTATGAAAATTTGGGATATATGGTGCCTGAGGATGAAGGAGGAGACCTAACCAACAATTCAACTTCAACAACTCGCAACTTCCAAAATTTACTACAGCAAGCCCTGAGCCACTGAGGGAAATACCATCTTTGTCACACACCAATGTAAAGCTTCATAGACAGGTACGAAATTGAATTAATGAACGAATCAGAGACAAATTTGTTCTATAATTCATTTACAAATTTGTTCTATTTAAGTTACATTCCATATTACATATAACCTTTATATATTATATTGAACCAAATATGTCAATGTAAACAAAGTTAATTATGTTTATATGTTTTTATGAAGTGCAAAATTCAATAAAAATTTATTTTAAAAAAATAAATAAATAAAGTCACACAAAACAAGCTCAATATTAAATAGCTTGTGGCAGATGTGTGGGCAACGTGTGTGAAATCTAAGCAATTCCCCATTTAAAGTCACAATATACTGTTCTAAATTGGTTAGCACGACAGACTGAAATCTAAGCACTGCGGCTTTTGGTAAACAGGGTTGCAGGGTTGTTCCATAAAACTTGTGCAACTCGGTTTGACACCTCTGACTACGACATACACTAATGTGTTTTCCATGTTAATTGAAAGAAATAAAAGAATCCAACATACAAGTCATTTCATATTTGCCAAAACCCAGCAATTTTAAAAGATAAAGATGGCATCTGATTTTGGGAACTAAGTAAGAAGCCAATGCACTACCCGATATTGGCTTTAAAGCCTGTCACTGCCAACTTGAATAAAGATACTAACTACACACTAAGCATTATTATTAAAGCAGAGAAGCACTTTACTTACTATGACTTACAGCATATGAAAAATGAAATGATAACCGGTTATATTTTTCCATTACAATTTAAACAAATTAGGCACATATTTTTGCAACTCTGAATACAGGTACTGAATAATTGCTTCCGACACCACAGCCCTATCAGTAAATTCTTCTTTTATTCTCTTTCATGAAGCAAGCATTTACCTTTATGGAGTATAAATCCATACAAGTGCCCTCTATTGAAAAGAGTTTTATTATAGCGATCAGTCAAGCCTTGGATAATGTCTTTAGCTTTTCTCTATCCAAATTTATAGGCCTGAAAAGTTGCTCTTCCTACACTTTGCCTTTCTCTACTTTGTATGAAGGCCACTGTTTCCTTTAAGATTATAAATAAAAATGGAATTATGAAAACAAATTATCTAGCAGAAAGACTGCAATTTAGTTTTTTTCTTTTTTTTTTTATTAAAGGGCAATTGCACAAATATCTTATAGTTTATATTATAACAGTATAATTGTATTAACACTATCTTATAATTATAACAAAATGTTATGTTTATTGTAAAGTACAAACCTAATGTCATCAGAGCACCTAACAAAAGCCACCCTGCCTGAGTTCTCTGCAAAGAGAGTCTGCTGTTTTGGGAAGCTGTACGTAAAAGATCCTCAGCAATGCTTACGATCATCTGCAAGTACAAATCAGAAATACTTTTTGGATATACTATATTAAAGCACAACTCCACTGTAATAATTTAAATAACCTGGTATGGGGGGTAAAATTGCTTCATAAAATTTCATTGTGGACCACCAGCAAATACAGTATTCATCTGCTAGATTAGTCCTGGACTTCCCTGTATTAAAGATAGAGCCGAAGCCAGAAAGAAGCCTGGCAGAAAAAGTTCTTTGTGCTGGTGCTCTTCACAGAAGCAACATTGGGAGGTAGGAACCACAGTGTCCAAGGAGGTAAACAAAAGTGCACTCTGGGACTCACCAACGCATTTTAGCATTACATTAGGCTGATGACCCTCATGACGGCCTAAGGTAAGGCTGAAACACGTTGGTGATGATAAACAATATTGATTTGTGGTATGAGTCACAGAGCGCACTTTTGTTTATTTTGAAATATATACACACATTTATTCAAAGATCTATTACTTTAGATTCATCCAAAATATTTATAAAAATAAAAAGTGATTCCATTTCTTCGAAATCCACAGACTTGAGGAGAATACAAACCTTGTCTACATTTTTAGATTTCAATGAATAATTATATAAAAAATACCTGAATTGTGCTTACAGTCCATAAACCACAAGTGCTTTGTGTTTATGATGGAAATCAGATCCTGTACCCTACAATAGCCCATAAAAAACCTTCTGGGTCACCTCCCCCATATAGCCATGAAGTGGATGTCACTGTCAAGGATTGAGTAGGGTTCCCAAGCATACCACCCTGGGAATAATCTTATACTAAGCTTGAGCTTGTACAGCTGAGGGTGAGGTGGGAACCTTTTCAGAAGATGCAGCAGGAATTTCCTTGGTTGGATTAGGGTACAGGGACAGATTTTCAACATACCAGTGGAGCAGGCCAGGCTTATGGATTGTGAGGAAAAGAGTTAGTTTTGTATATGCAGGTGGACATCACTAGAGGATGTCATTGTGCCCACACAGGGGAAGTATATGTTACATGAAATGTGTTGATGTGTGATGTGCAATAAATAGCTACACTTAAGGTGCCCTTACATTAGAACTTACCTGCTGACCGATCCAGCAACATTCAATCAATTTTTCCGGAACCACCTTTCCTGTTCTTCTTTGTGACCGACATAAGATCGCAAAATGTATGGGACCAAGTGGGACCTCGCGTTCCTTTGTCTTAGGAAAAGAAGAACAGGAAAGGCGGTTCCGGAACAATTGATTAAATGCCGCTGGATCGGTCGGCAGGCAAGTTCTAATGTATGGGCACCTATACTTTGGTGTGCTACTCTCCAGACTTATACTGCAAGTGAATAAATGCAGGCCTTGGGGTAAGGTCTGTAAAAGTTCTAGCACCCACACAAAGGAATGTGCATTGATGTTTGAACTAAATGGGATGTTTGCTAATGTAACAATGCTTGTATATAAGCAGTTATACCCAACAATACAGTGAAATATAAAAGAAACAACAAGCTTTCCTTTTTAAGATCAACAATGATTTATATGCTACTTAGTAAAGGAAAGTGGATACATTTCTTACTGTTTTCCCTCAGTATTTATACATTAGGGAGGTTATGTAAATTGAAATACCCTGCTCCTCTTCCCTTCAACAATTACTGCATTGCAGGAGTGAGGAAGGTAAGAAATTGGTGTTTTGTTTTTTTTTCCCTTTATTTCACCCTTTTTTGTCAGAAAATGGGTTTATTTAGGTTCACAATTAATAGAAGCAATATTAACAGTGTTATACTTGACTATCATCTAATAGTCTTAAACATTTTTTTTACCTTCCCCTTGGAATGTGGAATACCCAAGGGGCACTGATGTACACCACCAAGGAGAGCAGCCATGGCAATGCTGTACCCACTAACTGCTTCTGGGGAATTCTTCAAGTTGTTTAGTCTTTCTGCACACAGATCCAAGAGTGGCGTAAGCTGAAAGGGAAGTGCCACCGCAACACACCGTAGACACCATGCTGCTGCCAGTCTGGCTGCCATACTAGGGTGCAGCAATACAGATGTTACAGTGTCCAAGAGCCCTAGGAAACAAGACAATTCAAATAGTATCCTACTACATGACAATCATACAATAATACAGATATCTCCTAAATCCAAAAAACCCAGATACATTAAATTAGGGTTGATGCAATTAAAGGTGCAAATGTTTATCCATGCTATTAGTCTGCAGCACCAAATCAGAAGTTAACTGCAATAACCTAGTAAAAATCAAACATGTGATTGGATGCTGCACATTAATACCACAGGTAAATGTTGCACCTCTTATTGCATCTGCCCACTAGTTTTCAGTTCCTTGTCCTTTATGGGAACATTCTTGTAAAGCTTGTTTTGATATTGCAGTTTTTGGAAACCTTTGTTCCTGGCAGGCAGCAAGAGTAAACTGGATAAGTGCCATAATGCCCGACCAGAGTCTTGCTGCATTTCATAACCTCACTGGAATGGCTGCATCCTTGCAGTTTTATCCTTCTAATCATTTTTTGCCTCGTTTACCCAGAACAGCAGCACAGCGATTCTGGTCTTAATGTCACACTAACCAATTTAACCCAGGTTAGCACGAAGATTTGAATAGAGGCAGCAGTGTGGGTTTTGCAAACGACCATGTTGCAGCCACGGCAAGAAATTCAAACACTGCGGTTGTGGCCTTTTCTGCAAGATTTTTTATTCGCAGCTAATTGCTGGTGTTAAATGCACATACAGAGTTAAGTCACTTTAAGTATATAGCTGGAACCCCAATACTGAATTGCCTAGAGCCAATCAATTGTCTCTACATATATTTAATGTGAAAACCAGCTCTGAAATATTGCTTGGAATAAACTTCAGAAATCACCAGAGAAAAAAGCTCAACATATAAATAAAGGTAAACAATGTTTGAGCACACTAAAGACAACTTGCCCACAAAAACAGTTGTGAATACTCCCGATTTGCTTTGCACAACTATGAAATGTACCCTAGATTCATTGCGGTGTTGTACCCCCTGTTGAAACCAGAGTCACTGTTTTATGGGACTGGGTAAAAGGCAGCTCTCAAGCCCCGTTAATGCTGGATTTCTGATAAAACACACTGGAACAGTTCCTTATTTTTTAACTGGTTTTAATGTTGCAGAGCAACAATATCCCACGACACGAGTCATAACAAAAATTACAACACCCACAAATAGTTTACCTAATTTGCCAGTCCCCCAAATTATAACAAAATGAAGAATGCTGGGTAAGAAGCATTTAAATGACTCAGGCATTTTTCTCCAATTACCTATGGAAGGCTCCAGTATAAGAGGAGATGCAGTGGAATTAAGGCTTTGAACCAAACTTCCAAGCTCCTGCAGGGCACACACCATCACATGCTGATTAGCTGTTCCAAATTTATTTTCATTATTGGCATCATTCACTACAGATTCTGCAACAGATATAAAAGTATAACACATTGTTATAAAAAAACAGATATACTCACATAGGGGCTGTCCTTCCAAATATAGCAAGATCTGGAATGCATGGGAAAATTCAAGGCTTACATGTAATGATTATTGATAAACCCAGAAGAAGAAACTAATGCCAACCTACAGGGTACAGTTGTATGAGCATACTCAAGTTACACTACAATAACACAAACATAGTCAAAATGTTATATACAAACAATGCTTTATTAGAGTTATAGTTATAAAAAGTATTTGATATGATCTTAAATGTATGAGGTATAGTAGAGATCTTGCTCCTCACTTAGCAATGTTAAAACCCTAATGCGAATGCTAAATGATTACATACTGAACACAATATGGACAATTAACACAATACAAGCATCATGGACAATACGCAAAAACAATTTTAGAACATCTCTCATGTATAAAAGAGTCGTTGTTGTTTTGAATGTTAAAATGTTTAAACAAAACTACCTTCAAAAAGGAGGTATAAAACATTATAAAGAGGCAATAGAAAACCCCCCAGTAAGCATCTTCTGTGAATATAACATTATAAAACACTACAGTTTGCATCTGCAAAGGCTCTTCACCATTTGCATAATAAAGGACCACTAAATCCCATATGTAACTATTTCCCCTGTGTATTCCTAGCTCTCGTTATGCCACTTTACCTGTCTTTCAGGGGGACTGTGGTCCCTATACTAGTAGTCTCTACTTAAAGCTCATTGAGCAGGGGGGAGGCATCAACCTCTGCTACAAAGGAAGAGAATGGGGGCAATAATAGATAGATATCTAGATAGAAATTACTTAACGTGTGGAAAAAAAACAGTTTGTTTTAGGGGCAAATAAATGGCAAATGGACACTTGTATATAGACAATTGTATAAATAGTATAAATTCATGCTTGTAATCTATCCAAACTTTACTTACAGGGTGAGCTGTGACATCACCATCATGCCCCTGGCTTAAGCACGTCCACCTGTATCCTACTGCTGGGACACAACATTATTAGCTGCATCATAAGCCCCCCCTCCAAACTTCTTAATTTTTAGCTAGCCACAAGCCTAAAAGGATTTTCCTTTCCTGAGGTGTCCATTGGTAGAGAAAGGCCCAGATATTTATTGCAAGCTTGTAAACAGCTTCAAAAAAGTTCGTTTTTGGGGGGTGGGGCACATGACAATTTATAAAATATCATCCTAGGCTTGTTTGAAAGGTATGATATCAATTTTGAATAGAAGGCACTTCTACAGAGACCACAGTTCTGCTTTAAAGGGCAAATCTACCCTCTAATTAACAATCTTTGTATGTAATTCTCCGCTAGTACCAGCACACGCCTCTGCTAGTTTTGAGCTCGCACAGCAACAAAGTAGGCATCTTTGAGAACAGCCCCAATGTCATAATTTATGGCCGTTTTAAAAAGCGGTCTGCTTAGCATACAAGGTGAGGAGACATCCATGGCGGAGGATCGGGGGTCTGTAAGTAGCATTTTAGAGGTCTTTGGTAAATACACATGAAATTGGCAATGTTGAGGTCCTTCACCTACACAGATTGTTTATTAGAGGGTGTATATGCATTTAAGACATTTTGAGGAATGCAAAGAATTGTAGTTTTTAAACATCTGGAGGGCTGCAGTTTGGGCATCCTTACCCTTATGGAAACATTTTTTTTTTCTGCCTTCCTCTTGATCAACTGTAAGGTAGGGTTAATGAGCAGGTTATAAAGTTTGGACTAGATGGTTTTATCTATTTTCAACCTCCATTACCGTTATTATATTACTATTACTTTAAAAGCCTAAACCATTTGGATTGACAACTAGAGACATCCTCCTTGTTTGAAAAGTATGAGTAAGCTCTTTTTAATAGAGGACATTTGCATGGGGACCATAGTACCCCTTTAGCTGGCCATACACACAATTAACCCAGTCATACAATATCAGAATTCTGATATTGTCCAATTGTTGGCTCATGTATGGGCAACAAACTTACATTGTTCATACAACATTCGATTTTCCCATTAATTGGGCAAGTTGAAATATTTTTTAAAAGACTAAACATACAATACTAGGATTGTACAATTGGCAGGGTTTGCATATCGCCAATAATGATACAGGTCACAGGGTCAATTTCTGGACAGGCTCCTGATGTGTAACACTAAGACAGGCAGGCAAAGTGAGAGCTGAGCTGCTGGTAGTAAACTGCTAAAGCTATTACATTTAAAGTCAGTTTGAAGATATTAACCCTTTAACTGCCACAGATCGTGTATATACGTTCTGTGATTAAAAGGCTCAAACTTCCACAGATCGTATATACACGTTCTGTGGCTTTCCCATAAAAAAATAAATAAATATGGGGAGTGCTAGGGGCGATCGGGGGTAGCATTCAAGTGCCCCCCCAGCCCCCTCGAACCACCATCGGTTTGGTCCAAAACTGATGGGGGATTGCGAAATATTTAACCCCTAACTGCCACCCGGTACTTGCATTTCCGAAGAGCCGCAGCGGAAAAGGAAACCCAGTGACGTCCGGAGTTTCCCCTTAGTCTTCCCCACTTCCTCCCTGGTGGTCCAGTGTAGTAACAATCTGCGATCAGTTCCAATCATAGATTACTACTGTGCCTGCTTGCTGTAGTGCAACTGCAAAAATATAAAGTGCTAGGGCCGATCAGGGGGCAGCATTCAAGTGCTCCCCTAGCCCCCTCGACCCCCCCTTGGTTTCATAAAAATCCAATGGGGGGGACCGGGAGTATGCAGCCCCTAAAATAGATCCCCCTCCGCCATTGCTGGTCCCTCGCTGATGAATGGGGATTGCAGGTAAGGGAGACCCCGGTGTCGTCACAGGACATCCTCCTTCACCGTGGTCTTCCCTTAGGCTTCCTCCGGTCTGCCCCTGGTGATCTAATTGGGGTACTGCACTGTGATCTCCATTCAGATCGCAGTGCAGTACAAACTATAGTAAATTGTCAGTAAATGACGGTTTACTATAGAATTTGTGAATGAAACTCAGAGTTACATTCACAAATAGGATTTTTTCTTTGCTAAGTAGCAAAGACTTAGGAAAAAAAATGGGGACAGAAATCAAAATTTGATCACTTCTGATCGCCAAATTATTGATCTTTGCCAATGAATGACAAATCTTTTCCGATCGGATTTCGAATTGGAAAAAGGGCCCGTATTCCAAGTTAGTTATTTCCCAAGATGATCAAAAAAAAAAGGGGGGGGGGAATGCACATTAAAAAAAAAATCTTAGTGATACGCACCCTTTTTTTTTTTTTTTATACACTAAAACTATAAATTAGCAAAGAAACTTGGTCTTCTCCAAGCTTCCAAATGTCCCTGGTGATATCGGTAACGTAAATGCAGATAATGGTTTGTCCGATTTCAAGGGAAACTAAGCCTATTTTATAAGGAAATTTTGCAGAGGTACCAAAAAAAGACTGGATTGAATTTTTAGGATCAGTAAAGTGTGCGACACAAAAACTTGAGCAACTCTCAGTACCAACCAGTTTGAGCTGGTTGGTACCGAGCTATTTGAGCTAATTGGTGGCCTCGTCTCTGTTTGCACCTATACATATGGCATACAGTTTGATTCAGGACATGTGGGAGATTACAATTTAGTGGGGTTTTTTACTTGTCAAGTGGGTTTAGGTAGGATTTCAACCGTTGGATCATTTTATTTTTCACAAAATCTTCTAAAAACCACAGATTACCGCATCTGGAATTCTTCATGTGTATGAAAGCTTGGCACAGTAATGTAGCTGAAGGTGTGTAGATTCCAAAAATATATAGTTTGTGGGGGATATTTCCAAGTTTCCAGGCTGTTTCCTTTCAAAAAGGGTTTCTTGTAACTGCACTTCTACACACGTCCCATTTGAGCCAGTTGGTGGCCTCGTCTCTGATTGCAACCATGAAATACTGTTTGATTCAGGACATGTGTGAGATTACAATTTAGTGGGGGGGGGGGATTCTTGTCAAGTGGGTTTAGGTAGGATTTCAACCTTTGAATCACCTTATTTTATTTTTCACAAAATCTTTCTGCTTCTGGAATTCTGTAATTGCACTTGTGAATGCTTCCCATTTGAGTTAGTTGGTAGCCATGGCTGTGTGCACCCACGCCTATGGCATACCGTTTGATTCAGGACATGTGGGAGATTGACATTTAGTGGGGGGGGGTTCTTGTCAAGTGAGTTTAGGTAGGATTTCAACCTTTGAACCATCTTATTTTATTTTTCGCAAAATCTTCTAAAAACCACAGAGTTCTTTGGATTACGGTGTCTGGAATTCTTCATATATTTATGAAGGCTTAGCACCGTATTGTAGCTGAAGGGGTGTAGATTCCAAAAATATATAGTTTGTGGGGGGTATTTTCAAGTTTTGCGGCTGTTTCCTTTAAAAAGGGTAGGCTTACAGAGCACTTTGATTTTTTCTTGTAATTACACTTGTGCATGGGTCCAATTTGAACTAGTTAGTGGCCACGTCTCTGTGTACACCCATACATATGGCATACCGTTTGACGAAGGACATTTGGGAGATTGATATTTGGTAACTTTTTTTTTTTTACATTACTTGGGATTTTGGCATGATTTCTACCTTTGAGCTTTTTAAAAAATTTTTTTAGTAATTCAGCTAAAACTGCGAACTTCTACGAAGAACTGCACCCACAGCATTAATGGTATGAATGAACAAACTACAGCGTTACATAGCTGAAGGTATGAAGATTTCAGAAATAGTTTGTGGGGGGTATTTCTAAGTTACGGGGGTGTTTTGTGGAAAAAACTGCAGACTGTCCAAATTAGGAGTTGGCTAAATATTTTCGGTGTTTCTGAGCCATCGTGCATTGTCACACATATGGCATACCGTTTGATTTAGGACATTTGGGAGATTGGTATTAAGTAACTTTTATTTACATTCCATGCAGTTTTGACATGATTTCTACCATTTGAATGTTGTTTGATGTTCATTTCTTTTAAAGAAAATCTGCGAAAAGTATAAATTTCTACGAAGAACTGCGCCCACACCATTAGTGGTAACTATAGCGTTACATAGCTGAAGGTGTGTAGATTTCAGGAATATATAGTTTGTGAGGGGAATTTCTGAGTTAGGGGGGTGTTTTGTGGGAAAAACTGCAGACTGTTCAAATACAGAGTTGGCTAATTTGTTTTTGCTGTTACTGACATTTGGCATTGGTCACACTCTGGGTTAGTTGGTAGCCATGTCTCTGGGGACACCCATGAATGTGGCATACCGTTTTATTTGGGAGGGGTTGGGCTTTCATATTTGAGATGCGTTTGAACTTTCCTCCGCAGTTTTTAGTTGAAATTCGCATTTGATTTTGTCTGATTTTCCAGTTGAGGAAAAAAAGGAAAATGTGAGAAAATAACTTACAATTGGACTAAGAGCTGCACCCAGGTATCTGCATTTTGATCAAAACTTACCTCACTCATAATATCCTGCAGGTATGTGGTTTCTAAAAATCTCAGTTGTGGGGATATTTTAGTTAAATTTCGTAGATATTCAATGTTAACCGTCAGAAGTGGTTATACATTTCAATTTGGTGTAATATTCTTGAAGGTGCAGATTTAGTTTGGGAGGGTCTCCTGTACAGGAAAAGTTGGGTACCTACATATATCTGGTATCGTTGTACTCGGGAGTATCAGAGCTTTTAGAAGCAGTAAGATTTTTGTGCATAACCTTAAGATAACTATAAATAAAAATGGGAAAAATCCATGAAAATTTGCACATTTTACTTTTTTTTTTACATATTTTACCCATAATTCCAGTAAAATTTCCAGAAGGTACAAAATGTTGTTAACATGTTAAAGTATACTTTGTGTTGAAAAAAACAATGTATAATATTCCTGATTTACTCGGAGGTTTCCAACTGTAAACTTTGACTGAACCAAACATGTCTAAAATCCTGAAAATTCCTCTATCATTTAACGCACGCATAGTGGTGAATTCTGCTGGCACTGAAAGGGTTAAAGGAGCAATAAATCCCAACATTAGTGTGAGCACCTAAACATCAAACTCACCACTAAGTGCACATTTGACTATCCACATTTCTTAAGTAATGTAGAAATCGCTAGGTAATTTAACTCTACCTCCTCCCATCTGTGACAGGACCTATGGGAAGACAATATAGTTCAGGTCCCAAGCAGAGGAAGGAGTTGGAGGCAAAGAAGAAAGTCTCTCTCTTAACTTTATGTAAGTATTTTGTCCATTCTAATGAAACACTGGGGTAAGGATCAAGCTCTGCACTTACACTGCCTGCCTTAACAAATAGTTACAGTTTAGTAGTTATGGTTCCCATACACTACAACATCACCTTCTGATATTTCTGCAACGTAATAGGAAGGTTAGAACTGCAGGCAGGAATTACTTGTACAAGAATCTGTTAGAAATCTGGTAATAAGGGCATGGCCCCACTGCAACGCAAACGCATGCGATTCCATGTGCGATTTCGTTGCATTTGCGCATGCATTTTTTCATAAAGTATTGAAAAACGCATGTGTGTGGAATGCAAACCGCAATCGAAACGCACCCGAAAACGCAAAAAAAGCGCAGCCGCGTGGCCTAGCCCTAAATTATTCTATATACAAAACCAAGCAGCTCCAATTGAATCACAATTAAGGCTAGGCCACACGATTTCCATGCGTTTGCACATGCGATTTTCTTTTAACATTGGAATCGCGGCAACGCACCAAAATTGCATCTGTTTGCGGTACACAATCGCATGCGATCTGCAGTTTTATGTGCAATCGCATGTGATTTCTTATCTCAAAAGGAAAAATCGCAAGCGCTTAAATATTGCATGCAAATCGCACCAGAATTGCAGACGCAATCAGGTGCAGTCAATAACGGTGACTGTTGACCAATTCATGGGATCATTTTGATATCTCTAATCTCAGCATTTTTTGCAATTCATTTAGGACCTAACAAACGTAGACTTCAAAACTAAAAAAAAAAAATATTAGCAAATACCAATATTCATTTCAACAGCTCCACAGCTATGTGACAGTGTCTCTGAAAAATGAAAAATTGTTGTTGCTTCTTCTAAAAAAAAAAAAAAAACTCAACACCCCAACCATGACTGTAACTTAAAAATTTGCAGTGCTTGCCAGTTTTCAGCCCCCCTGGCTAGGTTCCGTTAAAAATAGTTACAATTCAGGAATCAGGAAGGGAAATGACCTACCTAACTTTTAACAACATAATTCACTTCCACTGAACAGTCAGGGAGACTAAACAGCGCATTCAGTGACAAAACATTCGAAAAGGAATTACTTTTTAAAATTAAAGCAGAAAAAGAGGTAGGAACTCTTCTGTCTTACATTAAATTATAGATTCAGGGGATTGAGTTAGTTGCCATTTTTATAATAATACATCATTTTTTTTTATTTATTTTTTTTTAATATCAGCAAAAAATGTCTTACCTACGGATTTCATTTGTTTACTGATGGCCTGACAGATTTCTTTGGCTGCAGCATTTTGAGCTTTCTCCCCTAAAAGGCTGCCAACTGTAGCTCTCAAGATAAAAGAAACGCATCTTCGTGAGTACACAGCTTCCACGTGAGTCTGAGTAGCCCGAGGATGAGAAACCAGGTCAAGTACATGAGAAAGAAATGTTGCAAAATTGCGCTCCAGCCATTTCCCACCAAGGACTGTCACAAAAACAACATATGCCTAGAAAGTGATAAACAACCCAAAATCAGATACAATCTAATACCAACATATCCAATTCCTTTTAAAAAACAAAAAAGTTAAGCCACATGAGCATTTAATAAATAGCATAAAAAATACATTTAATGCTAGCCTCTCTATTTTTAGTTATATCAGCATAGAATAAATCCAAACAAAAATATAGCAGAAATTAACTTACAGGAAGAAATAAACCGTGCAAAACAAAACAAAATTAAGTTTAAGGCTTGAGGGCCAATGAGTTTTATATGACCCAGTGGATTTCATTCATTGCTATAGTTCCATATACATAACCTTCTGAAGCTATTGCCTGACTTGTTTCTTGTAGTGTGAATGCAACATTTGCACATTGAGGAAGCAAAGTCAGGAGTTGGACTTGTACGTATCAGCTATGATAGCAATCTTGAAAATTTAATTTTATGTTGAACTACAGCAAAAGAGACAAAGAAGGAATATGGTCTTCTACCTTCCCTTTTATTATAGAAAAAAAAAAACATTATGTAGGTGCTTTAAAGGAATATAACACCTTTGGTGCATGGTAATCCATGAATTCAATACTAACCTGTGTCACGCCAACTCTCACTTCTCGACTAATTGATCCTCCACCTTTCAACATTTCTCCACCACTCTTTAGAAATCCAGAGCCTCCACGCAGAAAACCAGTGGCCATTAACTCCAAAACCTCCTCTAAAGTAGCCTTCTTCACATTTTGACGCATAACTTTATTAAACGGGGAAAAATAATTCAGTCACTTATTTATTGGCATGTGTTTTCTTGGTAATAAATTACATTTTTTAATATCTTTTTAGTAATAAAACCATCCATATATTCAACCTTTATTAAACCTGAAAGGGAATAGCATTCAGTCACATCTGATGTTTAAATAGAGCATCGGGTAGCAGTTTTGGGGTTTGGAGAGCAATTTACCTATATAAAATGTTTGGTTTGTGGGGTGGACTTGCCTTTTAATAATTATTATTTAGGACAGACTGTATAGCTTGTGGAATTACTAAGCAAAAGAAAACAGGCCTAAAGAGCCTGCACAATTACAGGTAAGGGAGGTAAGCAGGTGTTATCTTTGTACTTTGTAAGTAATCACACCCGTGCTTAGTTGCATTACACACAGCACTAACTTTAAATGACTTTAAAGGGGAACTGTAGTCTCCAAACAAGTTGAGTTAAATGAAAGGCCAGTTTCCTACCTTTAAAACGAGCCATCAACCACCTCTCTACGTGCTCCACAGCCCAAGATATAAAGAAATGACTGACCAGAAAGTTAATGGGTGGGAGGATGACATGTGACATTCCTAAGGCTTCTCCTGCACAGTGCCGCCGCGAGCACAGCCTCAGACTCCCTCAGTGTGTGAGGGAGACAGGAAGTCCCTCCCCCTCTCTGCTGTGTGAAGGACCTGCAGCTGCAGTGAAGGTAAGGGGGGGGGGTTTCAGAGTGGCCCACAGCACCTGTGAGCGGGTGGGGCTTAGCCACCCATGAGTGGGCGGGGCTTAGGCACCAGCGAGTGGGTGGGGCGTAGGCACCCGTGGGTGGGCGGGGCCACATGGGGCTGTAGAGGAATGGGCCAAGGGGGGCCTGCAACTGGAGGGACCATGGGGTCCATGAGTGGGAGGGACATGGGGGGCTGCAAAGGGGAGGAGACACAGGGCACATTGACTGACAGGTTTCAGAGCAGGAAGTGCTGGGGACCTGGTGATGCTGCTTCCATATCACACACAAAAATGTAAATATCTTCAAATCTATGCAAAATAAACAATGGAAATAAATTGCAAAAAATTTTAGGGGAGCAATTCCAATCAATTTACCTAAAGTAATTTTTGGACCACAGTTCCACTTTCAAAGAGTTTACCTTGTAACATATTGATTTCATGTGTGTTCAGGATCAAATCTGTACCAGTTTCGATAAAGGACCCCATACACGGCACCGATACTCTGACCAATATTCAATTTAATTGATTGATATATTTAAGACATTTTTCTGTGTTTAAATAGGTGGGCCAAATGGAAAATTTTCCATCAACCTCATCTATCAGAACCCCTTCTTTCAAGCTGAAATCCATGGAAGATCAGCGGCGCAAGGTGGAAGATTTTCACAGATTTCTCAATATTTCGGAAAATTGAAAACCATCAGTCCTACATTAAGATCTGCCACAGTGTTCAAGATATTGCTTTCAATCTGCCAAATCTCTTAAAAATTGCTTTAAGGCTTGGTACACACGGGGCTGTTCACGAGTGTTCACTCAGCTGGGACAAATGACTGTCGGTCGCGGCAATAGTGGCCACGGCCAACAGTGCCTGCAAACAATCGTGCAGTCCCATAGGGAACCACACGATAGATAACAGACCCGATCGACGTTCATCTGATTCTGATGAACAGGCGACTGAGCTCGGTCGCGGCCGGCCACCCCACACCATCAGATATTTCCAGCACTATAGGTTGGTCAGTCGGCTGGCTGGAAAGATTTGCTGGTGTGTACCCAGCCTAAGTTTGACACAGTCTCAAACAGATTGCATTCTGTCTGCATTCCCCGTCAACATTACCTCTTTAAAAGAAACAATTATAGAAACATGAGCTGCAAGTGGAGGATAATGAAGTGACCTGGATCTTAGCACAGCTCCGTGCAATGCATTTCTTAACAGTGTAAATGCTGGAGGATATGCATCTGCTCGCAAATTGATTTTAATCTGACACAATCTCCCAAATCTTCACTTTCAGTGTGTCAGAAAACTAAATCGGTGTTTTTTTGTACAGACATTGATTGGCACATACATGTAAAATTTTCAGAGCAGATCTATCTGGCTCCACATTTTTATCCTAATCCAGTACCTGAGATGCTCAGAAGTCTTGGTATGAGAGCTCACTGAAATGAAATGTGTGTGATACTTAATATATGAGAGAAGTAAGACTAAGGGGCATATTTATAAAAAAACGGTATTATCGCAAAAAAATTACCGCCGCACATCGCGGCACGAAAATAGCGCTATCGCCGTATTTAAAATGGCGAGCGCTACTGCCGCGATGTGTTTCGGTAATTTTAAGTCCCTTCGCGGCGATACTGCACTTAGCGCATTGGCTATTACGTATCGCCGCGAAGGGACTTAAAATCCCTTCCCGACGCCTCTGCTAAGGTGGCGGGCGCTACGCCCACCCGCCCTCGTCCACCCGCCGCCTCTTCCCAGCAGCCCCTCCCAACCCCTTCCCCGCTCGCGGCAATCTCAGAACAGAAGGCTAGGAAAGGGCCTTTTGGGGCTAAGGGGCCCTCAGCCAGGATTCAAGGACCCCCCTCCCCAGCCCTATCAGGGCCTTTGCGCCACTTACAAGTGCCCTTTGGGGCTTGGGGGTCCCGCATCGCGAACCGGGACCACCTCCCCGGCCCTTTGCGGCACTGACAAGAGCCTTTGGCGGGGTCACCCCCAGTGTGCAGCTCTTAAAAGAGCCCTTGGGCAGCGTCTTCTTTCTTCCAGTCCCGGCAACACCAGCTCCGCTGGTGTCTTTCAGAAGAAATTTGATTGGTTAATGCAAAGCATATAAACCAAACATTAAAAAATTGACCAATCAGAAATGGATTAGGATTTTCCGCAAACCTATATAAAGAGGTGCACTCCGCTGCGGAACTCAGATGCCATCGTAGTAGATGGCTGAAGATAGAAGAAGCGGTTGGCAACATCGGCTCCGCTAAGGCCGGCAGTGCCAGCGGGCTCACTGGTGGCCGCAGTGAGTCTGCCTGGCATCGGCGACCTGAGTGGGGTTGGTGTCGCCAGCCCGAAGACGTCGCGTCGGATCAAGACGCCGGCAACATCGGCCTCGTTGAGGTCGTCGGCGCCCGCCGGGGGTACTCCTGGCGGCCGCAGGGGTACCTCTCGGGGGTCGGCAGCCTCAGCAGAGCTGGTGTTGCCGGGACTGGAAGAAAGAAGACGCCGCCCAAGGGCTCTTTTAAGAGCCAATTTCAATCCAATGTGATGGTTCTGATAGGCAAAATTGGAGGTGCTCTATCCACAACCTGTGCCACTGAGGAAGGGGGTTGGACCCCCCGAAACGTTGTGTGTATTTTGGCATTCATTATTTTTCAGCACTAATAAATGAGTATTGTTTAAATACTATATGGAGTGTGCCTTCCTATGAACTACTCTTTTAAGAGCCGCACACTGGGGGTGACCCCGCCAAAGGCTCTTGTCAGAGCCACAAGGGCCCTTACAAGGGCCGGGGAGGGGGTCCCGGTTCGCGCTGCGGGACCCCTAAGCCCCAAAGGGCACTTGTAAGTGCCGCAAAGGCCCTGATAGGGCCGGGGAGGGGGGTCTCGGTTCGCGCTGCGGGACCCCTTAAGCCCCAAAAGGCCCTTCTCAGGGCCCCGCTGAAGGGTGCCTCCACCCCTCCCAGCGGGCCCTTCCCTTCTCCTCCTTGCCAGCGGCGGGGCAGGGGGCTTGGAGGGGCTGCTGGGGAGGGGGTGCGCGGCGGGTGGTCGCGACCACCTGCTGCGGCCCCTTCCCGACAGCCCCTCCTAGCCTTCTGTTCCGAGATTTCCGCGAGCGGGGAAGGGGTTGGGAGGGGCTGCTGGGAATCGGCGGCGGGCGGTCCCACGCCGCCACGGGGGGGTCGAGGGCGGGGTGGGAGATCACCCGCTGCAGGTTGCCTGCCCATCCCCGCCGCAGGGAGGCTAGTATCGGCTGCTTTCCTTCAAGGTGGCGAAGCAAAACAGCCGATACTAGCAGTGCGAAACAGATACCACCGCTTTATAAATAGAAGTGGCGGTAACAGGTAAGTATCGGCGCGAAGGGTTAACGCCTCGTTAACTATTCGCGGACGTTTTCGGACTTTAATAAATCGCGTTAAACACGATTTATGTGGAAATGTCAGGGAAAACGGCCGCGAAAACTTAACGAAGCTTTATAAATATGCCCCTATTTACAAAAGATAGAAAACAAATAAGGCAAAAGACTTTGAAAGAAGGAGAAAGATATAAGGTGTGTAAAAAAAAAAGTGTGCACATGCCCTTTAACATGGGCTACTGAGAAGAAGAGGACAGAGGGGAGAGCTGTCAGCACTGCAGCTGCACATATACAATTTTCGGCTACAGTAAGTAAACAAGGGAGATAGGAGCAATTGCACTTGCAATTGTACTTTTACAGTGGTTTGCAAAAGTATTTGGCCCCCTTGAAGTATTCCACATTACTGCCACAAACATGAATCAATTTTATTGGAATTCCATGTGAAAGACCAATACAAAGTGGTGCACACGTGAGAAGTGGAACGAAAATCATACATGATTCCAAACATTTTTAACAAATCAATAACTGCAAAGTGGGGTGTGTGTAATTATTCAGCCCCTTGAGTCAATACTTTGTAGAACCAACTTTTGCTGCATTTACAGCTGCCAGTTTTTTAGGGTATGTCTCTACCAGCTTTGCACATCTAGAGACTGAAATCCTTGCCCATTCTTCTTTGCAAAACAGCTCCAGCTCAGTCAGATTAGATGGACAGCGTTTGTGAACAGCAGTTTTCAGATCTTGCCACAGATTCTCGATTGGATTTAGATCTGGACTTTGACTGGGCCATTCTAACACATGGATATGTTTTAAACCATTCCATTGTTCCCTGGCTTTATGTTTAGGGTCGTTGTCCTGCTGGAAGGTGAACCTCTGCCCCAGTCTCAAGTCTTTTGCTGACTCCAAGAGGTTTTCTTCCAAGATTGCTCTGTATTTGGCTCTATCCATCTTCCCATCAACTCTGACCAGCTTCCCTGCCCCTGCTGAAGAGAAGCACCCCCAGAGCATGATGCTGCCACCACATTTGACAGTGGAGACGGTGTGTTCTGAGTGATGTGCAGTGTTAGTTTTTCGCCACACATAGCGTTTGGCATTTTGGCTAAAAAGTTCCATTTTGGTCTCATCTGACTAGAGCACCTTCTTCCACATGTTTGCTGTCCCCCCCACATGGCTTGTGGCAAACTGCAAACAGGACTTTTTATGCTTTTCTATTAACAATGGCTTTCTTCTTGCCATTCTTCCATAAAGGGCAATTCCCCCACCTGCGCTGTAGATTTCTGCAGCTTGTCCAGAGTCACCATGGGCCTCTTGACTGCATTTATGATCAGCGCTCTCCTTGTTTGGCCTGTGAGTTAAGGTGGACGGCCTTGTCTTGGTAGGTTTACAGTTGTGCCATACTCCTTCCATTTCTAAATGATCGCTTGAACAGTGCTCCGTGGGATGTTCAAGGCTTTGTGAATCTTTTTGTAGCCTAAGCCTGCTTTAAATTTCTCAATAACTTTATCCCTGACCTGTCAGGTGTGTTCTTTGGACTTCATGGTGTTGTTGCTCCCAAGATTCTCTTAGACAACCTCTGAGGCCATCACAGAGCAGCTGTATTTGTACTGACATTAGATTACACACAGGTGCACTCTATTTAGTCACTAGCACTCATCAGGCAATATCTATGGGCAACTGACTGCACTCAGACCAAAGTGGGCTGAATAATTACACACACCCCACTTTGCAGTTATTGATTTGTTAAAAATGTTTGGAATCATGTATGATTTTCGTTCCACTTCTCACGTGTACACCACTTTGTATTGGTCTTTCATGTGGAATTCCAATAAAATTTATTCATGTTTGTGGCAGTAATGTGACAAAAGGTGGAAAACTTCAAGGGGGCCGAATACTTTTGCAAACCACTGTAGCTTTTGTTTTGAAAGTTCCCCAACCCCATTTTCATCTCCTTTAACCTACCTGTGGCTTGTTTTGGCATTAATGCAGTAGCCATGACAGTTCCCAATAACTTTGAAACAGCAACTCTTACTCCATAATTAGATCCTTCCAAAGACTTAAAACAAAGAGTTGCCACATTTTCCAATTCAGCTGTCCACATAAATACAGCTTCCTTTTGAAGCTCCAACAGGCACTAAAGAATAAAAAGAAGTAACATACACTTCACAATGTGTGATAATTGTTTTTATGACTACGTTGAAAAAAAAAAAATCAATTTGAATCACAGCATTTACAGGGAAAGGCCGATCACTCCAGAAGCAGAAATTATAATATCCCTGACCTCTTACTAGGATCTTTGGCTGCCTGCAAACACCATTGGTTCTCCTGCAGTGCTTGTTCAAAGTCCAGTAAAGTGAAGAGTAGGTAAGAGTCAGTGAGTCATCTGGTCCCTGCAGCTTCCTTAACCTCTATAAGGACTGTGACATGCGCAGGGGAGCCCTCCCCCCCACTCCCTCCCTTTAGATCCCTTGTCTACTGCACCCCCCTAGCATTAAATCACAGACACAGCTGTTGGTCCCAACCCTCTTTGCAGTTTCCGGCTAGCAGAGAGCAGGGGACAGAGCGCTGAGGGGATCGAAGGTCTGCAAGTGACTTTCTTGCAAAACTAACTTGGCAGTTCAGGGTGGGCTGCAAACAGTAAAAACTTTAATTTAGGGTGGAGATACCCTTTAAGAGAATCAGCAGAGAAAAGAAGGCAGGGGGGAGTGTCACAGACACTACAAGGGGGCAATGAGTAAGGGTGGGTGGGGATGAATTAGGAGCACTCACCTAACATTAGTTTCAGATAATGTAATGCCTGAGCGAGTATAGTGACCCTTTAAAAATAGTATTTATTATCTCCTTTTATACAAATATGGCTTTTCAATGCTATCCGTTAATTATATAAAACAGAATAACATTGCAAATATTAAAAAGTCACACACCTTTGCAACAGCACATCGTACAGCCATGGATCTGTCAGTAAGAAGAGATCGAGCATTTTTATAGATGTCTCTGTGGCTAGAAGCAGCAGCCCCTCCGAGACCACAAAGAACTTTTTGCAGACTCATGAGGATTTCACTGCGTCCTTGTGACTAAAGAAAAAAAAAAGAATCAAGAATGTAAACCGAAAAACAACATTCTCAAATAAAACTTTATTGCAGTATATCAAAAAATTAACATCTAAATAATAAATGTTATAATAATAACATTATATAATAATGTAACTTACCTCTGCATTTTTCAGTGACTTTAACAAATTATTAACAGTTTCAGGAAAAGAGCTTCCCAACATTCTTCCCATCTTTTCATAAAAGGCTCCAACACAAGCAACAGCAGCCCTAAAAACCAGATCAATATATTGTAGCTATCAATATACACCCTACACAACATCCCAATATCATTACTATGGCAAATTATTTTCTGATCTGAAAGGGAATAGCAATCATATATATATCTAAAGTTCATGTTCACCCCTCAAATGAAATATTATATATATATGAGATAGTTCACTCCCCCAAACCCCAATAGTTAGAAAGAGGACAGTTGTAGTACTTGTTATATAGCGAAATGTTCTACACCACCTTCCCTCTGCATTTCAAAATTATTCTGCCTCCTCCTCAAGCTCACACATGCCGAGAGGAGGCAGATAAGGTAATAGCATTTAGTCATATCGGAGGTTTAATAGACCATTGAGTAGCATTTCAGGTTAGTCTTACATCTCTAAGATGTAACTATTGCAGTTTTGGGGAGCAATTTACCTTTATACAAGTTTTGGTTTGTGGAGTGGACTTGCCCTTTAATAATTATTATTTAAAGGACAATTAAACTCACCTTCCCTCCGCTCCTCTTCCTTGTTCCTTAGCTTTTACCAGGGGTGAGGACCTGAACCGCTAAGTCCTCATCCCTGGGTTCGCGCAGCATACAGCAGATTCTCAGAGCAACGCTGCTCTGGTAGGCTCCGCCCCCTCGGCGACGAGATCAATAGGAAGGCACGCTTGTTGCCGACGGGGAGGAGGGGGCGGAGCCTACAAGAGCAGCGTTGCTCTGAGAGTCTGCTGTATGCTGCGCGAACCCAGGGGTGAGGACTTAGCGGTTCAGGTCCTCACCCCTGGTAAAAGCTAAGGAACAAGGAAGAAGAGCGGAGGGAAGGGGAGTATAACTGTCCTTTAAGACACCCCGTATAGCTTGTGGAAATACTATAAAAAATATAGGTCCTCAAAGAGCCTGCACACTTACAGTTTTGTTGAGAGGTACGTAGGAGTGTCATCTTTGCTTTTGATCATTTCATTGCACTTGTCTAATGTTTGAAATACTGTGAAAGTGTCACCAATACTGTAAAGAGTAGCAAGGTTCTTAGCCAGTAGTTTACGAGTGGGAGGTCCAGGGTTACTACTTATCAGGCCAGTGAGTTGCTCCACAAGTTTCTTCTGGTTCTCTTTGATGTCTGTCTAAAAGTAAAATTGCAAAATTCAATTACTGTAATCTAGATATATTATTAAATATGATTTCGATGTTTTTGCAATTTATAGATGGATAATCAACTGAATTTTACAAGTAAATTTTTGCTGTATAAATATGGTATAGGTACACTGAAATATTAGGGGTTCAGGGTGCTCCTGTCTCTCTTTATCTTATATTAGAATAAGACTTACACAAGGAGAAAAATAGAAAAAAATATACAAGGAATATTTATATTAGTAATTAGAACCATAGGACATAAAAAGAGAGGTCCCTTCACCAGACAGCTCATAACTTAGGGGCACAGTAACGTGAGTTTCAGTGCAATTATGCAACACACTTACAACTTCATTCAATAAAGATCAACCATACATAGATAGCTTTGAATGTCATTACCAAGAAAAAAACTAAAACCCAAAGAGAAAACAAAAACTTCACTTTCACCAGAACTGCCTAATTATTAGCTATTTTAAAATATATACTAGAAAAAAGGACATGGATTGGTCTTACCCCAAAGTAATTACCCTAATAAATAATCAGCTAATTTCGACCTCAGGAATGTTAAATGACAATTATAATCACCGAAACCACTGTCCACCGATGTGTAGTACCCAGGGTGAGGACCTAAACCGCCAAGTCCTCACTGCTGGGATCACCTATCCTCTGTAATACTTATTTGAAGTTCACATCGTGGCTGCATCCTCCACTCAGTCGGCGACTTCGGCCAATGAGAAGGCACGCTTTGTGGAAGCATGTCTTCCCATTGGCCGGGATTGCGAATGTGGAAGTGGAGCTGCAAAGGTCCTCACACTGGGTTCTACAGACTGCCGGGCCAGTGGAACAGGGTGAAATGGAGTATAGTTCTTTTTAAAAATGCTATAGTAGGAGTATGGTTTAAAACCATACTGAAAGACCAGTTACAGGTTCATCAGAAAACCCACAAAACACATTACAGCACATCTCAGGAAAAAGTTTTATGTTGATCATTTTCAATTATATTATATTTGATGGTCTTCCAAATAATTTTTTCTCATAATGGTCTAGTAATATTATTGTGCTTAAAAAGAATGATGGAACCTTTACATAAATAGCTTTTTTTTAAAAAAGGGGAACTATAGTCTCCATACAAGTGCCCTCAATTAAAGGGCATGTCCACCCCCAAAACTATAATCCCCCCAACTACTGGCCCCACCATGTAGTGTAGTTTAATCCTTACCTCACATCCCAGCTCCATAGGGTTCTCCTGTAGTCCCCCCCCAAAGTGCCAAAAACTGCCCACCAGGAGGCTAGCAGGGCTCTGCCTCCTACCTTGCCTCAGGTAGATTTTTGCCATGCGTACTGCAGCCCTTCTCCCCCCTCCCTCTCCCGATTCCCTCCCCCTAGCGTGAAATGTTTAATATGTAAGATTCCCCCTGGGCTCTCAGCCCCAACCGCTATATTTTTATCTTTATAAAGCTCCCCAAACTCTTACTTACCTCTCCTCTTTCCAACGCTGCACAGAATGACCGGCAGCCGCGTCCGTGATTGGCTGCCGCTCAGCCAATCACAGACGCGGCTGCCGGTCCCGCCCCTCTGCTTGCATTTTCTCGCAAGCAGAGGGCCGGGAGCGCGGCGGAGGAAAGAGGGGAGGTAAGTAGAGTTTGGGGGTCTTTTTAAAAAAAAAATATAGCGGTTGGGGCTGTGAGCCCATGGGGAATCTTACATTAAAAATAGCATTTTAGGGTGGACATGCCCTTTAAAAAGAGCACACTCCTAAAATAAATCCAGGATCATGCCTCCAGCTACAATCTATCCAAACTTATGGCAGCATAAGGGGTAGTGCTTCCTGCTTACATCACTCCACTGGGACATCACCAGCACCACTCCTCTGCCCCCTCGCATTGGCTTGAGCATGCCCACTTGCATTGTACTGCTGGGACAGAGAGATAATGCTAAATCATCCGCTGTGTCATAAGCCCCACCACAAAAATGTATTTAGGGCACTTGTATGGAGTTCCATATTAATATATGCAGCATGCTAACGTGTGCAGAACCACAACTATTCTGAATGGGAGTGGGGTCACTTGCTGCTTGACCACAACACTTCTATCCTACATCTGGTAAAATACTGAGAGTACATAAAATGAAAATGAACAAAGTTACAAGAAACACTGATAAGATACCATACCTTATTTGCAGCAACAAGTACTTTGTCCAGGAAACGTAACCATTCAAATATGAATACAGATTTCTTGGCCTCTGTGATTTGAGCCAAAGCATCTTCCTTTAATAACAAGCTATGTGCCAGCTCCATTGGTGCTCTGCTTCAAGTCTGTTGCTTGTGTCTGCACAAAAAAAAATGTCACTGTTCTGGTAATATTATACTGCCTAAAGTTAGGTATTATTAATCTAAGATACTGTATATACTCGAGTAGAAGTCGATCTGAGTATAAGCCGAGGTACTATTTTTTACCTGAAAAACGAGTAAAACTGACTGAATTGAGTATAAGTCGAGGGTAAAAATGATGACCTCTACTGCCCCCATGACCACACACAGTATAGCTTTATTGTAGGGAAAATAAGGGCTGTGTATCATTTTTTTTGTATGTGCATTTCACTTTTTTTTTTCATTACCAAAGATAATCATCAGATCATGTTAGGGAATGATAAATAACCTAGAATACAGGCAAAAACAATGTTTTCCAAGTCAGTTTAGTTTCGTCATAAGGAGCAAATAAGACAACAGTAGGAGGAGTCAGTCTTTACTATTGTGTATGGAGCCAAATAAAATGTATTTATTTTGAGCTGTGGACTTCGTTATCAGGATGATGACCTAAACCATTATATGGTCTGTTTGTACAAATGTTTGATGAAGCCATTGCGTCTCCAGCCAACATGCTCATTTAATGAGAGACGCTATAATTATGACCATCCATACACTAATTCAATATAGCAATTTGATGCTCTCGTTAAATCAGCTTTTGAGGCTGGTGTAAAATTTTGCAAAATAGCATTGCAGACACAATATTAAATTGGGCTGCGGTAATACTTTAAGGATGAGGCCACACTCAAAGTGCACAATTGCAGGTTACGCGCTGTGGTGTGGAATAAACCTAAGTTCTTTTTGCTCAGCATCTCTGTATAAATGAGCCAGCAAATGTTTCTATTTTGATTATATCTTAAGCCAAGGCTAGACAAATCACAGCCATGGCGACTGAATATGGTTTACTGGCGACCAGGTGTTAAAAATTAGGTAGCAGGTTTAAAGGAATAGTTCACTTTAAATGTGAACTATTCCTTTAATGAATTGATTAAGGAGCTACAGTATATCTTACCTCCCATTCTTCAATCAACATCTCAGGAGCCAGGGACGAAGACAGCAGAAACTTACCTTTCGCGCAATCCACCGCAGAACTGACAGGTCCCGACTGCCTTCTGGTTCTAAATCAACTATAGAGCACATGCGTGATGATGCGTGCTATAGTTGATTAGAACCAGGAAGCAGTGGGGAATTTTCAGTGCTGCTGCAATGGATCACATTAAAGGTACATTTCTGCTATATTCGTCCCTGGCTCCTGAGATATTGATTGAAGAATGGGAGGTAAGACATAGCTCCTTAACCTTTTCAAGTTAACTATTCCTTTTTTGTAATTTCCCTGTGTTAGAACTGCTCTCCTGTTTTTTATTTGAGCTCCTATTCCCCCTCCGTTTCACTGTGTTCAGAATAGACAGAGCAGAGTTGTTCATCACTCCCTACTCTGCAACAATCTTGCAAATGGAAGGTGAAGGGAGGGGGAATAGGAACTCAGCTACAGCATGCAAGAGAGCAGTTCAAACACAGGGAAAAGCTCTTACCCTATTTTTAACATAAAAAGAAGCCTCTGTGACAGGAGGCCGCGAGATCTCTATCCTGCCACTTTATTAGGCTGGCACTGGGAAAGTTAATAGGAATGGGAAAGTCTGCTGGCACTTAAATAGTAAATGTGCCCATACACTACTAAAGATATTAGATGTTCCCACGACAGTGCCGCCTGGCACTTCCTACTGTTTTGCTCAAATGTCGCAGGAACATCGGAAGGTAAGTTTTAACGGGGAAGAGATCTCAAACTCCCCCAAACATCTCAAAATCTGTCTCTCCATCAATCCTTCTCTATCTGTCGGTCTGTGGAAAGAGCCGATCTAAGTTCCCCAACCTTGAGGCTCCGATCCACAGATTTCCCTTTATTTTTATGATAAACTGCTTGACATTATCAAGTGGTTAATCAAAAAATACAGCAGATCAATATTTTGATCCCCTGTATGAAAAAATAGGTCATACAGTGGATCAATATTTTGAGCAATCCATCCTAATTAATTGCATAGCTCAAATGATAATTGTGCGTATAGGGAGCTTAATTATTGATTGTTTTAGCTATCAATCAAGTTCCTTAGTATCAAACTCTTCTATTATGTACAGTTTTGCTGTAACTGGAATAGTGACAGTTGGTACATGAACTGCAGAGTTGGAATAACCTCTCTCAATGATGCCTCATAGGGATTACTGAGCATGCTTTCCCACACAGATAGTCTAGCTGGGGGACTGAGCCTGAGCAAAACAATTACTGAATTGAATTCATGCAACAACACAACCGCATCAGCGAGTGCTGCTTACATACATACATTTATAGATTTAAAGGGCATCTATAGTGGGAAAATGAACTTTTTTTTCTTTCTTTCCATGTGTTCTATAATTCCCCACAACCCCCAGAGTGTCTTCACTTTTTTCAGATTCCCCCTCTGTCCTGAGAGACACCAGTTAGAAGAGTAGCATTCCTCTACTCTTACTTGGACTGTCAATCAAATCCCTGTGACGTGATTCCCCCCTCCCTGCTCTGTAATAAACATAGAGATAACAGCATTAGCAGGGGGAGAGAGGTAGCTTTGATGGTAGATATAAGGCTGCACTTGACCCCCCTTCTTAATAGCTTTCACTGATTGATGATGGGTCACAAAGAGAGAGATCGTAAACTGTACTGTTCTCCTTCTTCTGTGCCTCCAGGACAGCTTGCATTCTATTGGCCACTGTGCGTGGGTATGTTTTTCAGGATGTAAAACTTTTAACTCCTCCTGCACATGATAAGCTTGTCGGTTAGGCGGAGTTGAGACATGGAGGTAACAGGGGAGGGGGAAGGGGGGAGTGCTGCACACAGATCTGAAACCATGGTTAAACAGAGTCACTGACAGAGATGGGATTAAGGCAGCACAGAGTACATGAATTTAACTTTGCAAAGGGGCAATGTGTTTTTTTCACTATAGATGCCCTTTAAATGAGGCAAAGCAATTTATTCAATGTACAATTCCTTTACGTTAGTAGTATTTCTGTAATGGATGGGGCTAAAGGTGACAGGGTGGTGCTAAGGTGGATGGGAGCAGGTCACGTCAGTCATGGGACATTGGGAGGTATGCTTGCTGGCTCATAAATAATGATTTGTCCAGCCCTGTCTTAAGGGGTATCTACACCCACAATTTTTTCTTTCTGTAGTGTAGGGCACCCTAGCACACCCTTGACTGGCTTATTTGTTTAGTAGAACTCTACTTACAGTCCTTCGACCCCGAGGGCTCTGGCCTGAGAGGCAGCCAATCACGTCGGCATTTCAGAAAGCCAGGGGAAGTAAGTGATGCAAGTAGAGTTCTGCTGCTTTTTTAAAGCAGCAGAACACTAAGACACTAAACTGAAAAAAATGACTTGCCTTTATCCTTTTCTATATATTTGGTGCAGTCAGGAACATGATCCATTTTTGCTCTCAGTGCTCCTTGTCACTAGATCTCCTCATGTCCTGTTTAGCTCACTCCTAGTAAGTATGCATGTCTCTTCTCTATGTATCCACCCCCTCCCAAACTGAGGCACAGCTAGAGTGTGAAGCATGTGCAGTGGAGATGATATGTGCCCCACTACAGCCAATAGTATTCACCCAGTGATTTTGTGTTATACTGAAAGTGAACGTAAAACTGCTTTGCTATGGGAAGGTAACAGCACTGGGAGATGTAATCACTGCTTGGATCAAGTAAGATTTTCTTTTAGCTGTAGGAGTTTGAAGGTGTGTGTGTGTGTGTGGGGGGGGTGTTACAGTGCTACATTGGGACTTAAGTAACACAGACAGCAGCTAACTGCAGTATTGGGTTTATCTGCACAGGAAGAGCACAGAGAAAAAGATAATGCTTATTACCTTTCCTCACCTTAATGCTGAATCAATTAGCCATGCAGTGACAGAGAAATAAACTATACTTTTATAGAAAGGATAGTTTTACATGTAGTGTGCCAGGGGGAGGGACTGGGTGATTGACAGTTCTTTACTGACTAGCTGTGCCCCGCCCTCTTTAAAAAGTAAAAACCCCAGAAGGTTAGAGAAGAAAATAGAAAGCCGATTTAAGATTGGTGGTAATTAATCCTAATCCTGTGTGATTAGTTAAAAAAAATATTTTCCCCAGTTTACATGTCCTTTAATTAAACAAACATGTTGGTTGGGGTGGGCTAGGGTGCCGTACACTACAGGGAAAATTTATTTATAGGTAGGGCACCAGGCACAAAACATAGATCAAGAGGGATGAGGGGGGGAGAGGAGCTCTCCCCTGCGGATGCCAAGGCCAAGAAAATAGCAGGCAACTGAATAACTCACAGACAGATCCTACTCTTCAGTTTACCTAACTTTGCACAGACACTGCAGGAGAACCATAAGGAGCAGAGATGTAAGGTAAAGAATTTTGAACTGTGGGGCCAGTAGTAGGTTACATTATAGTTTTGGTGGTTGACATGCCCTTTAAGATAGTTATCTTCATACACGTTGCCTGGATTAAAAAGCTGAAATGTCTTTGTTTTAGGCTAAAAACACAAAAAAAGGAAAAAGATCAAAACCACTTTCCATTTTATAGGAACTAAAACATCTTGATGACAACACATGCAGCAACGATCAACCAACACATTAAATGAGTGTTTACAAACTATGTTTCATTTCTCTGCCTTATACAAAATAAATAATATCCATAAAAAGCCATCAACAAGGGAACATTGGTTGGATTCGGGAATTGGTGATGAGAGGAAAGTGATTAGTAATGAAACTGATCCCCATCCAATGATTTTATTATAAACACAAACACACCACCCGATGGAGCGATAACAATTCACACGATCTACACTGAGCACTGCTCGCTGTGACATGACAACCCGTAGAATAAATCGCTCCGCCTTTCCTTCCGTGTAAGTGACTGTGGCTGCTGGTTTTGCTGTTGCGATGGGGCTTTCCTGACGGTATTTTACTAGCCTGGAAGGTACATTACCTGTTTAAGCAGGAGTCTCTGGTCAGTTGTATTACTGGCCGATATATGAGCGGGTGGTTTTGTGGCTAAGTGTGTTACATTCTCCGGTACACTTGCCCTCCAACACCACTGCAGTCTGCTAAATAAAGACAATGACAGTTTAAATTCCCACAACTGATCTCACTACCAATGCCTGGACTTCCGTATGACAGGACGTGACCCGTGGGTTCTACCGGCGTGACGTCACGACGCACGCAGTATTTCCTATCAGCGGGCTGTGCATAGCTGATTAAGTGGGAGGAGTGTGTGGCTTGTAAGAAGGTACATTACAAAGTTGAAGGGAGATTTCTTTTCTTATTGGTCGTTCAAGGGTACCAGTGAGCAGTATATATACATGTAGCCCTCTAGTTGCTTAGACACAAGCACCAAGCCATCTGCACACACATACAATGTTTTGTAGAAATCACCATTGGGAATTCAAGTAGCCAATAGTTATTCTCTTATTGCTATACAGTCTATAGTACAGACATTTAACAATCACCTGTTTATACACTAATTGCTATACAGTCTATAGTGCAGACATTATCAATCACCTGTTTATACACTAATTGCCTATTTCCCTGGTCCTTACATGGCAGTGGTTATCATGGGTTAATTCCAGCTTCACTTGATTGGCAGGCTGGTCCCTCCCTCTGAAATAAATTCTGGTGCTTCCTTCCCTTCCCTGTCTTTTTCCCTGGTCCTAATGGCAGTGGACACACTATGGGTTAACTTCTTGTCCTGCCCCCTGACAGGCTCCTCCCCAAAGCAGTAGATAAATTGTTCCTAGGCCTCTCACCTCAAGCCTTTTTCTCCTGTCCTCGCCGATATTCAGACAGGAAGATTAGGAGCTCACCTCCGATTCAGCAGAAAATTTTCTTTTCTTTGTAGGTCCTCCCACGATAGAGACCGGAGTCACAGCCATCGTAGGTCAAGACAGAGAATGCACGACATTTGATAGACCTGCGGTGCATGGATCAAAGCTCTGTTCTAGCTGCAAGGAACCTCAAGCGAGCACATCAGCTTATTTAATGGAGTCCATGAAAAACTTCAAAGTTCTCTAAATTCCTTTTCACACAAATTTTCAGAAGATATCTGAAAAAATAAGTCCCAAGTGACTACGATGATAAATCAGGCCTTGCCGCAGAGGGAAGATGACAATATGCAGCTGCTGCGGGAAGAGACGACGGGGTCAGGCCAAGAGTCAGACGATGAGTCGGTTCAGGGGATCTCAACATTTTCTCAAGAGTTGGTTGATACGATGATTAAGAAAATGAAGTCTGCGCTTAAAATTGAAGACCAATTTCCAGTCATTAAAGAAGACTTACAGGGTTATTCAGTAAAAGTTCTTATCGTTTAAAATGGAGCTAATTTTGCCCCAACCAATCAGATGTAAGCTTTCAAATGTTACATAAGTTCTGATTGGTTGGGGCAAAATTAGCACCATTTTAAACAATAAGAACTTTTATTGAATCTCCCAGTATATGTTTGGATTTAAGCCTCAAGCCAGTCATACTTTTCATGTGCATGAACAGATTAAAGATGTAATTAAAAAAGAATGGGACACCCCCGACAGAAAGTTCTCCATGCCACAAAATTTTCAGACCATCTATCCAATAGTGCAGCAAGACTCTATTAACTGGGATGTGGCTCCTAAAGTGGATACGTCCATAGCTAAAGTGGCAATGAAGATGGCACTAGCCACTGATGACGGAGTGGCATTACGTGACCCTCTAGAACTCAGGCAAGAGACGCTACTAAAACGTACTTACTCGGTAGCAGGAGCATCCCTTCGTCCGGCCATAGCCATGACAAACCTGGCCAGGGCAAACAGGATTTGGCTCAAAGAGATAGAGGATAAATTGAAAAATGGGAACCCCAGAGACGACATCTTAAGAACTCTTAAAGATGTCAAATTGAGTAATGACTTTATAGCGGAGGCATCAATGGACGCAGTTAAACTTGGCACTAGAACCATGAGCTTGTCAGTAATGAACAGGAGGACCCTATGGGTGAAGCAGTGGAAGGCGGACACACATTCCAAGCAAAACCTCACCATTATACCCTTCGGGGGAGATAAGCTTTTTTGGTCAAAATTGGATGACATTATAGAAAGGAATTCTAACAAGAAGAGCCTACCATCTCCAAGTTATAGAAGCTTGGGTCAATCACAGTTCAATAGGCTGAAGGAAGCCAAACAATATAGACCGGGTCGGTCGTTCAATCAAAGGCCTAACTGGAAACAAGAACAAGGACAACAGTCCTTTCGTGGAAGAGGTTTCAGACCGAAAAGAAAACAGCTATGACTATGCTCCAGATCTCTCTTTGAAGATAGGGGGCAGGATTTCGGAATTCAAAGAGAAATGGATTTCATCGACCTCCGATGCATGGGTACTCCAGATAATAAACAAAGGCTATCATCTGGAATTTCTGGAGAAACCAATACGGAACAGGTTCATTCCGTCTTCGTCTCCCAAAACTTGAAAAGGGATGAAAGCGATGAGGGAAATGTTACACGAACTGGAAAGTTTGGGAGTAATTCAGCAAGTTCCAAAATATCAGCAGGAATAAGGAATATACCCGATCTTTTTCCTCAGAAGGAAATCTTCAGGGGAATTAAGAGGGATATTGGACCTGAGGTTTCTGAGCAGACATCTCAGCAAGAAAAAATTCAAGATGGAAATGTTGAGATCAGTATTGACCAAGCTATCGCCAAACGAGTGGTTGGCAAAGATAGATTTAAAACATGCTTACCTCCACATACCAATTTTCCCAGAACATCGAAAATGTTTACGTTTTTACATCAACGGTCTTCATTGGCAGTACAAGGCACTCCCTTTTGGCTTAGCGACGTCTCCAAGAGTATTCACAAAAATCCTCATTGTTCTCATAGCAAAACTCAGATTGGAGGGCATACAGGTTTTCGCATATCTCGACGATCTCTTAATAAAAGCAGACCAACACAAAAAACTAATGGAACACATAAAAAGAACTATCCAATGTCTAACGGAACACGGATGGATACTGAACTACCCCAAAAGTATATTGGAACCAACAAGGAAGATATTATTTCTGGGGGCAATGGTGGACACGGAACAATTCCTAGTGTACCTGCCAGAGGAGAAGAAAGAGGTCATTGCGAAGTCGGTTCGCAGCCTCTTAAGGAGCCAGTACTCAACAATATTGATCTGCCAACAGTTGCTAGGCAAACTAGTAGCTACTTTAGATGTCGTAAAGTGGGCGATGTTGCATATAAGGGAGTTCCAAATTTTCTTGTTGAAACAACTTCAGATAACGAGAAACCCGAATCAGATAGTCTTACTGACCCCGCAAGTAATTCATGATATAGCCTGGTGGACGAATACTTCGAATATCCGACCAGTGTCACTTCAGTCATCGCAAGCGATCATGATTACATCAGATGCCAGTCCGCAGGGTTGGGGAGCAGTCTGCGGCAACCACATAGCCCAAGGTATGTGGGACAAGAGCTGGTTATCAAAACATCAGAATGCAAAGAAACTCCAGGCGGTGTTCGAAGCGCTAAAATCATTTCAACACCTGATAAACAACAAGTCTGTTATGATCCATTCGGACAATTCCACAACAGTGGCTTATCTCAACAAGAGAGGGGGCACGAGAAGTTACCAGCTTTGGAAGATATCGCAGAATATTCTGCTTTGGGCAGAGAGATTTATGGAGAACATACAAGCCCTTCACTTACCCGGCATTCTAAATACTCAAGCAGATTTTCTCAGCAGGAGGAAATTGGATCAGAAAGAGTGGTCGTTGAACAAGTCAGTGTTCCACTTAATTACCAGCAGATGGGGTGTTCCAGAAGTGGACATGATGGCAACCAGACAGAATGCTCAAGTCGAGACATTCTGTTCTCGATACAGGGATCTGACAGCTCTGACAACGGATGCGCATTCGATCCCATGGACGTTCAAATACGTCTACATATTTCCCCCAATTCAACTCATACCAAGAGTTTTGAAAAAGATTCAACAGGAGAGGGTACTAACTCTGGCTATTTTTTCCTGGTGGACCAGGAGACCCTGGTTTCCATGGGCACTTCAAATGTCTCTGGTTGCACCAATACGACTTCCGAATCAATCAGACCTGTTGAATCAAGGGCCGGTTCTCCATCCGAAACCGGAGGAGCTAGCACTGACGGCCTGGTTGTTTTTTAAAAAAAAGTAGGGGTCTTTCAGACAACACAATAAATACCCTACTTGCATCCAGAAAATCGTCTACTTCAACGTGTTACTATAAGATCGTGGAGAAGTTTACAGGATGGTGCGAATTCAAGGGAATAAATCCATTGCTGCCTACAGCCGAAATGGTGGTAGAGTTTCTTCAGCTTGGCCTACAAAAGAAACTGAGTCTCTCTACATTGAAAACTCATGTTTCGGCCATATCCGCATTAACGAATTTAAGATGGGCTAACAACCCGTTGGTCATTCGGTTCTTTCAAGGTGTAAAACACTTGGTCCCTCAAATTAGGCCATCTGTACAATTAAGCCCGCTTGAACCGCTGGAATCAGCAACAATTCGGAACTTAACATTCAAAACCCTTTTTCTCGTGGCCATAACATCAGCCCGGAGGGTATCAGAACTGAGAGCCTTAAGAGTATCAGCACCTTACCTGATATTTCTACATGATAAAGTGATTCTTAAAACAAATGCTACTTTTCTGCCAAAGGTAGTATCTAAGTTTCACATGAGTCAGGACTTGATACTTCCATGTTTCAAACCAACAGAAGGAGAGGAATCCGAATCACTTGATGTAGGCAGAGCACTTGCAGCATACAAGAAACGAACAGAAAGTTTCAGGAAGTCAGATGCACTTTTTGTAATCTTTGAAGGCGCGAAAGAAGGTCTTCAACCATCTAGAGCCACTTTAGCCTCATGGCTTAAATCTGCAATAAGACAGGCATATCAGGGCAGTTCGGTCCAGCAGCCTAACAGAATAACAGCGCACTCTACCAGAGCCATGGCAACTTCCTGGGCGATGGCTACTCGGGTATCTCCAGAGGAAATATGCAGAGCGGCAATGTGGTCGTCGTTGTCCACCTTTATTAAGCACTACAAACTAGATGTTTTGTCAGCAGGTCAATCTGATTTTGCTACTAAAGTTCTATAGGTGGCAAAATAAAGAAAATATTAAGCATCTTTATTGCTCCCTCCCATTATTTGGTTCTTGTTATTGCTTTTCAGATCCCATAGTGTGTCCACTGCCATTAGGACCAGGGAAAAATGAAAATCTTTTCATACTTACGGCGATTTTCTTTTCCTGGTCCGGGATGGCAGTGGACACATAACCCCTCCCCGGTTTCTTTTCAATTAAGATTTTTTGCAGGGAATTGTGGTATGGTCTTTCCTTTTAACATAGGGCTCGGACAGCTTCAAAAGACTTGAGGTGAGAGGGCCTAGGAACAATTTATCTACTGCTTTGGGGAGGAGCCTGTCAGGGGGCAGGACAAGAAGTTAACCCATAGTGTGTCATAGTGTTTTTCTGGCAAAGGTAAAAGAGCAGTTAATCATTGGTTGTGATGTCAGTTGTCTCAGCCTTGATTGACTGCATGGAGGGAGGGGCCAGCTTTCTCTGCCAGAATGGGGACAATAATTATCCTTAAGTATCTGATTAGTATTGCAGATAATAAAGTGCAAAATATATCAGTTGGGGTTGGGGGCTGGTAACTAACAATCGACCAGTTTTAAAAGTGGACATGCCCTTTTAGTATACGCAGAAACCTTTGCAGAATGTTGGTCTGAAGATATGCATTTAGAAACATACTGCCAGTAGGTAAGTATTGTGGTCTTGGGGTGGGATGGTGAGCAAGCTAACAGGGAGATTCAATAAACATTCTTATCGTTAAAAATTGTACATGCTGATTACTACAGTGCTGCTGTCCTTTAATGCATCCTAGCCATGCATTAGAGATAGGGACCTAGACTAGTCAATATTTCTTTTGGACTATGAGAAGCACCTAGTGCTTTAGGGCTGCTATTCGAATATTAGGGCAAGCTTCTGGGGGTGGAGAGAGTTTCTCCCACCCATGTAAGGGACTTTATAGGTTTTTCTATCTCTGTCCCTACCTTATCCCTGTCTCTCTTTTTCTCAGAACGGCTGGCTATGTGATGAGGATTTTAAAGTTTTAATGTATATTTATTACAAGTTATGTTTTATTATTCTCACAGGGTGCCTATATATATACAATTTGGGTTTGATTACAATATGGGGGGATACTATACTATTCACTTTATAATTTGTTTTATCCCCAGCAATCAATGCCGTAATCCCCACTGGGAGCAGTGCATCACACCTTCCAAGTGGCAATTGGAAATATCTCTGGATCAACTGTATTTTATGTATCAATAGCATTAACCTGCAACATTCCTTGTTTTTAGAACCTCATCCAGCTTTTTTTTTTTAAACTATCCAATGGACCTGCCATCACAATGTCCAATGTAAGACAGTTCCAAAGTTTTTCCGTTCTCACAGTGAAAAACCCTTTCTGAACTTGAATACTAAACTTCTTTCTTCAAGTTTTAAGGGATGTTCACGTGTCCTCTGACATGTACTTTTGGTGAACAATGCCCCAGATAGTGTATTGTATGTCCCATTAATGTATTTATACACAGTAATCATATCCCCACACAAGCGCCTTTTCTCTAGTTAACTTAATTGTAACTTATCCAATCTGTCTTCAAATTGAAGCTCCCCTATTCCCTTTATTATTTTAGCTGCCCTTCTCTGAAACCTCTCCATTTCCAAGATGTCCATTTTGTACACAGGATTGCAAAATTGCAATGCATATTCCAAATGAGGCCTTACCAATGCTTTGTAAATAACATTTATTGAATCCATACCTATCTTTATACCAGACAATATCTTGCTGGCTCTAGCTGTTGCTGCCTGGCATTGCTTGCTATCTTTAAGTTTGTTATCCACCAAAACCCCAAGATCCTTTTCCAACAGGGATTCACTTAACACAGAGCCATTTATAGTAGCACAAGGATTTTTAAGTCCAAAATGCATCACTATACATTAATCAACATTGATCTCATCTGCCAATGTGACAATCTATCTAGATCCACCTGCAAGGATTGCACATCCTCTGAAGTTTTTAATAGTCAACAAAGTTTTGTGTTGTCAGCAAACATAGAAACCTTGCTGAAAATACCCAGTTCCAAATCATTAATAAACCGATTAAATAGAAGTGCCCCAACACAGAACCTTGTAGCACCCCACTTAGAACTTTAGTCCATATTGATGTAGCCCCATTAACTACTGTGTCCACTGCCATCCCGGACCAGGAAAAGAAAATCGCCGTAAGTATGAAAAGATTTTCGTTTTTTTCTCCTGCACTTGCAAAGACAGGTGGCTCCCCCTTACTCTCGGGTAGCAGGGCTCTGAGCCTCTCTTCCCTGCTGCCAAGGCCGCAGAGGCAGAATCTCAGCTGCGGGTGTACTAACATGACCGACTAAGTCGCGTCCATGACGTCACCGCGACCGCGTCACTTCTGGGTTTGGGGGAAAATTTCAAATAGTGGCGTTCATGTCCCTCTCTCCTGCTTGTGGATGGTGCTGGGACAGAGATTCTGTGCTGTATCTGCCCCTGCTGTGTGCCATATTTGTGAGTTTGGCATTGCTATGCTCCTGTGCCTCTCTTCTGTGCTAGGCTTCAGGCTGTCTGCTTTCAGGTCCTAAGGTTACTGTGTTCTCTGCATAGGTGCCTGCCTGCCATGAGCTCTCACAAAAGGAGCTCGGATTCCAGGGGGTGAGCGTTTTTGTCAAGAGAGTGCCTCTGCTTTCAAATGTAGCCTGTGGCAGGTACCTCTGCCACAGGCTGAACCTACCCAATAATCATCTGGAGAGTTGGGAGAAATCACAGACAGAGAATCAGATGAGGAAAGGCCTAAAGACAACCTGCTCACGCACAAAGCTCTAAATTCCTTAATTAAAAAAATGAAGAAATGTTTAAGAATATCTGATTCTCCACCATCCAAATATTCAGATCTCATGTTCGTTAAAAATATCAAGATGCTGGTTCATTTCATGAGCAAATCCAGGAAGACATCAAGAAGGAATGGGCAACCCCCGACAAAAATTTTTCGCTTTCACAAAACCTTTACAAGACCTATCCCATTCATCCTTCAGACTCAACACTTTGGGATGAATGTCCTAAGGTTGATACAGCAATTATTAAGACGAATAGAAGAACAGCTCTCGCTACAGATGATACAGTAGGGACTCCATGGACAGGAAGGAAGACTCGCTTCTCAAAAGAACTTACCTTCTGGCAGGTGCATCCATCTGCCCGTCATTAGCCATTACCAGCTTTGCTAGGGATAACAAGGTTTGGATTTCTGACGTAGAGGAGGCCATAAACAACGGCACTCCATGAAACGAACTACTTAAGAGTCTGGCAGATATTAAGTTATCTAATGAATTTATGGCAGAAACATAGATGGACTCCATCAAATTATCCTCCAAAATCATGTGGTCCACTGTGGTCACTAGGCGTGCCTTATGGATCAGACAATGGAGGACTGATGCCTATTCCAAACAGAGTCTTACAAGTATTCCCTTCGAGGGTAACCTACTTTTTGGTCCCAAACTGGAAGGTTTGATAGAGAAAAACTCCAACAAGAAAAGTCTCCCTCAACCCAGAAGCTTCAGAGCGCCAACTGCTTCCTCTTCTGGTCAGCCCCAGCCATCATTCAGAGATCAGAGCCATTTTAAAAATAACAAAAAAAAATCCTCAAAAACAACACAGAGGAAGTGCCTGCCAGGGAGGAAAGACAAGGTGTCTACTCTCCCATATTTCCCATATTCAAAATGGAATCTCTAAAGTCAGTCACTATCCAGCTCCAGCAGGACGACTGGTTAGCAAAGATCGACATAAAAGACGCCTACCGTCATGTTCCCATTCGTCAGGAAAGCAGGAAATTATTGCGTTTTTACATCATGGGAAATCACTTGCAATACAAATGCCATACCATTTGGCCTAGCGACAGCTCCAAGGGTCTCTACCAAAATCCTGATCCCCATCATAGTCAACTTAAGATCCATGGGTCTCCATATATTCGCCTACTTGGACAACATCCTGATAAAGGCTTGTCCACTCTCCAGAACCACATCCAAATTACCCTCTATAAAGCCATGGGTGGATTATCAATTGGGAGAAGTCCAGTCTCACCCCAGCCAAACAAATTAAATTTTTGGGGAACATTCTCAACTCCCAAATTATAAAGATCTCTCTTCTCCTGAAATGGCAGATGGACATTCCTATCACACCCAGCATCCACTGCCTTGTTCTGTCAACACATTCTGGGGAAGCTCATATCCACACTGGAATCCGTTCGATGGGCCATGAATCATATCAGAACCTTTTAAATCTCCTTCCTAAAACAGTTTCACTCAAAAAATCAGAATCAACTGATCATCCTTTCCTTAAAAGTAAAGAAAGATCTGAAGTGGTGGACAAAGAAGGAAAATTTCCTTCCCATCTCCTTGGAAGTTCGGAACTGGATAAATGTCACCGCAGATGCCAGTCCTCTGGATTGGGTGCGACCTGTGGGTCACAGTTAGCACAGGGGAAGTGGAACAAGAAATTAGAAATCAGTACCTCAGAACCACAGGGGAATAATGGCAGTACTCCAAGCCCTCAAGGCATTTTAGCTCCAGATCATGGGCAAGTCCATTATGATCCAATCAGACAATGTGACAGTTGTGGCCTATATCAGGAAGAAAGGTGGCACTCGCAGACCCACAATGTGGAATATCTCAAAAACAATACTGACTTGGGCAGAACTCCACCTCAAAGACCTATCAGCATCTCACATCCCGGGACCCAACAACTTGAGAGCAGACTTCCTCAGCAGGAAAACTCTTCCCCCCGGGAGAATGGCGTCTCAACCCTCAGGTGTTCCAATCAATTTGCGACACCTGGGGGATGCCACTCTTAGACCTTATGGCCAGCAGAGAGAATGCTCAATTGGAGAAGTTCATATCCAGATTCCCAGACCACAAAGCAATAGCCACAGATGCTCTGTCTATTCCCTGGGGCCACCAGATGTCCTACATCTTCCCCCCCCCATTCCTCTCATCCCCAGAGTTCTCAAAAAAATCAGGGACGAGAAGGCCAACGTCATTGCGATTCTACCCTGGTGGCCTCGGAGACCATGGTTTCAGTGGGCTCTCCAACTATCAATCTGCCCTGTCATCAGACTACCTCTGAGGAAAGACCTTCTACTTCAAGGTCCAGTCCTTCACCCAGCCTTAAAGACGCTATGCCTAGCGGCCTGGAGAATGAAACAATATCCATGAAGAAAAGAGGATTTTCCAATCAAGTCATCCATACTCTCCTAGCTTCTAGAAAAGGGTCAACTACTACAAGGTACTACAAAATCTGGGAAATATTTAGCGACTGGAACAAAGCCAGAGGTCTATCTCCCCTCTCTACTTCAGTCAAAGTCATAGTTGAATTTCTTCAAGATGGGCTCAATAAAAACCTTTCCTTAGCATCCCTCAAATCCCAGGTTTCAGCTCTATCGGCTATAACTGACACCAGATGGGCCTTAGACCCCACCATAATATTTCCAGGGAGTCAAACATCTAAACCCACAAATTAGATCCAAGGTACCCCCTTGGGATCTACCAACAGTTCTTCAGGCTCTCCAGAATCCACCATTTGAATCAGTCTCTTCTTGTTCCATTAAGGACTTGACCCTCAAAACCATCTTTTTAGTAGCCATTACCTCGGCTAGAAGAGTCTCAGAAATCAGAGCTCTTAGAGCATCTCCACCCTTCATTTCTTTTCTCAGTGACAATGTCATCCTCAGAACTGATCCATTCTTACCAAAAGTTATATCCTCTTTTCATCTTAACGAGGACATTATACGCTAGTAGCCTCAGATGACTCCGACTCACCAGGAACACTACATCCTCTAGACGTGGGCAGATGTCTTAAAATATACTTAGAAAATTCGGCAGATTTCAGACTGATTCTCTGTTCATTCTCCACTCTGGCAACAAGAAACGACTTCAACCTACCTCATCTACCATCTCAGCTTGGATTAAAACCTGCATCAAGCAGGTATATACAAACATGGCTTCAGCCTCACCTAATCAGGTTACAGCACACTCAACCAGATTGGTGGAAGCCTCTTGGGCCTTCTCTGCCTGAGCATCACCAGAAGAAATCTGCAAAGCAGCTACCTGGAGTTCCATGAGCACCTTTGTTAAACACTACAACCTAGATGTGTTTTCTTCGTCTCAAGCAGATTTTGGCAAAAAGTTCTATCTGCTTCTCTCTAAATGCCGTGGTGAGTTCAGGGCCCAACATTGTAAATGGTGCAGCTCATAGATCAGATGGAATAGTCTAGTAAAGTCCACTGATCGACTGAGTCTATACTAAGCATGAACAACCAGTCTCCTATATGTGGAATGCTGTATCAAAAAGCCAAAGTTGTTATCCGCCTGAAAAGCTAAATTTGTAATACCGCTGTAAAGAGTCTGGCCAGGATATACGTTTCCGCGTCTTCACCCGACCAGTGCACAGTCCTGGGTCCGACACGATACCTCCGACTCCACTCGGAGCCCGGCTCCGCTATTCAAGTATCTCCGGTTGGGATACACAAAAACCACCCGATCACGCAATTGAGCTGCACAATAACTCCAGCGCCTTCCTACCATGACTCTAAACACGCAGACGCGATTTTCATCACTTCCTAGTGACTTTGTCAGGGCATCAAGGTTTAGCATTGTGGGTTGGGCTATAAATACACTGTCGTTACTCATTTCAAGGAGTGGAGTTGTCACGTTCCTTACCAAAGTGTTGCAATCAGGTTATCTATGTTTAAATACATTGTTGCATTAGAGCTCTCATCATTGTATCATTATAACAAAAAAGTCATATTGGACCACTTCCCTATATAGAATAACTAGGTAATGAAATATAGGACTTAAAGGGCATGTCCACCCCCAAAACTATAATCCCCCCCACTAATGGCCCCACCATGTAGTGTAATAAAATCCTTATCTCACATCCCAGCTCTATAAGGTTCTCCTGTAGTCCCCCCCTAAAGTCCCAAAAACTGCCCACCAGGAGGATAGCAGAGTCCATATAGGACTCTGCCTCCTATCTGGCCTCCGGGAGAAGTTTGGCATGCGTATTGCAGCCCTTCTCCCCCTCCCTCTCACTCCCGATTTGCGATCCCTCCCCCTACCATAAAAACCCTTGCCCATATAATAGAATATCTTCCCCCAGCCCCAACCGCAAAAAAATAATTTTAAGAAAGTCCACAGAACTCTACTTAACTTCCCTCTCTCCTCCGGCATTCTGAGAAGCCGCGTCCGTGATTGGCTGCCTTTCAACCAATCACGGACGCGGCTGCCAGTCCCGCCCCCTGCTTGCAGTGTCTTGCAAGCAGAAGACCGGGCTGGACGTCGGAGGAGAGAGGGAAGGTAAGTAAAGATCTGGGCACTTTCTTAAAACTATTTTATAGCGGTTGGGGCTGGGGGAAGATATTCTATTATATGGGAAAAATTTTTATAAGGGGGGACATGCCCTTTAATCTACCCAATATTAAGACACTAGATATTAAAAATAGAGCTTGATGTACCCAATTTTTTAAGGCAGGTGTCTAGTTGGCTTAATATTATTAAGTCTGATTCGCTCACACAGCACACAGGGTTAATAGAACTCGAGTTGCTCTATGACTGTCTGAACAAAACAAACCATTAAGCCAACTGTACTTTATCGCTATATTATCTCCCAGACATTCAGGGATAAATATGACTACTACCTGTGTCTATATACCATAGAAAGCATTATTAAACTTTTCATACCCGAAAAAACAACTGCCAATATAAATTTACATTACAGAAAGCATGAAAAATCACTGTCCTCATTTAGGCCCCCTGGGCTTAACGTATCCAAATCGTATATCCATTTGAGTTCTTTTTGTAACAGGGATCTCTCGACATCTCCCCCCTGATGCCCAATTTGATCTGTTCTAGGGCACAACCTTCTTGTCAATATTTAGTTTATGTTCCATCAGAGCATGCCTTGCCACACTGCTGCTATCTGGTTTATTTTTCCAGATTGCTCTGCAGTGTTCCTGCACACGACAAGTGAGGGTTCTTTTTGTCTTCCCTACATACTTTCTCCCACACTTACATAAAATAAGGTAGATGACTTGTCGACTCTGACATGTCATCAAATCATGTATCTTAAAGATTTTTCCTCCTCTACTGGTTTCTGTGCCAGTTTCCCACATCAGCCAACAAATGGAACATTTACCGCACTTGGTATTCCCTTTCCTCTGCTTCATTCCCAGCCACTTTTCCATAGACACTCCTGACTGCTGGAAATGGCTATGGGATAAAGTGTCCTTTAGTGAGGCAGCTCTTCTCGCTGTCATTATTGATTTTTGCCAACCTTTTCCTGTAAGTCTGGGTCCTCGCTTAGCAAGAACCAATACTTTTCAAGTGTCTGTTTTACATTTACCCACTGGGAATTGTACCTCGTAATTAACCTGATGGGACTTTGTGGCTTACTAGTTGGATTTTTCTGTAAAAAGGTCTTCTCCTTTAGACCTTAATGCTCTCCTGAATGCCATATCCAACAAATATTTATTATAGCCTCTTTTAATCAGGATTTTCTTGAGGATCTCGATTTGTTCCAGAAAATCCTCATCTCTGGAACAATTACGGCAGATTCTCAAGAATTGTCCTATTGGAATAGCCTCAATGGTAGATTTGGGGTGGTGACTTTTTGCTTGTAAGATCAAGTTCACAGCGGTGGGTTTTTTATATGCCACTGTGATGACCTTTCCATCTTGGATTTGGATTTTATGCATACCGCTGCGGCCGACCTTAGGGAATGAGGTCAAACCTCGCAACGTGATGACGTCACGTGACCTACTTCCGTGTATGGACAATTTGCACGGCTCTTTCCCCTCTCCATCCGTCATGGCAGCACTGATACGCCAAAAAAAAAAAATTCCCCCCAAAAGTTCTGTGGCACAGACAGGGTGGCGCTCTCATTAGCGAGATGGCCCTGTCCAGCAAACACTGAACTGTATATATAAAATGCCATGTCCAGCACAAACTGGCCTGTATATATAAAATGCCATGCCCAATACACACTGGCCGGCATATATCTAAAATGTCATGTCCAGCATATACTGACCTATATATATAAAATATGTCCAGAGCACACTGACCTGTATATATAAAATGCCATGACCAGCACACACTGACCTTTTTTCATAAAATGTCATGTCCAGAGCACACTGATCTGTATATATACTGTAAAATTCCATGTCCAGCACACACTGATCTGTATATATAAAATGTCATGTCCAGAGCACACCGGCCTGTAAATATAAAATGTCATGTCCAGCACACACTGACCTGTATTCATACAATGTCATGTCCAAAGCACACTGAACTGTATATATACTGTAAAATACCATGTCCAGCACACACTGATCTGTATATATAAAATGCCATGTCCAGAGCACACCGGCCTGTAAATATAAAATGTCATGTCCAGCACACACTGAACTGTATATATAAAATGCCATAGATGTCCAGCACACACTGACCTGTATATATAAAATGCCATGTCCAGCACACTTGGAACTTACTTGGGAACTAACACGGCACGCTTCTTCTCCTCCTGCGCACCCAGCCCAAGCCCACCAGTCAGTGGCAGCAGGGAATCTTTTTGCGCGCAATCGCACAGCAGTGATGCACGCTGCGCCAACGGCCTGACTTTAAGGAACTAAACCACCAATGATTCCGAGTCCTGTTAGGGCCGATCTGGATTAAAGCAGCGGCCAGCGCTACAGATAAACCCACAATTTTTATGGATACTGGGGCCCCTGGACGGCTACTGACGGGCCCCCTTGTCATCTGGGCCCCAGGCACTTGCCTCTGCCAGTGGGACAGCGCTCATTGATCAGCCAAGGTCGAATGACGTTTGTGTATCTTCTAGGAACTGAACAACCGGCAGGAACTCAGGAGGATCCACCAGGAAGCGAGCCCACAAGTAACTGAGGAGGTTCCATCAGAAACCGAGCCAGGAAGTGGAAGTAGGCCCCCAACTGGCCGGCTAAAAGCGTGAAGTCAGTTCGATGATCCTCTAAGAACCGTCAAGAAGTTCAGTCAGACGGTGTTCGTTGATCCGCCAGGGTTGGAACTGAGTCCCCAACCGACCGGCCACGTGTGTGAAGTCCAGTGGGAATGGTGCTCATTGATCCGCCAAGGTCGAATGACGTTTGTTGATCCTCCAGGAACTAAAGAACCGGCAGGAATTTAGGAGGATCCACCAGGAAGCGAGCCCACAAGGAACTGAGGTCATAGCTGGAAGGGCTCGCCGGAACTGATCAGCATTTTATACCCCATTCACATGATCTGAGGTTAGTCATTGGTGCGCTCAGCAACCAATCATGATGAGGGCTGTGAGACACACCCCCGCTACTCCTTCCTCCACTAACGTGCGGCGATACGTGCACTACGTGGTAAGTGTAACTATAGCAACCCGACGCTACGGTCGGAAAACAGAACAAGATAGCAGCCCTTATGTTTCAATGTTATCATGTTCATACAGCAATATTATGGATATCATTCTACCCACAGCAATATTATGAGTTGTCATTCTGCCACATCAGATGCAATATGTGCATAAGAAATGATGGTATAATCTTATATAGGATGAAAATGTCTATCCATAAGAAATCATGGTCTTTATATCTGTTGTATTCAATTAGATCAACTGGACTTGAAATGTGTCTTGAAGAGTTCGCTAGTCATCGACTGGCTTTCTCAATTCAGATAAATATCTACACCCTATACTTGGTTATTCACATATATTAGAGGTTAAAGAAACGCATTGAACTGTATTTTATCGTTAAGTCCAATGGGTGCTAATGCATTCAGTAAGAAGATCCAACGGCTTTCATGTCTGATTAGGTTATGTTCCTGTCACCTCCTCTGATCCCTAATGGTACTTTTCCCAAGATAAACCATCTGAGACCTTCGGGTGATGCCTTATGATACATTAAAAAATGATAGCAACATTCGTCAATTTATCCTGTCTCTGTTTCTAATGGTAGCTGTTCGTATGTTCGATAGATGTTCGATTATTCGATCTTTCGCTCTACGAGAGGTCATCCCGACATTCTCTTTGACATGGGCCAATCAGTACATAGATTACTCATTCTGTTGAGCAGTTGGTATATCAGTGAGATAGTGTTTCTTTCCGAATCGGTCCACAATGTGGTCTGTTTGTAATGTGTTGTTGCATACACCGCAATGGCCACATTTGAAAAACCTTGGATGTGAGAAAAGTGTCAATTTCTTTAGTTCACTGAATGAAATGATATATATAGTTTATCCCTCAATGTAGGAGCACGTTTGATATGAATGAAGGTTGAGGGGAATTTTGCTAGATATAGATCTGTCACACATTAGAAATAGTCCAATTGTTTTGATGATTCTTCTACTGATTGGTAATTGTCATTGAATTGTGTAATAAAGCGTATTTGGTCATCCAGGATACGTTTTCGTGGTGTGGTTTAGGTGTTGTAATAGGGTTTCCCTGTCAGTTTTCAATGCTTCTGTAAGCATTGTTAATTTGATTCATGGAATAGCCTCTCTGTTTGAAAACGGTTTTTCATTCCATTGCGCGAGCTTGAAGATATCACGTTCAGTACAGTTTCGGCGTAATCTCAAGAACTCCAAATGGAATTGATTTTTTTACGTTCGGGTGGTGAGCACTAGTATGGTGTAAAACGCTGTTGGTGGCAGTTTCTTTCTAAATAAATCAGATTGCAAACACCTCCTACTTTCCTGATGGTAATATCCAGAAAGTTTACCCCAAGAGGGTCATATTGAGTTGTCAATTTGATGTTAAGATTGTTATTATTCAAAATTGCCAAGAAGTCATGTAGTTTGTCAACAGGGCCATCCCAAAGAAAGAAGAGGTCATCAATGTATCTGGACCACAAGGAAATATGTTCCTGATATTGAGAACATGTATTCTCTCCAAATACACATGTTTCCTCCCACCATCCTAGAAATAGGTTAGCGTAAGTTGGTGCGCAGGCCATCCCCATTGCTGTACCCCTGGTTTGTAAATAGTAGGTATTATTAAAAAGAAAATAGTTATGGGATAGTACAAATTTCAGCAAAGTCAGATAAAAATCTTTAGTTGCTTTGTCCATATTTTCTTTTTCCAGGAAGTAACTAACAGTGTTGATACCGGATTCATGCTTTATTGATGTATATAATGATTCAACATCTGATGTGACCAATATCGTATTATCATTTACAGGCAGTGAGTCAATCTTGGAAAGAATGTCCATGGTATCTCTTGCATAGGAATTGAGATTCTTAACGAAGTGCCGCAGCTTGCAGTCTAAGAACTGATTAGCTTTTTCAGTTAGGTTGTCTTTGCCTGAGACGATAGGTCTTCCAGGAGGAATATTTTTGTTCTTATGTACTTTTGGAAGAAGGTATAGAGTAGCTGTTCGGGATGTGGGTTTATATAGGAATTTGTATTCTTTATCTGATATGATATTGTGTTCTCTATGATTTTGTGTTGAAAGCATTAAACGGATTATCAGACAGTTTGGTGTATGTAGTTCGGTCTGATAATTGTCGTCTGATCTCTAGTTTGTACATATCTGTGGGCCATAACACAATGTTTCCTCCTTTGTCTGAAGGTTTAATTTGAATGTCATTCCAGTTTTGTATTTCTTTAAGTGCCTTTTCCTGTGCAGTATTTAAGTTTGAATTCAAAGGGGGGGTTTGAGATTTCACCACCATACTGCATACCGTATTGGAAAATGTTTGAACTGTGGGAAAACTAGACAATTCTGGCATATATTTAGATTTAAGTTTGATAATCTTCTCCTCTAATGTTATTTCATCATTTCTCTGAGTTAGAATTCCCAGAGTGCCATTTGGATCATAGGAATCAGGCATATTATATAGTTCCATTAAAGTATTTAGGTTTGAGATGTCATTAGATTCATGGTTAGTAGTGTCAACTAACTCCGTGCCAAATTTGATTCTGCATGCCAATTTGCGGCAGAACAGGGCAAGATCTTTAATAATTTTGAAATGATCAAAAGTGTTTGAGGGGGAGAAAGAAAGGCCTAGTTTGGTCTCATCATATTTTACCACGGCGAGCACACAGGATCCACTAGCCAAGCACACGTCCCTACCAGTGTGATGACCCAGACCAATGATCGCCCACAATTGTAATGTCCAAGACCGTACAACGATCTTACAGTGGCCCGAGATGCGCGACCTCCTTTCGCAAATGACGAAATCATGGTGTTCATAAGTTAAGAGTGCCAACATAAAATTTCTATTTGCCTACCCAGCCCGCTACTGTAGTCGAACCAGGCAGAGTGCATTTGTGCAGAATCCCTGCTAGATACACTCGACGGAGCGGGTGAACGTGGCAATCAGTTCCAGCCAGACCCCTGCGGGAGCACAGAAAGCACATGGTATTGGGCTATAGAGTTTTTGACACCTGAAACAGATGGGGGGCGCAACACTTGAAGCGGCATGGTTTCTGAGGGAACATAGGCCGTGGCCTTGTGGAGGTGGTATGGTGGGCTTATTTACACTGACTGGTGAACTGGAGGCTGAATTAACACTGATGGGGTGGACTGGTTCGGAAATGCGATATTGCAGGAAGGGATATTTTTTTAAACTGCTGGTCTTTTAAGTGTTCCGCAGGGGGCACCCTGAGCAATGTTTGTTTGCTTCATGTAGTGGCATCCCAGGGTTCAGGTGTGGGACCAGTGAAGCACATGGTGGTAGCTATGGGGGTCATGTGTGTGGGCACAGGGAAGCAGATGGTATTGGTTATGGGGGTGTTGTAAGTGTGGAGCACACGGAAATTGAAGAGTAAGGCTGTCTTACTGTCCAAACGTTGCGTGTTCTGTCTCTCCTCCCGACCCCTCTCTGCAGAAATCTCCCCTAGCATAAAAACTTTAGGATATTGTAGGGCAAACCCTCCCACCCCCAACCGTTAAGTTAAAAAATATTTTTTCAACGGTATTTACAGCTCCCGGCTGCCAGCATCTCTCCTCCATTCTGGCAACTGAGGCTGTGATTGGCTGCCTCACAGCCACGGCTGCCAGTCCAGCCCCTGCTTGTAGATCCGACAGGCAGGGGAACCAGACCAGAGTGACGCTGGAACAGGAGCTGTAAGTAGTGTATGGGGTGATTTTTAAGCTTTTAACTTGGCAGTTGGGGGTGGGAGGGTATGCCTACAATATGCAGGAATGTTTCTTTGGTGAGATGGAGATGCCCTTTAAGGAGGGTTTAGCCTCACCACACTTAAGACCCCATAGCCACCCCATGTTTTTCCTTGTGCCCCACAACAAACTCCCACAGCAATACCATGTGTTTCCCTTTGCCCCACCTTACTAAACCCCCATACCCAACACCATTTGCTTCCCTCTGCCCACATACACGAAACCCCTATTACCAACACTATGGCTTCCCTGAGCCCCACACACCTGAACCCCCATAGCCAGGGCCCCTATTTACCATGAGGCAGAGTGGCACCCCTGCAAGAAGAAAGGCGATAGACAGGCAGTGGTGAGAAATTTTTCGCTGACCGGCGCAATATGGGCACGGCCATAAAAAGTGTGAGTGCTCCCGCATGACTCCCAATATCATGTACTATGAAGTTGGTTCAACTCCACTTCTGCTTTCTTTAGAGAGTCATGAGTCAGTCAGGACACACCACCCTGCGCTAATGCTCAGCAGAACATAGGTCTTCTGTCAAGGAAGGAGTCAGTGGAATCAAAACGCCCCATAGTGCACAGCACTATTAATTGCTTTGCTGCCTATTGGTCCTCTGAGGCTCCTCTCTTGTGCTAACAGGTGATTACAGTCCAGCAGCAGCCATAGAGAGAGGGAAGGAGGGCTGGTGTGGCGCAGTGCAGATATAGAGAGAGCAGGCTGAGCTACTGCAACAAAGTTTGTTTATCTTCTCCACTTCTTGTGATTTTCAACTTCTGAATGCCGCTGCCGTGTTAAAGTAGGTGTGGCTTTCTCGCGGCTGTGGTTTGTTGGGTGGGCGAGGCTAAGTTTTTACAATTTTTAACTTCCTATCCACATAGGATTTAAACAGTTCCTCAGACAATCAATTAGCTATAATGTAAATACTAGAAACAGATACTACATCCATTTCTCAAACAGCTTGTGCTGCTACTACCATATTGCTCCTTTTAGATTTTGTTGTCAAATCAATATAATTTATTTTATAGCCTGTGCTATACATGTTGGTTCAACTGTTACAATACATTAGAAATGCCATACTCTTGTAGCATAAAAAATGTTAGCCAAAGTTTTGTAAGCCTCTCACCACATCAAGGTAGACTCTTTCAGCAGGGCACTAACTATCCCAACTAGTCTAACCTAGCCTAACACACTTACTAAGCTAGCCTAACCATTTAAAATGATTTTTAACAACGTCTATGCTCTTACTAGGGCATGCTTTCCCTGAGACAATCTCTCACCTGCCTCATGGCAGATGTGGCCTGCCTATAACTGTGAGACACTGACTGAGTTTTCTGTGAGTTTTTGGAGCCTTTGGGGTGTGGTGCTGGGCCTTGCTGGGTGCCTGTCTTTCCATCTCAGAATATTTCTGTGAGAGTGAGATTTATATTTTAAAGCATTTTAATGCCCTTTATAATATTCTATGTAAAGGGTAAGAGACAATACTCTTTGTTGCACGTAAACCATATACAAATGAGATGCTGTTTCGCCTGTCAAATGCTGTGATCAGTTGTATTGTCTGAAATATTGCCCCATGATGTCTACCTCTGCTTGCTGTCTTTACTTCCATTAGATGCACAGAATGTATGATTTTAAAGGAGAGTTAACTAAAAATTGTTACAGCACAGGCTGTAAAATATACATATTTTATTATTGAGCAACAAAAACCTGAAAGGAGCATATGGTAGAGGCAACACAGCGTTTGAGAAGGGGATGTAATAAAGATCTGTTTCTAGTAATTTACATTACCACAGACTCTATAACTGTCACTTTGTAACACCATTTGTCTCTCACCTCTGAATTCAGCTTCTTACTGTTGAAATAATTTATAGAACATTTCTGAGTACTGGCAATCTATGATGTCATCTGGCTTCTAGTGTTGCCTCTTCTTGGTGGTCCCAGTACCAAAACTCCTTCTGCACATGCTAACTAGCTACCTTGTGTTGGTTTTCCACTCCCCTTATGCTAAGCTGCATGTAACAGTTGAACTCAGAGTCCTCACCTGCCAGTGTCTCCCAGCCAATCATCAGAGATTGCGTGAATATTATTAGCTGGTTTTCCTGCTCAAACAGAGTAAGGAAGGTGTCAACCCTTTTCATATGTATTTGGAAGCCTTGTTAACCCTTTTATTTGTGAGCATTTCTGCAAAGACTGTCTTGTATGTGTTTATTTCTGCACTCTACCTTATATTAGTGTGTGTATTGCTGAAATGTACATTTAGGGCACGGCCACACTGCAACGCACATGAATCCCACACGATTCATTGTGTTGCGCTTGCGATTTGTCCATTGTCATTATGAAAACGCATGTGATTGCACAAAAAAACGCATGCGTTACCAAATTGCTGTCAAATGTTGAATAGCAACACACCCAAAATCGCAAGATTTTGGTGTGTTACTGCAATTTTAATACAATTGGAAAATTGCAATCGCCTGAAAAACGCGCTTGTGTGGCCTAGCCCTTAGAAGTGTAATGCAAGCTGCATTGATTTCAGTTTAGCCATACAGCAGTATTTAATGCAATGGAATTTCCTGAGGCTGTGGCCCCACTTAAGTGCAAGGGAGGATGCACGGTCGCAATAATGCTCGATTGGCTTGATCCCGTGCATGGGCTTTGCGCTTCCACAATTAAACCCAGCAGAGAGCATCAATACAGACATGGTGATCGCATGCACTCCAATAGCACTGGAAATGCATTGCATGTAGTGGGGCCGGTCCCATAGCTATACATGCCTGCATTCCCACTACAGCACATCGGATCACAAACCCAATCAAAAACGCACTAGTGGAAGCTAGCCCTAAGTGTTTGAATCTTAAAGGGCATGTCCACCCCCAAAACTATAATCCCCCCCACTAATGGCCCCACCATGTAGTGTAATAAAATCCTTACCTCACATCCAGCTCCATAAGGTTCTCCTGTAGTCCCTACCCCCCCAAATTCCCAAAAACTGCCCACCAGGATGATAGCAGAGTCCATATAGGACTCTGCCTCCTATCTGGCCTCCGGGAGAAGTTTGGCATGCGTACTGCAGCCCTTCTCCCCCTCCCTCCCGTTTTGCTATCCCTCCCCCTACCATAAAACCCCTTGGCCATGTAATAGTATTGTTCCCCCAGCCCAACCGCATAAAAATAATTTTAAGAAAGTCCTCAGAACTGTACTTACCTTCCCTATCTCCACCGGCATTCTGAGAAGCCGGAAGCCGTGTCCGTGATTGGCTGCCTCTCAGCCAATCATGGATGCGGCTGCCGGTCCCGCCCCCTGCTTGCAGTGTCTTGCAAGCAGAAGGCCGGGCCGGGCGTCGGAGGAGAGAGGGAAGGTAAGTAAACATCGGGGCACTTTCTTAAACTTTTTTTATAGCGGTTGGGGCTGGGGGAACATATACTATCACATGACAAAAGTTTAAAATAGGGGTGGACATGCCCTTTAAAGGGAAAGGTGGCAACCCCAGTAGAATTGAACTGACTGATTTACAAGGTGCAGCATATTGACGTGAACATGGTCTTAGCACAGCTCTGTGCAATGCATTTTAAAGGGGAATGTTGGAGCCTGGAAGTAGTGTAAAGGCAAAGGCCACCTTTGCCTTTAAGACCCAAACATGTATTAAATATACATGTTGTAGTGCTAAGTACCATTGCATTAAATACAAACTGTATCAGCCTGCATCATTGCTTCTAGAAAATACTACAACCTTTTGTTGTGTACATATTATCAGGCCTATGTCATTAAAGTTCTTATGCTAAAATCTGATTGTTGTGAAAAAATTTGCACACATTTTAACGATAAGAACTTTTAATACATAGGCCTGTATACAGTATGGTGTTAGGTCTTAAAGGCAAAGGTGGGAACCCTAGTTGGAAGAGTTTCTTTATGCTAAACTTCCCACAGCAGCCCTCCTGCTGCATTAATTTTATAGAACATGTTTGCGTTCCCTCTAGCAGTGCCCCTTATATTGGCATTCCCTCCAATAATTCCTATTAATATGCATATTTATATAAACAACATGGTGCAGAGCTGCAAATGGCATACCCTCCAACATTCAACTTTAATATATACACTTATAGAGCATGGTGCAGTGCTGCAGGTGAGGATGTATAATGACCTGGTGTCAGCACAGCTCTGTGCAATGCATTTCTCTGTTTAATGCATTTCTTAGCTGTTGTTTTTATACAGACAGCTGAATCAAAAACACATTCTTCCTACCCTCCTCATCCTTAGGTACCTGAAATGCTTGCACTGAGCTGTCTAAGTCAGGTGCACATCTCTATCCTCCCCTACGTTCTGCACCATGTGGTTCCTATAAAACACATTCTTCCTACCCCCATCATTCCCTTTAATGACACTGAGAGAAAGCATTGCACTGAGCTGTGCTAGATCAGGTGCACATCTCTATCCTCCCCCTACAGTTCTGCACCATGTGGTTCTATAAAACAACTCTTCCTACCCTCCAACATTGCCCTTAGAAGCTACACTTTCCACTATATTGCTACAGCTGACGAGAGCTAGAGACCTTCCCACTACGAGCCATATTTATAAGGTGTGGTATCGCCTTCTTTAGCGATCGTTAATGGCGATCGTCACTTTATGATCACTATCGAAAATCTTGTAAATGTACGTAAATCTAAGACTGCCTGTAAAATATTATTATGGTAGTTTATTACCGCACGTTATGGTATACTACTGCCACAGTCATACAGTAAAGAAAACCAGCGGTATCGCAAGTTTTTAAATATGGCCCTCCAAAACTTAAACAATGCATTGCAGGTGAAACATACAAAGACATAGGTCTCTAAGGCTGAGGCCACACTGCATGCGCAAAAACGTGAACGCACAGGAATCGCGCACAAAATCGCGAGCGTTATCGCACGCGATTGTGGGCGCTTTTCTTGTGCTTCACGTTTTGCGCATGCATTTTTGCGTTATGGAAACGCTGCGTTAACGCAACAAAAATGGTGAACGCATGCGTTACCAAAATGCGAACGGAGGCGCAATGCATGCGCATCATTTTTGCGTTCCCGCAATTTCCATTTTAGCGAAAATGCGGAGCGCGAAAAACACGCTAGTGTGGCCTGCCCTCACTGTGAATAGTGCAGGTTTGTTGAAAAACATGCATGCTACATGTTTCTGAACCACTTGTCCTTCCTCAAGTGCTTGAGTGGGCCTGAAACATGTAGCATGCATGTTTTGCAATGAACTTGCAATATTCACAACAGAATGTGTCTTTGTATGTTTCACCTGCAATTTATTGTTTATCAGATTTGGTGGAGTGAAAGTCGTAGGTAGACATACGTTATTTCACATCGGACACACTAGATACCCACCTATATACATCACACTACAAACACTGCTACTAGGAAAGTGTTAATCATCTGAACCACCAATTTAATATTGAAGATTTAATATCATTCAGGTATACACCCTACCACAGTACGCTTTTAGGAGGAGGCTACAGTCCGGAAGGTGCAGGATACAGAGGCTGCTGGGAAATGTAGGCTGGATACTGGAACAAGGTTCGGCTGGTACTGTAGGCTGTTTGCTGGAACAATGGTGCTGTGGGAACTGTAGGTGACTGCTGGAACAATGGTGCTGCTGGGTACTGTAGGCTGGACCAAGGTGCTGCTGGGAACTGAAGGCTGTATGCTGGAACAATGGTGCTGTGGGAACTGTAGCTGCTGCTGGAACATGTGCTGCTGGACTGCAGGCTGGACCAAAGGTGCTGCTGGGAACTGAAGGCTGTATGCTGGAACAATGGTGCTGTTGGGAACTGTAGGCTGACTGCTGGAACAATGGTGCTGCGGGAACTGAAGCTGTATGCTGCAAGGTAAGTAACTGGATGCAGGCAAGGTGAGACACTGGAAACAGCAAGGTAGGTACTGGATACAGGCAAGGTAAGTATTGGATGCAGGCAAGGTAAGTAAGGAGCAGGATCCAAGGCAGGTAAGTACAGGAGCCAGGGAGGTAGCAGAATGCACAATCGGGCACCGGGTCCAGGAGGACACCGGCTTTTCATATTTGCGCCCCCGGCGTGTCGGCGGCGTGACGTCATGACGTCGAGCCGCCCACCCGGAAGTGCAGTGCGGCGCGGGACCGGAGCGGCAGGTAAGTTCGTGACACAAGGTACTGGCAGGCAAGGGAAAATGTCTTCAGAGTTTGGGAACAAACAGAACTTAAAATGATCTCATAGAGGTAAAGAAAAAAAACCTTCCATGGCAGAAGAATGTTGAGGCAAGAACTTTCTAACTTATACTTTGATTTTTGGGTTTAGTTCTCCTTTAAATACCTATGTGATAGGAAGTTCTAAATTGTGGCCTATTGACAGAAAAAACAGTTTGGTTCAGGCCGCAAAAACCCTAAAGTGCCCCTGGCGCTAGTGGCTGGGACTGTGCATGCACCAGTGTCTGATATACAGTATCTCATCTCCCACTTTCCTCTGATCAGATACTGAGTTACAGTACATACAGTATAGCATAATACATACAGTAATCTAGACATAGCTGTATTTTAACATATGGACGTAACACCGGGCCGGTTACACCTCAGGAGCCTGTAGGCCCAAAGAGTCTGGCGCCCTTAACCACACCCCTAAAACCATACCACCCCCCTAAACCACACCCATTTCTCTTTTTGGGGGAAGAAATCCTATATAATAAAATGCAAGTGTGCGTCCCTGTTCGTGTGTGTGTGTGGCTGGAATCTACCTGATTGGCTGCTTCTTTTCCCTTCAGACCAGAACAGCCAATTGGATCACAAGTTTGCATTAAGGGGCGACACAAGACCACAGACTGCTATGCTCTGGGTGGGTTGATTTCTTAAGTTAACTCTTCACAGTGTGAAAATTCCTGTCCATGCTGCATTACTGGGTCTGACACCAATAAACTGTACACACACAGTTATGTTCTAAGATCTCTGGGTGGGGGACAGTGAGGCGGGGGTAGCTGGTGGGGGTGTTGTGATTGTCCTGGACCCCAATGATATTAATTATGTGTCTGTGGGGGGTTGTGAGGGAGAGGGTTGCACTAGACATCAATGTCTGGGTGAGGGTGGGGGGAGTCAGAACTGCTCCTGACATGACATCATGCTAAATTAACCTCCTATTAACCAAAGGTGTCAGGGCTGGCTGTAAACAGAGTGACAGAGGGGGGGGGGGGGCTGGGGGGGGGGGACAGAGGGGTGGGACCTGGTCTGGGACAGTGTGGGGGGGTCTGGGGCAGAGGAGGGCCCTGGGTCGGCGCAGGGGGGGTCGGGGACAGAGGGGTGGGATCGGGGGTCTTGGACAGTGTGGGGGGCCCGGGGTCTGGGGCAGAGGAGGGGCCCTGGGTCTGGCCCACAGGGGGGCCCTGGGTCTGGCACAGAGGGGGCACAGAGGGAGGGGACTCTGGATCTGTGACAGAGTGGGGGACCCTGGGTCTGGGACAGAAGGGGGGGCCCTGGGTCGGACAGAGGGGGGCCATGGGTCTGGGGCAGAGGGGGGGGCCAGGGCACTAAGAGGGAATGTGGCCTTGAGACATGGAGGATGGAGGCACTCTGCTTCTAGCGCCTGTTATTGTAACAGGCTTAATGTCTAGTAGACTATAAGGGGTTGAATTGGTGGGAGGAGATTGACAGCCGCCCCTCCAAACTCAGGCGCCCCTAGCCGCGTCCTAATGGTAAATCCAGCCCTGTTGTAAACTGAGAAACCGGAACTATAACTATTCTGACATTATCACCTTGAACTCTTGTTCCTATAAAACCTCTCCCAACATAGGGTGTGTTATTAGACTTGTAAAAAAGGGACTGGGTGGCCCTTTACACAATATATATATAAAAGCAGTAATAATGAGTGAACTCAAGGGTCTTTTCACACGGTTTATTAGTGCATCAAAAAAGTGCAACAATAGTGAAATCAGCAACGTTTCATTCTGGATCTGGAGAGTGAGGGCCCATACTACCTACCTGTATATATATATATATATATATATATATTATTATTATATGTGTGTGTTTATTATTATTATATATATATATATATTATATAAAATACTCTGTTGTATTCCTAATACCCATCTGGTTAAGTGAGTGTGAGTGCTCGCACAGTACAGTGCATACAGTAAGTAAGTACATACAGTGTGTACAGTACATATAGTACATAAAGTACAGTACATATGGTATAGTACATTCATACAGTATAGTACAGTACATATGTATAGTACATACAGTACAGTACATAAGGTTAGTACATTACAATCTGTATAGTACAGTATTACGTAATGTAGTAGCTGTGATTTTTACATATTGACTTTACACTGAGACCAATATAGCCAAAACTATCTTACATACTAGTCTGACAATTATCACCTTGGCACCTCTTGTTCCTAACCCCCCCAACATAGATTGTATAATTAAGACGTGTAAGAAGTGGGTTGATGGCCCTTTATTTAATATACTGTATCTATATATATGAAAGTCAATGTATGGATGTATATATGTATGTTCCAGAAAAACTTCAAACAGTTGGACCAATCTTCATGAGACTTGATAACTTTGTTTAAGGACCTGGAAAAAAACAAAGGCTACTTTACCACTTTTTCAAACACCCCCTACCATGTTTTTTTAGACCCCTTTTAAGTTAATTAACCCGTGTGCTGCCACCTGGTGGTGAATCGAGGCATCACCTACCGTAAGTTAATTGCATAACTTCCAAATGTCAACGATTGTTCAGACATTTCATAAATTAAATAAGATAGGGAGTGTATAAGGCACTACTGCTCCCCTTATATTCCCAGAATACGTTACCCAGGTCGGGAGTAGTATCAGGTTCGGGTCTCTGTTGAATTTCGGTTACAGGTTTGGGTCGGACTTTAGAAAAAAACGGGCAACACCAGGTACTCTGTTAGTATTTTATAGGAACACTACAGCTAAAAATTATTTAGATTTTTATGGTGGGTCGGATGTTGTATTCCTGCACGCTCATTGGCAGGACTGTGCACGTGTGGGTGACGTAATTATGCCATCCAGTGTTTGGTCACAGTGTGATTATGTCACCTATTCATGGTCACGCTGAGGCGCATGCGTGTGATGTCACACCGCATGCGCACTGACATCACGCGCGCACACGTGGAACATGTGAAATTACGCTTGGCGGCCCAAGAAACAAAATCTTGCATCTTGAAACTTAAAGTTTCATGGTGTACTTATCCTTTAAAGATGAAATAGCCAATAACAGCTCTCTCTACATTTCCCCTTTAATTCGACAGCGCACTATTTGTGTGCCATAAGATAAGTCACCCAAAATTCTTTTTTCTATTGTTTGCGCTGTGCAGTTACACACACAAACCGCTACTTTAAAGGGCATGTCCACCCCCAAATCTAAAATTTGCCCCAGTGCTGGCCCCTCTGTATAGTTTTAAAAAATCCTTACCTTACATCCCTGCTCCTTATGGTTCTCCTGCAGTCCATGTACAGGAAACTGAAGAGTATGGCTGTCTTCTTGTCCAAAGGTCTCTGCTCTCTGTCTAACCTCCGGGAGGGAGGACCCCAACCACCGTGTTAATACTGAAAAAAAAAAAACTTCTGATTTACACTTACAGCCCTTCGCTCCTATGCCTATCTTCACAGCCGGCAGCTGCATCTTTGATTGGCTCACTAGCAGCCAATCACAGACGCGCTGTAGGTCAAACTTTTTACCATATCAATTTCCAAACCAATTTATCAGTGTTTGTGTGCCAAGCATTTACCAGTTCCTGGCTGTGTGCAGTGCCAAGCATTTTCCAGTGTTGATGTGAAAGCATCCACGCAGGTGGCTGGTCAGTCTGTTTTGTTTCTAGCCCTGGGGGCCTCCCCGCACTAATGTTTCATCCCCATCATAGTTTGAAAAAGAAAAAGTGTGATGCACACCACAGTATAAATCCTGCAAGAAAGGGTAATAGTTAGTAGGGGGACTTTTTTCCTTTGTGTTTGTTATGATTACATATCCCCAATTACCCTAACTTGTATAGATGTCAGTAACAACGGTGATTACGGATTTAAAAATATAAGTTTATTAGATATGCATTAAAATATGTGAGCAAGACACACCTTAAAAACTTTGAAAAAATGGGAATCATCCGGTATACAAACATAAATGAGTGGGGGTGGAGGTAGTTACGTATCAAAATCTCCCCCATCAGTATGGTGAGGTATATGCAGTGAGTAGTTACCAACAATCTCTCATAACAGTTCAAACAGTATATACAAAATATACAGAGGGATATTCCTAGTTCAGATCCCTCTACTGGGTATATAGATTCCCCATAGAAAATAAGAAAAAGAGACTAGATCCCACATATAGCACTCATAGAGACTTCTAGTCTGAAAGCCCAGGCAAAGTAATATGCACTAGACGGGTCCTGTATTACACTCCCCTCGAACACAAAGGTATCTCGAGGAGGTCAGGCAGCCGGACGGGTGCAGCAGGATCTAGCAACGGAAGTATATAGATTAAAAAGTAAAAGTGTACTACACAGGGCTGGATTTACCATTAGGCACGCGGCTAGGGGCGCCTGAGTTTGGAGGGGCGGCTGTCAATCTCCTCCCACCAATTCAACCCCTTTATAGTCTACTAGACATTAAGCCTGTTACAATAACAGGCGCTAGAAGCCCAGAGTGTCTCCATCCTCCATGTCTCAAGGCCACAGTTCCCTCTTAGTGTCCCGCTCTGCCCCAGACCCATGGCCCCCCTCTGTCCCAGACCCAGGGCCCCCCCTTTCTGTCCCAGACCCAGGGTCCCCCACTCTGTCACAGATCCAGAGTCCCCTCCCTCTGTCCCCCTCTGTGCCAGACCCAGGGCCCCCCTGTGTGCCAGACCCAGGGCCCCTCCTCTGCCCCAGACCCAGGGCCCCCCCACACTGTCCAAGACCCAGATCCCACCCCCTCTGTCCCAGACCCCCCCTGCGCCAGACCCAGGGCCCCTCCTCTGCCCCAGACCCCCCCACACTGTCCCAGACCCAGGTCCCACCCCCTCTGTCCCACCCCAAAGCCCCCCCACCCTCTGTCACTCTGCTTTACACCAGCCCTGACACCTTTGGTTAATAGGAGGTTAATTTAGCATGATGTCATGTCATGAGCAGTTCTGACTCCCCCCACCCTCACCCAGACATTGATGTCTAGTGCAACCCTCTCCCTCACAACCCCCCACAGACACATAATTAATATCATTGGGGTCCAGGACAATCACACACACCCCACCAGCTACCCCCTGCCTCACTGTCCCCCACCCAGAGATCTTAGAACATAACTGGTGTGTGTACAGTTTATTGGTGTCAGACCCAGTAATGCAGCATGGACAGGAATTTTCACACTGTGAAGAGTTAACTTAAGAAATCAACCCACCCAGAGCAGCTAGCAGTCTGTGGTCTGTGGTCCCGCCCCTTAATGCAAACTTGTGATCCAATTGGCTGTTCTGGTCTGAAGGGAAAAGAAGCAGCCAATCAGGTAGATTCCAGCCACACACACACACTGACACAGGGACGCACACTTGCATTTTATTATATAGGATTTTCTTCCCCCAAAAAGAGAAATGGGTGTGGTTTAGGGGTGTGGTATGTGTTTAGGGGTGTGGTTAAGGGCGCCAGACTCTTTGGGCCTACAGGCTCCTGAGGTGTAAATCCGGCCCTGGTGTTACGTCCATATGTTAAAATCACAGCTACTGTCTAGATTACTGTATGTATTATGCTATACTGTATGTACTGTAACTCAGTATCTGACTCAGAGGAAAGTGGGAGATGAGATACTGTATATCAGACACTGGTGCATGCACAGTCCCAGCCACTTAGCGCCAGGGGCACTTCTAGGGTTTTTGCGGCCTGAACCAAACTGTTTTTCTGTCAATAGGCACAATTTAGAACTTCCTATCACATAGGTATTTAAAGGAGAACTAAACCCAAAAAATCAAAGTATAAGTTAGAAAGTTCTTGCCTCAACATTCTTCTCAGCATGGAAGGTTTTTTTTCTTTACCTCTATGAGATCATTTTAAGTTCTGTTTGTTCCCAAACTCTGAAGCTGACATTTTCCCTTGCCTGCCAGTACCTTGTGTCACGAACTTACCTGCCGCTCCGGTCCCGCGCCGCACTGCACTTCCGGGTGGGCGGCGTCGACGTCATGACGTCACGCCGCCGACACGCCGGGCGGCGCGAAATATGAAAAGCCGGTGTCCTCCTGGACCCGGTGCCCAATTGTAGCATTCTGCTACCTCCCTGGCTCCTGTACTTACCTGCCTTGGATCCTGCTCCTTACTTACCTTGCCTGCATCCAATACTTACCTTGCCTGTATCCAGTACCTACCTTGCCTGTTTCCAGTGTCTCACCTTGCCTGCATCCAGTTACTTACCTTGCCAGCATACAGCCTTCAGTTCCCAGCAGCACCATTGTTCCAGCATACAGCCTTCAGTTCCCAGCAGCACCTTTGGTCCAGCCTGCAGTTCCCAGCAGCACCATTGTTCCAGCAGTCAGCCTACAGTTCCCAACAGCACCATTGTTCCAGCATACAGCCTTCAGTTCCCAGCAGCACCTTTGGTCCAGCCTACAGTACCCAGCAGCACCATTGTTCCAGCAGTCAGCCTACAGTTCCCAACAGCACCATTGTTCCAGCAAACAGCCTACAGTACCCAGCCGAACCTTGTTCCAGTATCCAGCCTACATTTCCCAGCAGCCTCTGTATCCTGCACCTTCCGGACTGTCAGCCTCCTCCTAAAAGCGTACTGTGAGTGATACCTGAATGATATTAAATCTTCAATATTCAAATTGGTGGTTCAGATGATTAACACTTTCCTAGTAGCAGTGTTGTAGTGTGATGTATATAGGTCTGGGTATCTAGTGTGTCCAGATGTGAAATAACGTATGTCTCACCTACGACTTTCACTCCACCAAAATATTTGTGGCCCGGGAGCTCCTTATCTGTGTGTGCTACCTTAGTAGCATCCAAGCTACACTCAGCATTTCTATCTTTACTAAAATACATTTTTCTAAGGGCAAGATCCAGTCACCGACAGTTCAAAGTGATCATTCATGGGGTACTATAGGGAACTGCACGATCGCCTGTGATTTACCAACATACCCAGCCGATCTGACAGTGGCTGCTGAACTGGGGGTCTGACGTATATATACCAGATAAAGGGTGGTAATATATGTGCCAAAGTTTGGCCCCCCCTACTTCCTGGTAGTTACGCCCCTGAATCCTGTCTAACAGAAAAAACTGGCAGCCCCACCCCCGTGGTGGTACCCAGAAAAAACTGGCAGCCCCACCCCCGTGGTGGTACCCAGAGATTTCTGTCCTGTATAACTCATCCTGTGTCCTTGTGCCTTTATATGGAGTTGTTTTTTGGTTTAACAAGATGGAGTATACAATTGACACAAAGTTATTGGCATATGATCTGCTCATTAGTTTATAAACTTGGCTAGTATTCATAGGCATATATATTCCTTGAAATTCTGATTGTACAGTGTAGTATTCATAGGCATATATATTCCTTGAAATTCTGATTGTACAGTGTTGTAATTGAGTGTATCGAAAATAAGAATGGTTTGGAACATTAAAAAATGATATAGATTATTAATGCCCATACGTTCCCAGTCTCTGTATGGGGTGAAGGATTTTAATTCTGGCCAAGAAGCCCACCACAGTGACTGGTAAAACCAAGCTACCCACCACGGTGACTAGTTAAACCAACTTTTCCACCACAGTGACAGGTAAAACTAAGTTGCCCACCACAGTGACTGGTAAAACCAAGTTGCCCATCACAGTGACTGGTAAAACCAAGAAGCCCACCACAGTGACTGTTAAAACCAAGCTGCCCACCACAGTGACTAGTTAAACCAACTTTTCCACCACAGTGACAGGTTAAACTAAGTTGCCCACCACAGTGACTGGTAAAACTAAGCTGCCCACCACAGTGACTGGTAAAACCAAGAAGCCCACCACAGTGACTGTTAAAA